>OX371278.1:1232916-2455833 GCA_947310995.1 Yponomeuta cagnagella
TTATCCAAATATCACAAATTAAAATCCAATAAAAATATTTTCACAAAATCGAATTTTATTTTGGAATTTTAAGAAAACAAAACATTCTTTGACAGAACTTTATTTAAAATTGACGGGGTTTCATCACAGATTGTTGCAACGTTGCATGGTTTTATTTAAACATGATTCCAACATCAAGCCTTTTATCTTAAACGTTGAATAGTTTTCTGATTAAGGAAGAACTTGAACTGTCATTTACGTTTCTTTCACACGATTAATTTCATACGAATTTCGACTGATTCTTCGCGAATGCGTCGTAAGAAACGTTTAACTATAACTCTAATAAAATAACATTGGTTGTATTGTTAAGAAATTGGCTTATCAAAGTATTTTTTTAATTTGGTTTCATTTTATCGACTTTCCTTGTCTCACCCATGTGAATTTGTTTATTCCTCTCTCATTCCCGCTTCCTTATCAAACAGAATTAACAGAAAGTTGTCCGTGCAAAGTTCAACACCGGGTTTTTATTATCAGTAATTTATTTCATCTAATTTAGTTCCCACCGGTGGTTGCCCTCACCTTCATATACATTACAATGGCTTCAGTAAGTGCAATAACCCGCGGTGTCCTTGCGAGGGCTCTGTTCAGCAACAGCAGAGTGGCAGTGGCCTCAAATACCGGTTTGGTGAAGTTCTACAGCACAGGTAATAGTCGTGCGAGTAGTTCGTAGTTAGATAACTCACGACTACGACCTCACGATGACTGGCATGCTTAGACAGAAAGAAGGTGAACTGTTGTTGGTAAACCTTCTTGTTGCTTTGTTAGCTGAATTAGGTTTTGCATGTGGCCAGTATCACAGTACAAAATGTTCATATCATAACTACAATATTCTACAATACCAGCAGCGGTAACCAGCCCACTGCTGGGCTCTTTTAAAAATAGCTACTTCTCCATGGTTAAAATACAGATATACCTTTATATTGGGGGCAGAGGGGGAGAGAAGATCCATGCAGCACCTAATATCAGCTTCGTAACTTTTATATCAGCTGATATGGAGTAACTATGTAGCACTGCAAACATACATTAAAAACAGTTAAATATAAGTATTTATCTTAATCTCAGTTATTAATTATTTTTTCATATCTTCCCCAATATTGGAGCTCAAATCTAGTCAATTTTATTCCTAATATGGCCAGAATGTAATGTATAATGGTCCAGACAGGTTTTTGGGAGAATGGCGTATCAAGTATTGATTACTGAATTTCAACAGTATTTAAGAAATAAGTAAATTTTATTGCATATGAAAGTGTATGAAATAGTGTCCTGGCTCCCAAACTAGGATTCCGGATTTTGTAAGTTTTTGTTCACAGCTGCTCGAAAAAAAGCACTAACTGCTAAACAAACTAGGCATTATATCCTTTTTGTTACACTAACCCATGCTGTGGACAATTTTAAAAACCTATTTATTTGGGCAGTAAAGTAAGTATAGTAAAATAATATTTATTGAAATAACAAAGTTACAGCATATTTTTGTTACATAATAATATTTTGTTTAACAAAAGAGGTGGGTAGGTGCACAATACACAGTTTAACGGCAATCCCCAAACTAGGCGAGGCCTGTATCTTGGGGACTTTATTAGTGTTCACAGAATACATTTTTCACGACAAGCTAATTACGCAACACGGTTACCTTACAAAATAAACGTTTTTGTGAATATCTAATCTAGAAAAACACACTACTATATGGCATTAATTTGAATGTTAAATATATATAAATATATACGAATATATATGAATACTCATAATTATATTGTATAAATATATATAATATAAATCCATTATAGTATAAGAATATATATTTGTATAACTACATAAATATTAAATTACAGAGAGGTTTGTAAAGAGGGTCGAAATTTCGCTGATGATACTTGCCCATTAGCTCAGTTGGGAGAGCGCTGGCACGTTTAGCCAGAGGTCGCGGGTTCAAGTCCTGGCATGGGTGGAATTTTTAGCCTCTAAATAGGTTTTTAAAATAGGCATTGCCAGTTACATGATCATGAAGATGCCTATAACATTTAGTACAGTGTTTTTCAACCTTCTCCAGGGCACAACGCCTTAGCACACAAAAAAATTGTGACACCCTATTCTGCACTGTTTCTAACCTTATTTAAAAATATCATTTTTTTCTATTATTACGTATCAGATAAATACATAAAGAAACGCTACAACCATAAATCTTTACACCGACTCAGGTTTAATCAACCACTTTGCAAATAGAAGATTTTGCTCCCACTTCACAGGATAATGGCATTCATATATATTTTTTCGTTTTATATTACACCAAACAATCTACTCCAACTAGTTGAGAAAACCTTTTTAAACTTAATTCATTAAGTAAGCACCTTACGTATTTAACATGTCTTGTATGTTTTATTATTTCTAGTAGATATCTACATTTTCTTAATAACAATATATTTCCAAACTTTATTCTTTTCATTTTTCACATTTTTACAGAAGCTTCGTGAACCCCAGCGACCCCTAATAAAGGCTTTGTGACCCCCAAGGGGGTCGTGACCCACAGGTTGAATAACACTGATCTCGTAGTTCTATCTATAAGTATCCTGTTTTATCTATATTGTATCTAGCTGTGGGTGTTAACATATTGATGATAATTATTGAAAATCTTATGTAAGTTGTTTTTTGCCTTAGTTGTAACGGCAGCATTTAATACTTATCAGTAGTGATAAAAGAAAAACAATGATTATAAAATTAACTTGAATCAGTAAAAAACAATGATAAAAACTATGTCACTCACGTAACAAGTTGCTTAATTCAACATGACACTGAGATAAAACTTCCTATGTAGTATCACCTACTTGAGTAAACATTATTTTATTTATCTTATCAAATACAAGAGCAAGTCACTGTGTTTCGTAGCCAAGGTCATCTGGTAAACATCCATAATTCTTTCGCAATTTTAAACATATTAACATTCTAGGAACTGGTAGAGAGATACAATTTTTTTTACTTATTCAAACTACTTTAGTACCTTTTTGAGGTGTTTTTGACGAGAGGTACATTTGCGAATTTGTAGTAGCAATACCACTCTGTAACCTTGAAGAAAAACATCGTGAGAATACCCAAGTGTCTCAGGTGTCCACATGCCTTAGTGCTTGAAATTAACAATATGCGATGCGCTTGCATCTGAGAGAAGCCCTGTGCCCCTCAGTGGGACTTAAATACGCTGTTTATGTATTGCCTACCTACCTATTTTAGAACTTAAACATTCATAAAAAACAACAACAACAAAGATCAGTGGTAGTGGAGCGGTAGAACGCCGGCTTCTCATTCGGGAGGTCGTGGGTTCGAATCCTGGCACGTACCAATGACTTTGTTTTCTAAGTCACGTATATTTGTGAAGTTGTAGTAGCAATACCACTCGCTAATTGTGAAGGAAAACATCGTGAGGAAACCCTAAGGTCTGAGGTATTTACATACCTTAGCACTTGCTACGTACAATGGCCCAACTATGAGGCTTCAGGTCTAACTAACTACCACACGTTCCTTTTTACCACAACATATGAATGAAGAAAACTTTTATTGTTGTAAAATTGTTTGTTTGTTTGTTACGCTTTATTGCACAAAATTAAAAAAAAACTTAAGTAACAGGTAAGTGTAAATGTACAAAGGCAGACTTATTTCAAAAGAAATTTCTTCCTGCCAGACTAAAGAAAAAAAAGAATTACTAAAAAGTCACCTATTTATTTCATCACTTAAAATTTGTGGTAAATAATATTTTCACTTTCGCTAAACAAATTCTAGAACCGAATTAGGTCGGTCAACATACAGCGGTACGTAACAGTGTTAGTTGTCATGTCGGCATCAAAGCAGCTCCTAGTATAAGATAAGGTGTTGGTAACTCTGCTGGACTTTGACCAAAGAATCGGACTCGTTTACTGTCATCAATCAGAATCAATTTTTTATTATCAATTATATTGCAAATACTTATCACGAAAAACACACCTATGTGAATAAAAAACCGGCCAAGTGCGTGTCTGGCCACACGCAATATAGGGTTCCGTAGGAAAAGGGTTCTTTTAAACTATTAAATCTTAAAAGTAATTTTCAATGGATTTTGTATGAAGTTTTTCTTTTATAAGTTTGTCGCCTATTACTCGTCTAATCAGACAGACGGACAGACATGGCAAAACTATAAGGGTTCCTTATTGACTACGGAACCCTAAAAATGGTTTTGTAAATCCTTTAACATAGAATCACTCTAAGTCGGTGGTAAGGGGCCGTTCAAGTATTACGTAAGCAGATTTATTACAATTATTAACCCCCCTCCCTCCTAGTCAGCAAAAGTAAGCAAAGTACCGACTTTACATTAGACAGTCCATAATCCTAAGCATCTCCTTCACAGCTCCGGCTTACGAGAACATCAAGGTGGAAGTGGTCGGCACCAAGAAAAATGTGGGGCTCATTCAGCTGAACCGGCCCAAGGCCTTGAACGCGCTGTGCAACCCGCTGTTCGTGGAACTCGGCAAGGCGGTGGTAGACTTTGACAAGGATGAGTCCATCGTCGCCATCATCATCACCGGTAAGACTGCGTGACTGCGCTCTTTTTCACAATCCCACTCAATCCAATCCTTTCGTCCATAACTACGCAATATGAAGACGGTCTACTGTCTTGGGTTTTCCAAAATCAGTCGTTTCCAAGCAGTTTGACTAAAATTTACCAAAGAAATCTATAATCAAAGGAACTTCGTTGACACACAGGCCGAAAAGACTAGGTAATCCATGCAATTGGTACTTTTTACCTTACATCAAATGAGGTAGTTCTGATTTTTTTATATGTTGGTAATGAATGACAAATCCAAGTTTTCCACCTCGAAAGCCCTTCGGATCATTGTTAAATACTTAAAAATTCATTAAATTTTAGGAGTTTTTGTCAATTTTTACCACTAAGGACCTACGTTACGGCAAAAGTCACTATGGACACTTTTAAGTAGACTAAATTTGCAATTAAAAGAGAATAATTTGGCTTTGGTAGGCCAATAGTTTTTAAGATACGGCTATTTAAAAGTTTGCAAAATTTAAAAAAAATATGAAGTACATTTTCTTTAGATATAGACAGTTTTGACCCCTAAGAAGTGGGTTTATGGCAAAAATAACTAAGTCCACTAAATTCCCAACAAAATGAGACCAATTATGTCAACTTACAGCTGATAGTTCCTGAGACACAGCTGTTCAAAGTTCTTGAGGTAAGTAAACGATTATGTACAAGAAGGGTTTGCAAAATTAAGTACGCCCTGCTAGTGAAATAAGCCAATTCATTGATCATCATCATTACATGAAAAGTGTAATGAAACGCCTCATTGTGTTGTAAAGTGACTTTTCGCTAGAACTCACCGTGTAGAAGTTATGAGGGAGAAAACAAAAAGTCTCAAATTTTCGAGTTTTAGTAACTGTGAAAAGTTGTCCCGAGTTATATCGTGTTACCATTTTTTATATTTACTTAGTTGCACCTAGGTATATCCACGAGATAAAAGCATAAAAACTACTACACCACCTTTTGCATCGTAGACCCATGTTTTGAACCTCTAACGACTGCCCTAATATATGAATTTTACTACGTGCCGACTTCGACATATTTAATAAACTAGTTTAGCAACGCACAATGTTTCTAAAGGATGAAACACACCAACGTGGTGGCGGTGGCGGTTCATACATACGTCTGTATAAGTACTACTGCAGTAAATAACGTAGGTATGTATGAACCACCACCGCGTTGTTCATTCTTCGCAAAGCCAAACACACATAAAACAGAGCTACAATTTCTTTGTTGGTATGCCAGTCACCCCCGTTCATCACCCGTCCAACTTTACAACCCACTATGCGATACCATACCTTTGCTAATCTGTGATCTATATAATTATTCGTCCTTAACACTAATGCCAGAACTGCTGTTATGCCAGTGTTTTTAGCTGCCTTCTAAGCTATTTCCAAAACCTTAAAGTACGATTTGACCCGGAAACTATACCTTACTCCCAACCGCATTCCAGGCAACGAGAAGGCGTTCGCCGCCGGCGCTGATATCAAGGAGATGCAGAACAACACGTACAGCTCCAACCAGAAGGCTGGCTTCCTAGCCGAATGGGAACACATCAGCAACGCCGGCAAGCCCATCATTGCCGCCGTCAACGGATTTGCGGTGAGTGACTTATATGTTAAGGCCGTTGTTATGCTAAAACTAAAAAACCGGCCAAGTGCGTGTCGGGCCACGCGCAATGTAGGGTTCCGTAGAAAGAGGTTTTTTTTATCTGCTTTACAGAACTAACAACTTCATCGAAGCCATTTTCAATGGATTCTGAACGAAATTTTACTTTTATAAGTTGGTTGCCTATTACTCGGTAACTAGTAAAGCCTACTTAGTCGTGATAGTTTTTCTTTAAAGTTCATTATATGCGCTACTTTTCACGTTTCTACAATCAACCGTTTAGCCAGGACAGGTGGGGGACGCCCGACTCGGACAAAAATTTGCGCTTTAAAGCTTAATATTTCGCATACGGAACCCGAAATCAAAAAATGGGCTTCCTACACCCAAAATATTTTTCAACCACCAATCCAACGATATCCCACACTATGGTGTAGGCGAAGGGGTAAAATCAGGTAAAAATTTTTTTTGTGGTTTTTGTTTTAAATATGTACATCTAAGCCAAATTTCAACTCTCTAGTACTTACCGTCTCTGTGCTAAGCCGTGGATGGACGGACAGACAGACAGATGGACGGACGCCGGACGTGGCGAAACTATAAGGCTTCCTTGTCCACTACGGAACCCTAAAAAAGTCTCAAATCATATTTAATTTTATCAAAAGTACTTACAATTTTTTTTTTATTGTGCGAGCCAGGCAGCATGCGCCTGTCTAATAAGATGTCTCGCCCATCTCCAGTTTAGTTTCATTATTGATGTGCCCACGTCTCCCTTTGGTCTGCACAGCAGCTTATAAATAATTTAAAGTGCACTAAAGGGGGATGATGAAACGAAATGCAGCCTCAATAAAAAAATTAACCTCTCTCTCCAGCTGGGCGGCGGCTGCGAGCTGGCGATGCTCTGCGACATCATCTACGCGGGCGAGAAGGCCAAGTTCGGGCAGCCCGAGATCAACATCGGCACGATCCCCGGCGCGGGCGGCACGCAGCGGCTGCCGCGGTACGTCGGCAAGTCCAAGGCCATGGAGATCGTGCTCACCGGCAACTTCGTTGACGCGCACGAGGCCGAGAAGATGGGTGAGTGCTTAGACTAGAAGAAGAGTAGAGAAGAAATGAAGAAGCTATCACAATCGGCTAAATTTGGAACACGGTCGAGCTGGGAGCTTGGTGACGCAATGCTAAACATAGTACCTACCTACAGTTGAGGTTGGTTAGAGTTACATTAGAAAGGAGCCCGTCGAGCTAACATAACCTATAAAATTTGTCTGTCAAGCTAACATAACCTCAAAGGTTGGGTTGGGCTAGGAGTGCATTAGAAATTAGTTTGTCTACGGGACTGTAGCCGAAGCGGCAAGTTGGAGCAGCCCATAATCATGCTCTCATGTGTAAACTCATATGGCAACTGAACGAACTGAACGCTAAAGTTGGGAAACCTTTCTCTTATGGTTTATTTGCGTGACAAAAGAATGTAGCCCACCTTCTCCATGCAAACTAAATACAAAACGGCCATGCTGGCCAATTACACATAAAACAACAAAGTATCGCTACAGTAAGGAACTAACACCACAACTCCATTCCGCAGGTCTGGTCAGCAAAGTGTTCCCAGTCGACAAACTTCTAGAGGAAACCATCAAGCTGGCTGAGCGCATTGGCACACACTCCCCTCTCATCGTCAAGATGGCCAAGTCCGCTGTGAACCAGGCCTACGAGACCACGTTGAAGAGTGGTCTGCTTTACGAGAAATCTACTTTCTATGGCACCTTTGCTACGGTTAGTAGTCAATACTTCGGCCGTTGAAGGGCGTTTTTTTTTAGTCATAAATGTGAAAGTTAAGACAGATGGATGTAGTCAGCGCCCAAAATATATGTCCTGGTCATGAAACTGGGCACTGACTACAAATTATACTTCTACAATACCTACATGTATACATACTTCTAATTTAATGGTATTCTTTTTAACTTTTTATTTCTAACTTTTTAGTGCTGTAGTGTTCTGAGGTCGGTTTTTATATTTTACTTAATAGCGCAGGTTCTGCGTGACTTTCTGGTCGGGCATCAGCATTTTGATACCCTGAGTATCGAGCCCGAATTCAGCGTGCATATATGAAGCAACAAATGGATGTTGATAATTTTAGTGTAGTGCATCTGCATACCATGCGAGAGGTCCCGGGTTCGAATCCCGGCTGGGGACAAAAAAAAAAACCCCAGGTCTTGGATGTTTACATGTTTGTGATGTCGTTGTTTCTGGTTCCCACGACACAGGGTATCCTAGTGTGGGGCCAGAAGCAATGTATGTGCCTGTATGTAAATGTTTATGTTATGTTTATGTTTATGTTCTTTTTAAAACTGACATTTGCATCTACGTAATGAGATGATTTATACAGTGTCACCTTCACTCACACTAGATGGATGAAAGGACCACTCGGACGCTGCAGTGTATGGGACATTGAGTTTTAGATGGAGTAGGCTTGCCCAGCACCTATACCATCCAGACAGCTTAGTCAGCCTAGCCCACAGGAAAGACAAGTCAATACTGCGGAGCCAACCAAGCCGCATGTTGATAAAGCGAAAGATAATACAATTAGCATCGTGGCAAGTGGCAAATCCTGATAATCCTCAAAAGCACACCCTCGGGAATAGTATAAAGTTCACAGTTTAGCTACAAAATTTTAAACTGTGAACATTGTTGTGGTAACGCAACGGTAGGATGTTGCCCTCACATCCAAGGGGTCATGTGTTCAAATCCCTGTACTTATTATTTTTTTAATATTCTGCTGCCCTATCGTTTCACTTTTAATTCAGTTCTTTTTTTTTCCTCAGAATGACCGCAAGGAAGGTATGGCCGCGTTTGTGGAAAAGAGGGCGCCTAACTTCAAGAACGAATAAGTGCATTTGTGTAAGAGATACCTAGTATAACCATGGTGTGACATCATTAACATTAGGGCCCTCGCCCACGGCGACTTTTTGTAGCGATGCTGTCGCGCGTTCGCATCAATACAGTCGCGATGCGATCGCTAGCTGTGTGCCCTCGCCCACCGAAAACACGATTCAGTCGCGATGCAATCGCGATACCGTCGCGATTCTGTCGCGATGCAAATGCGATTCAGTAACGGCAAAAAAATGCCTGCGATCGCTACAGTTGCAAGATGGACTCCTTTGGACCGATGGACAACGTTACAGCACTCTCGATCTGTCTGTGTTGCACTACTCACGCACCACCCTTCCTCCAATCTCCTCCCGATGTCATCCGACACGGTCGCGCGTTTACATCGATACAGTCGCGATGCTGTAGCGCGTTTGCAGTCGTTTGTAGTTGTAAAAAGTCGCCGTGGGTGAGGGCCCTTAGTTTTACATTCAGCACAAAACGTGCTTCCAGCATTCGAATTTTATACTGTTTACAAACGTTATTAAAATAACATACCTAAGTAATCAAGTTTCTTTTACTTAATTCCTAGTTGCACTTATATTCACTATCATTCAGCTTGGGTCTCAGTTTATTCAGCTTGGGACTCGGTGTAAACAAAAAAAGAATTAATACTTACTATCAGAGTTAAGAAGTTGATAACAGCGACTTAAATTTAAAGAATTATGTAAATGAAGGACGATCAAACAACTTGATGGACATCGCTTCCCATATTTTAACGATGTCTATTAACACTTGTTTACATGTAAACCAAAGCCAAATGAAATTAACTAACCAATTACCCAGTACTGCCTACCGCCGCTCTACTCGGGACGTTAAGTGTTTCAAAAACATACTAATTGAAAAAAAATTACTGTCCCTTCTTTTTAGGAGGGTACGAACCTCAAAAGGAAAAAACGCAATATAGCATCACTTTGTTGTCCGTCCGTCTGTTAGTCAAGATCCTTTATCTCGGGAACGCGTGGAAGTATTGAGTTGAAATTAGAACCATTATAGGTACCTACATACTCAAGTCTACACACCCTTGAAGCTGTGAAAAAATCAAACTTATAAGTTAACGCAAAAAAAAAGATACTACGGCTAATTATGCCGCAAAAACGTACCTATATTGCGGCAATCAAGGGAATCAAAATTTATAGGATACTTTCCGTTGACCCAGAATAGAACTATGAAAGGCAAGTAGCATCATTGAATGGTATCGTCGTCTTATTCTACAAGTACAGGGAAAAATCTGAAAACTATACATTTTTAATTCAATAATAAAAAAATTGTATTTGAAGTTCGGGAAATGCTCGGATAAATCTGCGAGACTTGATTCCTGAACTATTTTTAATAATATAAGTAGGTACTTACAAATTTGTACGGAACCTTTGGTGGGCGAGTCCGACTCGCACTTGCTCGGTTTTTTTTCAAGCTGTAATAGTTGCCTTTGTAACAATGCTACGTAATTAATTTTCTAATTTATGATTTGCAATAATGAATTAATCATATAAACCAAAATATCCGAACGCAATTTTTGTGTCAACACGTTACCAGTCGTTACATACATTGACGTTATTTATCTCTAAACGTAGACGAACGTGTATTCAGAAGTCAGAACTAGTGAACTGTCATAAGGTAACGGTACCAAATTACGGTGCACAAAAATCAAGCGCAAATATCTCTTTCACTCTTACGCAAAATTGGTTGTGTCTTCTCCTTCTGTCACTGACGCACTACTCACTCACGTCATTTTAAATAAGCAGTATAATCAATCATTTACTTTTTGCAAACGAGGAAAAATAGCTAAAATAAAAACAAGTTTCCTCCTAATCGGTTGTTCGCTAATTAATTAGCATAAACACGTATATGACATACATTATGTCACGCAAACAAGCAGTGAAACCTTACGAGTGAAGGTCTCCTTTGTACAACTTTCAAGAAAAACCAGCTCCAATGTTCTGGGACAATGTCTACAGAAATAATAGGCATATCATGCAGGAGTTTGAAGATCTTGAAGTGCAGAAGACTAGTGTGTCCGTGTTTGTAGCTCTGTTTTACTTAGAAATGCTTTATATATTGATAATGACACTGTCAATATTGAATAGGCTGAACCAAAACATGCCTTCATAAGGAAATGCTTTGCTAATTAGTTTGTTCAACAGTTTACAAAGGTATGTTAATCGTTTTCTGTTTAAACAGACTGAGTTTGTGTTTTTTGCCACTCGATATAAGTTTAGTGGCTAGTTTACTAGTTTGCAAGTGGTTAACTAAATGTTAAGTTTGAGCTTACAATGCCATGGTCTTGTCTATAAAAACACTATTCCTTAAAACACTCCGTTTAAATAGTCAACGAGTTTTACAGGAATTGTGGTTTTACAAATAAAGGCCTAACAGTCTTATTTATATAAACACTAACTGACTCGGCAAACATTGTTTTGCCATATTAATTAGCCTACGACCTAATTTTAGACCTACCAAATATACACAAAAAAAAATTCATAAAAATCGGTGAAGCCGTTTCGGAGGAGTTCGATAACAAACACTGAGACACGAGATTTTTATAGCCTTATAGCACTCCTCAAATTCACTTTAAATAGTCTGTGGAAAAGGGAAAATGTGTACTGACTATTTAAGCTTCATTTAAGGAGTGTTTTAAAGGAACTATGTTCTTATAAAGGAAATGGCTAAAGAGCTCTTTATTAGCAAGTAAATAGAAACATGTCGGAAGACAACCTGACTTTGAAGTCGTTGCCGAAGTCGGCATGTAGCAAAAAAAAAACAACTAAATGCATGTTATATTTAACTCGAGTTCAACTAATCTATAATTTAAAAATTTATTCAATTGTAATTTTATATAATTTAATTCATTCAATTAATGTCAGCGAAATAAAGGCTATTTTATTTTATTATTATTATAAATAGAAACAAAGTAAAAGAATAGTAAATTTTTCTGTTTAGTGGCCTTACCTACCACACAAACAAATTATGTTGTAGGCTGTTCATTTATCTCATTTATTCATGAAATATCAACTCCTTTTATCAATTTCTTGCATTTGATAGTACATATTTCAAAAATCATTTTGTTACAGCCAGAAAAAGCTTAATGAAATGAAACACAATTTATTTATAAATTGCTACATGTTAACATGGTTTAATCATAATATAAATTTGTTCTTTTTTCAGCCTAAAGAGTTCAGTAATGTTGAACTTTGTTTATATCTGGGCAACGGGACAAGTCGAAATGTTGAACTTTGTTTATATCTGGGCAACTGGACAAAAGTCTCACAAGATGAATACTATATGTTAAGAGAAAAAGTAGTAGTAAAGTAATACCAGTGTTCAAGTGCTGTCTTTTTTATAAGTTTTTAATGATAAAGAAATGACTGAAATATAATTTATTGTTTCATTAAATTCATGTGTATTTGTCGACTTGTCACATTGATTTGCCGATCGATTTGACTTGGCCCAAGTAATACTGCATTTCTGTTACAAAATTATAAAACCCGTAGCAGATGTCTTCAGCCCGTATATTACGCTCACCAAATCCTGAGCGATTCCAATCGTCTAACTGGCAAATTAGTATGGAATTTGACAGTTATACGATTGGAACCGCTCAGGATTTGGTGCGCGTAATTAGGCCACAGACCAAAGAGTAGTAATCACTACGTTATAGATCAGACATTGGTCAGGTAACTTTTGACCACTTTTGAGAGTAAAAAGTTGCCTGACCAATACTCTCACACGTAGGTATATAAAAGTTACTCTATGCTTTTGACAAGATCCGGCGGCTGGCACAATGACACAGATTAAAAGAAAAGACATGTCTAATAATGCACTGCACGCCTTCTCCCCAAGGATACTTAGTGTAGAGTATCCTTGCTTCTCCCAAAACCAAAGTATAGAGTAATATCCCAAAACACTCCAAATCTCAGATCATTGAGTTATGGGTTGTATATTTTATTAATCAGGCTCAAAAGGACTAGTATCCAGAGCCGTTAAACCTATTATAAAAAAAAATATCTGAGGACGTCACTCACAATACATACAATATTTATTTATATTATTTACTAGAACCTAACCTCAATCAAACAAAAAAAAAACTGACAAAACTTGCAATGATTTACGAGAAGTTATACTTAGATAAACCCAATGAAGTGTTTGTAGACGAAAGGACTACAGTCAAATTGACGCAATATCAAAAAGATGGCCTGAGATCGCTGTATCTACAATACGCTAAGGTTTGTTTATTTTTAAAGTTAGTTTCTAGCCAACCCTAGTTTATTACTCGAGAATTTAGTGAAACAAGCGAAATTGAACTTGCTTCACTAAATAAATTCCCAGTATCTAGTCAATTCGTTCTGTTGTAAACTTAAATAAAAAGGATTTATTTCCAGAACAGGCCAGGATACATCCTGAATGATCCACCCAATGCAGGAAAACACACACAACTCGCTGTTTTTCTCAATGCAATAAAACCTGTTCTTGAACAGCCTGTGTTCATCATCTGCAATAATGTGGACAAATGGAGGGATACTTTCAGCCGCTGGACCGATGATCTTGCAGGTATGAAACTAAACCAAGTTTTCCAACTAAAACTAGCTAAAGCTACTTGTAGTTTTGTGAGAAGAATCCTATCTGGCTCACTATTCCCTAACTTTTCCACTAATTCTTTTGATTTAACCCTAACTGTCAAATACATACCTAACAATGCAGAATAAAAAGTTGAATTATAGGAACTGTCTAGTAAGTTAGGAGTGTATAGACGGGGAGAGGGGGAGGAGGTGGGGATGAAGGTAAGAAATTGCTGTTCTGAACAAATACATCTGAGCAGTCAGGCCAGCAAAAGTTGTATGAAAATCCATATCTGTCATGTTTTAGTGGGCAAATCAGTGATAGTTAGGTTGGTGGGAAAAGTTTAAAAAGAGATGTCTAATTAGCACAAAAAAATTACCCCAAGTTCAATTGTGGGAAGGCAGGTGGGGCGTGTCAATTATATACCAACAGAGCGAGTTCAGTATTACCTGGCAAAATATCTGTGCAAAAAATCTACTATGAGAATGGCACTAAGCAAGCGTGCTTGAAGTCCGAGGAAGTTATGAGTAAAACTGATTGTGGAAAGAATATAACTATAAACCTCTCAGCTTTATAAATGGTGTCCAGTACAGGCCTTAAGCCTTAAGACTACTGTAATGTCTATCAAAGGGCGCCCTGATATAGGGTTGAAACCAGCACTGCATGCTCCCTATAGAGTTTGTCAATGACAAATTGACAACCAATCCAATCTAGCTACAAAATAGAAACACTTGAATTTCCCATCACACTAGTGAATTACTGCCTGATAAACTTACCTACTTGACTGTTTTACCTTATGTGTCTGCCAACCGCCGGTTACGCTTTCACTTACTATCGCTCAAGCAACATTCACGTCAAGCATGGGGCACAGAGTGATTTACTCTACAGCACGTCTTACGCTCATTTCATTGTTAAAGACTAATTGCAAGGACAGGGGCCTTTTTTAGTGTGAACTCTGTAGGGAGAAATACTTTTCATACATAGGACTTACATAGTAAACTCATATCTTTATATATTGTTTTTCTTGCACTGGCATTGTTGCATTATAGTCCTGGCATGGGTGGAATTTTTAGCCTCTCAATATATATATTCTTGTTTTGTATGGCACTTGTACTGTGCGTGACTAGCACAGTAAATTCCGCCAATATCATGTGTTGAAATAGGAAACAGTAGAGCAAGTTAAAATGTACGGTGGTATTTATGACTCTACATTCAAAATAATCGCGTACCTTGGCTTGATGAAGTTTTTAACACATACTAATATTACATTTATTATAGTTATAGTTTTATTAAGTTAGTTTTAATAAATCTACTTAGAATATTTACAAGGGGAGTATTTACATGGGTTAGGAGGAAGTTAGTATTAACCGGACGAGGAAAGGAAGGGGGCAACATGTCGTATAAGGAGAGCTGATGATTGGGACATTGGAGTAAGATATGGTCGGCAGAACCCTCATCGAGTCCACATTCACATAGGGAGTTATCTCGAACCCGGATCTTGGCTAAGTGTACTGGGGTGCACGCATGTCCTAGTCGTAGACGGCAAATTATAGAAATTACGCGTTTTTCCAGATGCTTTGCTTTGAAAAACCAAGGTTTTAGTGGAATATTGGGCTGGATGCTGGCAAAATGTTTTCCCTTAATTTGCTTAGAGGTGTCCCATGTCGTTTTCCAGGCTTTCTCTAACTTTGGTTTGGCGAGAGTAGCAAGGTCGTGAGAATAATTATGGTACCGTGTAAGAGAGCCGGACTGAACTGCTTCTCGAGCGCAAGAATCTGCAGCCTCGTTACCAAGAATACCACTATGGCCGGGGATCCAAGCAATTACAACTTCGAAATTTTGTACGTGACAGCGGTTAAGGGCCTCTCTGATTTTAAGAATAATTGGGAATTTTGACTTGCTGCGGAATGGGCAAGAAAGAATTGCATGTATACAACTGGAGGAATCCGATAGGATTAAAGATTTTCGAAGCTTGTGGGACTCAATGTAGAGGACAGCCTCTAAAATGGCCGTAGCTTCGCCTGTGAATACAGACGTTTCTGGGGGACACTTATAATTGAGAATTATATTGTATTTGGGGATCCAGACGGCCACCCCAACATCACCGTTTTCTGATAATTTAGAAGCATCAGTGAAGATAGTTAACCACGAATTCCAATGATTATGGATGATATTATTGAACGTGTTGTTAGCAGCCGGTGACTCTTTATCAACACCCAAGTTTTCGACAACCATGGGGCGAAATATTAGTGCATCATATGGGGATGCAAAAATTGGATTAAGGTCGAACATTATGGTTGGGTTATTTAGTTTTGAATAACTAATAAGACTTTTAAGGAGACAAGGAAGATTTGGTGAGGATTCGGATTGGTCCACTTGTGCAGATACTGAAAGACGTTTAAGAGTGTTAAGTTTGTAAATTAAAGGATGACTGTTGTACTGAATGAATCTATTAAAATATCTATCACAGAGGTACTGTCTACGTAAAGAAAGAGGTGGGTCTACACATTCCACCTGAAGAGCATTGGTAGGGGTGGATTTCATTGCACCTAATATGATGCGGAGGCATTTATATTGAATTTTATCGAGTCTTGCCATAGCTGCCCTGTTACATGGGTCTAAAATAAAACAGGCATAATCAAAGTGACTCCGTACGATGGCATTATATAAAAGCTTTTGCGAATATGGGTGAGAACCCCACCATACGCCAGATAATGATCTTAAAATGTTTACACTTTTTTCACATTTTTGGGCAATATAATTAAGGTGTGGGATACCAGTCAGTCGCGTGTCTAGGATTACTCCCAGGAATTTAACCTTATTATGGACTGGGATCTGATCCTCTCCAATATCTATGTCAATGTCCGGGATTGACCTTTTCTTAGTAAAAACTACAGTTGAGGACTTGGAGACTGATAGAGATAGGCCATGTTCTGATAGCCAGTCCACTAAGTACCTTAGAGCAAGGTTTAATCGCTCTGTAGATTCCGAGATGGAAACGCTGGAGTAATAAAGGGCTAAATCATCAGCATACTGGAGAATCTCACAGAAACAATCAACAGATTTTTCCAGTTCACAAGTATAGATACTGTAGAGGAGAGGGCTTAATACCGATCCCTGAGGAAGTCCTTTCCATATGGTTTTGGGGGTAATATTAGAGGAGTTAGGGCATTTAATAATGATAGCTCTTTCCATGAGTAGATTACATATAAAACGTGTCAGCTTCGGCGGAATGCTCAGCTGGTGCATTTTCTGCCTGAGTATCGGAAGAAGAACGTTATCATATGCGGATGCTACATCCAGGAAAACACCGACTAAATATTCTTTTCTTTTAAATGCAATTTGAATGTCTGTTACGAGGATAGATAGGCTATCCAGAGTACTCATGCCTTTTCGGAAGCCAAATTGAGATTTGGCTAAGACTCCTCTCGACTCGACGATCCACTCTAACCTGTTTTTCATCATGTGTTCCATAACTTTACACAATGCTGACGATAAGGCGATTGGGCGGCGAGAATTGGGGTCAGTAGGGTCCTTACCGGTCTTTAATAAAGGGATAATTATCTGTTTATTCCAAGAATCCGGGACTGAGCCGAATTCAAAGAAGAAATTTACAAGTTCCAGGTAGTAGCGCTTGATCTTGGAGCTAGACTTTGAGAGAAGAGAATAGGGTATACCGTCAATGCCCGGGGAGGAATCGGAGAGACCAGTTAAAGCTGAGTCGAGTTCATCGTATGAAAAAGGAGAATCCATACTGTTTGAGGATAGAAGAAGAGTGGGAGTGGACGGCAGGGAATCGAAATTAGGGACAAATGGAGGGGCTAATCTGTTACTGAACCCTTCAAGCCATAAAGAGGGGTCATTGGAAGATACGTCGTGAGTGGTAAGGGACCCTCGGAATCTTTTGATGTTTCTCCATATTAAAGAGTTAGGGGTCATAGGGGATAGATTTTCACAGAACATAATCCAGCCCTGCTTCTTTTTTTTGGAAAGCAACCTTTTGGCAAAAGCTGCTTTTCGTTTGTAATTAATAAAATTTTCCATGGTCATTGATGAAATATACCCATTTTCGGCTTCATTTCTTTGGTTCACAGCATCTGTACAATCAGAGTCCCACCAAGGTGGAGATAATCTGAACCTTTTCCGGGATTTACGAGACTGAGCAGATGATGTTAGTGCCTCTTCGAATTTATTATAATTTTCAGTAAAATTGCTTTCAGAGTTAGGAGGAATCAAGTTCAATTTGTTTTCTACTGAGGAAATGAAGTCGTCCCATTTGTCTTTACCCACTTTATACTTGGGGAAAGGAGAGGGATCTGTAGCAATAGAGAGTCTGTTGGATATAGACATTATTATGGGATAGTGGTCACTGCCATATGTATTAGAGAGAACAGCCCAGGAAGTTGAGGATGAAAGTGATGGGGAGCAAAAGGACAAATCTACAGCGCTTTTGGGGTTCTGGGTAGGGAGAACCCGACGTGTGGGGGATCCATCATTTAGAAGGCAGACATTTAGGTCGTCGAAAATATCTAAAAGAGCGATAGAGAAAGCGTCACTATAGTAGGAACCCCACGATATGTGGTGACCATTAAAATCACCCATACAGAGAAGTGGACTGGGAAGAGAGGAAATTGTACTATACAGGGAAGGAAGAATGGAAGGATGGGGATCAGGGATGTACACGGACACGAAAGTAATGTTGAAGACTCTTAGAGCAACAGCATTAAATTCCCGTCCGTGAATAGGAAGAGGAATTGAGTAAAATGGAAGAGAGCGCTTTACTAGTAAAGCACTACCTGCATATCCGTCATCTCTGTCATCCCGAAGGCACGAGTAACCCGGGATTCGAAATCGGCTACCGGGCACCAGCCATGTCTCGGAGATGGCAATGATGAATGGATTAAATTGGTCTAAAAGTAGTAGAAGTTCAGATTTCTTTCGCCGCAGGCTCTGGGTGTTCCACTGAAGGACTTGAGCCATAGTTGTTATTGTTCATTTTTACTAGTTGATTTAGTTTTTCAGCTACGTTGGGCGGTATTGAGTCATTGAATTTAGATATTATGCAAATGACTGTGGAAAGAAGCATTTCGATGAGGTTGTCATTTGGTGTGATGGGAGAGGCTGTGTTGGTCATTAGCAAGTGACCATTAGGAAATGAGGATGGGATCTCGGATACAATTCGTTGATGAGCTTGCTTATCGTAGCCCTTGCCCACTGGAGAGCGAGGACGTCGGGGGGTAAACACTGTTTTTCTGTACGAGATTTGATTTTGTGGTGGCGACTTTACTTGAGAGGGGGTAGATGTTGTCAAAGGGGGAGAGGAAGAAGCAACTGATGCGTATGATTTCCTTGTGGTGGGGACACGGGATGCTGCTTCAGAAAAAGATATATTTTCCTGAGCCATTAATAGTTTCATTGCCCTCTGTCTAGATTTTTCTGGACAATTGATGGAATTGGAGAAATGTGTGTCAGTACAGTATACACAGGAAGCATTTTCTTCAGATACCTCGCACGACTCACCCAAGTGAGGACCAGCGCATTTGTAGCAGCGGGGCTTTGATCTGCATTGGGCTTGGACATGACCATATCTAGAGCAAGCTAGACATATTATTGTTGGGTAATGGTATATTTCGACATCAGTAGCCACGTGATATGAGTATATCTTGTCAGGCAGAATTTGGCCTCTAAATGTGAGAACTACAGATTGGGTTGGGACCCATGTCGAGATTCCGTCACTTCTTATTTTGCGGTTCATTCTGCGAGCTTTTAGAACAATTCCGCAGTTATGTGGGAGTTCTAGCGATGCGACAAACTCGTCCATGGACATATCCAGCGGGACTTGCTTGACGACACCCATTCGTGTAATGTTAAAGGTCGGGATTGTGGCTTTGTAAGAGTTATCTTTCAGGGCAGGGTTTTGTAGAAAGTGGTTGGCATCTTCAGCAGTGCGAAACTCCACCGCCACTCGGTTACGTCCAACACGTTTTACGCCATCGCGAACAATGTTGTTAATTTTATTTTGGTGGAGGAACTGACCAAATTTAATCGGTTTAATTGAGATGCTGGAGGCTGGGTGGGATTCCTCGCGAGTTACGTGCACGAGAAATGGTCCTGCATCTTCTTTATTGTAAGTCCGGTCGGTACCAGTTAAGGACGAGTGCGTGTAGATAGTTTGAATGGACGCAGAAGCAAGATCCGGGCTCGTTATGGCCTTTTTACGGGAGTCTAAATCATTAATCTCTCCTAAACGTCGTTTCCTGTTTAGTTCTGGAGTGGGCTCCGAGAATAGAGGAGCAGAGTTATCTATGTCTAAATCAGCTCCGTCCGTACCGGTATCCGGGGGATCCGGGGGTCGGTCAGAAAAATGCTCCATCTGGGATAGGCCCAAATGGGGCAGAAAACAACACAACAACTACTTACCCACTGCTACAAGGGTTAGTAAACACAAGATACACTAATTACTGACTAAATCTAGCGAAGGTAATAGAAAGAAGTGGATAAAAAAACCCGAAATTCCAAAACCACGTGTGTCCTAGCAACAGCATGAAAACGGAATCCTTTTAGATTCCTAGATTCCATATCGACAAATTTAATCCAGCCTCTCAATAGGTTTTTGAAACTCATATCTGTCGTGTAATTTTAAAATGGAACAATCTTTTACTCCAAAACATGGCAACCGAGGAGGTAAGCACTGCTACCGCATTTCCAATCTCCACATCTGGCAACACTGCACTTTAATATGGGAAAAATTATTGTTGTTCATAATTGACTTTGAAACAATTAAAAAGTTCTGCGTATGTACTAAATAAATAAATGTCTTTCTTCTTCTTCTACTACCATTGAATTTTAAGTAGGTACTACTTAGTTTCAATGTCCGCGCATTATTTGAGAAAAAACAAATCAAAAGTTCTGCATATGTACTAAATAAATAAATGTCTTTCTTCTTCTTCTTCTTCTACTACCATTGAATTTTAAGTAGGTACTACTTAGTTTCAATTTCCGCGCATTATTTCAGAAAAGTACCATACAAGCCTTGGCCACAACTAGGCATTCATGGACTTAAGTATGTGTGCTTCGCCTTCACACATTAGTCCTTCAATGCCTCTTTTGCTGGCCGCTGCAGTACATAATGTACTATTAAGAAAATATGGTCAGAGTGGAGTTTTTTTAACAGCCTAACATAGTACATTGACATTCAGCGAACAGAATATAAATTCACTACGTTGAAATAAATGATTGATTTCTGATTTCTACTTAATTGCAGAATCAGTAGCGTGTTTATTTATTTATTATTGGCGCGGATCCAGCCCTCAAAAAAGGTTGTGGTCACAACCACCCAAAAATCGGCCAAGTGCGAGCCGGAGTATGAACTCGCTCATGATCGATATAGAACATTCATACAAACGAGATGTTTAGAAAATATATGACACCCTGACCAAGATTTTGTACAGTGTACAGTTCCACATGGGGAAAGCCGTGGGGCAAACACTAGTAAGTCAATAAACCTGTAAAAAGTTAGTTCTTTCATGAAAATTACAAAAGTAAATGTGTGTGCACATTACAATCACTACAGAACCGATTTTTTTTTTTTTTACTTCAGATGTTATTCGGTTCGTTGAATTAGGATCGTGGGCGTGCCCATCGTGCCCACAACGGTGGATCCGCGCTTGCATTTACGGGTCTAAACCAAGGATGTTTTAGCCAATTCTTGGTCTAAACACAAATGAATAGGGTTTATTAATTAATCCAATATGATTCGTAGACGAACGAAAGTCGTCGACATAGCCCAGCGGATTAGTAAGTTGAAGTGGTAGTGGGCGGGGCACATAGCACGCAGAACTGATGGCCCATGGGGCCGAAAAGTTCCGGAATGGAGACCACATATCGGCAAGCGCAGCGTAGAACGACCAGCCACAAGATGGACAGATGACCTCATCCAAGTGGCAGGAAGATGCTGGATGCAAGCCGCTTCTAACTGGTCTTTTTGGAAATCCATGAAGGACGCCTATGTCCAGCAGTAGACTTCTTGTGGCTGAATGATGATGATGATGAATTAATCCAAATAATTAAGCTAATTAAGGCTACTAGGCCTAGTAATTCTTTTTGAGCGTTGATAGAAGTTACTAATTTAAGAACTTTTGTAGATATCATATTTGAGTCCAACAAGCTATTCTCCGACAAGAAGATCTTTGTCAGCAGCCTGGACACAGCGGTGGCCATCAGCCGGCGAGAGTGGAGTATCATTGTAGTGGATGACTCTGAGTGCCCCGCCAGACTGTTCAAGCAGCTAAAGGGACTGAAAGCTGGGTTTAAGATAGTGCTGACTTCGGTGGACTTAAAGGTAACTTGGTGCATCAGTTTTGTTAACTTTTACTTGATAAAATTCAAAACACAAGTGATTTTTTTTATCATTAATTTCTCTCTCCGTTTACGATAAGCCAATGTTAATAAGCTAGCATAAACCACTTCACTCAGAATGTTTTCTTGAGACTACCAGTACCAACTTCTATGACTGTAACACTTAATCAATGTCAAACAAATGTTTTTTCCATATGTATAATGTCTTTCTCTGCTTACCATTTCACAGAGTTCAGCTTTCGGATCAGGGTCAAGTGATTGTTGTGTGGATGTCATTATTATTATTAAAACGAATCACAATTGTAAGGTCACACCATCAACCCATCACACATACTCTTAACCCATACAAAAAATCTTATTTTAGACTTTTATTCCTCTTCAGAATAACTACAAAACCTTCTCCACAATATATGAGTGGATCAATGCGAAAGAGAAGGCGGAAATGGAGAAAGTCTCCAGACAAGTACAGGGCATGACGAGGGCATTGGATCAAGCGATTCTGCTGGATTTTCACTTCCACGATAAGGTCTTGTGTCGAAATGATGCTGGAGGCTTTACAGAAAATATTTTTCAGGTATGCACTTTTCTAGAGCTACTTTTATTACTGGACTTTTGTGTTCATTGTGCATACGGCAAGAGACAGCGCCTTTTACAATAATTATGTGTGTAATAAAAACCTTTAGCATCAAAAATTGTACTCTAGAAGGAACCAAAGTAACCCTAAAAAATACATGCAGTACATTTCGTAAGAAAGCATAAGCATAGTTTGACTTCTTCATTGATTTCCCTACATGTTGGATATTATAATATATGTTATGGACCAAGTGATAAATTGGGCATTTTTCATAATGACCGGGCATTATGAAAAATGCCCAATATGAGAGGGCAATTTGATAATAATTGTTCAAATAATCAAATTGATTGGGCATTATACATAATGGCCATCACCTTTTGGGCACAGTAATACAAACATATTTAATTACTATTTTTTATCTATCTAGTTGGGCATAGGCCTCTTCTCTTTCACGCCAACCCATCCGGTCCCTTGCCAGTCTCGTCCAATGTTTCCCAGCCGCTTTCACAATGTCGTCGGCCCACCGGGCTGGTGGTCTGCCAACCGACCGTCGACCCGTTCTTAGCCACCACTCAGTGGCTATCTTTGTCCACGGACCGTCTTCCCGTCTAACCAAATGCCCCCCCCCCCATCTCCATTTTAGCCTTATGATTCGTATCTTTATTAACTTAAAATATGTAAAGTAAATGTTAAACAATTTAAATAATCAGACTTATTATTTGGATTAATTAGCAAGGGCTTTAAACATCCACTAGTTTTTGCTTTTAAAACTTAAGGAAAATCATATTAAAAATATAGGTAACAGAAAACATATAAAATTTATAACAAAAATTTCACAACATATCTTTGTTTTATAGAAGTTTTGAAATATTGTTATAATTATAAAACATAAAATAAACTAAAATTTAATCAAGACTTATTATTTGGCATAATTAGCATCTACATTTAGAATCCACTAGCTTTCAGCACTTAAAACTATAAAAGTCGAATAAAAATATAAGTAAAACAGAACATAAAATTTAAAACCATAATTATACAATATGTAGTAACTAACAGATTTATTTAAAAGAATAACTGCCGCTATAATGGCATTTTGAGGTGGACAACTTTTTGCCTTTGCGATAACTACATTTACCAGACTTGCAACCACTTTTACAACTACATGTACTATAACCATGCCCTCCGCATTTAAAGGACATTCTACAATACTCTCTCTGCGAAATCTCTGTCACTGGAATATCTTCAGGCGAAATAAATCTTTCCTTGCACACTTTAAATTGGTTTCTTGAATATAGTTGACTTAAAACACCTTATTTTGTTCCCAGTTTATAAAGGTTAGAGGCTGTTACTTCAATAACGATGGCAAGTATATTTCTTCCATCGCTACGAGCTCGATCAACATCTGGAACTCGGACTCTTGCAGTGTCATCAATTGCAGCCATAGGATATCAAATTTTGTATTTGATGCATCCAACATTTTATTTGCTTTTTCTGCAAATTATTGAAAGGCACTTTCCTAACTGCAATAACATTTTCTTTTTTGCGCTCCAAGGTTTCGTTTTCGTTTGTGGGTATTGGGTTTGAATCTGTACCTAAAGTTTAAACCTTATCTAAGGTAAAAGTTGGCGAAAGTTAGCTTGAGCTACCTGAAAATAAATTCATATCATTTTGAGTAGACTCCACGCGGTCAGTTTCGATGGGCTCAGGCAGTTTTTGGCGGACTCTACTTGATCGTTTTCGATAAAATCCACTGGATTCCTTTCGGTAATAGTGCTTTCAGTAAATAATAATTTCTCCAAGTCTTCTTCTGAATTAATATCAAGCAGAGCCTCATGTGGTGTAGAAGAACTTTTAAGCCCTACTTTCAACTTCGTTCGACACTGTGTTACTAAAGTAAAACTTGTCCGCGTCCGTCCGTATTCGTTTACAATGCAAAACTAAACAAAAACAATAGCGTTTCAAGTCCGCCGCATAAGCCGCACGCTGAATGGCGGTCTCTAATTGGCCAACTCGTGTCACGCGTGCTTCCCCACACCGCGTCAAAGTTGCCAAATTGTCACTCAGCAATATAATAATGACCGGGAAATATATAAATAATGAAGCTTAGATAGTAATTAATCACTTTGCCCGATAGAGCTAGACATTATTAATAATGCCCGCATTAATCACTTGGTCGATAACATATAATAATATACTACATGTTAAATTGACACAATTCAGATTAGTCTGAGAGTCATGCTTTCTAAGATGTGATTCCTCTTCATTTTTAGAATCAACCAAAAGTCAGAGCCAAGCTGCCTCCGCCCACAAAACAAGCACCAAAGAAGAACAAGGATGTGACTGGAACTAAAGTAAAGAGATCCAAACCAAAACCTGTGGAAGAAAGCATCAACGACGCTCCAAGTGACTCCAGCAGGTTCGAGTTCGACACTATGTCTGCACCTTATACTTCCAAAGTAGAATATCAAAGTAGAGAAATGGATTGCGCAATAAAAAAACCATGTGATGGTATAGAAAAAAGAACAGATAATGATGAATCAAATGTATATGAAACTGATAGTATCAAAGGTACTAAAAGAAAACATTCCAGAATATTGGAATCAGATGATGAGAATGATCAAGATGATGCTGCAAATACTGGAAATCCTAATAAAGAAACCAAAATTGGGTGTAGAAACGAAACTGTTACAAATGAAGAAACAAAAGAATCAGATTTCATGAATGGGAATATGAATTACGAAATAGAAACCCCTGAAAACAAATTAGATAGTGAACAGTTACAAGAGATAGTTGTAGGAGTAGAAGAAGAAGACATAGTTATGCAAGATCCTGCAACTGAGCAAGACCAAAGGAATATCGTAAAACTTGATAATGCTAAGATAAGTTCAATATGCAAAGAAGAAAGTGTATCTCGTCCAAACCATAATGAATTAATGCAGATCAGTCCAGATTTATTTTCTAATAATGAAATAGACAAAGTGGCTAGTGAATCCAGTAGAATGAGTACTACAGCTAACCACTTCGAGACTCTTCTGACAAAGTCTGCCAGTATCACTGATGATTCTGATAGTGAGACAATCATAACAAATGGTAAATATAAACTTGAAAAATGTGATAAAAAAAATGAAATTAAAATTGATGAAATTAATAAAAGTTGTGAAATTAATACAAATGAAAAAACCGCATTAGAATATACCTGTAGTCAAACAAAAAGTTCAAAATTCGACGACAAAATTAAAGACTTACAGGAGAAGACAATCAACAAATTCAAGGGTTCCATATTGGACTGTTTATTCTAGACATATTGTTTACTATTATGAATTAAGCCGGGTCTTGACGGTCTTAGTACGCCCGGACCGCGCGCGTACAGTTTTAGTTGATTATCACGACGCACTCGGTCCTTGTTCATTTATTTCTGCTTAGCTATTCACTGTAAGCCACAGATATACTGAATTTACTGTAAATTACTTCAATAATGATGAGTTCACAGTTTTTCTAATTTCAAGTTATGATTCCCTGACGATTCCCCGCCCAAGATTAGTACGTAGATTTTACTACGTTTTTTACGCAGAAATAATCTACCTGTTACATTATAGTAGGTACCTACTCGAGATACTTTAAACGGGGGGCAGTACAGATCCCCTCCCGGTCCGCGGTATGCTGTGATGTGACCAATATTTATTAGTTATCCCGATGTAGGTGTATTTTTATAAACTATGAATAAAATTCTGAAACTTGTAAAAGAGTATATTTTTATTAAAACATTTATAGTTAAAGTTGGAATGATTGTAGGAACTGTCCATTGAATTTGTATAATATCGTTATTTTATGAATTAACTACATTTAGATATAATAATACATATTTACATAGTTTAATATCAGTTTTAATTGAATAGTCAACTGGCATTCATGCTAGTATACTAGAGGAAGACGTGTGTAAAATGTACTAGAAATAAATTCCCAACCATATTATAAGTTGTGTTTATATGTCGAGCGTTTCCCTCAGACATAGATTGTATCTGTTTATCATACATTTATCAAACACTAACACGATAACGGGGTACCTCAAGAGGCAATTCCCATACATAGTTTGGTTTTGATTTACAAATGGCATGCCTCGTGAAAAGTTTATGAAGCGCTAATAATTTTTTTATTAATTTATTCTCAATTATAGGCACGTTTAAACCTGAATTAGTATTCTTGTAACATATTGGAACAGTTTCATTACAATCCAGTATGTCGTTTATTAAAACCAAATTCCATTTGTACGGGAATTGCCTCGTAAGGCGACCTTATAATTATCTACTTTTGTGACACCTTGTATATGTATAGGGGCAGAATAAACTTCTGACACCTAAAACTTAGGGCACCGTTATAATGTAAAATCTACATTTTTTCTCCAGCCAAAGTATAACAGTCTTGTTTATAAAAACACGATTCCTTAAAACACTTCTCAGATGCAGTTTAGATAATCTGTCGTAAAGGGAAAGATGTAAGCAACCACAGATTATTTAAACTGGTTACCAAAATGGTTAGACACCCTCTAAAAAATATAAATCTCTGCTATCATTGCTTTTTTAAATTGTTTGTGTTTTGGTAATAAACGATTTCTATTCTATACTAAACTGTCTCTGAGGAGTGTTTGAGAGGAATCGTGTCTATATAAACAAGACTAACTTTAGCGATACTTTATCAGTATACAATAGTCACTGACTCACTCTAGCACAATGATAACCTTACTAACATTAGTGCGATAAAACTTGTCATACTGGAAAGGCAGTTGAAATAAAAATGCTATACCCTACATTATAGTAGGGTATAGCATTTTTATTTTAACTGCCTTTCCAGTATGACAAGTTTTATCTGTTTACGAAACTTGTCAATTACTTCTACTTCGTACTTAACTTACGCGCAAATAATGAACGTACAACTTATAACTTACTTCAGAGGAAAATAAACTAGTCTATTACAAAAGTGGCATTTATGGGACACCATGTATATTATACTGTAAATTACAGTACAGGATAAAACGTTCTTGATTACAGTATAATATACATGATGTCCCATAAATGTCACTTTAAGTTCAAGGCGAATATAGATTGAAGAGTTCTGCAGGGCACACGCCTGCTCCCAGAGAGGAATCTTCAAACCTTAACTTTAACAATAAGTTTCGTTAATTTATCTCAACACATGCTTGAGTTGAATGAAAGGCCTGTATGGAAAACTGCATTGCGTGGAGAACAAAAATATACTAATCGAGCAACAAATCAGTATATTTTTTCGAAGTAAGTACATATCTAATTTATGTAGAGTAAATTCTTACAAATAAAAGTTTTGTTAAAGTTGCGAATATCCAATAACTCTAAGACCTTCGATGGTTTAACATTTCTTATTAAGTAAACGTCTCTGAAACTACTTTGTACCTACGTATAGGGTCCGTTATGTTACCGAATGTATGGGACTTTAGTCGCCAATACGAAAAACTTTTAATATGAAGAAATGTTTTAAATCGCGGAAAAAATCAGTTTATCCATACATTTATAACCGACTTCCAAAAAGGAGGATGATCCCAGTTCCTCTACATTATATATAAATCTTTATCTACGTTCAGCATTAATTCCTTACCATTTTGCCCGATTTCAATTTTTTTTTTTTGTTAGAAACGAAGAATGAGCCCCCCCCAGTGATAGTTAAAAACATAGATGTCTAACTAGCGCGGTGCTCGTCAATTGTGTTACCAATCGGAGCGAGTTCAGTATTACCCGGCAAAATATCTATGCACCTGTCACCGTCGGGCCGACATCTTGCGACGTGCATAGATATTTCGACGGGTTACACTAACTTTTTGTATGCAACCAATCATCAGTTACGCTGTCACTAACTATCGCTGCCAATTGTACTTCGATTTATTGAATTTCTGTTAATGTAATCTCTTCGTACAATCAAGAGTATTCTATCTATCGCCCAATCAACGTTCACGTCGTCACGCATGGCGTACAGAATGAACCAATCACAAAGTAATTTACTCCACAGTACATCTTGCGCTCAATTCATTGGTAAAGACTAATCGGAAGACTGGGCCGTTTTGCGGCGTGAATTTTGTAGGAAGAAATACTATGGTTTTTTTATTCGTAGGCTAAATTATTTGTTCGTAGTTTAGCCTACGAAATTGTTCGTAGGTATAAATTTGGTCAAATTCGGTTGACGGGCAAAGGCATCTTCACGGCATTATGGTAACAACCATACTGCGATAAAGAATACCGCCAGCGCCACCTAGTGTTAAAATCTGCGTCTATAGTACCCATTCTGTTTAGTGCGTGTGTTTTTTTTTTCCCCCTACGTAAGCAGATACTCCGTGACGAAGACTAACAGGATGTTGTTCAATTTGTCGATGGCACGTGTTGAATATGTACCTAAACTTGGCGCCAATACAGCTGTCCCAAAAAGAAACACAGTAAGGGACATGTTTTTTTTAAAACTGAGAAATACCCCTATTGGTTACTGATTGGTTCCAGTAACCGATAGTGGAAATATCTCGGTTTTGAAAAAAAATGCCCCTTACTGTGTTTAGTTTTGGGCCAGCCGAATATCTACAATGTCTGTACAATGCCACAATTTCACATAATAATAATATGGAACTCAAAATAAAACTCTAGTCGAGGTCCCTTGATAAATACAGTGGAATCCGTTTATAATGACATCGAAAGGAATTGACAAACACATCATAATAAGCGGACGTCATACAAAGCGTTTTGTGAAAAAAAAAACCTTTTTTATGTAAATATGTACTTAAGTATACTTATAATTGTACTTTTTCCTTGTAACTTTCATGTTCTATGTTTCGTTTCATTTTTATCTTATCTTCAGTATTTTAATAGAGAAACATGGTACAATATGTATACATACATATAAAATAAAAATTGCAAGTATTTTTGTAAGTATTTTTATTTTTTATGTAAGTAATTTTTGTCTGCTTTGTTTTTTTATTTTATTTTAAAAACAGCCTCTAATACTATTGTGTATAGAAGACATCGCCATGGTCAAATTATCATTTTCAATATTGCTATGAACAAAGAATCATGTCGGTCATTATAACCGGACATAATTTATTAAAAATGGGTCATAATAAGCGACATGTCACTGTAAGGGAAGTCATTATATCCGAATTATTTATAAAAAGAAATTATCTGAAAACCAAACTTCGTAGTGTAATTCATCATCATCATCATTAGCCACTCGACGCCCACTGCAGGACACAGGCCTCCTTCATGGTTTTCCTAACCATGAAGGGTTTTGCCATAATCGCCACGCTCGGCAAGCGGGTTGACGATCGCAGTATGCTGTTGAAATCTCAGGAAGACGCTGCTGCCCGTCTCCTGGTAATGTATTTCCTTAGTCGCCTTCTACGACATCCACGGAAGGAAACGCTGAGTCAGCTGCCTTTTGTGGCAACATAGATACACCACAGGCTACATCTATGGTCCTGTTTTATTTATTCGTTTTGTCTGTTGTGTTTAGTTTTCTTTCTGTTGTTGTGCATATTATGTTACTTATCTGCTTATTTTCTTTCTGTGATGTATCTTGTTGGTATAATAAATGTCTTTCTTCTTCTTCTTTTTTTTAAATGGAGTGACGCAATTCTTAATCCGGCGCCACACGGGTAGTTACGTCCTAATAATCGGTTGGTCAATATAGGCGGAGTCATAATAAACGGATTCTACTGTAAATCTAAAATGGAATGTAAGGAGAGTAGGTATCTACCTAATAAAGAAAAAACTTGGAGCCAGTTGGTGGACTTTCCCCAATGCAACACCAACACCGGCTTTCACTAACTTCTCCCGCCACTACGTGTGCAGATACTCGGCGACGAATACACGCAGGATCTTGTTAAGGTTGTCAATTGTGTTGAAGTCCAGCGCGGATATGTTGTCACCCTGCTGGTGCCACACGTCCGGGAACGGCGACGGGATGATGTGGAGGATGTCCACGTCTGGAAGAGAATGGGAAGGTTTGGTTATTAAAAACCTATTCATCATTCCGATGTAAAAACCTAATGCAAAGTGGGTTACTCGGGGCTGCAAGTGATGTAAATTGCTTCGGCCAGATGTCGCTGCCTGTACGTAATACAGAGAAAGTTTGTAAAGAGGCTCGAAATTTCGCCGATGCCTGCACTTACGCATTAGCTCAGTTGGGAGAGCGCTGGCACGGTTAGCCAGAGGTCGCAGGTTCAAGTCCCGGCATGGGTGAAATTCTAGCTTCAATTAAGACATTGTATTCTACGTACATTCACTCAATCACGCATAAACAGCAATACATATTTGTGTGTTTCACACACCAACAGACCATGTGTCATGAATTTACACTGAATAATAAGCAGGGAAGAAATCTATGCTGCTGGGCATAGATCTTCCCTGCTTATTATTCAGTGCGATCTACATAGTAAAGATAAATACTTGCGATCTCAGCCTCAACAAAAACAAGACAGTACTGGCTCCGCCTCATAAACGGCAGGTGATCGTCTCCGACGAAGGACCGCGAGCTCTGCAGCCGGAAGTCTGTTCCCAACGGAGTAGTCGCTCAGTTTCCCCAGCTGAGTTCGACAGACGTATCACTAGTATCTCTTCCGCCTGCCTCTCTCTCAACAAAAACTAGACAGTACTCACTCCGCCTCATAAACGGCAGGTGGTCGTCCTCGATGAAAGACCGCGAGCTCCGCAGCCGGAAGTAAGTCTGCTCCTCCTTCCCGACGGAGTAGCCAGTCAGTTTCCCCAGTTGGGCCAGCCGGCGCTCCGCCGACGCCAGCCGGACGTACCATGGCTCCGTCGACTTGAAGTAGCTGTAGAAGACCGGGTCTGGAGCTCCCAGGAGGTCCAGGAGGACAAGCGCGTCCTGTAGGATGGAGACGTTAATTCATTGGAGAACTTATAAAAAACATTTTGGATGACATTGAAGGGGCCAGTTGATAATCTTGATAAAGATTTTTCTTTACAACTAATATGTAGTGGCGCTAGTGATTCGTTTTATGAATGGACATTCTTATATATAGGACAATTATTTACTAAATGGAGACCGCGCAGAACGCGAATTAAATTAAATTATATAAACACTGATACAATAAGCTTACCAGAAACGCGGTTCAAAAAATGTGTAAAGGACACTTCGTGCCAAAATGGCTAATATAACATTAAAGATCATTTAGATGATAAAGATGTCTGGAATTAAAGCCAGTCCAATGCATGAGTTCTAGGTTTTAAAATAATATGAAAACTCAGTTAATTATGGACCAAAAGACTTTGAAGATTGGATTCGTTTTTCTATTTTTTCTCAAAAATTATCTAGATTTTGAGATGGGCACCTAGTTTAACTTGGAACGTTTATTAAGTAACAGTTTCTGTGTTACTTTGAATAAAAATAGTTTGATTAGATTTGATAAAAATCTGAGAAAAATCTCATAGAACAAAAGTTGTTGGCATACACAAATTCAATTTAGTATGTCTCAGGAATTGCGCATTTTAGAAATAATCCTGTATATTGGTGGCGCTAGTTACACTTTACTTGACACTATAGGTGTAATGTAAATCACTTAAGATTTTCCTTTTTCAGGACACAGGGTTTGAAAACCTATTTAGAGGCTAAAAATTCACCCATGCCGGGACTTGAACCCGCGACCTCTGGCTAAAGAATATAACATTAGGGTTTGGTTCGTGAAAACAGTAACTTTATTACTAATTGTAGCTTTATTGATGCAGAGGATCTCTCTCGCTGTGCAGCGGGGTAACGCTGCCGGCGTTATGGGAACCTTTGGCTCGAGTATGTCTCGGGGCGGTTTGTTTGACAGTTAATTCATTCGTCATCTTGATTTATTACTTTGGACGAAACAATTGTGGATGTATTATTATTTTTTTTTTTTTTTACTTATAATTATTAATTTATGTTTTTAAAAATTGTAATAACTAGTAATTGACTAATGTAAGTAATTGTCAGAAATTATATCTTGTTGGCAAGTACTTATTTATGGGGCATATTTTAATGTAGTTTTAAGTTGAGGTTTGAAATTATGTACAACTAATGATTTTTACAATAAATATTCTTTATATCTGCTCTCGACTGTATTACAATTAATTTCGTGAGTGGTGTTAAAATCAGCGTCTCCTTTCATAGGATCCTCGAGGCATTGGCATTGACAAAGCCACTGATAACATTTAATTACAAATAACAATTTGTACTCCTATAATTATACAATCAAGCGTGTAATTGGCTACCTCGGTCCACGGTGGGGTTAGAAAGTCATGGGCACGTTTTGAAGATAAATTTCGAAATGTCAACAAAATTTTAAGTACTTACCACCTAGTATCTTCATAGGTATCAGAAATAAACTACAGTGTAATTTTGAAATCGTTACAATTATTTCAAGGGAATGTTCTTTTCATTATGATAAACAAAAGTATTTTAAATACTGCCTCGTCGGTCTAGCGGCATCACGTCTGATTACCGGAGGTCGTGGGTTCGATTCCAACTGGGGACCACCGTACATTTGTACACATGACCTCAGTCTGGGTGTATTACCATGTTTGTGATGTCCTTGCCTAGTTATCATAGCACAGGGTATCCTTGTTTGGTACTAGGACAAGTGATTGTGTGGTGTTTATGTTATTAAGTAATGGTATGTATGTAGGTAGGTATAATTAGCGATGTACCGAGACGCACATTGCTAGGTAGACAATACTAGCTAGACATACTGACAATATGTTGAGGTAGCTCTTATATTGAAACAAAATTAATAAGTATCTGTGCGCATCTATAAGAGTAAGACCGCGTAGTTTTGTGTTCTTTATGGCTTTTGCGATAAAGTTGATGCTTCAAATAAACACGGTTACACGTATTTTATACTTACAATTATATACCGTCAGGCGTCAATGTACGTTGTCTAAGATAGCGTGGATAACGAAATAAAGAGTTTTATATTTTTATTTTGTACCTTTAATGCCTTTATACAGACATAAGCAGCCTATATATATACGTCCCACTGTAGGGCACAGGCCTTCTCTCAGGAAGAGAGTATGGGCTTAATCGCCACGCGTGCCCACCGCGGATTGGCGATTTCAAGCGCTGAGGTATGTGAATAGCTCAGATACTCAGGTTTCCCCACGATGTTTTCCTTCACCGTTAGCGAGTGGTATTGCTACTATAACTTCACGAATGAACATAACTTAGAAAATCAAGTCATAGGTACGTGCCCGCACCGGGGGTTTTGTTATGCATTTTAGTTTCTATTTTACAAAAATTCTGGTGCCCAAAATATATGCCATGATTATGAAAGTGGGCACCGACCACAAATTATACTTCTAGAATACCTACATGTATACATACTTCTAATTTAAAGGTATTCTTTTAAATTATTTCTAACTTTTTAGGGCTGTAGTGTTTTGAAGTCGGTTTTTATTTTTAATTAATTATTTTTTTATTTTTAAACGCTTAGTGGGGGAGCGGGAGAAAAATAAAGAAGTCCCTTTTAACCATCATTTACCCCACTAATACACACCACAATAATACCCTACTAAAGCAACGAATGCTTTAAAATATGAAGTTCTCAATTTCCACCTGCGAAAGTCTTCACCAGAACATCACCAAATCACCTTGGGTAATTTACTTTATAAATTTATTTATTAGTAATTTATTTACGCTTTTATGCTTTTTTTATGAAACATACGGGTATTACTAAAGGATGCGCCCCATAAGGCCTTATTTACTGCTATCCATTGAAGAGTTCCGTTCTTCATCTCTGAAAGTCTTCATCAGATCTTCACCAAATTAATATTGGATCAATGGGACGTTATATCAATTTGAACAAAAAAAATTGTCTAAATCGGTTAAGATTTGACAGAGTCCTGCGAGAACATAACCAAAAATAAAAAAAATATACGTGTCGAATTGATAACCTCCTCGTTTTTTGAAGTCGGTTTAAAACTGGAAAGTTTGCCTCAATTACCGAACATTATTTATGGGCCAGCGAAAGGCGGGTTCAACCTACATGACAACTACTTTGCATACTTTTGAACCTTCCTTATGATTAGATATGGAAACACACTCATCGATCCAACCCTTGTACATTGGGACACATCTCGAACCTACTAAGTTTAAAAGATGACTACTAAACTCACCAAACCAGCTGTATGCAGTTCAAACTTCAAGATATCAACATTGTGACGTGTTCTTCTTTTAATAATACTTTTCACCGTTAACGGTGAAGGAAAACATCGCGAGGAAACCTGAGATCTGACGCGTTCACATACCTCAGTGCTTAAAATTGTCAATCCGCTTGGTAATTAAGCCCAAACTCTCTTTCTCTCTCTCTCTCTCTCTCTCTCTCTCTCTGAGAGAAGACCTATGCCCTACAGTAGGACGTATATTTGCTACATAAAAAAAAATTTAAGAGGAACTCTGAACACAAAGTTCCTTGATGAAAATATTACTAAAGAAAAAAGCGTTACAAAAGTCGCAACATTAGAGCAACATCCACAATAGAGCCTCGTCAAAAAAGGGCGCAACAAACACAAAACAGAACGTAAAACTAAGTAGAATCAGAATAACGATATTATCCAAAAATACCTCCAGAAGACACACCCGACCAAAAGGATCGTGGCAAGGGGCAAACCTGGTCAAACCGGACAGGTTTTCAAGCGTGATTTTATGTATGTACGTACCTATTACTTACTGAAAAACACGATAAACATTTTTTTATCTACAAAGTAAATTGTTACTTACGTAATAAACGTCAACAACTAGTATTAATTAAAATAAGAATATTTTTCTGGTAAATGTAGAGTTTCTGTATCTTTGTGAAAATAAGTACCTAAACGGAAACTCGACATTTTTATTATATTATTTTATGATTTTATACGTATACGTTTAGAATGTGGGTGGAAGGGCCGCTAAGGGACGACCCAGACGGACATACTTTGACCAAATAGGGCATGTATTAGCAAAGGGCAAGATAAAAACCGGATTGCGTGCATGCAACGACTAATAAATGTTGAGGAAGCGAAAGTGGTCTGTCAGGATCGTGGCAAGTGGCAGTCCCTGGTCTCTTCCTACCCCTCTGGGATGCAGGCGTGAGTGTATGTATGTATGTTTAGTTCAAATGTTGTAAACCAAATTTGCATGCTTGTTCCGTTCTGCCTCTTAATTAATTATTCTGCGCATAATTACGCGCACTAGGGTGGGCTATATGGGCTGGGCCAGGCTACTCCATCTAAAAGACAATGTCCCGGGCACTGCAGCGTCCGAGTGGTCCCTTCACCCATCTGGTGTGAGTGAAGGTGCCACTGGACGCTCCATAAATCATCTCATTACGCAGATGCAAAGGCCACAGTTCAGTTAATTATGCGCACTGAATGCCGAAAGATTCTGTAAACGCCTTTATGAATATATTATCTTAATACCATAGTTCGTCGGCTTATTGCAAGAACTCATTAACCGACATATTCACTATTAGGAGAAAAGGGACTTTCTAGTTCGTTGTTAGTTAATGGTTGTGTTTCCTCCTCCTTATTCCCTCTAACATCGTTAAAATAATGCCTGATACTAAAACACCACTATTGTATCATTGTTCAATTCATCTCTATGTCCATACCTTTAAAAAAAAGCGGTTAGTGAGCTTTTGCAGTTAATGACTTCTTGCAATAAGCCGACGATTTAGTTCCGATTATTAGCAGTGAAAACCTGTCGGCTTTGATTACCTCATTTTTGTAAATATGCCTCTCTGTCCGAGAGGAGGTTGGTTTTCCAATAAACATTAAATGAAAATCGAGATAACAAACGTCACCGTCAGACTACCTCCCGGATTTGTTACGCTACAAAAAAATAAAACCCTCATTTCGTGTCAAGAGTTCAAGACGTGACTGGCAGAATTTGTCGACATCGGCTGGTTGCCATTTCAACAATTTACTCGCAGCGAATTTCAACCAACCTCAACAGCTGTCAGTAGCAACGCGGACGAGATTTTTTTATTGACAGCTAAACCTGATCTTTAACTTGCACTGACGCTGCACAGCCAGGATTGTCTCCTAACGCGGGCACTCCTCCACCGTTAGTGGCATAGACATGAAACTTTGCAAACCAAACATGATTTTATACCGTATAATATACAAAACATCGGCGGTGGCTAGCGGTGGTAGCCTAGTGGGTAGAACATTGGACTCGGAAGCGGGAGACCCAGGTTCGATTCCCAGTGCGGGCATGTACATATGAATTTGTTTTCTAAGTTATCTTCTACGTACATTTGTGAAGTAATAGTAGCAATACCACTCGCTAATGGTGAAGGAAAACATCGTGAGGAAACCTGAGTGTCTGAGGTATTCATGTAGCTCAGCGCTTGAAATCGCCAATCCGCAGTGGGCATGCACGCGTGGTGATTAAGCCCACACTCTCCCCCTGAGAGAAGGCCTGTGCCCTACAGTGGGACGTATATAGGCTGCTTATTATGCAAGCGACAAAAGCGTGTTTTACTTTTTCTTAGCTATTTTTATTTATGTATGTACCTATGTAATGACTAATTCGAATTCTAATTTCTCATGTTTGTCCAGCATGATAAGAGTTGCCTGGATTTTCTTATTCGTGAGTGCCTAATAAGCTGCAGTTAGAAGTCTTATCAGTTGAATGTCTGGGGAGACCCACAGCTCAGCGTTCGGGTTTCCCCAAACATCTGGTTCGTAGGCCTCAGAACTGGTTATCTTCCAGCTCTCGGAACTCTGGGATTACCCTGAGCAATGATACTGTTTATGTTTATTATATAAAGAACATAACATCCTCTCGCCGCTATCCTCATGCTTATATCTTAGAGAGAGGGGTAAGCAGAAGAGTAACTTTGGCCGGTAATTGCTGCCGCCATAACCAATGTGATTATGCGCTTAATCACCGCCAACCGCGGATTGGCAATTTCAGGCGCTGAGGTATGTGAGACACCTCGGACATTCAGGTTTCCTCGCGATGTTTTTCTTCACAGTTAGCGAGTGGTATTGCGTCACAAATGTACGTAACTTAGAAAACAACGTCATTGGTACATGCCGGGGTGCGGACCCACGACCTCCCGAATGAGAAGCCGGCGTTCTACCGCTCCGTTAACACCGCAAACCCTTGCGGGTATTCAAGGGTTTGTTATCCTGTATTTTTGTTATCCTGTACCACTGAATTTTTAAAATTCAATGCCTGCACTAAGTTTTTCATTGAGAAAATTTCATTCCAAAATTAAACAACTTTTCTTTACTAAAAACTACGTACTTATATGAAAACAAAAATATATTTAAAATGACCGTAATTTAATTAAGCATCAAACCTTCAGACCACATTTATCAAAAGATCATTCATTGTATTACAAAATTTAAAATGCTAAATGGTGCGAGTGAGACAGCATGATCCACGTAAGAAATAATATTAACTTCAGTATCTCCAGAGATATTCAATAAAAACACCAGATGTCCGAAATTTTTATTTTCAAAAATCCATAACTTTCTCCTTTTTCAGCTTATTTCGCTCGGAACACCGCCGTTCGCATCGCGGGCCGCCCCAGATCTTTTTTTTTTTTTTTGTGTACAATTTACGTAAAAAAAAAATTGGATGGATTTCCGCAAAGTAACACGCCTGATTCCATACAAAATTGGAAGAGTCACGCTCTGCCGAAAATAGACATGTATTAATGTTTATCTAACTCCGGCAATTAGATCTATTCATATGCTAACCTAGTGGTGGCCACGCCAAGGTGGATTACCTTATGTGTCACGGACTAGGTCATAGCGGAGCTAAAAGATTTAAAATTGCTTAGTACGTATTATAAGGAGTCGTGGGATCGAACCCCGGGCAACCAATGACTCAGTTTTCAAGTTGCGTATATTTGTGAAATTTGTCGTAGCAATATTACACGCTAAAAGGAAAAGATCTTGAGGAAGTTTCTAAGGTGTCCAAATACCTCAGCGCTTGAAATTGCCAATCTGCGGTGGGCACGCGTATTGATTAAGCCCATACTCGATGTTATCAGTTATATACAGTTGGATATAGATGTTTTGACAGAGAATGTTCCAACTCAAGATCCAGAACTCAAGCAGTGACAATTCAATACATCGATCGTTGGTAAATATTATTTTATCTACACTAATGTTGTAACATTCTACTTATGTTTTCAATACTTGACTTATAATTACTACTGTTATAGCGCAGACAACAAAACACTCAATTTAAGCAATTTCACATGATGGTATAATATTCACATCGATATCGTAAAATCTCATTATAACATCAATAAAACGCGACCAACTTGATTGCAGGGCCAATCAGGTTGGTCGCGTTTTATTGAAGCGCGCAGCTGCGCTCTCATTGGTTAAATTTTAATGGCGGCAAAATCACTGTGATTATACACGTACGCGTGAATTTAATTTAATAAATTAAAAGTTAATTTTACTCTTGTTGTTTGATTAATTGCATTAGTGAAGATAAAGTAGTGTATGCAACTGCATATAACACGGGTATTAAAACACTCGTTACTATTATGAAACTCGCTGCGCTCGTTTCATAAACTCACACTCGTGTTTTAATACCCTTCATTATATGACAGTTGCATAAACTACTATTATTTTATTTTACTCTACTGAACACAGCCATATATCACTATTTCTCGGACTCACCATCCTCTTCAGCTCATTGGCCCCGTCCTTATACAGAGTCTGCTCCCACTTGCTGGCGAGGTGCCGTGCCCCGTAGATAGAGTCAGTCGGGCCCCACTGTCGGAAGGCCTCCTCACCGTCGAAGAAGATGAACATTAGACTCAGTGCGTTCTGCTTTAGGGGCTCAAGTTGCTTGGCCATCACCTGGGCCAAGTTAATCATCATGGCGCACGGCACCGCGGAGTCCGTTGCGCCTGGAAATCGGGAGTTTGGTTCGAAGGTTGGTCAAGTCCTAGGATATGCTGCAAAATTCTCATAGTACAAGCAGTTTGGCAGACGGGTTGGCGATCGCAGTATGCGGTTGGAATCTCAGAAAAACGCTGCTGCCCGTCTCCAGGTAATTTATTTCCTTAGTCGCCTTCTACATGGAGCGAAATGGAGTGACGCTATTCTTAATTCGGCGCCACGCGGACATTGTGAAAGAAATAAACTATATTATTATTATTAATACGTTTATGGCTCGTAAGTTATAAATACAATGGCGGCGGATACAATGATACCGTACCGTGGCAAGAATCCCACTTCTTTTACAATTACTAAATTAATTCTTAAAATAATAATTAATGACTAAGATAAGAAAAAATGTATTATGCTTTGCTTTCTTGTTATATATCAGATGTAAATACACACATACACAAACTTACACCAGGCAGAGACCAGAGACTGCCACTTGCCACGATCCTGACAGATCACTTTCGCTTCCTCAACATTCATTAGTCTTTGCATGCACGCATGCCGGGTTCGGGTACTTTTTGTCCTGCCATTTGCCAAAATATCCCCTATTTGGTCGAAGTATGTCCGCCTGGGACGTCCCTTACCGGTCCTTCCACTCACATTCGCTTGATATATTTGTTTCGTCAATCTTTCTTCAGCATGTACCTATGACTTTGTTTTCTGTTATGTACAGAGCGGTGGTAGCCTAGTGGGTAGAACATTGGACTCGGAAGCGAGAGACCCAGGTTAGATTCCCAGTGCGGGCATGTACCTATGACTTTGTTTTATAAATTGTGTACATTTGTGGAGTTATAGTAGCAATACCACTCGCTAACGGTGAAGGAAAATATAATGAGGAAACCTGTGACTGAGCTATTCGCACACCTCAGCGCTTGAAATCGCCAATCCGCGGTGAGCACGCGTGGTGATAAAGCCCATACTCTCTCTCCCTGAGAGAAGGCCTATGCCCTACAGTGGGACGTATATAGGCTTATGAATCTTTCTTCCTTCATCCTCTTCACATGTCCAAACCAACTCAACATTCACTAATAACTAATTAGTCAAGACAATTGTCTTCACTTGATCTACCATCTGATGCTTTAAAACAATTTTCACAATTCTTGTTCCCAAGGTTAACCCAAGGTTAGCTGGAAGAAAATCCTTGCTAGTATTAAGCTCGCCTTTGTACAAACACCCCTTTTGTGCAATAATAGTTATTTACACAACTAGGGCCGTAAAATAAAGAAAGGCCGATATCGCAGAAGTTTAAGGCGCGAGCCCCAGGCGAGGGTCATAAATATGCGATAGAAGGCTTTCTATTTTACGGTCCGTGTTGTGTACACAATTTTATGTCATCACTTGGCCTCAAAGTGGGTTTTCCAACTTTGACCCGCTTTTTGGCCAGGTGTGGCATAAAGTATTTTTGAATTGAATATGTGTGCGACACCTCACTCAAAATCTTAGGAACCTCGTCTTTTCCCTCGTAGATTGCGTTTTCCGGAACTAAATTCGTCTCGAAGTCGCCGCTCAAGATCACAGCAAATGACGACTTATGCCTGTTGCTTATACAAAAATAACGTTTACATTGTGTAGGTATCGCAAATCGTTATTTAGTCCCTTTCTCAAGGTAACCACGCTACAGTAGTAAAAGCGTATTCTGGGCACTCACCAACGAAGACATGCTCCCTGGTGTACTTGCTGTCGTAATGGCAGGCCAGGACAAGGAACCGGTCCGCGGAGGGGTTCAGCCGCGCCACCACGTTGCGGAAGTTGAGCGTGCCGAACACGGGCGTCTGGTCCGGGAATATGTCCTCTTCGACGTCCCAGCCGAGGTCGCGCATAGACTTCGCTGCGAGGAAAGTGAACACTTCAGGACTATTTACGTTGCAACGGGCGCCGCACGGCACGACTTCAGTCTAAAAAAGTTATCGACTTCAATACAAGTCAAACATAGCCTGTTCCCGTCAGCCGCACGTGGCCGGGCTTATTTAACCGACTTCAAGAAAGGAAGAGGAAACCTGAGTGTTTGAGGTGTTCTCCTAACTCAGCACTTGAAATTGCCAATCTGCGGTGGGCACGCGTGGTAATTAAGCCGAGAAGGCTGTATATATGGTACATAACTTTATTTATTTATTGTTAAGTTTTGTTTAGCTCAATAAACATTTTTCATTTCATTTCACATTAAAAAAATAACTCACCTATGAAATCGCCAACCATCTTGTGGTTGGTGGTCCCCACAACCCTTGGCACGAGGATAGCGTCTAGGACGGCTCTGAACTGGCTACGGTTGGACAACGCCGCCAAGCTCTGCACATCCTGGTCGGTGAGCTCTTGTGCTCTGTGCTGTCTCTGTGATGGGTATCTTTTATTATTTGGTGTGAAAGAGTCTTCTTGGAATGGCTTAGGCTTAAGACTTTAGGCACCTTTCAAGGGCGAGACTGATCTCATAGAGTACATCTTAGATGAGACAGGTGGAGGGGTAGACAACAAATTCCACTGGCTCGAAGTGACGTCGGCGACATTGCGACAAACGTCAGTTAGACCTGAGATTTCTGCACTTAGCCTCATAGTTGGGCCATTGTACGTAGCAAGGCTGTGAGACTACTCCAGCCAGCCTATCTTTATCCAGAAAGCCAACAGTGCTCTGATGTCACTGCAGTCCTCAAAGGATCCTAGCTTCCTCATTATGGCAGTCTAGTGCTTTCCCACACTCCCACAGCAAATGGTTCCACGGGCAGGTGTTTCTTCTTCTTTGAAAAGGCTCTTTAGATGCATGATTGCGGAAATGTGTATTTTGTCAAAACCGCTACTGCTTCGTGTAAATCATCAGAACAGCAACACTAATATGTAAATAGGGTCGCCAATCAACACTAATATTATAAAGAGGAAAAGTTTGTAAGTTTATTATAGGTAAGTAATATGTTTGTAAGTTTGTATGTTGTTGTTGGTTTGTATATTTGTTTGTTTGTTATTTAGGAAGCTTGGAAAACCATGAGGGAGGCCTACGTCCTGCAGTGAGTGTCAAATGGCTGATGATGGTGATGATGATGAAGTTTGTATGTAAGGGGTAATCTCTGAAAGTTCTTAACATTTAGATTGGACCTTCAGGGCAGACCTATGCTATAAATAGACTAATCCGTTTACCATGCGAACATAGTCGCAGGCACTCCTAGTTGTACAGATATAGATAGATAAATAGAGAACATTATTGTATATAAAAATGGAAATTACACACATAAGTACAGATGGCTATATTTGGTTTATTCATTTCTGTTAATGTTTCTGTGTACAATAAAGAATATTATGTCTATCTAATATCCACTATGTTGGATGATAGATATTTTTATTTTTTAAGCCTCTTTATTTGTCAAATACATACCACATATTTTGACACTTACAAAGTAACAGCCAACACAGTAGGAACTTAAAATACCTGGTTGAAATTAAATTGAAAATGCAAAACTAGCCATGACACATTTTCTGATAAGGTGTGTGAAAAGTTTTTTGTTAATAAATGTAAATCTACTTTTGTGAGACATCTAAAATCTTTTATCTTATTGTTTCTTGCAATGCATCATGCATTACATAAACATATGTGTTGGCAGGAATACCTACTTATTTAAATACATAATTAACTCAATGCCTGAAGTACCTATTTTCCATGCCAAATTATAGGTCACTCTCATAATCACTGTTGTTTAATTATATAATATTCACATGAAGCAGATTTTACTGTTGAACCAACAGATTGTTGGTCTGAAGGTAACCTAATCAATCCAAAAAATATATTGAGATGTGTGAATGAAGCCTAAGCTTGCCTATCGAATGACATGCTTGAAGGCATATAGTGTTTTTAAATTACTAAAAAGTTAAAGGAAATATTGAAAAACATGCAGTTCCGCACCAGTCCATGACCTTAATTGGGAAAATTAAGTGAATGTCGGTCTCAAAAAGACCAAGTGAACATCTATCTCCGAATCTTACTCACCTTTTGCTCGTAAAACTTCACAGATTGATCACTATTGACGGAAACTAGGCACACAGTGGCTAATACAATGTACGCGATAGTCCGCTCCATTCTCACTGAAAAACCTGAGTACGAAAAGTGAGTAAATATTGCCACAACACTGTCTGATAACCACGTCCGTAGCTCGCCGTGGTACAGAGGTTTATAACTTGTTGGGCCTTGGGCTTTCGCGAGAATCAGGCGGAGAACTTTTGCTCATTCCTTGTTGATTTTTCGCTTGCGTCTGGTGAGCAGTATACAGCTATAAAGCGCTTTATCATGCGCTACAAATTTTTCTTACTGAATTTCAAGCAATCATGAAAAAAGCGCTAGAAAGTTGTATTACGTTCAAGTTCAACTGCTGACCGACGTCACCATGTTTTGACGTTTGACCGTTTGACGCAAATCAACTTGACAGATTACGTTCAGAAATCAAATTTTCTTTTAAAAATTAGAAACTGTTCTAAATTAATTCCACATTACAATGGGCGCAACGATACAAACTTAATAAATACTTTTCAGATTTGAGACAAACTAGGAAAAAGAGCCCGGCTACGTTTCGCCGACGGGCACGATACGGGTTTTGTTTTCCTTCATTGTCTTTGTTAGTAATTAAAGATTATTTTACATTGAAATCATGCCGCCCCGCCCGCCCGCACATCGCCGGTCCAATGTAATGTGGATAGACCTTAAATATGCATGCAGGCCGCTAAAGAGACTTCCAAGTAGGTATCTGAGCTGAGGGTTTTTGCTACAGCGATAACTTACTTTATTTAGCGCAAACATTATTGAACTTTCTCGACATCTCTCATACCCGCTTGCCTGAGAAGCCTTTTCCCGCCATACCGGCTCCTATTATAGGTACACTAGCTAAGGTTGAGTTGACGTCACTACTTTCGACCTCTGTGCTTACAATCGGTACCTACGTCACGGGCTGGTAGGTAGGTATAGTTCTGAGGTATAGTTCAACTCAGGAAGATACCTATTTCGCTAAGACCCGACAAGAACGAGGCTAAATTAATAATACATGCAAAGCACTGCACTTCGGTTAGGTTAGACTGTGGACCGAGGGACATCTCCACCACAGTATAATGAACAGCAGTAGGCAATGTTGGCCGTCCGCTGGATTTAACTACCTACGCTCGCTCGATCAGAGTAGGCGCGACAGGGTTGACGCGCTTGTGTTTATTATATTGCCGTCTCATTTACCAGGTCTTTCGAGAGTTGTAGGGTACCTAGTTATTTATATTATGTGTTTGTTTAGTGTGAAGTCCAATAAGTTGATACGAAATAATGTGTCTAGTTTCTACTCAAAATGTAACAGAAAGACGAGGTTTGTAATACATTGTCATGGAAAAAAGAGCAGGAAATTTTAAAAAAACTCTGGTCTTGATACTGTCGAGTTTAGACATCCGTACACCGAGAAATATAGTTGACGTGATTTCGACATTTTCGTTTAGCTACCCGATCCAACGCGTCACCCGTCTGCACTCACGCGCGTTGAACACCGGACTGCGGTGTGCCTGAAGCTCACCGAGATCTCGCGTTTCTTAGTTATGTATATTGTATAGGCGCGTTCCGGACGTTAGTAGGAAGATTGGTAACTGATTCTTATTTAAACTGTGTCTCCACGGTACAGTACCTATGCCTACGTATCACCGCTACGGATGACTACAAAAAAAAAAGGTTGATGATAGTGGAGCTCCCGATACAAGACTATACTGGCGAGAAAACGATATATTTTTCCGAGATAGTCTTGTATCCTGCTTGTAAGTATCTATATTAATTTAACAAAATTATTTGGCACTCGTCCAATTAATTCTCGTCTACTGCATTCCATTCTGGGGAGGAGCAGCCAAAACTTACTTGAAACCATTAGAGATCGCTCAACGCGGTGTACTTAAAGTTGCCACAAATCGCCCTATATTGTTCCCTACCTCTACGCTATACTCTCTGTGTGACGTTTTAACTGTCAGGCAGCTTTTTGTTTCGAATACCCAAATGCTTCAGCACAACAACACACCACTATTTGAAATCTCAAAACGCCGTAAAGACTTAATTTGTCTAACACCATTTTCGAGACTTTCATTCACAAAACGACACAATCTGTACCTTGGACCTTCGCTATATAATAAATTTAACCACATACATCCTATTTTCACGCTTACGTCACACGAATGTAAAAAGAAAGTGAACTCAGTTTTAAAATCTCTTTCATACGAACAAACCGAAAATATTCTAACATCGTCTAACCCGTTCTCCAGCTGATTAGTCAATAGTATCCCTCAATAAATGACTCCAAACCACAGCCACATACCCACACAAACTCACACAACACGCGCACACAAACACGCGCACGCACACACACACACACACACGCACACACACCACACACACACACACACACACACACACACACACACACACGCACACACACACACACACACACACACACACACACACACACACACACACACACACACACACGCACGCACGCACGTACACACACACACACACGCACGCACACGCACACGCACACGCACACGCACACACACACACACACACACACACACACACACACGCGTCAGCATGTTATTTGGTAGCAAACAATTTAGTTTTAATTTAATTTTGTTTATCTTCCTGTTCCTGCTCGCCATAAACGCAGGCTACATGTGAGCATGGAGATATTACCCAAGTACATTTTATGTTATGTTTTTTCTATTGAATAACTTAATGTAGATGTATTACTATGTAACCATAACTTTTTTCAATAAACAATTTATTATTATTATTATTGTAAATACCTAGTTCGCGAGTGATTCGAAAACCCAACTAGTTTTTATGAATCTGTCGTTTTCGCAACACCTCTTCCATGTAGAGTTCACTCAGTACTACTACTAACCAGTACTAACCCAGAGAAGAGTTGCACGCAGAACCTGTCTAATTAGATTATGCAATACGCTCACGCTCCAGAAAACAGTCTGAATATTCATGGGTTTAGTAAAGGATGGTAAAGGTCGCCCACTTTTCAATAGGCGCCAAATGAATCCCCGTGATGAGGGCTGTAAGGTGTACCTACCTAAAGTAGTTTAGTTTATATAAATTAAAATTGGTAGGTATGATTCTAATGAATTAATGAATGACAAAATTATACAACCAGTGTGTGTTACCAGTGATGATTTATAGCACTGAAACGTGGTCTCTCACTATGGGCCTCATAAGAAGGCTCAAGGTCACGCAACGAGCTATGGAAAGGGCTATGCTCGGAATTTCTCTGCGAGGTCGAATCAGAAATGATGCGATCCGTAGACGAACGAAAGTCGTCGACATAGCCCAGCGGATTAGTAAGTTGAAGTGGCAGTGGGCGGGGCACATAGCACGCAGAACTGATGGCCGATGGGGCCGAAAGGTTCTCGAATGGAGACCACATATCGGCAAGCGCAGCGTAGGACGACCAGCCACAAGATGGACAGATGACCTCATCCAAGTGGCAGGAAGGCGCTGGATGCAGGCCGCTTCCATCCGGTCTTTTTGAAAATCCATGGAGGAGGCCTATGTCCAGCAGTGGACTTCTTGTGGCTGAATGATGATGATTCTAATGAATATGATGTACTTAACAAAATCTCCATAAAGATGCATCCAAAATAGTGGATTCTAATCGTAAATACGACATTTCTTCGTAGAGTATCCACACACACCTCGTATTCCACACTTACAGTCGACAGCACATCAACTAAAGGATGACACACACCAGCGCGGTGGCGGTGGCCGTCAATACATAAATCATTTACGGCAGAAGTATTTTGTATGGCCCGCCATCACCGCGTTCGTGTTTTAATCAGTTACCAACAGCGTATTGTATACTAAGTTATAGTGACTATATTTTAATTAACGCATAAATATTTTTATTATTTAACATTAGGTATTATTTTATTATTATTATTATTTTCTTTCGTAAACGTATTTATGTAACTAGATAATATTTCTTCCGCGCTTTCAACATTTTTCCCATACCTAGGAAAAGTGTTCGTACGTGTTCGTATTGACCAGTAGAACTCATTTCGGATGTATGTGGGGACTTCTGAGGCAAGTTAGTGTCACCGAATCGAAACATATCCTTGCGCATAAGAGCGGAGGATCCGGATTCGGTCCTCAATATTGCTAATTTTTAATTTGTTTATTTTTAATTACTATTCGTGCCCTGCAGTGGGACGTAGGTACGTACCTAGGTTACATAAAAAACAAAAAAAACTAGGTACCCGTTAAGTTGTAGAGCAAACTACTTAGGTTTTTAAAGGTCATAAGTTATTGTTGGACCTCCATTTTAAAGTGCATTTTTTATGTACCTAGCCTATATTTATAAGTAGCCGTCTTAGTGCAGGACACAGAACTTCTTCCAGAGAGAGAGAGATCACATCGCGTGCCGACCGCGGATTAGCAATTTGCAGCGCCGAGGTATATGAACACCTCAGAGTTCAGATTTCCTCACGATTTTCGTTCACTGTTAGAGTGTTAGCTTCGATTCCCACTGGGGGCCGCCGTTCATTTGTACAAATGGCCTCAGTCTGGGCGTATTTTCATGTTTGTGATGTCCTTGCCTGGTTACCATAGCACTGGTTATCCTAGTTTGGAACCGGGACAAGTGACTGTGTTGTGTGGAAGTTATTTATTATTTACACTTGGCCCATTTTTGGGTGGTTGTGACCACAACCTTTTTTGAGAGCTGGATCCGCGCCTGTTGCAAAGTCGATTAACCAACATATTAACGAGTAGGAAGACTCGGCTAGTCCGTGTGGCGCCGGATTAAGAATAGCGTCACTTCCCATGAATGTCGTAGAAGGCGACAAGGAATTAAATTACCGGCAGCAGCGTCTTCCTGAGATTCCAACCGCATACCTACTGCGATCGCCAACCCGACTGCAAAGCGTGGCAAAACCCCTCATGGTTATGTCCGAAGCTTTGAAAACCATGAGTGAGGCCTATGTCCTACAGTGAGCGTCAAATGGCTGATGATGATGATGATGAAGACTCGGCTACGCAATGTACATCGAATTGTCATAGTAAACTGTGAATTTTAGTTTTACGAAACGCGGCCCACTCAGCATACCTAAATAAGAGTCGACGAAATAACCTTGTTTGTTCCTCCATAACAATGACGGAGACCGACGCTTATTTCACAGTACCTACAACGCGTCCTATTTATTCAGTTACTCGTGGGCATTTCTCCTGGGAAATCTTCAGTCTCTCGCAATAACAACGTCATAACATAACAAATCTTTTCTATTATATAAAACAACGTTCAACAAATGATATCGGTAAAGACTGCAACAATGCAAAATCTCTCGTTGGTCTTACTATTTATAGAAATTGTGTTCTGTGCTATTTATTGAGCCGTGTCCGTCTACCTTATGGAGAAACCTGCTAGTAAATAAGGGTACCTAATGGACATTAGACAAAAAAAAACCAGTAAAGACTACCTAACCCGCATCCTACACCATGATAAATTCTTGCCTATATGTCTTAGCGAGTTTAACCGCTTTCTTTTTGTTCTTAATCCTCTTCCGTTTCCTGAACCGCATGTTTATATTTTCGAACGCCCGCCTCAGTTTGTACTGGACTATGTGCACGGGCGAGTCGCCGTCCACACTGACGCGCATCACTTTCCTTGGGAATATCCGACTGGTGAAGACTACCTCGCCTTCCCCGCAGAAAACTTCCACTGAACTGGAGTCCACGAAGATCCGCCACTTGAGGTCGCCGTCGGGAGACCAGAAGGCTTTCCTGACACCGTCGCAGCCGCCGCGGTCTACCGTTATGTAACCAAAGCGGGCGAAGTACTTTATCGTGAAGAAGCGCTCTCTGTTCCCGTCCCATTCGAGGCTGACCACAACGCTAGTTTCCACTTTCGAAGTATTCACCAGCAGTTCGAACACGCGCGTTTCGGCGATGAATGCCTCGCCCGGCCTGTACCATGCATCTTCTAGGAGTTCCTCTCGGAGCGCCTCAATTTCTCGCGCCGGATTCATGAGGATGCGGCCGCGGCTATTCAGGCTCAGCTCACGCACCATGGTCATGAAGCTAGTCCACCGGTTCCGGTAGCTCATTTGCTGCGTGCCCCAAGACCCCAGCCACGCTACTAGGAGCATCCGCCCGTCAGGTGCAATTGCCGTCCTCGCCCCGTGGAAGTCGTGCCCGTAATCAATCTCGTTAAAAGTAGCTGTAGAAATCTCCATGTCCTCAAACTTTCCCTTGATGTAACTGAAACGACCAATGACGTAGCCGGTCGTATACATGTTCTTGTATCTGTAGCCGTCAGACTTGATTCCATGGACAGACATCATGAGGACATCCATCCCATCCAGTTGGAAGAACTCGGGGTTGTCCCAGAGGTAGCCCATGTCGCCAAGGGACTCCGCAACCGTGCCAAAGAGTCTCCAGTTGAAGATATCGTCAGCAGTATAAAGGACGATGCAGCCTTTGCGCTCGCGCGTTGAAGACCCCACTAACATGTACCAAGCATTCCTTAACCGCCAAACTTTTGGGTGCTTGAAGTCTCTGTAACTGTTCGGTTGAAGCTTCACTATAGGATTGTTCAGAAACCTCTGGAAGTTGACTCCGTCTGTGCTGATAGCTACATTCTGGGAGTGAATAGTGACATTCTTCGTGTGATAATCCCCTGTGTAGAACACAGTCAGATACTTGTTGTAGACGACGGCACTTCCGGCTAGACAGCCCTGCTTTTCAAATATCCCCTTCGGGACCAACGCTGGCGGGTACGGTTGCCAGTCGAGGAGGTTTTTGCTGACAACGTGGCCCCAGTGTATGGAGCCATACTCCTGCTTAAAGGGATAGTACTGGTAAAATACGTGGAACTTGTTCTTGTAGTAGACGAAAGCGGTGGGGTCGTTGAGCCATCCGTCGGGGGTCCATATGTGGTAGTGCGGGAGGTATTTGTTGAAGTTGAACGGTCGGTTGTTGTGCGTACGGTCGAGTTGGAAGTTGTTTTTGAGCGTCTTCTGGACTGCCACTTCGAACACGACGGCTTGGGCGCACGCGCAACTCAGCAGAATCACGCGGTACATTTAGCCGCGGAGTCTCCGGACCAACTGAGACGGCTTCAGGTCTGAATGCCTATATAAAAGCGCGATATTTGTAAACACGGCTTGGATCATGAATGCGCCCAATGACTCGGGCTAGCGACGAGTTAGAGTTAGGACGTAAACATCACGCTACGCGACTGTTCGGGTGTAAGAATAGATGAGGGCATTCAAAACAATGAGTTAATTGTTTACGGAATGTATTTTGTCACTTTAGTTCACTTACAAACAAACATAACATGGTCTTAAAATTGAGCGTAAAACTTAGCCTAAGTAAATTTATATAAAATTTGAACAAGATCTTTTAAAGAATTTGAGTTAAAAGTGGTGTAAGATCTGTTACATCTCTATCACAGAAAAAGAGAAGTTAATGGTAAACATATGTAACGTTAACATTATACAAAAATATTAATATAATTTACCTAATTTCGTGGCAACACTAAACCTAAGTTACACTTAGCTCCGTCTACGGACTAAGGAAAGTATCTTTTAGAAAAAACGATCAATTTTTATTCGCTGGTCTATGGGTAAGAAGTTTAATAACTAGGGGTAATAGGTTCGAAACCCTTTGAAAAAATACTTTTATTTGTACACAATGGTCTCAGTTTTTCCACGTTCGTGATGCCCTCGTCCGTTTGCCATCATGACAAGGTACCCTAGTTTGGGACCAGGAGAAGTGATCGTTGTGCCTTTGTACAAGCTCTAAAATACACTCAATGGCGCTAAATCTAACTGCGGCATACACTAAACATTAAAAAAGTTACAAAAATTAATAAAAAATTGCTTAACAACAATATGGTTAATTTCTTTTTTATTTCTGCCTATATAGAAAGCTATATCATAAATTTGGAAGCTCGAGTCCACATTCCACTGCAGCTCTTTCGTAACGTTTTAGCTGAGTAAAGTGCACGGATTTAAAGTAAAGTTAAAAAGTTCACCACGTGGTCACCACGCTAGGTGAAGCCTGTGTCGTGGTAGCCTTCTTTGGTCGATTTGATGCCGACTGTACAATCATATTCAGCTATATTGAACTGTACATCATATTTTCACGAACAAAAATAAACGAAGTAGTGAGGCGAATTAAACAACATACTCGTCCATCGTGGTAAAAAGATACTAAAATATTATGCTATTAAACAATGGATATGTACTTGGAAGATTCATTTCTCCTCCACAGCCCCTCCTCCTATTACGATAATCAATCTATAAACTACCCTATACATACATCTCTTATATTTAAAATAAAGAAATGGAATGATTGCAGTATTTATTAACTGTCCCAAATTCGGCGCTGTAAGATTTCGCCTAACACAAATAGTATTTCAATCTGAATACCGCCAAATCTACACTTATCTTGGTAACATTGGAGTTGAAAATAAATACGTGTTATAGTTATTCTAGTACTTACTAACATAATATGACATCATATCTCGAGACTTACACCTGATGGATGGCAAAGGAAAGTGTAGACTGGTAAAAATTCCACCGTAAGGTTGTAGTTTTTTGTTGTTATTTTGATTATTTATTATTGTGCTATCACAAATCGTCATAAAATCAGGCTTCGTACTTACAGTACGAGAGTGGGCTAGCCCGAAAGCGCCCATATTATGCACTCTCCTCCAGCGGTCGTTGTCACTAAAGTGCTTGCCGGGCTATTAGCGCGCGATTGCACCCCAGAGCGCTTTCCAGACCTTGCTCAGAAGGGACGAATTCGTCGCGAATAGTCTCATGCAAATTCATACGCGCGTTGGCGAGGTACTGGGTGCCAATACATCGCGTCCAAAAGCATCGCGCGAATATATAATACGCGTGTAAAACTCCATTCTACTCTACTCTCGACACAGAGTCTATTATTCACGTATTAGCGGCGAATTCGCCGTTTCTGGTCAAGGCCTAAGATGCTAGGCAGCGACTGCAGGCGGGTACCAGTTAGCGCGCACGTGCGCCCCTACAGCGCCCGCCACGGCGCGGCGGCGCGAGCCATCATTCCCGCCCGGGATGCTAGGCAGCGACTGCAGGCGGGTACCGGTGGGCGCGCACGTGCGCCCCTACAGCGCCCGGTGCAGCGCCTGCCACAGCGCGGCGGCGCGCGCCCGCGCGGCCGCGTGCTCGCCGAAGATCCTGGGCAGCGACTGCAGCGCGGCCAGCCCGTACGCGCGGGCTACTTGCGCCTCCTGAAAAAGTACATCTCATTTGAAAACTAATTGCTGTGCAGAAATGGTTCGATTGTACCCCTGTTTAAAGCTTGGGATGAAAGTTGCTGTCATGAGTGTCTAAAGCGTTGGTCCGACTGAGATTGGTAAATTCCAGAATTAGGATATTAACATCCTAAATTAATATGTTTTAAAAACGTGAAAGGATTAATGAATGTTGATGAAGCAAAAGAAAGAGAAAACCCTGTTCTCTGCCTATCCCTCCGAAATACAGGCATGAGTATATGCATGTATGTACTTTGAATGTAATGACTGTGTAAGTATAGGTGAGATATTGCTCATCGGGGCAGAGAACATGGAGGTATGGTTAAAAACAATAGATATTTCGCAATGACAGTACATTGTGATAGCAACACGCAAGCCCTTAGACGAATTAAACTTAGATTGCGAGCAAGCCTAGACCATGCCACTACGGTAAGTCAGCAATGCCTAGATCACGCCACTACGGTAAGTCAGCAAAGCCTAGACCATGCCACTACGGTAAGTCAGCAATGCCTAGACCATGCCACTACGGTAAGTCAGCAATGCCTAGATCACGCCACTACGGTAAGCCAGCAAAGCCTAGACCATGCCACTACGGTAAGCCAGCAGCAATTTCATCTCGTCACTTTTTACACGGCCCACCGCCGCTGTCACTAACCTGGAGCTGAGCTTTGAGCGCGTACCGGTGTCTCGCGCGCAGCTGCGATGCGGCGCCGCCCTTCGCGGCAGCCGCTGCTGCAGCGCGCTCCGCGTGGAGGCCTGCCCAACAGATAATTTCATAACATAACAATATTACGAGCTCCGATTGGAGAGCGTTGGTGGCGAAGGCTATACCGACCCATAGTCACGTCCCTCAGTCGGCTATGACTAAAAAGAAGAAGAATATTCACATAGCCCATAAAATAAATACTGTAGGCTTTATGGACCCTTAAGCGGTGGTAGCATAGTGGGTAAAACATTGGACTCGGAAGCGGGAGACCCAGGTTCGATTCCCAGTGCGGGCGTGTACCTATGACTTTGTTTTCTAAGTTATGTACATTTGTGAAGTTATAGTAGCAATAGCAATCGGCTAACAGTGAAGGAAAACATCGTGAGGAAACCTGAGAGTCTGAGCTATTTACATACCTCAGCACTTGAAATCGCCAAACCGCGGTGGGCACGCGTCTGCCGCGACACAGATCTGTGTCCAACTTAGTATGGGCCACCTATACGTTCCATTCCGCGAGGGCAGTTCAGGAGATAAGCCCATACTCTCTCTCTGAGAGAAGGCCTGTGCCCTACAGTGGGACGTATATAGGCTGCTTATGATTAAATGTCGTAAAAGCAACTTTTGGTGAAAATGGACTTTGAATGCATACTTACTCAGTTTTTCAAGGTCTTTCAATCTGTATATTTCGGTTTCACAAATTCGCAAAAAAGTGGCTTTTACTGACTTAATTTTTTAACAGGCTTCACAGTTTTTCTTTATCAAATTATGCTGTAAAAGTAACTGGTGCTACTAGATTTTTGTAGTATGTAGTACATTGTAGTATATTTTCTTATGGCTTATACTGCAATTATTTTGTTGGTTGCAATGCAACGGTAAAAGCCTTGGATACAGTTTTTTTTGTAATATAAGCCATGCTAACTTCTAAACTATCAAATATATCGATTAAAAGTTGAATATCTATAATGAATATTCGTTACATTTTTAGTATATCTGTAATCATTGCATTAATACGGTATTTAATATATATTATATATATATATACAAAATTTTTTAAATATTTTTTTTTGTTTTCGCTCTCCTGTAAAATTCGTAAAATGGCTTTTACTACATTTCTTCCCCAAAGGGTCGATACGACGGACATACTTCGACCAAATAGAGGATGTATTAACAAAGGGCAAGATAAAAAGTACCCGAAACCGGCGTGCGTGCATGCAACGACTAATGAATGTTGAGGAAGCGAAAGTGATCTGTCAGGATCGTAGCAAGTGGCAGTCCCTGGTCTCTGCCTACCCCTCTGGGATACAGGCGTGAGTTTATGTTATGTTATGTTAGGGTCGATATAAGTCCCACTGTAGGGCACAGGTCTTCTCTCAGAGAGAGAGTATGAGCTTATGCGGGATTTACACGGGTGACAATGGCCGCAAATCGACTGTCTTAATGGCAATTCGACTAGGCCGCAGGTGACTAAGTCAAAAGCCCCAAAGTAGACTCCAGACTTTTGGCCTCGCGGCGAACGGCCGCATGCGGCTGGTGATTAAAATCGATCGAATATGTTATTGAATGTGAACGGCTGCCGTTGACGTGTTGTCGGCTATTATTGACGGTTGGCTCTACCGTTGGCAACGCGCCATATGATGCTGTTCGCCGGGATTTTGGCCCTAGTTCATACGAAAATGAGGTTGATAAAAGTGTCTCCTACCTCTAGACAAACGCGCGGTGAGGTCCCCATGGACCTCCAAAGCATCCACGCCTAGTAGAACCTTTCTGATTGTGCTATCTTCCTCCAGCTCTTTGTACGTATTAATATTATTAATAATTCTTTATTGCACAAAGACAGTGTACAAAATGTCGACTTAATGCTAATGGAATTTTCTACCAGTGAACCTGCAGGAGGTACAGGAGAGGCAAAAATTACGTGCGAGCTAACGATAATGTCAACGTCATATGTAAACGAGGTTGATAAAAGTGTCTCCAACCTCGAGAAAGACGTGTGGTGAGGTCCCTATGGGCCTCCAGAGCGTCCATGCCAAGTAGAACCTTCCCCATGGTGCTGTCTTCTTCCAGCTCTATATCTTCTTCATCGGGCAACTTGTTAGCTAACCTGCGGAGATAAAATAAAAGCCGAATTCAAGAAAAATACACACTGAAAAGAATAGTGTTGATTTTTAGGGTTCCCTACCTCAAAAGGTGAGGATACCTGTGTGTCTGAGGTATTAACATACCTCAGGGCTTGAAATTGCCAATCCGCGGTGGGCAAGCGTGGTAGTTAAGCCCATACTCTCTGTTACCAATAGGGCTGTCCAATTCACTGTAACTTGTTTGCAGTAACTGCACATGATGTGTGCGTGCGCGTCGCTGTGTGGGTGACAGCGGCATCAGCGCCGCACACAACAGTGACACCAGTCGGCCATTGGCTATCAAATTTAACGCACCCTAGCGGCACGCACGCCCAACCTCACATAGTTTTTTAGGGTTCCGTACCCAAAGCGTAAGGGACCCTATTACTAAGACTCCACTGCCCGTGCGTCCGTCCGTCCGTCTGTGTGTCTGTCACCAGGCTGTACCGCACGAAACGTGATAGCTAAACAGTTGAAATTTTCACAGATGATGTATTTCTTTTACCGCTATAACAACAAATACTACAAACAGAATAAAATAAATATTTAAGGGGGGCTCCCATACAACAAACGTGACTTTTTTGCCGTGTTTTGCTTGATATTAATAAAGGCAACAGGTAGACGCTTGAAATATTCAAATGTTGTAAAGATAATGGGTACGGAACTCTTCGTGCGTGAGTCCGACTCGCACTTGGCCGGTTTTTGAAATCCAGCGTCTTCTACCTTAGTACTTTCCTCATCCCCATCTTTTCAATTCAATCGCAACCCTCTCTCTGATAGAAGGCCTGTGCCCTGCAGTGGGACGAAATACGTAACATTAAAAAAAGTGTGTGTAAATGCAATAAATAATTCATCTATCTTTCAAAACAATGTAACCCCAATGTAAGTTTGACCCAAGTACCCCGCGTGATACTGACTGGGCGGCGGCGGCTAGGGAGCTTCCCACTGGCGCCCAGGGCGGAACGTGACCAGCGGCGGCCGTCAGCGCAGTCAGTCCGGCGCCCAGCTCGCGGATGTCCGCCCGCTCCGCCTCCTGACGGCTTTCCACTGCGGGGGGAGGGAACGTGTCATTTTTGGGACACCCTGTATATTTCTTCATTAAGACAGATTGATACTTGACCCCAGTCACGCCTGTTGGTAAACGAAGCCGGGGTCTACGATGTCATGTGTTTACCTGTTAAATGTCGTTAGACTGACAGTTTTAAACACACCCAGGTTACATGTCTTTGGTGCGAATTCGCGGAATTTACACGACAAACGCGTACATATAAAGCCCCTGATCGACGGGCGAGTAAAACCGCGGTTTTAGGGCTCGTCGGCAAAGCTCGCCGGTCTAGCATTGCAATACCGCGGTGGCTCGTCAGTGATGTTTTATTTTTTGCTCGGCTCGACGCGCAAGACCGCGTGTCGATCACGGCCGGCGAGCCGAGCCATAATTTCTGTAATCCAGTGGTTCTGATGACAATTCACGGATTAAATTGATGTGCCACAGCTGTTGCCTTTCAATCCACCTTTTAACCCAAACTCTAGGGCGTTTTCGCTTCTTTTTTCTCACTTCATTGTATGCTATAGCAAGGTAACACGAAACTTAGAGTCAGAACAAGACATGTCAACACTCGCTCGGCTAACACTCGACTGTATTGCTCGTAAAGTCGATCACGACGACGAGCCACGAGTAAAACCGTCGTTATTAAAACCGCGGTGTACAAGCTCGTACGTCGATCACCCACTTAAGCCAGCCGTCTGGTTGTTAGATAGAAAAAAGGAGATGGGCATAGAAGTTCATGTAGCCCCTGCGCAGACTCTCCAAAATACACAAAGGGGTAAGGGACCCTATGACTAGAACTCCACTGTCCGACTGTCTGTCTGGCTATCTGTCACCAGGCTGTACCTCATGAGCCGTATTAGCTAGACAGTTGAAATTTTCACAGATGATGTAGTATTTCTGTTGCCGCTATAACAACAAATACTAAAAACAGAATAAAATAAATATTTAAGGGGGGCTCCCGTACAACCAACATTGCCTAAAGAAAGCGCTCGCCATCTAGCGGCCCCCTAACCTTCAAAGCGCCGATTTCATGTCGTTAAATGTCAATGTTAAACGCTTCTTGTTGGTTACTATAGATGGCGCTGTTCTCAATGTACCACATCTATCTTGTCTTGATCTTTGCCTAATGTTGTATAGATAATGGTACGGAACCCTTCTTGCGCTAGTCTGACTCGCACTTGGCCGGTTTTTTAATTAGCCGATTTTGAGTCCCACTGCTGGGCAAAGCTTTTCACTCCTCTCTATCACCGGCCATCCCCTGCTACCCCAACAGAAATTTCTCTAATACATTCTTCAAATGCAGTTTAACTAGTCTGTCGCAAAGGGAAATACCAACTTAAACTCCATTTTAAAAGTGTTTTAAGGACTAGTGTTTTTACAAATAAGACTTGTAAAAGCCTGTTATTAACACTGTACATGAAAGAAAGGGACTGGACGACTATTTGCTTCTCTCTCGTGCTATATTAGATTTGTGCTATAATTACCTCTCTCAAATATCTGGAAGAGCCGGCCCAGGCCAAGCTGTACCAGCCGTAACTGCTCGCGATCAGACTCGAACGCCGCCTGCATTTCTTCTATGGAGAGCTCGTCCTGGAACAAGTTCAGTGATGAATCAATAGGAAACCGGCCAAGATTTCCACCTTAAATATATGCAGGGTTGTGGTGGAACACCGAGAGTTGGACCCTAAATATATGCAGGGTTGTGGTGGAACACCGAGAGTTCGACCCTAAATATATGCAGGGTTGTGGTGGAACACCGAGAGTTCGACCCTAAATATATGCAGGGTTGTGGTGGAACACCGACAGTTACTTTTGTCAAATAAGTTTTATTATAGTTTTACCCGAAATGCGTGCGTGCATGATGTCAGGATCGTGGCAAGTGGCAGTCCCTGCTCTCTGCCTACCCCTCTGGGTTACAGGCGTACGTTTATGTATGTATGTAAGTGTTATTATTAATTTTTAACATTTTTCGGCGATGTAGTGGGGATAAGTATCACTACTCACTAGCCTAAAAAAAATCGTATTTTTTTCAAACAGCTTTTTTGATTAAAAGTATGTAACTACGAGTATTTTAAACCTAAGGCAAAAAAACCTAGAACTAGATAGATTTAACGTCAAAAACTGTCAGAAACGTTTTTTGCATAAATGCTATCTAGTCCAAGGTGCGTGATTCCAGGTTCTCGTGTTTTCTAAAAATCGCTATTAAATTTTCTTTTTAAAAATTACGATTTTATCTATTAGTGGCGCCAGAGAACCGCTTGGAGTCCGTTAATAGATGAATGCTTAAAATCATGTAGATAGAACATAGAAAGTACTTTATACTCTAAGAGATATAATGTGGATTTTTTTCTGAGTCGGACATGATTTAAAGGAAGCTGGGACATTGGCAAAGCGTAGAAAGCGTGAATTTTATAAAGCTTGATATTTGATAATTATTAATCTGAGAAAAAAAACTCATAGCATAAAAAGTTGTTGTAAAACATAACATAAACTCTAACAAGAGTTTTTCAGTAATTGCGCATTTTAAAGGTTACTCGGTATAACATCGTATTTAAATACGATTTTATCTAAATAATTTAACAAACATACCTGTATCCTGACAGAAGGCAGCGTGAAACGAATAAAAAAATTTAATTCCTTTAAAAAAAATCTGTGTTTCCTGTTTAAATACTATTTGACTTGTGACTCACACACGTAGAAGACTGAACAGGCTCATCCGAATATATTATATTGACACGAAATTATGACTAAAACGAGCTGAAAATCTCCACACTCACAGAACTATACTCCTGTGTGCCGGCCAGCGTGAACTCGTCATGCCTCGGCTTCTCGAGCCGCGCGGAGACTTCACACAGGAACGCTCTGAGGTCAGCGTCGTGGGCGAGCACCGGATGCCGCGCTACCAGCGTCAGCCAGCGCTGGAGCGCCGCCCGGCGTCGCTGCAGGAACCGCGGGGACCCGCCGCCGACCACCACGCGTTTGGGGGGCAGACGGCAGACAGCGCTGAAGTCGGGTGTTTGGAGTTAGGTCGGAGTTAAGCACGGATTAGTGTGAAACAGCGATGTCAAAGGCAAGGGATGGCGCTATAGATAACCACATTCATGTTTAGGGGACAGACATGCTGGAATAGGTTGTTTGGAGTTAAGTCAGAATAAAACATGATGGTTTAGTGTGCAACGGCGATCACTAAAGCGCGGACTGGCGTCATAGATGACACGTTTAGGTGGCAGGCGACAGTGCTGAAATGATAGGTAATGCAGCCTATGTACGTCCCACTGTAGGGCACAAGCCTCCTCTCAGAGTGAAGCTGCTGAAATTTATTATTTGAAATTAAGTCCGGTGGTTTAGCGTGAAACAGCGATGTCAAAGGATGGCACTGTAAATGACTGTAGATAAGTTTAGGGGACAGCCGGCAAACGGAGCTGGTAACGGGTGTTTAAAATTAATAATTAAACTTTGCTGGTTTAGTAAGAAGAAGCGCTATGGAAATGATGGAAAGGCTTGTTTTGTGTTTGAACAGAATAAGATGCAGAGATCAATGTATGACGCCAATGTATGACATGGTCATTTATACGATATTTCGCTTGTTGGTGAACGAAACGTACAAAACTGAAAACAGCCACATATAAATATTGGCCAGGAAATTTGTAAAAATTTACAAATTGTTTAATATACAGTGCTCAAAAACTGACCTTTCACTATTTATGTTCTAGGTTATTTTACGCTGAGAGACGATTACATGATTATGAAAACATCACATCTCCTCAGTAAAGTTTAGGTATAAATAATATTGAAACACATCTATAAAATGATAATGATGTAATATTAATAACTGGTTTGTGGAAACTTAGCAATATCACATCTGCAGTTCTTTAGAATCCGAATCATCTTCTTTTCCCAATATTTTCACGGTCATTAAGTAAACATTCTGTTTTTATAATGAATAAAAATATTTGAATAGAATTAAATTAAATTTTTTTGAAAATTTTTTTTTTTACAAGATCTCCGTGACAAAATATTGTTCTGCAAACTGAAAAAGTTTGGGAACCCCTGGAATAGCTACGGTATTAGTTGTATGATGACACATTCCAGTGACACCTATGAGAGAATTTGAGAATCTCAGTGTTATTATAAACATTTTTAATTAAGCCGCTACCAAGCAGTAGTAAGTAGGCATGACAACGGCATGTGTTAGGCAACCATGCGATAAGCATAATACACAATAACTTTTCAACTTCCTGAATATAGATACAATCATGTTTTGCACTGATTATAACAATGACAAGGTCACCCGGGTATAATTTTATTAAGTTCTTATTTGTATTGTTCATTCTACTATAAATGTCAACCACAATACATAGAATAAATTTACTCAAACAGAACAAAGTGTTTATTTCCCAAACCCCAAAAACCCTCCAGTACATTTGGCATATTTTCCCAATTGCTCGACTTGTCCAAACAATCTACTTTCTCCCTTTAGTCGACTTGTCCAATCGGTCGACTTATACCATCGGTCTTCTGAGCATTCGGTCTATTTTCCCAATCGGTTGACTTGTCCAAAGGGTCTATTATATTTGGTTCACCTTTGAGGATAAGTGTTGGCCATAAAAATTGAGTTAATTTTCATTATAATTATAAAGGACTAAAAATATATAGATTATTACATCTTTAAATTTGAAAATTTTTAAACGATTGTGAAAATAGACACTGGGGGTAGGCAGATCAGGAAAAGCATGTTTATCATTTGGGAAAATAGACGTATTGTGAAAGTCGACCAATTGGGAAAAAAGACTGAATGTTCCAGAGGGCCTAAAAAATTTTAAAAAATTACAATGCGTAGCAGTCTTACTACTTTCCAATGTGTGGGTTAACCAACCTTGCAATGTAAGTCGTAATGTCATAGTAAACAATGAATTGTAGTTCTATGAAACAGGCCCCTGTTAATAAAATAAAAAATCAAACACAAAACAATCTTCCGTGCTTACCGATATGGATACTTGGCAAACAAGACATCATAGAGCTGGGCAAAATCATTGTACCGTCTTGTGACCGTAGTCCCATGTCTGCGAGAGCTCACATAGTACTCGCAGTGTTTTAAAATCAATCCCTTTCGCTCTGGTACCAATTCCACACTTATTACATCAGTATTTTCCAGCTCTTCGTAAGTTATAACTTCTTGGTCTGTTGACATGATGGAAGCGGATCTGTCTCTGTAATGTAATAAAATATTGCATGGAATTAATTATGTATGCAACATAGTCAGAGTATTTATTTAAACAGATGTAGGTACCTACCTAATACTATTTGCGTTTACGCAGTTCTTAATCCACTAGAGTTAAAGATCATTTTTATGGTATAAAAAGCGGCTTATGGGTACTCTAAGTCATAAATTAAGATGTAATAAATGAGTTGTTTTCATGATACACTGCCAAGCTAGTAAATGTGATTTACCTGTTTGTTTATATTCGAAGTCAAACCAAGTTAGCAGCCAAGTTAGCACGAACTAAAATATTCGCGAGTTCGAGATCGTAATAGGTGTCGATCTCAAAACTTTCCAGCGGGGCTACCTCGACGAAAGTACAGCTGCGACGCAGAATTAAGTTTAAACAACAAGTAAACAGACTCTGTTATTAATTAGGCAACAATAGATCATTTTATGACGTAAAAATGAAGGAAACAACGTCAATAACTTTTTCAGTGTAGGAATCACGGGAATGTATGGTAACTGGGAAAGAAAACCTTACTTCCACACAGACGAGATACTTCCTTCCTTCGTTCGGAACACAGAACAATGTTAGAAAACTCATACATAATGGCCAACATAACCTATGAGAAACGTCAGAAAATACAGCGTAGTACAGTCGACAGCACATAAACCAACATTTGAGTTGCATCCATAAGGATGAAACTAAACGAGTAAAAGCAAGTACCTACTCGATACTTCTCTTTCGATACAAAGTACGTTTGGCATCGATACTTTAGGACTGAGTACCTAACGAGTAGTATCGTGAAGTAAGTACTTGTGTCGGTACTCGGTCGCAGGTCTGGTCCATCACTCACTGGCATAAAGCCTCATAAGAGTAGCTCCATGGTGAACATTGAGTTAAAGTACTACGTATAGAAACGCCATCCCGAATAAAATTTTGTCACAAGCTTTGCGGTCATTTAGCCGCACCTCATTGTCGTGATTTAGTCCATGACGAGTGCTTGCCGCGAGAAAACGTTTGTACCTATATGTTACGAAAATTCCTTCATGTGTTCTTAGATAGTTTAACAACTACTCACCAAAAGCAAAAAAACTGATGGAATACCTTTTTATCGAAAAGTTCTGCAAAACTCTTGATAAAACGATGATTTTAAAGATCTATTTAGAGGCTAAAAATTCCACCCATGCCGGTACTTGAACCCGTGACCTATGGCTCACCGTGCCCACGGTTTTTAAAATTGTCCTCAGCGCGGGTTAGTGCAACGAAAAGAATATAAAACTATGATTACAGAATAATTTTACTTTTTTATGCCCTGTCACATTAGCGACTAATATGGCGGTAAATTCATTGATAAAATATTGTTTAGTTTGTTCACAATTATATTTTTTGTAGGTTATGTGTACTTCAACTCAATTATGTACTTAAACTCAATGATGATGGAATATTAATTGTGGACGAAACTCACGTGCACAATATTTTATCTGCTCCATGGTAAGGTGTGTAGTTTTTTAGTCTAGGCTTGTACGTATTTGCATATAGTTGGTACCGCTGTACCGTGAGGTTGTTTTCTAATGCTGGCGTGACGTTGACTGCTGCCTGAAATCGATTAACCGGAAAACATCTGGAAAATTTGTTTTTAGGATAGGAAGCACTTCGAAAAGATTTTATTCTTAATATTTCTTTCTATTTTAATAAATACTTCTGAGACGAAAAGATGTACTTACTGCTGTTATTATTTGCCTCTAATACTTCCAACAAAAAAGCTGTTCCATACAAGTAGGTATCGATACTTATCATTCGATACCGAGTACGCATCGATACCTCATGCATGACTGATACGGTATCGAGTAAAAGTATCGATACCTAGATGGTATCGTTTCATCCACAGATGGTCTATAGTTTCATCCTAACCCTCTGACAACGCTGACTAGATGTCGCAGCCTCTACACAAAAATAAAATTATATTATTGGCTAGATTGGGTTATCCCAGGACTAATATTTTAATACCTTCATTTTTTTATAAACTAATCTAAATAAATATCCGAAATCGAAAGATACCTAAAAATATAACGCCCCTAAAAAAATCCCATCCCACTTGCCTACAGCAACCTTGAGGTTGTTAATGTTGATATGCTGTCGACTGTACATTACATTAGTCTATGGAAACCAGAGAGTAATTAGACCGTGTACGTTCGGAAATCATCAAAGAGGTAGGAACATAAAATGAAATAGGTAATGGACTCACTTGTGGTTTTGAAAATATCCGGCCTCAATAAGACCTCGCCTTGATAAATAAAACGAGCCCGTTTCTAAAAGCTCACCATTCCAACTTTGACGTCTAGGTCTAGACTTGATATTGAAGTTTGCAGGGGAGACCCGCCCACTTTTTTCAGCCCAGCGAAGTTTGTGACTTCTGTAAAATTACTATATGGATGAAGGAAATATAAGAGGTCCTTATTTATTGAGATTATTAAAATTAGATCAGACGAGAACTTTTTATTGTATACACTCGTATCGAATCTATAGATACGTATATATGTTTATATATTATGCCATATACATGGTATTTAAAAGTACAAATATTATGTTTGCATAGCCAATGTTTCTTGAAAACTATAATGTTTTTTATTGGTGTTTTGAAATTGTCAACCACATCTTAGTATTAGAATATTACCATTTCATTAATCATTTCATACCTTTAAACCACTGTCCACCGTTGCATGGTTTATCAGGCAAAGGTTAATAACTTTTGCCTGAAAATCAATTTTTGTTAGAGAAGTGATACTACCCTGCTGTAATACTGTTTATATTAGTACGGCCGGTGGTGAACCTTTTCTCACAAGTAACCATTACTTATAGTTAGTCCTACTTACTGTACCATGTAAATGCTGAACAAGTGAAATAAAATTTCATTCCACCTGGAAATAATAGCTTTTGCATATACTTTTATTGAGAAATAAATCAGTTTTTTTTTACCAAGATATACCTTGTCACAGAAAAAGCACAATCAGCAGGTTGCCTCTGTAGTTTTTCCAAAGCCAGGCGTAAATTCGTTGGTCTAGTAAATGGAGACGTGGCTTGCAGAAGAATAAGAATCGTTACATCTGGTCTACTGGCGAGAAATTCTGCAGCACCCCACAAAGATGGGGCCCAATCCGTAGCAGTTATCGAACTTCGGCGAAAGACTGATGCCCCACCTAAAAAAAAAAATGATCCAGCAAATTCATTCCGTTGTCGTGGCTTCTCAACTCCGGTTGTGCGCGAGCTGCGACTCGCTCGCTGTGCGAAAGAGCTGAGAGCTGCACATAACTCGCTGTGCGAAACAGACGCGTTCTATTAGGCATCTTCGCTGCGCTGCCTACCGTCGATCGCCGCCATGTCACCGGCTAGCATCATAAACCGCCACATAGTGAATAACTACAGAAGCTTCAACCGCTGTTAACATGGCTGTATGCAAAAACTGTGGAAAGACTGTAAAAGCCGCAGAAGGTATAAAGTGCTCTAACCTAAACTGTAAGAAAACTTACCATCGGGAATGCACCGGACTTCCTAGAAGAGACTTTGCCAATGATTCTTTAGTTTGGTCCTGCCCTGACAACCTGCTGTGCTTCGGGTAGTCCAAGAGGAATTACCACCCCTACAGTGAATTCACCTGCTACACTGGATTCTCCCGGGAGCGGCATCTTACCACAACTCGATGCCAAGAGTACTGAGCTACTAGACTCCGTCCAAAGTATATGATATCTAGCTAATTTCAAGAAAATAATCAACTGATTTTTAATCAAGACGAAATTAAATCCAAATACGAAGAAATGGTAGCAGCAATAGAGAAGTACTCGAAACATTATGACAAAATTATGCAGAAACTAAAAGAATGCAAACGGCTACAAGTTAACGCGAATGACCTTGAACTGAAAAATGCTACATTAACCAAGAAATGCATTAATCTAGAGTCAAAACTTACATTCCTAGAACAAAAGACTATCAGCAACGACGTTGAAATACAAGGCATTGAGGAGAGTAAAGAAGAAAATCCCTAGAAAATATTTAAAGACATTCTCTAGGCATAGCTGGAGAAGTCTATAGCTATCCCTAACGAAAAATTAGAGCACATGATTCATAAACATTCTAATCTAAGTTTTTGGCACAAAGACAAATCCCTCAAACCGTGGATCACAACTGCATTGTTATATGGCGTAAAGAAAAGAGTTGCTTTCCATTTGCAAGTACAAAAGCATCCTAAAGATTTAAAACTACAGCTTATATTACCCATCTTCGAGCGCACCAGCGCCTCATCACTGATTAGGGGTCAAAGTGGTCGCCATGGCCGAAACCGGTCGGAACAATCATCATCATTATATTACTTATAAAGCTTACAGAAATACTTAGATGTAAAGAGTTCATTCCTATAGCTAGAGTAATATACTACAAAAATCTTATTTTAGAAAACAAAAATAACCTCAGGAAGTGTTGGCAATTGCTAAATTAATATACACACATATATCAACATAAAAAAGATAACATAAATGGTCAGAAACTGAACTACCCTAGTTCTTACACAACCAGGTCAAAATGCCATCATCAGATTAATTTTTGGGAAACCTGCTCGATCCCACAATGAAGACATTTATAAAGAAAAACAAATCTTAAACATTCGCCAACATTATATATACCTACTAAGATTATCACAATACTTTCACTGTCACAAGGAACTACATCACTACAGGCTAGAAATGGCCAGTAGGGCAGCTCATAAGCAACGTTTGATGCTTGACAGGATGCAAACAAGCTTTGGTCAGAGATTTCACTTCTGGCTAGGTTCTATGTTTTATAATAAAATACCAGAGGATATAAAGGAGTGTCTACAAAAAGGCAATAAGAAACTTATATCTTGGATTTGTGACATGAGTATTACAGATGCGGAAAAGCTAGTAATGAATATTATTTCGTAACTGCATGATATATGTATACATTTTATCTATTATAATTTTATTCTCTGTCGTATATATAGCATTTATGTAATCTGTATCTTGAGATAATAGTTGTCTATTCTATAGTATGTTAGTGTATGTATATATTATGTAAGTTTATGATGTGTAATCTATATTATGTGATGTATATTACTGAGTTTCAAATTATTCTTTAACACTGCCTCTTCTTATCTACATAGAAATCCATAATGGAATCTGATCACTTCAGCACAGGCTTGCCTAGTGAAGTTTTTAGGCACTTACTGCATTCTAAAACATATACTTTGTGAAGAAATAAATAAATTACTTCACCAAACGACTTATGGACTGCGCATGGACATGTTTCGGGTCTCCTTAACGGGATCACTCCTTCCACTAAGATCCTTAAAATTCTTCGGACATCATAATACAATAGCAGTCAATCTTTGCACGCAATTGTAAGGGTGAATATGCTGTTGACTGTTGGTACATACCAACCAAATGTATTTCATATTATCGCTTTTCATTGACAATAGATAAGTAGGTACTCACCACGTATCGCTTCCAAGGCAATCGCAGGATGATCAGTGGACACAGTTACCTGGTTCAATCCAGCCAGTTTAGCCGTGTATATAGCCCGCACCATCAAACTTTCACCACCAACTGTTTGTAAATTCTTTAGAAACACCCCCTTCGAACCCCCTCTAGCCAAAATGAGAGTTGCAACTTCACTGCATACCAATCCGCAGGGAAACCTAATAGGATTTTTTTTCTAGTGTTAGAAAAAGATAAAATATTCCTTACATGTATGAATTATGTATTTAGTCCCAATCCCATTTACTTACACTATCGTACACCAAAACACAACCCGCATGTTTATGGACTGTCTATCCTGTCTGGCCATAACTATGAATGTTCTTGACAATCATTGCTTCTTCCTGTCGGCTAACAAATAAATTGATAAGATATTATTGCATCTTTGTAGTTTTTTTTTAATGCCAACTCGAATCGGTCCTGTCTTGGACGACGACTACTTCCAAAGTACCTAGGTAACTGTCTGCTCTATCGGGTTAACCATTTTGACGATTCTTAAGTGTCAAAATATGTATTAATAGGTACAATTACATCCTCTTTGGGTACTGTATTTGACAGTTCGGAGCATGTTAAGGCAACTCTGTACAGTTACGTACTTTGAACTAGAAAGATGTAAACAGTGGATGACTCACGTAGTAGCGCCCCTGGTTATTGTTACTATTTATTTACATTTGGAAATCCTACAGCTTACAGTAATAAAATACAGTAGGAAACCTACCTAAGTAAAATAAAGACACGTAAAAGCCATGGGTAGAATAGGGTTCTACCGTCATTGTTTATTTTTGAAATCGGTGATTTCGCCGATTCCGCCACTTTAATCACAGATTAAATAGGTAGATTCTCTACAACACAAACGGGGGAGAGCCATCCATTGCATTCATAGATCACAAATTATATTGTACCTAGGTTCGAGTCGTTCAACATAATTGTTCGAATAAAATGAAAACTGCAGAAGAACTTGAGAAAGAGCTCAAAGAAGTCGATGTAGACATCAAGAAAGCAGATACAGAGCTAGCCAAATGGAGGAAAATCCAACGGGAACTACACGAAAAGAAGACTAAATTAAAAAACTTAATCGACAAGTTAAAGACGGACACATTAGCCAAAGTAGACTGGTCTGGAACCAGCTACAAGTGGTCCGCAGAGGTTGAGAAAATTCTACACACTGTGTTCAAGATAGATTCATTCAGACCGAAGCAGCTAAGTGCTATAAACTCGACGCTTTCCGGCCAACATACCATCGTGGTCATGCCGACGGGCGCCGGCAAAAGTTTATGCTACCAACTGCCTGCCTTAGTGGAACCGGGCATTACAGTCGTTGTGTCACCCCTCGTCTCGCTTATGGAAGACCAGGTGAGATCCCTCACTAAGAAAAACATACCTGCTATACTAATTTCAAGCACTACATCTAAAGAAAACACAACTAAAGCTCTAAACGCACTGAAAGATAAGGGCACAGACGTAAAACTGATTTATGCAACACCAGAAAGGTTTGCTAAGAGCAAGAGGTTCATGTCCAATCTACAGAAATGCTTTGCTGATGGCAGGCTGCAAAGGTTTGCAATAGATGAAGTGCACTGTTGCTCTCAGTGGGGTCATGACTTTAGGCCTGACTATAAATTCCTTGGTGTCCTACCCAACATGTTTCCCAAAGTACCAATACTTGGCCTCACTGCCACTGCTACGCTTCATGTATTAACTGACATTCAAAAGATACTCAATATCTCTGGTAGCCTAGTAATCAAGTCCACATTCAATAGACCAAATCTGTTCTACAAAATCATAGAGAAACCAACATCTCAAGATGAATGCCTGGACATCCTGGAAAAGCTTTTAAAATACAGATATAAAGGTGAAACTGGTATAATTTATACAAATAGCATAAAAGACTCCCAAGACTTAACTGATGGTTTAAGGAAACGGGGCCTCAGTGTGGGCTGCTACCACGCTAACTTGGATGCAGAGTATCGATCTAAAGTCCATATAAAGTGGCACGAGAAATCCTACCAAGCCATTGTAGCTACAGTTGCTTTTGGCATGGGTATAGACAAGCCTGATGTTAGATTTGTCATCCACCACAGTATTAGCAAGTCAATGGAGAATTATTACCAAGAAAGTGGCAGAGCAGGGAGAGATGGGCAACGAGCTGAATGTGTCACCTTGTACAGGATGCAAGATATCTTCAAGGTCAGCACAATGGTTTTCTCTAACGTTGGTAACTTAGACCATCTCTATGGGATGGTACTATATTGTCTAAATGGAAGCCGGTGCAGAAGAGAATTGATAGCAAAGCATTTTGATGAAGACTGGGGCAATGCAGACTGCAACAAAATGTGTGATATCTGTGTAAATGAGAACCAAGTGAAAAGAGAAATTGATCTAGAATCTCATTGTCGAACTCTAGCTAGCATCCTTGACAATGCTGAGGCACAAGATGTGAAACTGACTGCTCAGAAAATCCTTGATGCTTGGTTCTGTAAAGGCCCTGCAAACCTTAGGCATAAAGGCAAAGAGCCTAACTTCAGTCGGCAGATAGGTGAAGATGTGATAGCTTATCTCTTAGTTGAGGGATTCCTTGTGGAAGATTTCCATTTCACAGCATACTCCACCATTAGTTATATAAAGAAAGGGCCTAATATAGAATCAGCCCGGGATGAAAAGTTTGAGCTAAAAATGCCGGTCAGAAAATACACAAAATTTGATTTGGAATCCTGTGCACCATCAAGTTTAAACACAGCTAGTGGCTATACTAGTGAACCCAGCAAGAGTTCAAATAAAAGAAAATCTGATACCAATGGTAAAGTTACTGAAGCAAAGAAATCTAAAAGAACTGTTATAAAAAAATATATCGATGATGATGACTAAGCTGTGCTAACAGTATAGGGTAGGAATAACTGGATGGTTAAAGTATGGTCAATATGATGTTGGTATAATAAAAGGAATTTCCAGTTAAACAAACAATTTCATTTCAGTCAATTACGAAAAATATAAATTTAATAAATAGATAATTAATAAATCTTATTAACTTAATTCTGGATTCACTTTCTTGGTTTTTTGCCGGAAGAGTCCGATCAGGTTTCGCTCTAATTAGCAGAGCTTTAATCATGGTGAGTAGAGACGGAGCTCGCGTCGTCGGTTGCTCGTCTCTGACTGCTCGCGTGCGCCCGCGCAGAGGAAACATCAAGCTCCGCGGCTGGCGTGTGCGGAAGTACCACAGAGAGAATGTAAGCACTAAAGTACCCCGCAGTAGTTGCCGGCGCCCGCCCCCGCACCTCTGCGCGCGCTCGCCCGCAGTCAGAGACGAGCTACCGACGACGCGAGCTCCGTCTACTCACCATGATTAAGCTCTGCGAATCAGAGCGAAACCTGGTCGTACTCTTCAGACAAAAAACCAAGTAAGTGAATCCGGAATTAAGTTAATAATGTGTAGTGCTGTAAATAATTTAGACTAGATTTTCTCACTGACGTCTTCGGGGTGAGTACTGCAATTTTGGTATGTCATTATAGGCTTCGACAGTCTCTTCTCCTTTGGCCTTCAGAGCTGCTGGCTTCATCTTCTGCTTACCTTGTGATCCCTGGGACCCTTTTGAAATTACTGACGCTTTTGAGGCCACTGAAAATTTATTTAAGCATTAAGGGTACCAATACAGATTCTGTAGAGAAGGGGGGCTTATTTTTATTAAAATTTTTAATTGCACATTTAAAAGTACAAGTTTCCTGGCCCCAAACTAGGATATCCTGTGCTATGGTAACCAGGCACGGACATCACAAACACGGAAACACCCAGACTAAAGCCAGTCAATCAACAAGGCAGTCGATCGAAAAGGTAAAATATAACGACTATAAGGACGATCACGCCATATGGATTGAAGTCTCGCTTAAAAGGCTCTACAGAGTTACTAACCAGATCTAACACTAGCCCGACTGCTAGGCAGTTTCTCGTAGCTCCTCGTGGTGCTGAACCCCGACTTGGAAGACCTGGAGGAGCATAGGCTGTCGCAACCAAGCGCCTCCAGCATGCGCATCCGCTCCTCGATCTGGTCCTGGATGATGTCCCGGTGTGGTGCGCCCGCGCCGAGATCTTCCATCTCGGCCAGCCACTCCGCTCGCTCGCGGATTTGGGTTAGCACTGGTGAGGAAAGTAAAATCAATGAGGGGTTTCGAGGCTGTTGGTCATTGGCGTATCAGGGTTTTTTTTTTTTCAGGGAGGACTGAAAAGAGATGGCCATCACACAGTCCCAATGCAGTAACTCAATATCCTGGGGTGGGAACTAGACATTTCTGGGGCGAGTGGTAAGGAACTAGTGTGTGCATAATACCTACTTTAAAAAGTTTTGCATGACACAGCGTCTATTATTCTTTGGCCATGTATCATTGAGCGTATCGTAATATGTATAGGGAAAGGTAAAGGGCACCGGAGCTCGCGGTAGATCACCAATGCGATGGACCGACCAAGTTCACTGTGGCTAGTGGCAGCACACAACACGTTTCCATGAGGACCACGACCGCTCTTTCAAGTGCGTACCTACGAAGAAAAATTAAACACAATCTTACAGTCCTGTTTCTTCTCCTTTAGAGTAGGCAGCACGCATTTAGGAGCGCGTGGCACGGGCGCCGCCGGCGTGGGCGCCTGCTCAGCATCCCCGTACTGCATGCAGCGCTGGAGCCGCTCCTTAAGCTTCTCCCGGTCCTCGCCGCGCCTCTGCGGTTGGTAGCTGCAAGTTCGGGGGCTGGTAAAAATTGCGCAACAACGGAATGGCTACCACGAGAGGGGAAATTAGTCGGCAGGCCACCAGCCAAGGGCCTGTTTTATAGAACTACAATGCATGGTTTACTATAAAAATTCTATGTAGTCATGTGGGGTAACTTACTGTGCGCAGCGCGTAAGTGTGCGCAACCCCTTTACCTATTTATGAATGGGGAGGGGGAAGTGTGTGATATGTGTAGGCAAATTAAAGTTATATAGGTGGAGAATTACTTCATGCAAGAAAAACCCAGTCCCAGATGGTATATTTCATTTAAGTACATAAAAAATAAAGTATTAAGAATCCGGTGCAGTTATGGTAAAATTTGCAGTCACAGTGTGCAAACAATGTGTCTTACTTTTCAATAATTGTCTGTCCCATCATTACACCTTCGCTCTCGACGGGTCTTCGGTTTCACAGAGACTTCCTTTACTCACCCGTCGTTGTCATAGACACCAGACTCCCGGATAGTGGAGAGCGAGCGCCGCCGCGAAGTGGAGGGTCTGACCAGCACAGACCGGCGCGGCCCTCGCCCCGGCCGCAGCGGCGGCGCGGCCGGTTCCCGCAACTGGTTCTCCCACGTGCCCTTCTGCTTCTGGGTCACTGGCAGCTTCGCCTCTTCAAGGAGAACTGGCCAAATAATGGAGGAGGTCAGAGGTGAGGTTAACGGTCTTATTTAAAAAAACACGATTTTTTTAAACTTTCCATAAACGCCGATTAAAATTATCTGTGGTTGAGATTTTACCAGGAAAAGACGTAACCACAGCTACCTCTGAGGATTGCTTTAGAGGAATCGTGTTTTTATAAATAACCAAATGTTATTCAACTCAGGTTTTTTCACTACGTTTTCTGGAGGGACTGTAGAATTTGGTTATCCCGGTTATTGTACCGAGAAAGAAACCGGGTGCTTGTGACTGAGTCTTTACCTACCTTTCAAAAACTCTTTCGTAGAATAGTTATTTGGATCAGCAATACGAGTGTGGAATATGCCTCCATAGGGAATGCTTTTGCTCGGCCATGTTATGTTTATGTAGCCGTCGGCGTCAGGTGTCTGCATTTTTAATGGTAGATGTGATAATTTTTAAAATCACAAGAAATTCGGATTTATGGGAATCTTGTTTCGAAATCACCCGGGCAACCAGAACCAGACGTTCGCTTGCTTGACTACGCAAGTTAACGTTCCTGTATCGGCTTCATCGGCTTGGTGTTTTTTTCTATGGAGACAAGCAAGTTACACTTTCTTGTATAACGAAAAGGAACGTTTATTTTCGACTTTGCTAAAAAATGGCGGGAACGGTAAGCAATGCGAAAGATATTTTAATCTGTGAATTAAACTAAATAGGTAGTTACCTAATCTGATAATCTCCTGTGGTATGTACATAATCTCGTAGCTTATTACTTTTTTTATGTGAAAGATCCTTTCAAGTGGTTTCAAGTTCTTTGTTTTTAGGAATGGATAAGTCTGTAGTAACCGCTATTGAGAAAATTAAACTTCAAGAACAAGATAAAGAAGCACAACTGAAAGAAAAGCGAGAATGTAAGGTCCTTAAGTACAGCCGACAACAAATCAACCTTTACATTTTTGTTGAAAAGTCGTCCTTAACTTTAATAGGAACTGATTAGAGTGCACATAACGTAATTAATGATTGATAAGTACCTATACTGTCGATATAATAATTACCGACCGCATATATCAATCATCTTATGTTCAGCCATTATGTATGCCCACAGACGATATAGGGATAATTATGTGTATGCCTCGCCTGATTTCCACTAAACTGCGAGTTCATTAGGAGAGTGGATAGGCAGGAATTAGGTATGAACCAGTCATTCATTCTACCAGCGTAAGTGGCTCTACTAATACTAAAGCACTCGCTATTTAGTGAGTAGGTAAGTACCTAATTTAATATATGTGTACTAAACTGGGCCTTAGAGCAATTTTTGTAGTCTGAATATTCAAAGAAATAACTTATATCACGCACAACTTGAGTGTGATGTTAAAACATACTACCTACCTATACAGGCTATATACAAAAGCTGTATAATTATCTGCGCGTGTCACTTTGTTTCGTAGTCCCACTGCAGGGAACAGGCCTTCTCTCGCCCCCACTGCGGATTAGCAGTATCAAGCGCTGAGGTATATGAACCCCTTAGAAGGGACACTCAGGTTTCCTCACGATGTTTTCCTTCATTGATAGTGAGTGGTACTGCTACTACAAATTCATAAATGTAACGTAACGTAACCGAGTAGAGTGCACACGTAGTTATAAAGGTTGATGTGCTGTTGAGTGTTCATGCCGGGATTACAACCTCCCGAATGTGAGGTTGGCGTTCTACGGCAGCGTCACCACAGCTCTCGCGTGTCATTTAAAAGTTTTCTATTTTTATAGTTGATGCAACAATAGTATCGCTCAATAAGGCGATACGCGACGTCGTAGCACAATCGGTGAAAGCCAAACAAGAACAAGAAGAACTGATACAGAAAACAGACAAAATACGGGCTCGGCTTGAGATACTGAGCTTGCACAAAATCGCACTTTCGCAGCAACTCGAAGCTTCTACTAAAGAACTGAACCAGTTGCGAGCTAAGTCGGTAGGTAAATAAGACTCAGGGTACTGTACTGTCGTAGCTATATCTTCCGGGCTTCGCAGCATCAGAGCTCGAGATATGAGATAATGCTTTACGCAACTTAGTTTTAAGTGCTCGAGGATTCACACGCAATTTAGTTAAATACGTACCTACCTGAAGCGGTGGTTGCCTAGTGGGTAGAACATTGGACTGAACAGCGGGAGACCCAGGTACGATTCCCAGTGCGGGCATGTACCTATGACTTTTCTTTCTAAGTTATGTACATAAGTTATAGTAACAATACCACTCGCTAACTGTGATGGAAAACATCGTGAGGAAACCTGGGTGTGTGAGCTATTCACATACCTCAGCGCTTGAAATCGCCAATCCGCGGTGGGCACGCGTGGTGATTAAGCCCATACTCTCTCTCTGAGAGAAAGCCGCTGTGCCCTACAGTGGGACGTATTAGGCTGCTTATGACGTACCTACCTACCTATACCTAATAAATAAATAAGTAGGTAGTACCTGCGCGGTGCGAGGGGCTAAACAGAAAATTGACTTGATTCTGATTAACTTTTACTGTTAACGTGCTGCTAAAGAGCTCTATAGTGACTGTTTACGTGTAGGTTTTAAATAAGTTAACGACTCGCGCAGTTAGGTAGGGTAAGGTGGGGTACTCCGTACCTCAAAAGGAAAAAACGGAACCCTTATAGGATCACTTTGTTGTCCGTCTGTCCGTCCGTCCGTCTGTCAAGACCCTTTTTCTCAGGAACGCGTGGAGGTATGAAGCTGAAATTTATATCAATTACTCAGGTCTACTGTCCCTTGAAGCTGTGAAAAAATCAAACTTCTAAGCCAACGCAATCAAAAGATACAGCCGTATATGCCGCAAATTTTCGACACTTGCAAGGGAATCAAAACCTACAGGGTGCTTCCCGTGAACTCAGAATCTTGAAATTTGGTACGAAGCAACGTTTTATAGCATAGATAAAGGAAAAATTACGAAAACCATAAATTTTTAGTTACATCACATAATATATTTTTTTTTAATAATTTTAAACTTACTACCCATTTCCTCATAAACGCGTAAAGGTATTAAATTGAAATTCATACCAAATACTCAGGTCTATAATACCTTTAAGCTGTAACAAAATCTAACTTCTATGTCAACGCAATCAAAAGAAACAGCAATTTAAGCTGCATATTTTGAAACTCGCAAGTACTCGCAAGGGAATCAAAACCTAAAGGGTACTTCCAGTCGACCTAGAATCTTGAAATTTGGCATGAAGCAACGTTTTATAGCACACATAAAGGAAAAATTCCGAAAACCTTAAATTTTTAGTTACATTACAAAATATATATTTTTTAATAAATATAAACTTATTACTTTTTTCCTCATGTTTTGCAATAAAAATACCATAGTTATGACTCGATTGTCGTAATGAACGAACTTTGTAAACCTTGCAGGTTTGTACGGAACCCTCGGTGCGTGAGTCCGACTCGCACTTGGCCGGTTTTTTTCTTGTAGTATCTATACCTACAGTGTGTGTGTGTGTGTGTGTGTGTGTTCATATTGGCTGCTTCTCTTAGTCTTTCCATTTTCAACTAATTCTATTGCTTCTCTCATATCAATTTCTGAATGAAGCCCTATGCTTGTTTTTCTTATTCTATTTCGCATTGCCATTGCCTCATCCCTAAAAATAATGTAAAGAAAGAAAAAAGAAAATAAAAACGAAAAATATCGAACCCAAAGCTACATTTAAGGGACACAGTAAAACAAGTTTCATTGTGCCCCGTTTCACTTTGCCCCACGGGTACCTCAAATAAGAATCATGCACATAAAATTTTTAGGTTATAGATACCGGCACTTGAATAATCAAAATATTAGGCGAAATAAGTAAGAAAAACAAAAAAATACGCACACTCACTACAATCAAGTTGTCGCAAAGTGAAAACGAAAATATTTTTGCAAAAAAAGCCCCGAATGACCACCCAAAAAATTTTTTTTTGCAATAAGTCAACAAGCAACAATGCCAGGAAACAATAATGGACCTTTTAGACGAGTCCAATAGGCGAGACAATCCAATAAGCGAGTCTAGTAAGCCAATCCAGTGAAAAACGCAAAATTTTCTTCATGTCGTTCACACACAAGCCAGTCGATACCGATATAAATAAGTAAAGTAAATAAAATTCATTTCTATTAACGATGGACAGACGTAAAATTGCTTTAAGAGCTACGTTCAAAAATGTTATTAAGCTACTGCATGAAGAGATTTTGGATATGCAAAATCTCTTCAATAAAACAACACGTACGACATGACATATATTGGACTGGCTTACTCGCCCGGGACGGAAACACGTTTCACATGAAGCCAATACACAAGCCAATCCAATGGGAAAGTAGTGGGGGAAGCACTAGCGCCAGCAAATTCGAAATCGTTCTAATTCACTCGACTGGCATAAGCTATTAGCTTGGGACAATCCAATGCATTCGCCTGGTTCCATTCACACGAAGCCAATATTCGCCTGGCTGACTCGATTGTCTCGTCTATTGGCCTCGTCTAAAAGGTCCATAACAAACAACGGCACATGATGGTGGCTTGGTCGCTTGTCAAAGTAGTGTTACCAGTTTGAAATTTAATTACTAATTGGTAGAAATACAACGTTTGTTTTACTGTACCCCGTGTGTCACTGAGCCCCACCTTACCCTACTCAAATGTAAACTAGTCATAGAGTATAAACGATGTCAAATGTGCTGACGGCCTGCACCTACAAGGAAAGCCATTTGCTGAATGCTGAGATTGGAAAATCATTCCTCTCTGCTCTATTACCTAAATAGTCATTCGGACTCCTCATTATTTCTTTTTACGAATAGGACCAAGGCATGTCAGAAGTGTGGACACTTCGCACGACTCTTGGTCAAGCTGTCCAGGAAGTGTCCAACGAGTGCGATGTTTGGTCGCTACTCATGAAACCTATGACCTCAGAGCCGGTAGCCCGCCCCTTGATGACTGAAGAACCTTTGCCTGCACTGGCCAATGAGCAAAGGTTGAAAGAGGCCCGAGGAAGGCGAGAAAAAGCCTGTCAAGAGAAGGAGCGTCTGCTTGCTGAACCAGACAGTGGAGAAGAGTTTGCTAGGTGAGGTTTGTGCGTTGGTTGTTAAATGAGACGAACGTTTAGGGTGTTACCGGTACATCTTAAACATTTGACATATAATTATTAGTTGTTAAATATTATTTACTTTCACAGGATAAGGAATGCCCTTCGATATTCGTTAGAAATGACGTCGAATCTGAAAAAGACAGTAAGTCTCCAGTTTCCCCACACTTAGGTGTTTTTATACACTACAGCAACACTATACAGCACAGACAAATAATAATTAATAATGTCAAATTCAGCTGATTTTCATATCAATAAGGTGTTTATCGCATTTTCCCAAATATTTTTCAATCAATACGTTTAATTAGGTACCTAGGCAGGCATACAATATGATCAGAAATCTTCTTCAGCTGAGGTAACTATTTAGCTTGCCGTGACTTATTGATTACTCAATAATTTATTGCATCCATAATCTTTCGGCAATCTTTCCCTATATTGCGCCAGAAGCGTAACTTCTCACGTACATATGGATAAGTAGCAATCTTTATGATTACAGGAAGGTGCCAATTCTCAGAACATGTAGGAGTTATAGTAGTAAAGAAACTGAACCGAGAGAAGCTAACGAGAATGAGCCCATCAAGTTCTCAACCAGCCCAGCCGCGAGGAGGGTAGTGGCTCCCGTTTTGAGAAAGACCAACGTGGACATGCCTTGGTACCAGCCCTATTCAGTTATAGCTAGTGTTGCCGTCTTTATGATATACTTCTGCATATTGAGGGAGGAAAGTGATATAGATACAGAATTCTCCAAGACTTTATATGAGAGAATACAAGGTCTTGAGAAGGAACAGTTGCTACAGTGCTACAGGTACAATAAGGAACACAACTTGAGTGTGGCGGAAATTGAGCAAAGATTGCAGGAGTTGGAGGCAGCAGAAGCCAAGGCTTAGGAGTCTTAGATTTAAGTAAAATAAAATTGTTTGTATTAGCTGTATTTAGTGTTAATTAAAGGCTATTTATTATGTAAATGACTTGTCTTAAGATATTTTATTTATAACTAAAGGTAGTGAGTGTCCAGTCATTGCCTGCTACTTGATGTAGTCTTTCAATCTCATTTAGCTCCCCCTGTTCGTGTTAACAGAATCGGAATGGTGACATATGAAGGGGCCTACACCAGGATGCTTACTGAAGAACATAGAGTAACTTATTATGCTGAAGAAATTATTACTTACATTGTGAACTTAATAGAATCTTTATATTAGTAGGTACCTACTAAGATGTCAGATCTGGGGCAGTATTGCGTATAACTTCTCGACTGTATGGACTCATCTGAATGAAACAACTTCAAACTGTCAAATACATCGAAAGGTTGTCTGGAAGACATCACTTTAATTGATAAGACAGCCAATTGTACATCATGATGCTTATAATATAAGAAATTACCCATTTGTAATTCTTCTGGCTGTGCAAGTGTTCTCTACATTTATATACCTTTACAGTTGAAAAATCAACAGATTACAGTAAACAGGCTGGCTGAATGGCTGTTCTCTTTTCTAAGAATAATGGGTATGGACAAAAAAAACAAGTGTTAAGAATGCTCATACTGGCAGCTGCTTGTCCCTGTTTATTGCAACAATTTATATTGATCTTCAATAAAAATACATTATTGCTACCACCCTATTGTCGCAGTTAGAAATGTATTATCCTTGAAACTGCCCCTGCGGAATGGAATGTATATGTGGTCTATACAAACACGGGCACAGATCTGTGACACAGCAGATGAGCAGTTATTGCTACCTATTGCAGTCGATATTTATAAAGTTGATTCTGTTAGGGTTTAAAATAGGAACAAAATAATATTCTAAATTTACGTTTAATTAACACCAATTTCTCATTACACAATAGCAATTAGTGCATCATTTACCCTAGACACATCCGCCTGACGTGCAACATATTGCCTATATCTAGCTTGACAAACACCACACAAGTCGCTAAATTTAAAACTATACCCTTGCACCGATACTGCATTCACATATGAGATTGATACAAAAGATTTAAAATTAAGAACACACTAATATGTGACTATCACACAGTATCAATGCAAACACATAGCTCATCAACTTATACAATAAGAATGTATTTTTTATAGAAAAAAATCAGTTCTGACAACCTATATTAAAAATTACCATAATAATTAAAGTTGAATTAGAGTTAGATGATAACAAGACAATGTTATGGGAGTCATGTCTATTTGAATTACATTTTAATTTAAAGTAGAGTACACTAAGATAGATTTAGGCGCGCTCGCCACGGATTCGTCGGGCCAGCTGAATATCTTTAGGCATGATTGTGACGCGTTTGGCGTGAATGGCGCACAAGTTTGTGTCTTCGAAAAGTCCCACCAAGTAGGCTTCGCTAGCTTCCTGCAATAGAAACACAAAACATGAGAATTTTTCCCGCCATTTGTAACAGACTCGACCTAACATCATTATATTGATTTAAACTGGAGAAGGTATGTAGTTATACATAGAGGATAGAATAGATAACACAATACGAACCTGGAGAGCACCAATGGCTGCAGACTGGAAACGGAGATCAGTCTTGAAGTCTTGAGCAATTTCTCTCACAAGGCGCTGGAAGGGCAGCTTGCGGATGAGCAACTCAGTCGACTTCTGGTAACGGCGGATCTCACGGAGAGCCACGGTACCCGGGCGGTAACGATGGGGCTTCTTTACTCCACCAGTGCTAGGCGCCGATTTGCGCGCGGCCTTGGTTGCAAGTTGTTTACGGGGCGCTTTTCCTCCCGTAGATTTTCGCGCGGTCTGCTTGGTACGAGCCATCTTTAGCTGGAATGGAAAAGCCCATTAGTTGTTGCAACAGAACAATGCCATAGGGGGTAATCGAGAAACGTTCAATGATTTCTTGGCAAGTTGGCTAGATTTAACAAAATTTTATTAGTTCAAGGCAAGAAAAACTCAATAAGTGATTGTTTTTACGTACCTTTGTATAATATTTTTAAAGAATCACAAATTTACAGCAATTTCGCAAAGAGCTTCAACAACAATGGTCATATGCTCAAAATGGCGTCAGAGAGAATGGCGGGCGGTCAGTGACGCTGGATACTCAGCAGGGATTGGCTGAATTTTCTTCAAATCCGTGAATTCCATTGGCTATTAAAACGAAAATGTCATTGGTGGGCATAAAGGTGATTCTACAGTAAAATCGCTTCTGATTGGATATTGCATTCTTGTTATTAAAAAGTTAAAGTTTTTTTTTTTACTTGAACAATTTTGTTTATGGATCTCCTCTATGACCTCTGTACACAGATACAGGCAAACCTGTATGTATGTTGTTCATGAAGATCGATGTAGGTACTAATCCAGTTCGATTGATAAGTTTAGTTAGTTACAATACAAATGGTTACAAGGTTCTGTCCGCAACATCACTCGCTTGTGATTTCGTAAATTAGATATAGGTGGCTTGGGTTTTGTTTAGTTTTCTCTGAAAAGCAACTTGTATCTTTTGAGATTTAAAGCGATTTCTGTATTTTTTTTAATTTAAATAAATAAATAAATAAAATAAATTAATTTTTGACCACTTTAAGCAGGCTATGCTTTTACCTTATCTTTTAATTATTAATTAATCAATCAATCAATCAGCCCGTATTCGTCCAGTGCTGGACATAGGCCTCCCCCAATGCACGCCACTTCCCTCTATCCTCAGTCATCCTCATCCAGCCACTGCCGATTATTATTAATTAATAATCTTTTAAAAAATATTTACTATTTGACACTTCGACCCTAAGTTGTAAATTCGGGCTTAACGTGGGTGTACTGAATAGAGTATACGGGTGTAAAAGTTTATGCACTATCGACTGTTCATTGAAATTAGCCTCTGATGCTTAGTTTATTTTAGAAACTTGAGAAATTATTTATTATAAAATTAATTATTATGAAAAACATTATTTGTGTTTGAAAAGTTAGGAGAAATTTGAATGAAGTTTACTCGCTTTGCAAAAACATGAATAAAATCGAGGTTTGTAAACACAAAACATGTCCTATTTTTTATCTCTTTTGTACAGGTTCATAGATAGGCTGATAAAAAGAGATAGCTAGAAAACACACTACGTGACAGTTCGAATGAATGAATGAAAGTAAATTCTTTGCCCATTTGGTCCCGAATCGGACGAGTTATCGAGATAATTTTTACACTAAGTTCAAGGACGATTATTTTGAGTGAAATGTTGACTACATTTTTGAAGGTTTTTTCGTGTTTTCGGCATTTTGCTTAGTGTTTTCTATCCTAAATTGTTTACTATCACGTGATCGTAACTTGAGTTTTAATTGGTCGCGGAGAGCGTGCCCTGTGCGTCGCGATCGGCGCAATAGCTGTCCAAAATGCCGTCGGAGTCGAAGCCTTTGTTGACAGCTCAAACAGAAAAACCAAATCATTACAAGTAAGTTGGGAATAACAAAGTGAATTTCATGTAAAGTGATAGTGCTTTGAAAATTGTTTCGTGTTATGTGCGTTACCCTGACGCTTGGCGTCTTTCTCTTGCAGATATCTAAAGGAATTTCGTGTGGAACAGTGCCCGTCATTTCTCCAGCACAAATGTACACAACATAGGCCTTTTACGTGTTTTCACTGGCATTTTAATAATCAGCGAAGACGGAGGCCCGTCCGCAAGAGAGATGGCTCGTTCAACTATAGCGCAGATAACTATTGTACCAAATATAACGAGACGTCGGGCGTTTGCGAGGATGGTGACGAGTGAGTACCCACTTTTATTACCTTGTTTACCTCTTTTCCTGTTGGATGCTTACTTGAATATACGTCCTGTGTAATTTTCATCCTGAATCAGGTTTGCACAATCTTTGAAAATCCTGTAGTAAAAGAGGGATTTTTCAGCCCTCAATAATTTGTTTACCAATACTAAAACCCGGCCAAATTGAAAAGTCGCGTATGATGCGTGTTTCTCTATGTTTCTATGTGTATTCAGATTGGTTGGGTTATCATAGCATTACCCATTGTTCTTTGGATCCCTTGCATTTGGATGCAAATTACACTTTAACTCATGTTACCTTTCTTGTTTTATTCCTATTGATCAACAAATCACACAAAATATAGGTCAAAAGCCTTACATATTTTTTACTCTAAGTGTGGGTAGTCAAATGATGATTGTAGGTAATTAATGAAGTAAGCGATACGTTGTCACAAATGTTCACATTTAGTTTGATTTTGATTTAATTAGTTCTCTTTATTGTACACACCAGAAAACGGGGTCTATGATGTTTTACCTACAATTCATAATAAAAATATCTCTTCACAAGCAACATTCAAATGACTGTAAACAAAAAGACTTTTTAAAAATACAACAAATAAATGATATTAACTGTGCCGCTAATTCGTTCGTAAACTCTATTCTTCTCAAAGTACCTAGAAATAAAGTTACTTTTAAGCCATGGATTACGGTGGGTCTCTTGCGATGTATCAGAAATAGGGACAGAATGCATTTGAAAATAAAGAATGACCCTAAAAACCTTACTCTGATTATAACTTATAAAAGATACAGAAATTACAAAGAAACTCAAGAGAAACTATGAAAAACTAGAGTTAATTAATTCAAAACATAATAATAAAAAGTTATGGAGCACTATTAAAACTATTATGAATTTAAATAAACCAAAAAATCCACCACATGAACTTTTGAGAATTCTTGACACTAGGGAGGCATTAGTTGATGCTGTAAATGAGTTTTTTGTAGGGGTAGGTACCAAGCTGCATAAAAAAATTGCTGCAGGGATTCCTTCTTTCCTGACCGATCATAAAATATCCTCAGAAAACTCTTTTGTACTTTTGGAAACAACTGATGAAGAAATTGAAAGTTTAATAATGAATTTAAAACCAAACTGCGGGGTCGGAAATGATGGTATCTCCTCTAAGGTTCTAAAATTCATAGGGCCAAGAATTATACCTACTTTGACTTGCATTTTTAACAGATGCTTAAATGCGGGACTTTTCCCAGATTCTCTGTTCCTGATAGGTATTCTATTGCGTCAACATTCCTTACAAACATATATTGGGGATCAGGAAAAGGGTAAAAATAGACCTAAATATGTGGTTTGTCAGAGGAACTTAGTTCGAAGCTCGGTTTTTTGATATTATCACTATTACTCATTTTCTAGCATGACAATTTATAAAATGCAAACAAGTTAATGCGCTTGCATTAACTTGATTATATTTCACTTACACCTAGGTTAATATAATGTATGGTGTTGCACACTTAAATACTGAATTATGTAAGAACAGTGCTTTTACCGGTCTTTGAGAAGTGGAAGCCAGGAGATCCATAGCACGGGGTAAACCTATTTTGGACTCCTGTCTCCTACTACATAATGGAACTTGTTAATTTTTAAGAGTTTCACAAATTTTTAAGTGCATTGTGTACTGGAGTATTTTTTTAAATATCAACCAGCTATTCAAGTTACGGGTGTTAAGGATAAGTTACCGATTACGAATAACCATTCGTTAAATATAGGAGACCGACATCAATGCATTTCTGGTAAGAAAACTTAGGTGATGTTCTGTTGCCAAATGACATTATAAGAAAGAATTACTTTATGAGTAAGTTTTGTGAAACAGTTTTATAGGGAATGTCGAGTTGTAAAATGATACATTTGCATTACGCTGCTTGTTATCTGAAAATTGGTTTAATAACTTACTGTCGTACATTCGAAGGGGACCCCAGACAACAAGATAGATTTTGCCTTGCTATCTAAATTGTTTTTAAACATTGTGTGAAGACCAGGGTTGATTCGATGTTAGAAGGAAAAACCCTTGAGGCAACATTTTTATAACTTTACAGGAAAGTTGAACTTTTTGAAATTACGAAAAAAATTCGTAACAAATTGGTTTCTGCAACACCATAACGTACAAATTTAGAACCGATATGTACTTATAGGATAAAAGAAGATAAGTGTCGGTCAATTTGTTTTGAATGATATAAGCTTAACATAACTCAAATAATGGAAAACCAAATTAAGTATCTCGAAATTACATGAATCTGAACAAGAAAAACCTTTTAGTGTCAGTCTTATGCCAAAAAACATGCAATTATTTAACTCCAGCCCCTGCTACTACAGTTCCATTCATATAAAAATAAACAAACTTCATTGTAAACAAAAAAAACCGGCTAAGTGCGTGTCGGGTCACGTGACATGTAAGGTTTTGTAGGAAAGGTTTTTTATATGCTTTTCGCGAGTAAAAACTACATCAGAGTATTAAACTAAATAAAAAACATAGTTTCATACTTTCAGAATCATTGTTTATTGGTCAATATAACATACATTTATGAAAATAAGATCAAATAAATAAAAGTATATACATATGCATATGGTGTTAGAAAAAGTACTGTTGTTTATTGGTCAATATAACATACATTTATGAAAATAAGATCAAATAAATAAATATATATTGCATATAATATATACAGGGTGTTAGAAAAAGTACTGTGTTCCTTTAAACCACATGTTCTATAAGTAGAATAAAGTACATTAAGCGTGTTAAAACAATAAAATAAAAAATAAAAAAATTAAGTAAATAATTGTTGAACCCTACTAACTCAATACGGCATCCTGATTACTTATAAATCGCAGCATTTTTTAAGCGAGATTACGATTACGGTAGCTTTCGTGGGTAGCTTAGGTATGTAGGTACTTGATTGTAGATGCACGGGCGCACGTGAGCTTTGAATAAGGATGGCCACTTGAACATTTTTTGAAATATTTAGTATTTTAATGTATTTCACTTATACAAAACATTCAAAGTCACCCAATATATAATGTACCTATGTATATTTATATGTTTGATTTTATTTTCATAAAAGCATGTTATATTGACCAATAAACAATGATTCTGAAAGTAATTATTGGTTTTATTGTCAATAAATCAAGTTGAATAATAATTCTTTTTCTGCAATTAACTCTGCATCGTGACGTTGTTGGACTTATTGACCTTAGTATTTTTATGTTTGTAGAAGTGTCCTCAGTCGATGTACATAGGTATTATTGTGCGCCGCCATTTTGAAAAAAAAATCAAAATGGAGGCTGACCAGTATGCCAAAACATTCAAACCCCTTTAAAGTCTTCCTTTTGAACAAACTACTTTCGTACAAATTAAAAGACCAACAAAAACCACATCTTTTCGATGTCATCAAAAATTACATTGTGCATTTAAAAAAAAATATTGGATTTTAGAAGAACTTTTTAATTTTTGAATATTTTATAATATTTTTTGAGAAATATCGCAAATTAATATTCAATGAAACTGTTTAAAAAACAATAAGCATTGTTTTAAATAAAATGTTTTGTTAATTTTATTAATTATTTAATTAACGAATATGATATTCGTTAAAATAAAATCAAAATTAAAAATATCAGAATGTTAAAAAAATGTGATTTAAATTAGAAAAATCCGATTTAATTAAAATATATACGTACTTTTTGATGTTTTTAAAAAAATTATGATTCTTATCTACCCTAGTGAAGACGAAGAAGAAGAATAGTCATAATGGGGACTTTCTTCAAAATTAGAGTATTTATAACACAGAAAACAGAAAAAATCACGATCTTCAAAAATAAACGCATAATTGTTTCTGGGATTTCCCTAGAAATGAGGAAAATTATTTCAATACGATTGTAAATGTTTCCTACTAAAAGTTATTAAATAAGGGACTCAGTGGACTCTATTCATGTGCTGACTGGATAGACCTTGTCTTCTTCTGTCGAAGCGCATTTTCTCCTCAGACTTGCCTATCATGAAGAAGAAGTAACATTCGAATGGTGAATGTTGTCATGTCCGTGTTGATTAGAGCCAAAACGCCCCCCTTGGCCAGTATGTCTTTGAGGCTTGCCCTGGGGGATGCCTATGTCCAGCAGTAGACAAACTTTGGCTGATGACTGACTGAATTAATGCCTTCTACCAATTATGTCACAGCACATGATGTTTGACTAATGATTTGTGACGACTTCTTCTATTCTTATCGAAGCACAAGACATTTGACTAACAATTTCTGACGACCTCAACCATTAATGTGGAAACACGATTTGTGCCAACTTTCAGCTGCCCGTACCTGCACCGGACAGCGGGCGACACGGAGCGTCGTTACCACCTGCGCTATTACAAGACCTGCATGTGTGTGCACGACACAGACGCGCGCGGACTCTGCACCAAGAACGGGGCCCACTGCGCCTTCGCGCACGGGGCCCCCGACCTAAGGCCGCCGGTGTTAGATGCTAGGTCAGTAATAATTACACACAGAGCGCCAGCTCGAGATGTGTTAAATGACAGTACTTTAAAGTTGTACGGGTTGGCAATATGCCCATTACGTTTTTTAAAATGTAAATTTAATTTATATTTAAAATAGAGGTTTCCATCTAAAACTTGTGATCTTTTAAATCACTTGTTTGCTCTACAATATTACAGACAATGACTCTAAACAACTAATGCTTAAAATTGTTACGTTTAACTTTAAAAAATCTTCTATGAACTTTAAAATTGATAGTTGGGTACGATACCCAGATCCTCAGTGAGATAGCTCATTGGTATTGTGTCTGAGCTGAATATTTTACGGCCACTTTTTCTTGTTGGCAATTTAGGAGGACGGAGGCCGTTGGAGCTCACTCTGCACCAATCACAAACTACAAACAAGCAGTACAAGTTGCTTATTGTAGTTGGAAGGCTACAGATCGCAAAAGTGCGCCAAACATCTATCAGAAATGAAATAAAAAAATAAAAATATTTTCTTATTAAAATTTGGAAAGGGCGATTAGTTATTGAAACTGAAATTTGAACGGAAATTATTCTGTGCTTAGAATAGTGCATAAATTTATTCACAGTGCGAAGTAACATTATTTGTTTTTTTGTTACGCTTTATTGCACAAAAATTAAAAAATAAAACTTAAATAAAAGGTAAGTGTAGATGTACAAAGGCGAACTTATTTCAAAAGAAATCTCTTCCAGCCAGCCTAAGAGAGGATCTGAATGATAACACAGGGAGCAGGAGAAGGCAAATAATTATTTATGTTAAAGCCATTATTTTCAAAGAGCATGGGTTCGATTGAACCCAGGTTCTATTCCCAGTGCGGGCATGTACCTATAACTTTGTTTTCTAAGTTATGTACATTTGTTAAGTTACAGCAGCAATACCACTCGCTAACCGTGAAGGAAAACATCCTGAGGAAACCTGAGTGGCTGAGCTATTCATATACCTCAGCGCTTGAAATCGCCAATCCGCGGTGGGCGCGCGTGGTGATTAAGCCCAAACTCTCCCTGAGAGAAGGCCTGTGCCCTACAGTGGGACGTCTGTTTATGCTTATGGGTCACTTTGTAAACATGGTCTTCTGATGTATCTGATGTTTATTCCAGGGAGTTGCAAGCTTTAGAGCACCCAGACGCGGCCGACGCGGACGCGGCACCCAATGCACTCGATAGGGAAAGGAATTTGATGAATGAGGATCCAAAGTGGCAAGGTAAAATAACAAAACTTGATATTGTGTTCGTCTTTTGCTAAATAAACAGCTCGGCAGTATTTGTATGTATATTTCCTAACTCAGACTTTGGCGGAAACCTTAGGAAAGCCATCACTACAGAAGAAACTTATAATAATAAAAAAACACATTTAAGCTTAAATGAACATTGGTAAAAAAATAACATATTAAATGTGCTTGAAACGAGTTGAAAAAAAAAACCTGGTATCTCAAGTGTCTTAGTGGGTTGCAGTAAAAAATCTAAAAGTATGAAATTGTGTCAAACGCTTTCTCAAATAAAATCTTGGATAAGTAGGTATTAGTATTAAGGTTCATTTGTATTATAATTAACTAAGCTTCTTATTACAATAAATTTCAATTATTGCTCGGCATATAATATAACTTGACCGAAAATCCCCATTGCTAAGATGAGTTGGTGCTGGACCATCAAGGATTTTTTTAAATGATGTTTATGTTAATTGAATAAAGCCAAATAACTGAGAATTCAGTATTGATAAATTAAATTAATTCCAAGAATGAAATTTAAAATTCTCTGCTCGATTTTTTGATTTTTATTCAATCTTAAAACTTAAGGCATCTTATCATCATCATCAGCCATTTGACGCCCACTGCGGCTTCCCTCAGTCATCTTAAGAAAAAAATATTTTCAAACTTTGCTTATTTGAAGATGTCTAGTTATTGATATTAAACAAGTTATTTTAATAACGCATCAAACAGTACAGCAATTCACAGCTATCGGTTTTTGTGCCTCATAATAACATGTTGATTTCATATGTATGAAAGATTTGTTAAATCCCTATGACTGAGTTCGACAACCCAAGAAAACTTTAGTCTTTTATGTGAAATCACGATCCCTTAAAAAGCTTTTCAAATGCAGTTTAAAACGGTCTTTCCCTTTACTTAGGACTAATTAAACTGCGTTAGAGGAGTGTTTTAAAAGAAGAAAAAGTTTTATACTTAACATTGTCAGTCTTTGTAAATTCAATTAACTAATTCACTTTGTCCATATTGTTTTCAGACACAAATTACGTATTATCGTCGTATAAAACGGAGCCATGCAAAAGACCACCTAGGTTATGTAGACAAGGGTATGCCTGCCCGCAATATCATAATAGTAAAGTGAGTATTGTTTGTTGCTTTGTCTCTTTTTACTACCTACTTTTAGTAGGGCGACCTTCACTTATCTTATGACAATAAACAGTATGTCAATAACGTGATGATGCGTCTGGTGATATTGGCGAAATTGTGAATTGTGCCGTGAATGCATGTCAAATGCATTTGTTTATAAATGCAATTTCAAGACTTATTGAAGGAAGTTTTTTAAAGTGAATTTTATTATGCGTATAAATTACTTGTAATAATAGTTATTTGTTATACAGGAGTGCAAAGTTGCTTTTTAACCGCGTGCTTAATTTTGATGGCCGAGCAAGCGAAGGATTGTAAAATTGAATCAAGAGCGCAACGAGTGATTAAAAAATTAGAATCCTGAGCGTTAGCGAGGGAATCAAAAGAGCACGAGGTGAAAAATCTTTGCACTCGAGTGCAACACGTAACTTTTCATCCCACCTCAGCGAGGAAATGACTAAATGCAAAAAAACAAAAAAAGCCACAAAGGAGGTTACGAGTGAGTTTTTAACGAATTAAAAAAAGTTTTATGATAAATTCGGCACCATGAAGGTAGAAGTAAACATAGGTTTAATGATCCGGTTTATTCGGTATTAAGTTAATAATGTGTAGTGCTTACGAAAGTTTTAGTTCGAAAAAAGGTTTAATGAGAATGGTTTAAAGATTTCACGTTTTGAATTTACAAACTTAGTGCACACGATGTTCAATTTACGTTATCCTCTAGCGGATAAAATCGGCTTTTGCACTCAGATATGGATGAAAAAGTTATTGTTCACTCCAGGGTTTGCCACTTGCCGTGGTCCTGACAAACCTCTTTTGCTTCATTATCAGTGGCCAACCCTAGTCTCTGCTTACCCATTCAGGATACATGCGTAAGTTTTAATAAGTAGTTAAAAAACTAACTTTAAATATGTAGTTATGTAAGTTTTAGTATGTATGTTATTTCATGCTCAGTTTCTTTTTTTTTGTGGGAGTAAAGAAATCTTACTCCATTTAGATTGTATTTGCTGCTTTCCATTGAAGATTTCCGTTCTGCGTCTTCAAGTTCCCAATAAGATCTTCAACAAATTAAAAGGATCAATTGGAAATCTCTTAAAAAAAACACAAAAATTGTGTATAAATAAATACATACATACATAAATACAGGCGTGTATCCCAGAGGGGTACTCGACTCGACTGCAAATGAGCCTGTTTTACCCAAAATAGGTTCATTTGCAGTCCAGTTGCTGAAACCCAAACCGTCACCAATACCTATACCGAAATCCGGGAAGAATAGACAGATACCAGGGTTTGCCGCTTGCCACGATCCTGATTACCCGTTTCGATTTCAAAACAAAACAATCGCGTAAAGAGCACGAAGCAACCAGACCAGCCCGCCTTGCGTTTCAGGACAAGCGCCGCTCGCCGCGCAAGTACAAATACCGCAGCACTCCGTGCCCCAACGTGAAGCACGGCGAGGAGTGGGGCGAGCCCAGCAACTGTGAAGCCGGCGACGGCTGCGGCTACTGCCACACGCGCACCGAGCAGCAGTTCCACCCCGAGATATACAAGTCGACCAAGTGCAACGACGTGCAGCAGGCCGGCTACTGCCCGCGCGCGCTCTTCTGCGCCTTCGCACACGTTGAGCGTGAGTACTGGCTGTGCATTGTCTAGCCCCACCAATAGCGGTGCACCCAGAAATGGAAAGTGTCTAACAGCAAGCCCAGAAACTGTAAGTGTCTAATAGCGAGCCCAGAAACAAGTCGACCAAGTGCAACGACGTGCAGCAGGCCGGCTACTGGCCGCGCGCGCTCTTCTGCGCCTTCGCACACGTTGAGCGTGAGTACTGGCTGTGCATTGTCTAGCCCCACCAATAGCGGTGCACCCAGAAATGGAAAGTGTCTAACAGCAAGCCCAGAAACTGTAAGTGTCTAATAGCGAGCCCAGAAACAAGTCGACCAAGTGCAACGATGTGCAGCAGGCCGGCTACTGGCCGCGCGCGCTCTTCTGCGCCTTCGCACACGTTGAGCGTGAGTACTGGCTGTGCAAACTGTGCATCGTCTAGCCCAGCGGATTGATACTTGTTGCTTACAAATTGCGATAATAATTAGGTGATAACGTTAGCAAAAGGAGAAAAAAAAGCTACAAAATACGATTGTTAGGTTTTTTAAAAGACAAAATGATAATATTTGGTATGAGGAGATTATAGGAAAGTTTATGTATTTGTAGTGTGAGTGAGTGTACATGTGTGAGTTGTGTGATGTGTGAGGATGATTGGTGTGTACCTACCTAGTCAGCTAGGTAGCACGTATGCACTTAAAATGAGAGAGAAGGCACAGAAACGTTGAATAGGTTTTGTCACACCCTTGTTCCGTTGTGATCAACTATTTTGACCAACTAAAATCTGATCAACTATTTTTATGCCACACGGAACAACGATTTCCGTTGGTCAGAGAGAAACAAGGTAGATCAACTATTTTATTTTCTATTGGAACAACTCCAGCTTGGTACCGCGAAACATAAGTTACCTACGTAGATAAGTACTCTTGCTTTTGAAGTAGGCACTTACCGGTCAACGGGCCAAAAAGTACTAAGCTTGCATAAGCTTGGAGCAAGTATAATAAAGTCTAGGAAATTACCTGACTATACTTTAGTCACCTTTCGTGGTTTGGTTAATATAAAAGGGAACCTAACATCTACAGTTTATGCAAGCCTAGTACTTTTTGTCTTCAGAAGTACACTCTTCCACTCCGACCAACTTCATAGTTGTTCCGTTGGGAACTCTTATATTAGCTTAATATGGTTGATTTGAGTAGTTGGTCCGATAGCAATAAAACCACGTACTGAGTTCCGATCGGAACAACTAGTTGATCCGTTTAGTTGGTCGGTACGGAATAAGGGGGGTTTTATCACATAGGTTTTGTCACTAAGCCACTTTTTAGGGTTCCGTACCCAAAGGGTAAGGGTGACTAAGACTCCAGTGTCCGTCTGTCTGTCACCAGGCTGTATCTCATGAACCGTGATAGCAAGATAGTTGAAATTTTCACAGATAATGTATTTCTGTGGCCGCTATAACAACAAATACTAAAAACAGAATAAAATAAATATTTAAGGGGATCTGCCATACAACAAACGTAATCTTTGCTGTGTTTTGCTCGATATTAATAACGGCATCAGGTAGACGCTCGAAATATTCAAATGTTGTATAGATTATGGTACGGTACCCTTCGTGCGCAAGTCCGACTCGCATTTGGCCGGTTTGTTTTATTGTGTCTGTATAAGTAAAAGCACAGAACCTTTGCGCAAATATTGTTATTACTCCGGGTATGTTTTTTTTGGTGTCCAAAGGGAGTTCTCGATAGTTCAGTTTGAGGTGATGGTTGATAGTGTGCGTGAATACATACAATATACAACTTTCTTACAGACAAGACACTTATTTCGGCATATAATTCCTGAGTTGGAAAACGAAAGTCCTTTTTGAAAGGCATCTTGAGTGCAGCTCTTTGGGCTCGTTCCACCATGAGTTGCACCAGGGTTGACAAGTCAATACGACATATGCACTTTACGCGCGATTTTTTTGTGGAAGTTAACAGTTTTGCACGTAATGCGTTCCTCCTAAGAAGAACTGTCATGTCTGTAAATTTAAATACTGCAAATACTGTATTCTCTTGAATTAGAAAATTGGCGCCAAGTGGTGATGATTTAGCATGTTCATCGATCACATCTCCATCACATCAGTTCAAATGTCTAATGAAACATCAACAGAAAACTCTTGAAACAGAAAATGATTGTTTTAACTCTAGACTGTTTGTACTGCATAATGTTATCTTCACACTTTAGGTACTGTATATGTGTTTTACTGTTTTTTTAATACATTTTATTTGTATATAAAAAGAAACAATTACAAAAATGTACTACATAAACCTTTCCCACACTGCTTCAGTCTCATCATCCTTGTCGCGAATCCATCTTTGTATTAGTACAAGAAACTCACAGACCCCCGCGCTCGTTCCAGCCGAGGACGTGAACACGACGCGCGACATGTCCGCCCCGCTGGAGTGCGGCACCAACCTGGCGGAGCTGCTCTCGTCCGCGCTGCCGCTCGACAAGAAGCTCGGCGACGTGGCGCCCCCGGGCCGCGCGCCCTCGCCCTCCGCGCCCCTCGCGCCCCTCGCGCCCCTCGCGGCGCACACCAACGGCAGCGGCGACGGCTCCGAGTGCGCCTCCACCAGCAGCGGCGGCTCCAGCGGCGGCCGCGCGCCCGGCGCCCCGCCCCGCGCGCTCCTCCCTCTCGCCGCCTACGGCGAACACGACGAGAGAAAACTCCAGTCCTCCGTCTGGGCCCAACGCTCCACCTTCGACGCCACCGTGCTGCAAGAAGTGGTCGGCAACGCTCTCGACGACCTGCACCTGGACGACCCCCTGAACCTCGTCGCGTCCCTGGACCGCGACCTGTCCGACGGGGAGGGCCTCCTGAGCGGGTCCGCGCCCGTCAACATCCCGGCGGCCCGGCCCGCCATGCGCGGCTTCAGCCCGCCGCCCGGCGGCTCGCCGCTGCCGCCGTTCCTGCGCTACGCGCAGAACGACACGGAGCGCCTGTTCAACTCGCACACGATAAAGCCGGGCAGCTACGGCGGCGGCGGCGGCGGCGGCGGCGGCTTCGAGTTCGTCGCCTCGTCGCCGTCGGCGCCCGCCGAGCTGACGCGGCTGCGCGACGAGGTGGTCGCGTCGCGGGCCGCCGCCGCGCGCTGGGACGAGCGCATCGCGCAGGCGCGCTCGGCGTGCGAGGCGTGGCAGCGGGAGGCGGACGAGGCGCAGCGCAAGGCGTCGCTGGCGGAGCGGCAGCGCGACGAGGCGCTGGCGCACGCCGTGACGCTGCGCCGCGAGCTGGAGGCGGCGCGCGCCGGCGCCGGCGCAGCGGCCGCCGCGGGGGCGGGGCAGCGGCGCGAGCTGCGCGGCGTGCCGCTCGCGACGCTCAAGGCCATGCAGTCGCAGGCGCGCGCCGACCTGGAGGAGATCGAGAAGGTGCTCTACCTGGAGACGGCGACCAAGTGCATGGTGTGCGAGGAGCGGCCGCGCGCGGTGACGCTGGGCTCGTGCAACCACTACGTGCTGTGCGACGGCTGCGCGCCCACCACCGAGGAGTGCCCCTACTGCCAGACGCCCGTGCAGCAGTGAGCGGATAGCGTAAGTGGGTGTCGTCGTGTCGTGTGTCTGTGTGCGCGGTGGTTCGATCGATCGCTCTCTGGGTTTTCATAGATGTCGGATACCGCAATCGAATAATATATAACTTCTTTAATATTTTTATATGCAAGGGTAGAATGGGACATATAGAATGGGTCTATATACACTTGATAATATTGATAAAGTATAGAGTATTAAGTTCTAATAAATGGAACAAGACTTCTAACTCGATAGGTTATTGAATAAATCATAGAGACTCACCGTTGTTTCCACCGTAAATAGTAATCATGACGAGCTGCCAATGCGTTTACAACCATTTTTAAACACCATTTTCCATAAAGAAGTATTGGATTACAATGACAAAAAAGAACGAGTAAAATGTCAAAATTATTAAAAAATACTGTAAGAATAAAAGTTTTTTATACGATGCCCAAACATGAGTTTCTAAGTAGAAATCACTTAACACAAATAAATCATAACTTTTATACTTACGACTAGCCAATACGATCTAATAAATATTTTTCATAAACAAGCATATATTTAGTGCATGGTTTACGAAGTGGTAGAGAGGTATAATCATCTAATTAAATATTACAAAATATGCTTTCGGTGTTGATTCGTTTCGTGGACATCTGTCTACGTAGTAGAAGAACGTTGTTGCTTTTATGATTAAACAGTAAACTTATTAAAGTATGTAGGCATTTATCATGTTTTTAATCAATTATTCGGTAGCTGTGTTTCCATCAATGTCAAAGAAGACATAACGCGCTTTTAGAAATGTGGTTTACACTTAAAATTTATCGAGAATTGACAAATTGCCCCACAAAGATAAATGGTGTTATTTATAAAAACACGATGTCTCTTAAACACTCCTCAGAGGCAGTTTAAATAATCTGTGGCTAGGTACTGTTCAAACTACCTATAAATCGTGTTTTTATAAATAAGACCGACTTTGTTATGGAACAAACGAACAAGTTAAATTGTAACAAACAAATAAGTGCAATTAAATTGATCGAAGCATGGCCACCATTAGATAATACATTTATTACTCTGACGAGAACGAAATATAGCGGCGGTAGCATTTAGGTTTCTAACAATATTATGATATTCGAGCGGGTTTTGCATGTTCAGACTAGGATATTTAATTATTCGATTAAAAAAGGATAAAGAATAAACAAATCAATAACGTGAGAATAAAAAATTGTTATTGTTGATTTTTCTTTCTGTTTTCTTTTTATAATTTAAGTATTAGAATAATTTTTAAGAGTACTGATTTGGGACTTCCTGACTGTTTAGGATTTCCCTTCCCTTAGGATATGTTTTAATTGCACTGTTTTTATCTAAACATTGAACTTTTAAGAGTGAGATATCGCTATACACTGGTAGGTAGCTATCCTTATCACTTATAAAATACTTTGGCCTTTGCATCTACGAAATGAGATGATTTATACAGCGTCCAGTGGCACCTTCACTCACACTAGATGGGCGGAGGGACCACTCGGACGCTGCAGTGCCTGGGACATTGTTTTTTTAGATGGAGTAGGCTTGCCCAGCACCTATACCGTCCTGACTTAGTCGGCCTAGCCGACAGAAAAGACAACTAATACGTGCAGAGCCAACCATGCCGCGGGTTTCCTCACGATGTTTTCCTTCAAAATTAGCGTGTGGTATTGCTACTACAAATTCGCAGATGTACGTGACAAAGTTAACGAATAAACAAAGGCACAGGTACATGCCCGCACTGGAATCGAACATGAGTCTCTCGCTTCCGAGTCCATTGTTCTACCCACTGGGCAACCATCACTTATAAACACACCAGGAATGGGGGAACGTAATAACTTCCACTACTAAATAACATTTTGGCTGCCTCGTTGGTTAAGCAGTACATAAGTTGCTTACTCAGACACGGAGGTCGTGGGTTCGACGCAAGGGGTCGTATCCCCATTTACCCTCTATTGGAACGCTGACAATCTTTTAAGAGATGTTAGTGTACGATAAACTTGACCCCGTCTAGGTGTTAACTTTCTTTGGGACCGGCACAAGTGGATATTTAGTCTGCAAACCCTATTCTGATAATTAAAATATTATTTTACTTTTTAGTTTTATTTTTAATGAAAAAAATAAATAAATTAACCTTTACTTTGTCAAATATCAATCTGTGTCAAAACAAAGTAAACATAATGCAATAATGCAAGATATTTTACGAGCATATTTCTGAGCTTTACTTTCGATACCACATTACAAGGACCAATAGAAGAGAATAACGAGTATTTTAAGCTAATTACAACTTTCCTATATCAATCAATCAAGCCATTAATTCAGATTTACGTTAACCTAAATTCAATTAAAATCAATTTCACATTCAATCAATAATGATTAATAAATTGACGTTGTCTCACTCATTTGCGTCTGTTTGCTCTTTGGCATAGGCCCCCTACCCCAACCTCTTCCACTCCCGTCTATCCTGTGTCAGCCTTGTCCAGGTACCTCCAGCTACCTTTTCTATTCAATTCAATTCAATTCAAATATTTTTATTCATTATAAAAACAGAATGTTTACTTAATGAACGTCAAAGTTGTTAGTTTCACAATTAATGGATTATGTGAAGAAGAAGCTAACAAAGAATCTCCACATTTATTCTTTTCAAAACACGTTATTTCATCTCTCCATCGTTTATGCTGCCTGCCAGGGTTTCTTTTTCCCTCTCTGGGGATCCAAGTTGTCGCTGGTTTGCTCCACTCATCTGGGCCTCTCGTCATGAGACCTTACCATTTCCATTTCAGCGTTTGTTATCTGATGCAAGAGTTTCTTACCCTGTCTTATCTCTTGATACTTAACATGCTTCTTTCCATAGTGTTGGCAGGTCATTAATTTATCCGAGTTTGGCTTGGTCAGCGCCCAGGTCTGACATACATATATTAAAATATGACCTGCCTCGCAGTTTTATGTGTAGATGTTTATCTATCGTGACTTCTTTTAGACACCAGTACTTTTTCAAGCATTTGTTATTCTTCTTTGGATTTCTTTGTTCATCTGATTTTGCTGAACAACTTTCCTATAACAGGATATTGACTTCAAGCAAACGTCAAAAAATTGATTAAAAAAAAAAGTAAACCGGTCTTTGAAGGCTTTAGGTTTCTTTAACTTGCAGGTAGAAAGCGGACGAGAGATTTCTTGAACTTCCCAACTGGGCCCTATTTCATAAAGCTACAAATTTCTTGTAAAACAAATATTTTTGTTATATTTATTGATTTTCAATAATTTTCTCACGACTTTTCCTCTCATTGGTCGGTTGTGCGAAAATTATTGACTATTTATTATTAATTGTGACTTAATGGTACTGGGCCCACTAGGAGTCTGATACAATTTGAGATGGATTGAAACCAATGAGGATACTTGTAGGATCTTTAAGTTAATAGATCTTAAAAGCATTTTATATTCACATTCCCTATCGTCACTAGAACATTTTTAAGTAAATAAAAGGCAAACAAAAGAAGGTATTCTTCGTTTCACTTTAGCCCTCGTGCATAGTTAGTTATAGTTTTTTTTTTATTCGTACGAGTACCATCTTTTGAGTCAATATTTACAGAAAAGGCAGTTAATGTCTTACTTGGTTTATATGTACTAAATATTTTTTACAGTTTATTACTAAAAGGAATAAAATCTACAAAGACTACTACAAAAACATAAATTTATATGGGGTAACAATTTATTTAATTTTTTTACAAAACAGTTATTATTGTAATAACATTACCTAAATATAGTAATATTTATATATGTTGGAAATCTTGAAAGGTTTTTTGTATCGGTAGGTTATGTAACGGATAGTAATAAAATAACAAATTAAAATTTAGATACTATTATATTACATAGAGTAAGTAGTGTTTTCAAATTGTAATCAAACAATATGTTGTAAGCGTGTAGTGGCAAGCATCTCTTATTAATATGCATCTTATTGGAAGCAATACAATCGCCCGCCTTTACTAAAAATATACTTATAAAATTATAAAATATATATATATAAAAATTGAAACATAACGTATTGCAAAGACATAAATAGATGATTGCTATTACGGATTCGCTTTACACTTGTAATTCAGAAAATTCTTAAATCAAACCCTGTATTTTGATAATCTCATGGGTATTTGACTCTTCAAATTTCGGCAGTGAAAAAAAATTACAAGTGTAAAGATAACGAATGTAGATTCACAAAGCAAATCTGCGGTAGAAGTCTAAGCCCACAATATACTTATACAAGAATATATTAATAATAATGATTGTCACAAAAGTATAAGCTTTGATGTAAAGAGGTGTAAACTTTGGAGCTCCCAAAATGGTAACTATAAAAACAGGATTTTTTAAGATTTAATTTTGTATCAAGCTAATATGAAGGCTGATTTATTCCGTTAGGTAGGTTATACCCTAATAAATTTTAAAAATTGAAATTTACCTTATAGTTAATCCACTGACTGTCATGTCACCAATAAAACAAAAAACGATATAAGTAATAATAATTTATATTATTGCGTTCTAATAAAACTTTAAAATGGTCATGTCAGACCCTCCGCTACAATCGGTCTACTTTCCCGATCGGTCAACTTTCACAAATGGTCTGTTTTCTCAAACGGTCTCCATTCCCTCCATCCCCATCGGTCTACATTCTCAATCTGTAAACTTATTTTCTTATCCAAATGGTTTTCATTCCCAATCGGTCGACTTTCTAGACTGTTGGGGTCCGGCTGGTTTGACTACGAAACTGTCTTATCATAATAAGAGTTTTAGTTTCATGTTGGTCCCATTAAAATTTGGTAACGATCTGATGAAGACTTTCAGAGATGGAGTACGGAACTCTTCAATGGACAGCAGTAAATAAGGCCTGATAGGGCCCATCCTTTAGTAAAATCCGTATGTGTTTTAAAATAGCGTAAAAGTAGAGGAAAGTAGATCGATAGGGAAAAGCACATTTACTATTTGGGAAGACAGACCGTTTGTGAATGTAGACCGATAGGGAAAAGCACATTTACTATTTGGGAAGACAGACCGTTTGTGAAAGTAGCCCGATAGGGAAAAGCACATTTACTATTTGGGAGAAAACAGACCGTTTGTGAAAGTAGACCGACAGGGAAAAGCATATTTACTATTTGAGAAAACAGACCATTTGTGAAAGTTGACCGATCGGAAAAGTAGACCGATTGTACCGGAGGGATGTCAGATACGATATCTGTTACAGAAAAGTCTGTGTAAGTAAGGTTGCATAATTTTGGAGCTCCGAAGTTAGGGTTGATGTAGTAAATGTGTGTGACGATATAGTATAGTGGCTTGCTAATAATTAATATTAATAAACTTAATATGTATTTTGGGTGATTTAAAACCTAGATATTATGTGTTAGTCACATTTATTTTTTATATAGAATCTTTATCACATGGAGGAGGATGTTTTAAATGTTTTTCAATTGATATTTAACTTTACTATGATGACGGTGGGCTGAGTAATAAATAATATTTTAAGGGGACCGCTTGCATTTGACACAGCTCATTGCTTACTCAATGTTTTCGGTGTTATATTTAGTTCTTAAAGTTACGATCCGGACTATTTCTGAATAATGTTTTTGTACAGTTGCAGTTGTGACGATTGAGGTTTGTTGTCATCAGAAAAGACTAACGAAAATTCCGTTTGACCAAACGCCATGCCAGTTAGTTTTCATCTTGGTGAGAATGTGCCTTACTTATACGGGGACGCTTTTATTGTTTTCCATCATCCCTTTTGTGACTATTATTTAAATCACTTTCAGTTGACTATTTTTGTTAGTATTATAAGAACTGAACTCTTGCATTAGTTTTGCGTCACTTTTTTCTTATACTTCTAATTATATACCTATGTTCAATTATTTAATCATTAGGTAGGTAGCTCCCAACAAATTCTTTGAAATGGATTAACTTTAAATTAGAAATAGTGGACTCAAAAAGGAGCGGGTCGTTGCTTGACGACTGATCTTATTGTGTTTAACATTTTTTTAAATATAATATTTACTATTTAATTAATGCATTCAGCTTCTGATATCATCATAGTATCTTGTAAACAGAACAATTTTCAAATCCATGTGATACAAATCTGTAACTGAAATGCGAAGATTATTATATTACTAGGTAGGTAGGTTTAATAAATTTTCAATTCCATTCACATAATCGTGTTTTATTCCTATGCATAACTGTCCTAGTATTGAAGTAACTTACAGGAAACCAAATAATACAAGGTTACATTTTCAATAGTAGTTTATTTAAAAAAAAAAAACATTGTAGAATTCATAAATACTTAACTGAAACAAATGAAGTCCTTTCATAAAATGAAAATAAAGCGTTTATATAAAAGCAGCTGCGCTACTAATAAACAAATGCACGTTAAACTTGTGATGCTTAACATTTTGTACTGATTTATCTCTTAGTTCGAAGCCTAGCCAGCAGAAATTATGCGAAGATGAAGGGCACATAATACCACCCCTTTTAATGTGATAGGAGTAAAAACTTCAGAAATATTGTCTACATGCGTGGTCACGTAATATAACACTAAAAGAAGCGCGCTAGCTCTTAGGCAACCAGCCATTCTCACGATTACTCTCGTTCGCTCAACGCGCGCTTTTTAGTGCTACATTACTTACTGGGCACGGTACTTGACAGCACTACAAAAAGCTGAAAGCAAATAATTTGTTAGCATAGCACGGGCCGCATTAACTGACTGCCATGCGTGCTTGTGTTTGGCCGTACGCAAATCTCTAGTTAGTATTGACTTACGCGCGAACTGACTCCGGAATTAAGTTAATAATGATCTACCACCGCATGTCTAGATTATAGACAAAATATTCTAAAATGGGGCGCGTACGATGCTGACAAATATGCTTTCGGCTTAAATTGTTACTTAAAAGACTAGAAAACTTAAAGATAGGTACTTACAATGAAAGGTGGGACGGAGTTATATCAGCTGTTGCCACAGTATGGGCCAGTTTCTGAATTCTGAGTCGCACTACATTGAAGTAAATAATTAAATGTAGTGCTGTCTCTTCGAATTTCTCAGAAAAGAGGTTGACAGTACGTTACTTAAGTATTTACTTAGTGAAATTCTCAATTCAGAAACCGGCCCCATGTTTAATACGCAATAGGAATTACAAGTTTAGAATTGTAGTGGAATTATACAAACAAAAGGCTCGGCATTCTTTTTGTAAATATTTCAATATTCAGTTGTAGGTAAGTATAAATAATTTCATGAAACTGTAAAAATGCCTTTACAATAAATTAAAACCAGGTACCATAGTTATTTATTTCACCGGTACAGAAAAACTGGACTTATCGAAACATTCGTTTTCGCAAACCACAACTAGTTTAGTTTATAGTTAAGAAAGGACTAAGTGAGCAAACGAGGGAAATCTTAAAGTTAAATACACAGGGTGTTTGGCAGATGGTTTGCTATACAGTAGGTAAAGGTGGATAGATGAGGTCGTTTGGAGAATATTGAGCCCTATTTATTGCATTACCAAGTCTCGCAGTTGTTGAGGGGTTGATTTTAGGGTCCGTCTAGTGGTAGTGGTGGGGCCCATCCCATCCATTAGCTACCGTATAGCAAACCTTCTTCCAAGCGCCTTATATATAGGGGTATGTTAAACTCAATACTTATACATAATATGTATTAATAATATATTTCGTCATTATTTGGCTTTAGAATCTATGAAAGCATTTAGAATAACTACGTTAAAAGTTGGGTAAAAGTTGTTTGATTTCATAACTTTTATTCGGTAGTATCACTAGGACAAAATTAAGATACAGGATGACTCAGAAAGTGTAAAACCCGTATTTACGACCAAACAATCGTATGTTTATGCAATTTTATGAACGCCCTGGTTTTATCGTTTGCGAATCAACCACACTTTTAGATTCAACCTGTATCTGTTTCAATAAATATTCTCCTATTATAATGCTTAACCTAACTAAAGCTTACAAATTTATGGTCGAAATATTGCAACTTTTCACTCTACTCTAGCTAGCAAATCATTTAATACATAACTTTATAATTTGACCAACACTAAGGCAATTTATTGTGGAGATTAGATGGCGGTCACATTTTGAGCACGATACCGCCAGACACCTCTGGCAGAACTTCTAAAACTCGAATTTCTTTCAAACTACGTTAGCAATGTTTTAAGGTTATTTTCGTAATGATAGGTACAGTAATTTAAAAATAATGGTTTCAACGTTTAGTAACATTTAGTAATAATCGGTGATGTTCAACATTTGGCTTAAAACTGCGATCTCAAATCAAAGTGGTGGGAAGTTTTGTTTTATCTCCGTATCGATGATATCGAGCTTAGAGATTCTTGTAACAAGGCGGCGCATTATTGTAACTAGACATCTATCCATGTATAGGATTAAAGTTAACGGAATGGTTTTATCTAAGGAGCTTCATCAACATAAGCTGTGTACAAGCACACAAATACAGATACGTTTCGTCTCGTAGGTACTTTTAATCTGATGCATTACATGTACCATGCAATGACATAATATAATAAATAAGTAGCTTCGATTTATCTCTTTTGAGGCACACTATAAGTTATATTACTATAATCTCTAGGCTTTTGTCATGACGTTTTAATATAGTTCTTAAGACTAATATGCTAAGATTTATTCATGGCTACTGAAGCTGTAAAAAATAACTTCTCTTCAACACTACATAGTGCGTAATACAGGCATACAAGTGTGCAAATCTAATGGAAACACAGGTTTAGTCTGACCCACAGTATTAGGCCTAGCACGCACTCCGTATAAATGTTCGATACATCAGGGACTCGATTCCGTTAGTAGTGCATTATAAGTACGATCGCAGATATACGCGACTTAAAGCAGCAATAAACAGACATAGCTACATTTATGCATTTGTCATTGTAATCCTTACTAATATTATAAACGCGCAAGTTTGTATGTATGTGAAGTGTAGGGTAAGATACATATTGTTTCGCTAGGCAGTCTCTCAATAAACGCGCTATGAGATAGACGTACCGGCTTTCACTTACTACAGTGGCTGACGAGGCTGGCTTTTTAAAATGGCTGGCAAGTTAGGCGAATTCCACGGTGGATGAATGGATGTTTGTTACTCTTTCACGCAAAAACGGCTTAACGGATCCGGCTGAAATTTTGCACAGAGATAGATTATAGTCTGGATTAGCACAGGCTATTTTTTATCCCGGAAAAATATACACCAACATTTCCACGCGAACGAAGTCGCGGGCAACAGCTAGTATAAGATAAGAATATCCTTTATTGTACTACAAAAGAATCTAGGCTGGAAAACGTGATCGCCTGGGTACAAATCTTGTTCTCTGCCCTAGTACAGAGTTGCTGTTTAGAGTTCATAGAGATATGTTTTTTCTGTACTTCAGTATGTCGAATACAGGCCATTATGGGCAGTATCCTATCAACAATCCATCGATAGTTGCTACGTTGCAGTTTGACAGTCCTTCCATTCAATGCGTGTGATAAACGGTTTCATTTTCTATTTGTTGCACTAGCCCGTGCTGAGGATATTTTAAAAACCTATTTAGAGGCTAGAAATTCCACCCATGCCATGTAGGTACGTAATACAGAGAAGTTTGTAAAGAGGCTCGAGATTTCGCCGATGCCTGCACTTGCCCATTAGCTCAGTTGGGAGAGCGCTGGCACAGTTAGCCAGAAGTCGCGGGTTCAAGTCCCGGCATGGGTGGAATTTTTAGCCTCTAAATAGGTTTATAAACTGTTTTGTCAACAGACATTGCTTATGGTAAACGTTTCTACTTCGATATATCGAGTGCGTGCTCTGCCCACTGAATGATACTTCTTATCTTTTAGCTTTTACATCACATACGAGCTTTTTCCAAGTACCCAAAAAGGGTTTCCAGGGTGTTGCGAAAAGGTCCGGCTATTCATCAATACAAACAACTTTTAAGAGCAACTCTTAAATGGTGAAAAATCAGATGTTCCATACTACTCAATTTTGATATTTGGTCTAGCGAATGTATAAAACAGTCGACATTTTTTTGCAATGTCGGAGTTGATTCCATAAACGATAAAAGTAGTTTATAATGATGAGTAGAACAGCTTCTTAGTTTTTGTAACACCCTGTAAAATATTTTTAGGTCGGAATTATGTACATCTAATTACAACATTTAAAATGAATGACCACAACTTAAATTACAAATATGTAATCTAGGCAAATTGGCAGTTTTATTTATTTGTAATTGCTTATATCATGAGGTGGTTGTCATGTTGGAAACACTTCGAAAACTTGAAGATAAAATTGACAATTATTTCTCTCAACAAATGACAACAAAGTATATTCAGATCATGAAGAGATTATGCAATAAGAATATTGGGGATGAATAGATAGGCCGACTAGATTCAGTAACGAAAATATTTCATCTGAGAGCCAATAGTGTACATTAATAAATGCATTTGGGGAAAGTATTTCATACAACTCTAAGCCTTACGCGCTGAAACAATAGATTTCATATAACTGTATATCCTAACCTAACGTCATATCAGAGAGAGCATTCATATCACCTACAAATTTTCAAACAATACTCCGCCTTAATTCCGTATAAATCGTTGTTTTTCTAAAGTACACTTGTGCCCCGTGGCAAGGTCACTGATAAGATGCCAGTCAAATATCTTTACTCATCGATCCTTATTTTACACTCGGCTGTAATTTATTTTAATCAGCTTTTATTTACATGTTAACAAACCGTTGACACAATGGTTAAACAAAGGAAATCCATAATGTCTGACAAGTTGTTTCCTCGCCCTAGGTCAATCATTCATCTCATTAATCCAGGAAATATTTTGACTTCGATAGTATTTAAAAATATAGAACTGGTTGGCGTGTTCTATACAAACTTTAAGGAATCTTGAAACGTTATGAACTGCAGCTTATACATTCAAAATGTCTTCAGCATTTGTGTGTTATTGTCCAAATGATGTTTGTATATCAAACAAATATAAGACAGAGATTAAAAATTATCTTGTTTGGTTTACTTAAGTCATTTTTATGAAAACATTCTTAATAAGACATTACAGGTCCAGCTAACTTCGGCGGATAAACGAAGTAATCGTCCAGCAAAATAAAACGGAGGTGCGGTATCTCCCGTACCCGGCTGTAACTTGTATTCCTCATTCAGTAAGTTGCAGTTTAGGCGGACGTTCCTTACCCATCTAGCGTTACATCTTCGGGGCTGGCCAAGATTTAAAAAGCAGTTTAGTAGGAAGTGCCGCTTCTTCCGCACGTAACTCGTATAATTGCTCACGCAGTAAGGTGCAGTTTAGACGGACGTGCCCCGCCCGTTCAGTGTATGGCCTTCAGAGATGGAAAAAGCAGTTTGAAGTGCCGCGTCGTCCGTACGCGACTGCAACTTCTACTGCTGACGTAGTAGGGTGCAATTTAGACAGAGGTCCCTCGCTCGTCCAGCGTGACGTGTTCGGACCTGGCCAGCGGTGGCCAGTATGAAGCAGATTAGACGGAAGTGCCGCGTCGTCCGTACGCGACTGTAACTCGTATAGCTCACACGGTAAGGTGGTCTAGCGGAGGCCTCTCGCTCGTCCAGCGTGACGTCCCCGGGGCTGGTCAGTAAATGCAGTATAGACGGAAGTGCCGCGTCGTCCGTACGCGACTGTGACTCGTATAGGTGACACGGTAAGGCGCAGTCTAGACGGAGGTCCCCCGCTCGTCCAGCGTGACGTCCTCGGGGCTGGCGAGGTCAGCACGCAGGCGGACGCCGCGCCCCGTCAGCGTCCAGCGACACAGCGCGCGCTCTGCGCTCGGGGACACTCTGCCGACAAAGCGTATTACAACGTTTTTATCTAGAATATTGACAGTTTTTTACTTAAAGTATTGGGTATAGGCAATAGGTATTGAGTAAAGTACAAAAAAACATTATTATTACTTCTCAACCCTGAGATCCGTAAATTAATAAAAATCAATTTACGTAATGCCTACTGTTACGACAGCATCAAAAAATAAAATTCAGTAATTATATCAGCACGGTTTACGAAACACTGACGTAGTAAACATACTAGGGGCGTTCAATACGTAGTGAGAATTAATAAGATGCAATTTAACTTTTATCAAATGTTATTTTATTTTTCAACATAGTCAACTTTTAGTTGTATACACAGCATATCTTTTTTCTAAACCTAAAATTCCTTTCTTAAAAAATCTTCATCTTGATTCTCTAAAAAACCTTGTGCTGCGGCGATCACTGCGTCAGCGTCGTCGAATTTCTGGCCTCTTAGATATTCTTTCAATCTCGGAAGTAGAAAAAAGTCACTAGCGGCAAGTTCTGGAGAATATGGAGGATGTTGTACCAATTCATTCATTCATCATTGGTGGCAGCCATCGCAACTTTGGACTTATGCGCTGGGGCATTATCTTGATGAAACAAAACAACTTTAGCGAGTTTGCCGCGCCGTTTTCCACGTATTTCGTCACGCAACTTTTTGATTTATTCTGCGTACATATTCCCCGTAATAGTGGCTCCATGACTGAGGTATTCACTAATCACCACCCCTTGGCTGTTTCAAAAAAAGAGAACCCATGATTTTACCGGCGGATGGAACGAATTTAATTGAAACGGACTTGAATTTCTTAGGGGTCGGTGATGATGGACTCTTCCAAGTCATGGATTGTTTTTTTGTTTCAGGGTTGTAATAGAGAAGCCATGTTTCATCCATAGTTAGAAATCGAGCCAAAAACCGGTCAGGATCTTGTAACAGGTTCAAACAGCTTTGTGAAATTCTCAGCCTGGTTCGTTTTTGTTCGGCCGTTAGCATTCTAGGCGCCCAACGCGCTGAGACTTTTTTCATTCCCAAATGGTCATGTATTATATGAACATTCCCTATTGAAATCTTTAGTTCTTCAGCTATAAAACGAACAATAGTACGACGATCCGCTAAAAGACTTTTTCTTTTTTATAATTTTTTCAGTTACTGCAGTCGTAGGGCGCCCTGAGCGCGAGTCATCATTAGTGGATGATCTTCCCCTCTTAAACTCAGCACACCAACGTGCAACCGTAGAATAAGGAGGAGCATGAATCCCTAACGTATCTTGCAAGTCTTGCTTTACTTGTTCCGTAGTAAAATTTTTCAAACATACATATTTAATTACCGCGCGTACTTAATTTTCTCCATTTTCGATCACGCGTTGCGACAGAACACAAGTCCCTTCTATGATTAAAAAAACAAAAGAGCATTAAACTTTTTTATTTTATTACGTCGACGAATAATAGGGCTATACCAGCAAGTATTTTCTTTTTCTCTATCCAAGGAGTTTGTACCTCATTCTCACTACTTATTGAACACCCCTCGTACGTATTTGCCGAAACAAATTTACCAACACAAATACTAATTAGTATTAAGCCCGCCTATTGCTCAATATTTACTAAGTGCAATAAAGAGTTTTAATAATAACACAATAATAATAATAATAATAATAATAATCTAAAAACATTTACACCATCCGGCGCTATCTCGTAAAGGATCACACACACCAACGCGGTGGCGGTGGCGGTCCATACGTAAATCATTTACGGCAGTAGTATTTTGTATGGACCGCCACCGCCACCGCGTTGGTGTGTGTCAGCCTTAAGGCCTCCGCTCTATAGAGTTGTCCGATTTATCCTACTAAGAACTGTCAAATACGTGTCATCAAATAACCGTTTTGATGACACGTATTTGACAGTTCTTAGTAGGATAAATCGCCACCGCGTTGGTGTGTGTCAGCCGTAAGGCCTCCGCTCTATAGAGTTGTCCGATTTATCCTACTAAGAACTGTCAAATACGTGTCATCAAATAACCGTTTTGATGACACGTATTTGACAGTTCTTAGTAGGATAAATCGCCACCGCGTTGGTGTGTGTCAGCCGTAAGGCCTCCGCTCTATAGAGTTGTCCGATTTATCCTACTAAGAACTGTCAAATACGTGTCATCAAAACGGTTAACCCGAGATAGAGTGGGTAGTTACGCGATAGAACGGCTGGTCCTAAAAAAGATGTAAAATTTGGGTTTAGACATTGTGATTTCTAGCCAGCACGATCAGAGAGCAATTAGAATACCCTGTGCTATGGTAACTAGACAAAGAGAAAATAAACATTTTGAGAGTTATTTCTAACTATGCCTGTTTTGCCATCCCCCTCTTCCACTCTATCTCCCTATCATTCTTAGAAGTATCAGTATCACACGCAAATTAGGCTCACTAGTAGTCGTTTTGCAGAGTTGCGGTGCTTGATGGCGCACGGCCCGGCTGTCTAAAGCATCAATCACTTCCTACAATAAGTATACTATAGATGTATGACTGTGTTCCGACCCGGTCACGATACGGTTTACCGTGAATCATGCTTTATATTGAACGCGCACCGAGTCCAACGAAACGAATTTTGGAATTCTTTGTACTTCGGGAGTTATTTTCCTTATTTATATACATGTTTCGCAACCTTTCAATTTAACTGGAATGAGAAAAGCTTAAGAAAATTACTTATTTGAAAATGTAAAAAAATCATTGGGAGCTAACCAAATCGCGGTCATTCGCTCGAAGCGGATAGATGCCCCTTCTATTTAGTTCTACCGCCGGCCCGTCAGTGAGCGTGTACCGACCTGCAAGCCGCCAGGCTGCCCTCCTCGAGCCGCGGCTCTGCATCATCATCGATGTCATCCAGCGTGCCGTCGCTGGCTGCCTCGCTGGCTCCCTCCTCGCTGCCGCCGCCGCGGTAGCGCTCCACGCCTGAACCAACAGTATTTTTTTACTCGCGATGCTTATATGTAATATATAAAAATCTTGTGTCAGTGGGGGAAGCTAGATTGGCTATCCATAATGGAGTTTTGGTCCCAACACTTGTGTATGGTAGCGAGACATGGGTATGGCAAAAGAAGCAAGAAAGTAGGATTAATGCAGTAGAAATGAGGTCCTTGAGAAGTATGTCTGGTGTTACTTTGAGTGACAGGATACGCAATAATTTGATTAAATAAAGTTGTGGACTGAAAGAGGATGTAGTGACTAGATTTGAGAAAGAAATATTGCGATGGTTTGGACATGTGGAGAGGATGAAGGAAGAAAGATTGACGAAACAAATACATCAAGCCAATGTGGGTGGAAGGGCCGGTAAGGGACGTCCCTGACAAAACGTGATCATCGGCGTATAACAAGCATTTGACCAGTAGCTCACCCATCCTTATCCCAAAGTCATTCTCTTTCAAATCAGTCAGGCAACTGTCCATGAATGAGTTGAACAACCACGGGGAGGCGACACATCCTTGTATCACACATCTGCGGATGCTAAACCAGTCAGTATACGCCCCATTAATTCTAACGCAAGCTTCAGAGCTCGCAGCAAGACGCTGTCCACCCCATACACGGACAGTACCGACCACAGGTCATTCGTCACCACTCTATCATAAGCCTTCTCCAAGTCGACGAACGTACTGACAACTCTCTGACTTTTGGCTAGAAGTTTCTCTGACTTTTGGCTAGAAGTTTCTCTGACTTTTGGCTAGAAGTTTCTCCACCATTCGTCTCAAGGAGAAGATTTGGTCCACGCATCCCATTCCCTTTCTAAAACCAGCTTGAACATCCCATATCTTTTCTTCAGTCACATCTAGTACTCTTTCAATCCAAACCGACGTATAGCTTCCGACCTACCGAGTATATTGTCAAGTTAGTCGGCTCGAGTCTCTTACCAGTAACACACTACCATCAACAAATGTGGTAGAAATAAACGTCAAGAAGCTGAACCATCTTTCCATCACCGCACATCGTCTGTACTGTACGCCAGAGCGAGAGTCGCACACGCTCGTACCACCCTCACTCTGTCGTACAGTCGGCTGAGATTTACATGCGTGCACTGTTCTCAGTTTAAGGGTGACTGTAACAAAAATGTGAAGCTTGACGAGCTGTCGACTGTACCACAGTGGTCGCTGCCGACACTGGCTTAAGCCGCGTTTTCACAATCATAGTGTGGCTTAGTTTAGTTTTTAAGTTAACACTTTAAATTGTAACATTATTGAGATGACTTGCGTATTCACTGGCTTTTAAGGTACAGGTTTCCTAGCCAGGGCTTTTTGTAACTTCATTCATTTCGTTGACAATAAAGATTTTTTGAGTTTCAGTTTTGACTTAAGCCGGGTTTTGAGGGTCTTAGTACGCTCGGACCGTGTGCGTACAGTTTTAGTTGATTATGACGATGCACTCGGTCCGAGCGCACTGACCGTCGTGATAATCAACTAAAACTGTACGCACACGGTTCGGGCGTACTCAGACCCTCAAAACCCGACTTTAACCATTTCTTGTCCACTCAAATGACAAGCAAGTTACCTCGTCTGTCAGCGCAGTCAGGCGCGTCTTCTAGACACTTCAATATTTCAGCGCAGAGCTCCGAGTCAAGTGGGACGGGTGAGTCTGACTCCCTGCAAAATAAACATGAAGTTTGTCACATTTAATTTATTTGTTTGCTTACCTCTCATACGATATTGGTGTCTATGTTGTGTGAGCGAGAAGCAAATAGTTACTAGAATCAAGGATATTTATTGTGAGCTTAGACATTGGTTACAAATTTAGCAGTACAATATTACATTAACAAATGCATTCACATTCATACATTAATTTATTTAATACAGATATATTACAGAAACATGCCACTTAATTTAGACTTAGATGACTATGATAATAAAGACCTTAATTAATAATACCTAGCTTTTGCTACATACATTTAGATATTTTATTGTCAATTTCAGCCATTAAGACGCTTGAGATACAGGTAATTTTTTAACCTAACAATTAAGTAATAATTATGTTTTTTCTGTACTGTAAGTGAAAAACCGTTAGTATCCTCAATAAAAAAAAAGAAAAGGAAAGCTAGTTCGAGCATGTGTTATTTAGGACCAATGTTGGATTTAAGCCGATTGTAGATTGTTATTACTATTTTTATTTGAAATATTTATTATTATTATTATTCTGTCCCTTTATTAAATGAACAGTGCCACAAAGCGGTGCGCCCGTCGGTCGCAACCGGTTGTGCAGCACGAGCACGACGGCGGCGGCTGCGGCTGCGCGTGCTGAGAGCACTCACCGGTTGTGCAGCACGAGCGCGACGGCGGCGGCTGCGGCTGCGCGTGCTGAGAGCACTCACCGGTTGTGCAGCACGAGCGCGACGGCGGCGGCTGCGGCTGCGCGTGCTGAGAGCACTCACCGGTTGTGCAGCACGAGCGCGACGGCGGCGGCTGCGGCTGCGCGTGCTGAGAGCACTCACCGGTTGTGCAGCACGAGCGCGACGGCGGCGGCTGCGGCTGCGCGTGCTGAGAGCACTCACCGGTTGTGCAGCACGAGCGCGACGGCGGCGGGCGGCGGCAGCGGCGGGTGCGGCGCGGCGCGCGGGCTGAAGGCGGCGACGTCGAGCGCCGGCGGCGGCACGCGCGGCAGCGGCACGCCGCCCCACGAGCAGCGCCGGCTCGAGCCTGCGCGCGAGACGGGACCGTTAACTGCGAGCCGCGTTTTCACTATCTCGAAGGTCGAACCGCACTGAATTGGTAGCGTTCGGAAGCGGCGCGAACAGCGGGCAGAGGGCTCGCGTCTCCGCCGGTCTACGATCTACATTTCGCAGGAGAAGTCGTGTCACTATACTTGTATGTATTCGGCATTATGAAAATCAAGCTACCTATGTAAAAATTAACTCGAGCCGGTGCGAGCGATTAGACAATTTTATACTAATTGTGCCGTCGAGGTTTGAATGGATGTAAGTCATCGTTAAAGACCTGTTTCGATTGGCAAGAATTGATGAAGAATATTGGCAGTTGACGGACAACCACCATTAGTGTAGGGATACAGGAAGAAGTGCTATAACATAACGTGGGCGCAAGGCCTCCTTGACCCTTAACACAAGGGTCGCACGGCGCCCCGTACCCGGCCCGCCCCGTACCGTACCCGTGTGTTGCGGCCAGGGCTCGTGCGGCGCCAGCACGTCGGGCGGCGCGTCGTCGCGGCGGCAGCGCTGCAGCCAGCGCGCGGCGCCCTCGCCCTCCTCCAGCCGCAGCCGCGCCGCCCCTTCCGTCAGCGCCGTCAGCACCTCCACGTCGAATATCTGCGCCGCCCACAGACACAAAATACACTATATTTATTGCCATAGTACCAAATTTACATGAGCGATACGCAGCGGGCCTCGCACCAGGTGAAACCTGCATAATAATATATACTTTATTGGGTTTACTAATGTATTGCCAAAAATCGTTTCCCAAAGTATTACTTCCCAAACTATTTTCCGCAAATTATCACTTGGTAAAAAAACATTTCTCAAAACAACTTAAAGCAAATAAACAGTTAGCAAAAGTTATTATGGCAAGTTATTGTTTACCAAATAAATACTTGGTCAAAAGGGGTCACAGTTCTAACCTAACCTAACCCACTTTTCTGGTAACAGTTCGTGTCTGTGGGGGTCGCAGTTCTAACCTAACCTAACCCACTTTTCTGGTAACAGTTCGTGTCTGTGGGGGTCACAGTTCTAACCTAACCTAACCCACTTTTCTGGTAACAGTTCGTGTCTGTGGGGGTCGCAGTTCTAACCTAACCTAACCCACTTTTCTGGTAACAGTTCGTGTCTGTGGGGGGTTAGCATAATAAACGTTTGTCTTAATAAAACTTGACACAGTTAAATTATGCGAAATGATAATTTGACCAAATGAATAAAATGCGAAATGAAAACTTGCTAAAGTTTCATTTGGGAAATGAAACTGATGCCATAAGTTTATTGGGAAGTAAAATTTGGCGAAAAATACTTTGGCTAAACGGCGGTATCCCACTTTATTGCACACGAAACATTGAACACGACATTACACAAGCATGTAAGAAGGCGAGCTTATCTCTGTAAGAGATTTCTTCCAGCAAACCTTGGAATGTCGGAACAGCGGTAAAACACAAACAAAAACATTTACATTCAGACACATACATTGCTAATGACCCCACACAGGATACCCTGTGTCGTGGGAACCAGAAACAACGACAGCACAAACATGTAAATATCCAAGACTTGCGGGGTTTTTTTTTGTCCCCAGCCGGGATTCGAACCCGGGATATCTCGCATGGTAGGCAGATGCGCTGTCGCTACGCCAAAGAGGTCGTCTAACAAAAACGGGACAATTTCCTCAAACACAGGGTAAAAACGAACGCAAACATTTCAAAATTTGATGACAAACATGCAATTATCGTCACGACGTAAAGGTAACCCTTTAATAAGGGCATGTATTTAACGCGGCGACAAATTGATACCATTCCGGATCTTAAAAAAACTGAAAATGGATCGTATATAAACTACTTTGGCGACTAATTTGAGGTAGCATCTTAACTAGAAAGCGGCGGCTTTTTAATGAGTTTTGAGGTTTTATTTAAATTTTATCTGGCAGTGATTTTCTTTTGTGGCAATTGAATTTCTTCTAAGGCGACAAATTATTGGCGGATAAAAAAGTTAAAATAGGCTTTCATAAATTCTAAAATGGGGTTGTCTATAAACAAACAAGATCTTAAAAAAATACTTTTGGCTACATTTTCATAATGTAGGCCCCATGACTTTTCCATGCACCAACCTGATTTAAGTTTGACTCAAAACTAAGTTTTTTAGTGAAATATTTTTTTTCGCTTTTATATAAAAAAAAAAGAACTAACACCCGAAGTTTCAGGATGGAGCGTCGCTGCGCTCCGCTCCATCCTGGAACTTCGAACCTATTTTTGCTTATGTGTACTGACCTAACAACCAACCCAAAATTTAGATTGCCAGTAGTTGCCAGTGAAGAATGTTTGATATCCCCTCGGGATAATTAGTCGCCACATTAGGTTTTATAATACCTTAACCAGTTTTACACTGATCCCGCTTGATATATTTGACACCTTACAGTAGCAGCCGTTTTTTAGTTTTTTTGATCCTAGCCTTTTGTTGCTTGTATAGTTTAATAGTTGCTAAGATATTTAATCACTGACAAGTTAGTTTTTTTGTGACTTAATAGAAAGTCGCCTAAAAAGGATTTCAGTTGCCGTGTTAAATATTTGCCTTTAATAAGTAACCCTTGTCTGTCCGTGACGCAGATAAGGGTTACTGGGTGAAAGGCTCAAGGACAATTTTAAGCCTCTTCAAAAGAAGGAGGTCCTCAGTTGTGGTGAGGAATTATCGCTGCGCTGAACATAAATTAAAAAGACAAGGAGAAATAGAAGTCTAAGGCATTTGCCGAGCAGTGGAACACAATTATGGACAATTAAAAAAAAAAACATTAAATGCGTTAATTCCTGTCCACGTTGTCCGTTATCAATGATTAAATTATTTATTTATTAGTAAAGGGGTAGCTGAGAGGTGGGACCATATAGACGTCAAGATCTGTGGACGAAATCTTTTAAGAAAACCTTTAAACTGTTTATGTGCAATGGAATTATGTATATAACAAAAATAAATCAAATCTCTGCATAAATAATAGGGGTTAAAGTATGAAATTGCCGTTTTATTGCAATAGGTTCTTTGAATTGACATAGAATCTTCACGGTTTGAGGTTTTCGAATGAAACTTTTTTCAAATGGTTTCTATGATGTTCTTTTTTTTAAAAATGTGAAACATTTGAATATCGACCTTCAGTTGTTTTTGTTATTCAATTTAGACAAGAAAGATGGATACTGCGAAAATTCGAGTGATTATGAGGCACCCATTTTTCGTATTTTTTTATTTCATGTTTGTGTTTTTCCTGGTACAATAAAGAATATTCTTATCTTATCTTATCTTACATGATATGAGTTGTGTATATTAAACGGGAATAATCGCGATTATTCTACTCACGACCACGGCAGCTGTAACGTTGCCGAAACGTCAGGAATGAAAGGTAATTAAATTTTACCTAATTAATGATAGCGATTAGACCCGTTTAATATATAACTACGTGTGAGCATCGCGAGCCATTAAAAATACTACTACATTCACACTGTGGCTTCATTTATATTGAATTGTTTTTATATTTGTTAAGTATAAGTGTGCGTCCGTTGAAAAACCTAATAAATAAATAAATGTAATATATACAAATCTCACAGTGTTCGTTATCAAACTCCCTGCAACGAATTCACCGATTTTTATGAAATTTTTTCTGTATATTTGGTATGTCTGAGAACAGGTCGTACGCTAATTAATATGGCAAAACAACGTTTGCTGAGTCAGCTAGTACACATACATAACCTCACGCCCCTGTGTCCCAGACAGATCACTTTTACTTCCTCAACATTCATTAGTCGTTGCATGCACGCACGCCCAATAAATAAATAAATAAATAATATGAGTAAAACCACTGAGTCTCGTTAATGGCGTATAATGAATTAGGTGGGTTGAACACTGAGCAGATATTTAAGCAAACTTAGCGGTGAACAATCAATTCTCTTGACCGGAAATCGAGCGCAGACGGGCACGCATCTCTCTAATTACATCGGCCGACTGTCCGCGGCGCGGCGCCGGCGCAAGTGGCTCCAGGGGGTGCGCGACTCGGGAACTTTCGGGTGGATTCGGAACGCGTCGGGCGAGCCGCGACCTTCGGCCTTCGTCATCATCATCGTTCAGCCACAAGAAATCCACTGCTGTGCATAGGCCTCCTCCATGGATTTCCAAAAAGACCGGTGGGAAGCGGCTCGCATATCCAGCGTCTTCCTGCCACTCGGATGAGGTTATCTGTCCATCTCGTGGCTGGTCGACCTAACGCTGCGCTTGCCGATATGTGGCCTCCATTCGAGAATATGCAATGCAATAAGCAATAATAATCAGGTGATAGATAAGTATGTTGTCAGAAGGCGTTACCTCGACGAGCGTGTTGGCAGCGAGCGCGGGCCAGTCGGCCGGCGGCAGTCCGCGCTCCGCCCACCACTCGTCCGAGCTGAGCGCCGCCAGCGCGCGCTCCAGCTCGCGCCCGCCCGTCTGGATCGCCAGCTGCGGGCCGCCCGGGACACTATCGTGAGTGATCGAGTGACGGTGCTAGCGACGCCGGCCTCGAATTCGGACGGTCGTAGGTTCGAATAATAATAACGTCATCCGCAAAACGAATATAGAGCAGTGGTAGCCTAGTAGGTAGAACATTCAACTCGGAAGCGAGAGACCCAGGTTAGATTCCCAGTGCGGGCATGTACCTATGACTTTGTTTTCTAACTTATGTACATTGGTGAAGTTATAGCAGCAATACTACTCGCTAACTGTGAAGGAAAACACCATGAGGAAACCCGAGTGTCTGAGCTATTCACATACCTCAGCGCTTGAAATCGCGATTAAGCCCATACTCTCTCCCTGAGAGAAGGCCTGTGCCCTACAGTGGAACGTATATAGGCTGCATATTAAGTTTAGGCATCCACAAAACACAATCGTTTTCGCCTCTTTATTTAATTAAGTATCTTTCTACGTAAGGAGAACTATTGGATCCGTTTGTAAAAGCAGACCAAGCCACATATACTGTAGCGGCATCATAAGACAGTTATCCATGCCCCAGCCTCAAGACAGGCTAGCGCGCATTCAGCCTGCCGATGCCGTCGCTATGATGTTAACAGATTAACGAATCCACTATTTCAAAGCCAATGATAATATCGTATATTTTTTCGCAGCTCCTGTGTTCCTTGTAAATACGTAAAATTGGGTCGGAATAAAAATACGCATCTGTATATACCGCATCAAGTTGTTTCCTTCTTCATCCGACCTACTCACATCTACAATACTACAGTTAAATAAAACTACTGTAACGGATGGACTGCCTTTCAGCAATAAAAGCATCAGACGAGGTTTTCATGTGACAGGCAGACGACGGTGCGGCGATGGATTTTGCACAATAAAAAATATAAAATTAATTAGCTGGAACAAAACTGAAAAAATATGGCCGCGGAGAGCGTCGCAGATTACACTTTTTTATACAATCGATAATACGCATGTGCAAAGGTCCTGCTGCACCGACGTGCGTGAGGTCAGGCTTTATTAAGCTTAAACAATTGGCCAACAGATGGCGTTACACGTATGAAAGATTTAAACTAAGTATTAATTAAAAATATGAATTACACAAAACAATACTTTATCGTCTACAATTCCACCCCCTTAGTGCTGAGAAGCAGCACTACACTCACTGAACCTCAAGCAACGCAACTCTAGTGACAGGGCGTCTAAGCACTTTGCCAGTGCGGGTGCGGATGTCGACCATGCGCACTCGGCCATCCGCCCCAGCGTGTGTCGCTCTCACTATCCCGTGTACCCATGAACCGCGCTCAACATTAGGCTCTACGATAAGCACGTAATCACCCACCGACAATGGTTTCGCTTCTCTACACCACTTTTGCCTAGGTAATAGAGTTGGAAGGTACTCTTTGAGCCATCGACGCCAAAACATATCGGTGATTCTCTGAGCAATGCGCCATCGTTTACGTAGGCTGAGATCCACGCTATCAAATTTACCATAGGGAGAACCATTAGAGGAGGTACCAATCAGAAAATGATTAGGAGTCAAAGCCTCGGGGTAATTTGGGTCGGTCGAGACATGTGTTATTGGTCGGCTGTTGACTAGTGACTCTACTTCCGCCATCAACGTGGATAACGTCTCCTCATGCGGGGCTCGATCCTTGAGTACCACTTTCAAAGCTGTTTTGACAGTACGTACCATTCGCTCCCAGGCGCCACCCATCTCAGGAGCACCGGGAGGTATAAAACGCCATTCTATCCCTCTCACCGTTCCATCTTCTTGTAGCCGACTTAAATTTAGCTCCTGAAGACTATGTCTCAGTTCCGCATCAGCACCCCTAAAATTAGTACCATTATCAGAGTATATTACCTCAGGGGTACCTCGGCGAGCTATCATGCGCCTAAGGGCCATAATAGTTGAGTCAGTCGACAGGCTTTCGGATAACTCGATGTGCACGGCTCTTATTGTTAAACATGTGAAGAGTACGCCGTAACGTTTTAAACGTTTACGACCTTGAGTTACCTCCATTGGTCCGAAAAAATCGACACCTGTGAAGGTGAATGGGCGTCTGTGGTGTTGTAGTCGTGCTTGCGGAAGGTCGGCCATGCGCTGCGGCTGCGGCGCGGCGCGGCGACACTTGCAAAAAAGACAGCGGGCGGACACGCCTCGCACAGCTGGTCGTAGACGTATGATCCAGTACTTTTGTCGTAACTCATTTACGACCATCTCGTTCGCTCCATGTAGTGCTCGCCGATGGTAATACTCCACTAACAGTTGAGTTACCTTGTGACGAGCGTCGAGGATCACTGGTCTACAAGTCGCGCTACTGACACCATCCGCCTTATCAATGCGACCGCCAACACGCAACAAATTTTTTTCATCTAGATAAGGGGTTAAAGTTAATAATCGGCTATTCGGGGACAGCTGTTTGTTTTGTTTTAAACAATTAACTTCTAATGAGAAACAGTCTAACTGAACTTTTCTCATCAGCAGTTCTTCTGCCCTTGACATAAAGTCCATATTCAAATTTACGTCTCGGCCACGACATTTATCTATGAATAATAGAACATAAGCTGTCGCGCGGAGCAGCCGTAACCACGATGAAAACTTGTCTTCATCTGGTAGGCACGAATTGATGTTTTCTGTGAGTGACATTATGGTAGTGTGAATGCTTTTCCGCTCGCAGCTTGCTTCAGCGCTTACCTTTTCGGAACTACTAAAGTCTTTCGGCCAGTTATCCTCGGGAGTACGTAAGTAGGCCGGTCCTTGGAACCATACACTGTCAATTTGCAGCGGCGGCGAGTCCTCGCGAGTAGCTACATCGGCAGCATTCAAACTAGTAGGTACATACCTCCATTCTGGTAGACGTGTTAACTCGTCAATCTCGCCCAGCCTGTGGGCAACATAAGGTTTGTAAGTTCGCGGGTCGCTCCTGATCCACTGTAGCACCGTCTTGGAGTCAGTCCAGAAGTAACGTTTCGACAGCGCTATATCAGTGTGGTTCCTCTGCACAGTGTCAGCTAAGCGAGCAGCTAGTAATGCTGCCTGCAACTCAAGCCGCGGCACGGACACGGGGCGCAACGGGGTCACGCGACTCTTACTAGCTACCAAGCAAATTTTTACTGTACCGTCATCGCGTATAAAACGCCAGTAAGCGACAGCAGCGTACGCTTTGATAGAAGCGTCACAGAAAATGTGCATTTCTGTGCTGACTGTACAATCAGCTGATCCGGTACTATAACAATCAATCCACTCACCTGTATTTTGATACCAACGCGGGATGCGAAGGGACGCGATTTGCTTCAAAGCATCGAGCCACTTTAAAAAACACTCGTAGTCGCTCGGATGGATGCGGCAGTTCCAACCCACTCCGCTCCTGTGCACACTCTGTAAAATAATCTTACCTTTTATTGTGATTGGACTTAGGAATCCTTGCATGTCATAAATTGACATAATTAAACTCAGCATTTTAGCCTTAGTAGGAGCTTCACGTCCGTTGAGAATTTCCTCGGACAGGCGATTAAATGAGATTTTAAACGCGAATGTATCATCGCTCGGATGCCACATCAATCCCAATGCGCGCTCAGTAATATTCGTAGCTCCGTCCTTCAACTTAATCGCGCTTTGTGCCAATGAGTCAGCTGGTATGTTATCTAAAACCATCTTACTATTACTTATCCAACCTCTAATTTCAAAACCGCCACTTTTATGGATTTCGGTAATTTCTTTAACAAGTTTTATAGCGTTTTCCGCCGAAGAAGTGGAGTACAAACAATCATCCATATAGTGACTGTTTACGATCACACTTACCGCCTCTGGATACAAATCTTCGTATCTCAATGCATTTTTGTTTTTTACGTATTGAGCTACGAAAGGCGAACAAGTAGCACCGAATATTAAGCTTTGCATGGTACATACCTTGAGCGGCGCGCCCTCCGTAGGCTCCTGCCACAAGAAGCGTAGAACATGCTGGTCCTCGTGGCGTATTTTGATACGCAAAAACATATCTTTTATGTCTCCAACAATTACAAAGGGGTTGGTACGAAATCTAAGCATTATACCAAATAATGAGTTGTACAAGTCGGGTCCTGTTAAAAGAAAATCATTCAAACAGAGGTCTTTCACTCTAGCTGCCGCGTCAAAGACTAACCTGAGTTTCCCGGGTTTGTTCGGGTTTTGTACCCCGAAGTGCGGCAAGTACCAAGACTGGCCGTGAGCAGGCGTGAGCTCGTTACCTGACAGTTCTCGAGCGTATCCCTCGTCGAACAGCTTGTGCATCTCTGTGGCGTACCTATTGGCGTACGTGCTGTCCTTGCTAAATTTCCTGTTAAGGGAATGTATGCGAGATAAAGCATTATCATAGGAATCAGGCATTTGAGCGTTATGATCCTTAAAGGGTAAGCCCACCTCCCACTGGTCGTTGACCTGGCGACTTGTGTTATCTAAAATATCGAGTGCGCGAATATGAGCCGTATTCTCGCGGCGTGAGGTCGATATTCCTATGGAGTCAATGGCGAAAGAGTCCTTTATCAACTTATTTAGTTCTTCTAAGCTGGGCTCGGAATGAGATAGATGAAAGACATTGTGATTAGCGCGAGAGCGAGTACGACCGCTGTGGCCGTGAATGCACCATCCCAACCTACACTGCGTGGCGTAAGGTTCATTTTTGCTCCCATGGATTACATTCAGAGGCGCTAATAAATAATAGTTATCTTCACCAATTATGAGACGCGGTTTTACACATTTTTTGCAAACGCGGTCTTTTAAGTGCAACAGATGTTTACACTGAAGATTATCTATGATAGACAAATTTTGCATTGGCAAGTTGAGTTTCGACACTTTACGAAATTGAACAGAGTAACTCTGTGACTGAGGGTCCATGTCCATACCACTTACGTCTACAGTTACCTTAGGAGCGTCCGATTGAAGTAACTCAATACCAAACGCGTCTGTAAACTTGACGGCACACGATTCTCCGGCAACCAACGCTAACTCGTCGGCTAGGCTGCTATCTATGATGGACACGGAGGCGCCATCATCAAGCAAGGCGTACGTAATCACTACGATGCCCGTTGGGCCGCGCAATTTCACTTCTACCACTTTTAGCATTACGTTAGTAGACGCAACGTTATCGCTATCGCACTCAGACGCGACGTGGGCTACTGTGGACGACGACTGCGGCTCCTCCGACGACGGCGATGGCTCAGTTGGTGTCGTTTGCATGTCTGTTGCAGCGACTGTGTGTGTAGCTGGCTTATTATAGTGTAACAAGCGGTTATGCGGCAGGCCACAGTTATCAATATCACATAAGGGAACACTGCAAGCGTTATCATGTCGTGGCAGTAGGCAACAATAACACAGTCGGCGAGATCTCACGAAACTCCATCGATCTTTACGTAGGGCACGGCGGAACGCTCGACAATCCCTCAATAAATGCATTGCTTTCTTGCAAAATGGACACCGTTCTCCTTGTTCGCATGTTGTACTAAACACATTGTGCCTTTCTCGTGGCTTAACATCAGAGTGTGTATGTTTACTATCGAACGATTGTCGACTCTCAGGCGGCTGAATTGCCCCGACAGTAAGTAGCATTTCAGACTCTTGTTTCAGGAACTCGGCAAACAAGGCAAGTTTAGCTGTGTCTTCGGAGCGTCTATTGTAGGCATAATCCGTCCATTTTCCAAGTAGTGAACTGGGTAACTTAGAAATCACTGCGTTCATGAGCTCAGGGCTTTTCAGGTAATCCAGCTTATCTAGAGCGCAAATAGTAGCAACTGCATTGCTTATTTTGACGGAAAACTCAATTAAACCATGCTGGTAATTAGTGGACAAAGGTGCTAACTTCTTTAGCTGAGCCGTTAACTTTGTAATTATCATATCAGAACGACCAAACATTAATTCCAACGTGTTCATGACTGTTGAAGGCGGTGTATTTCCGATAAGTAGATTGGTCACGGCTTCCTTGGCTTCACCACGGAGCGATTTGCGTAAGCGCCACAGGTTCTCGGAATCACTGAAGTTGCACACTTGAGTGGATTCATGATACGCACTTTTAAAGTGTAGCCATTCAACATAATCTCCACCGAAACTTGGCAGGTCGCGAGGAGTGGCTAAGCGATTCAATAGTCGGTCGTCTCGTTGTGAACACGATTGCGCCATCATTTCCTTCAGAGTAAGGGCCAGCTGTTGTATTTCTGATTTCGATTCATCTGGGTGCCGACCGGTCGTGCTGAGTGCTTGAGCTGCTGCACAAGTATTAACTTGGCTGTTCTCTAGCCATTGTTCAACTCTCTCTTGAGTGACCGACTGGCTGCTGACGTCATCTTGTTCCTCTGCGTCCAGATGGGCAAGTTTTGTTTCAAGCTCCTTGTCAATTATATGAATTTGTATAGCCGCCTTTGCCTTGGCGGCTTCTAGTTCCAGCTGTTTTCGCTTCGCCAAGGAAGAAGTGGTAGATACATTGGACCGCGCTGTGCTTCGCGTCGACCGTGCGGCAGCTATGGTTGGTGGCGTACAAAACGGCGGCGCCTTGTGCACGACGCTTTGCGGTTTGCGATCACTCGCTTGTGAAGATGTTTCACTCGTTTGTGGAGCTGCTCGTGATGATGCTGCTGCAGCTTCCTCCTCTTGGCGTCGACTCTGACTGCGTGTGACTACTTTAGGTATCTGATGCATTTTCCACTGATGTGCTGATGGAGATCCGGCTCGAAGGACCAAACAATTGTAACGGATGGACTGCCTTTCAGCAATAAAAGCATCAGACGAGGTTTTCATGTGACAGGCAGACGACGGTGCGGCGATGGATTTTGCACAATAAAAAATATAAAATTAATTAGCTGGAACAAAACTGAAAAAATATGGCCGCGGAGAGCGTCGCAGATTACACTTTTTTATACAATCGATAATACGCATGTGCAAAGGTCCTGCTGCACCGACGTGCGTGAGGTCAGGCTTTATTAAGCTTAAACAATTGGCCAACAGATGGCGTTACACGTATGAAAGATTTAAACTAAGTATTAATTAAAAATATGAATTACACAAAACAATACTTTATCGTCTACAACTACGATACTACATGCTGAATGGTCGTATGTGACTTGATGTGTTTTGGTTCTCGTCCATATTTTAGCACGCTGTCTTCACACGTTCCAGGATATTTAACTAAATTGTAAGCTTTCATCATTTAAGTACAAAAACTTAGGCCTTTGCATCTACGTAATGAGATGATTTATACAGCATCCAGTGGCACCTTCACTCACACTAGATGGATGAAGGGACCACTCGGACGCTGCAGTGCCTGTGACATTGTTTTTTAGATGGAGTAGGCTTGCCCAGCACCTATACCATCCTGAAAGCTTAGTCGGCCTAGCCCACAAGTCAATACGTGCGGAGCCAACTAAGTCGCAGATTTCCTGATGATAGTATATCATACAAAGTTACTTATCTATTGTGTAATGCAATAAATAATATAAAATAAAACTTGTTCTGGTCCCAAACTAGGATACCCTGTGCTTTGATAAACAGGCAAGGACGTCACAAACATGGAAATACACCCAGACTGAGGCCACGTGTTCAAATCCCGGCATGTACCCAATGACTTTGTTTTGTAAGTTACGTACATTTGTGAAGTTTTAGTAGCAATAACACTCGCTAACTGTGAAGGAAAACGTCGCGAGGAAACCCTAGTGTTCCGCCCTCCTGCCACGTAACGATCAAGAAATTTACATTTAAAAAGTTAGCATTTTAGATGGACTATTCGGTTGAGACCAAGAATCCTTGTTTGAGACATATATTCGATGAGCTACGGAGCGACGAACTTTCGCCTGAGGTCATCCATTGGTAGTGCAGTTCTGTGCCTAAAGCAAGCCATTAAACACTATATAAGCCGTAAAGCGGCTGTGTATGCAAGCTTCCTGGATTTGTCAAAAGCCTTTCACTTTGTTATGACATGTTACGGTAAAAATTGAGAAGGGCTAGTGTTCCCACGGCATTAACTAATATTTGACTGCTTCGTCGGTGTCTCGTCTGACGCTCGACTACCAAAACAGGTTGAGGAAGCTACAATCGTTCAATATTTGTGTTTAGATGTTTAGGCAGTCCAGGGTTCTTGATGACGGCTATGAATCTGAGCCTTACCAGTCACAGTTGTACCACAAGGAACTAATTTAGGACCACCTCTTCTTCTTCTTTTTATTCAATGCATTTGTGAATGACCAAGTCAATTCAATTTCTTCAAGTGGTGTTTACATGTTTGCATTGCAGAAATAAAATAAACATGCGTCATTCTGGATAAGGTCGACGTGAATCTGTTGTAGCATGATACTGATCATGTCAATGACTGGCGCTAATTGAATAAAATGTATGTGATCTAAACGTATCTATATGTCTACATAAGAAAGTTCACCCCCAAAGGGTGATTTTACAGTGACGCTTATCGTCCGTGCGGGTGATAAGCGCGGCTTGTCAGCCATATTGCCATCAGCGCGGGCCCAGCGTACTATGTAACGATCCAAGATACTCGAAGCTCGCGGCGAGCGATGCTTACCAACCGCGCTGGCGAAAGCGGCACTGTAAAACAGCCCTAAAAGGGTGAACTCAGCGCTTTTTTTTGTCAATTTCGACTGGACTAGGTACAAAGTGGTCAAGTTCATAAAACATACGAAATATAAGTTATATCGCACCTGCAGATCCTGCTGCGTCATCCGCACCCTGGCCCGAGCCGAGTCGCTGAGTCCGAGCGCCAGCTCGCGGCGTCGCGCTGACACTTTTTCTCTCAGTGAGGCAGTCAACTCGCTGCACTCCTTTTCCAGTTGTTTGTAGGGGCCGGTCTATCGGAAAAAAATACGAAGCGTATAATAAGACCTTGCAAGGACAGAAACGCTGATGGTCTTTGTTTTCGAATTGCCTGGGTGTTTGAATGCGATTCAAATGTAGGTTTTGTTGGCAGCGGTTAGATGAGATCGTCGTCGTGGGTTTCTGCAGCTGCGAGCGGAGCTGAGACGGGGATAAAAGGACATGGCGTGTTTTAGGGATGCCTACGTCCAGTAGTTGATAAGTACGGGCTGGTAGATTAGTATTGTATTAAAACGCAATCTCGTTGGTATAATTCTGTGCAAATTTTGCGTCCGCCAGATTCTAAGTCCTGCCTCGATCCTTCCGTCAATGAGACCCGCACGAAGTCTATGTCTCTTTCTCGTGCGCTAGCAATCTGTTAATTATTTTAAAGTACGCTTTTAATTCATCATCACCATCATCATCATCAGCCATTTGACGCCCACTGCAGGACATAGGCCTCCCTCATGGTTTTCATAACCATGAGGGGTTTTGCCATAATCGCCACGCTCGGCAGGCGGGTTGGCGATCCCAGTGTGTGGTTGGAATCTCAGGAAGACGCTGCTGCCCATCTCCTGGTAATTGATTTCCTTAGTCTTCTTCTACGACATTCACGGAAGGAAATGGAGTGACCCTATTCTTAATCCGGCTTTTAATTATTCTAAATAATTTTATATCCCTCAGAGGTGTAGTATAAAGCACTGTGTATCACTCGGGAGAAAGTTCTATTTCCGTTCACCTTTAAGCCCTCCGTAAACATACTCTCGAACAGTTATAGATCGTTTTCTCCCCTCGGTGTACAACGTATTGTCTCTCCTGTAAAGCGGGAAGAGAACGTCGTCGTCTACCTTCCCGACGTGCACGGAGAAGGGCGCGAAGCAAGCGCGCGCGAAGTGGCGGTAGTCGCGCAGCGGCGTGGCCGCGGCGACCTCGGCGCGCGCCGCCCACGCCGCCAGCGCCTCCAGCTCGCCGCGCGCCGCCAGCGCGCACACCGCCTGCGCCGCGCTGCGGGACGTGCCGCACGTCTACACTCACTTCCACGAGTCGAACTCCTAGGGAACGACATGCTCGCATCTCATCGGTCGATGCGCGCGGGTAGATACATCATCATCATCATCATCAGCCATTTGACGCCCACTGCAGGACATAGGCCTCCTTCGTGGTTTTCATACCCATGAGGGGTTTTGCCATAATCGCCACGCAACGGCAGGCGGGTTGGCGATCGCAGTGTGCGGTTGGAATTTCAGGAAGACGCTGCTGCCCGTCTCCTGGTTTTTGATTTCCTTAGTCGCCTTCTACGACATCCACGGAAACAAATGGAGTGATGCTATTCTTAACCCGGCACCACACGGAATACATAATCAGCCTCTATACGTCCCACTGTAGGGCAGATGCCTTCCCTCAGGAAGAGCGCGTGCCCGCCGCGGATTGGCGGTTTCGAGCGCTGAGGTATGGGAATAGCGCAGGCACTGAGGCGGCTAGATACAAACGAAACAATAAGCGAAGACGGTGAGCTTCATTGGGTAGGTTAGTGAGTATTGAAGGTCACGCGCATTAACCGATGGGCGCACATGGACGACTTTCTTTGGGAGCTCGTTTCGTGGAATGGAGTTTAATGGTCAAGGTCCTAAATATAGACCATAGTCACGAATGATACTTCATTCCGACCCTTTATTTGGCAGAATACGAAAATAGTAAAAAACTTCTCATATGTATAGTTTCCTGAAAACACAACGATAAGTATACTTTACAAAATACCATGGTTATAAAGTTTGGTCATGAACTTACGTAAAGTATAATTAACAAAGGTAATTTCGGGGTATAAAATTACGTCATTATCATCATCATCATCCACCATTTGACGGCCACTGCAGGACATAGGCCTCCCACATGGTTTTCCAAGCTTCCCGGTGTTGTGCCGCCCGCATCCAGCGACTCCCCGCCACCGTAACCAGGTCGTCAGACCATCTTGTGGAGGCCCACCAGATTGAGAGATATTGCTTAATAATAAAATTACGGGAAGAAATAACTCAATTAAATATAATTACAAACTAATTTTGACTTAAATCGATATATAAAATATACGATCTATCAATATACTTCATATTTGTACTTTATTTGTGTGGCCCTGCCTATGTAACTAAATAAATAAAATAAACAAAAATATGGTAAGTACCTACATAAGCTACAATGTACAAATTGTTTCTATGATTACTATATTTTCAATCTATATAACTATCTTTGTATCAATCATCAGCCCCTTGACCCCCACTGCAGGACATAGGCCTCCCTCATGGTTTTCATAACCATGAGGGGTTTTGCCATAATCGCCACGCTTGGCAGGCGGGTTGGTGATCGCAGTATGCGGTTGGAATGTCAGGTAGACGCTGCTGCCCGTCTCCTGGTAATTGATTTCCTTAGTCTTCTTCTACGACATTCACGGAAGGAAATGGAGTGACGCTATTCTTAATCCGGCGCCACACGTAGTATCAATCAATCAGCCCGTATTCGTCCACTGCTGGACAACGGCCTCCCCCAAGGCGCGCCACTGTCTTCTGTCCTCGGCCGGCCTCATCCAGCCGCTGCCAGCAATCTGCCTCAGATCGTCGGTCCAGCGAGCCTGTTAGCGTCCTACGCTATGTCAGCTCGTGTTCTCCACATCAGTTTTTGGGCACATCCGCCCAGCCCACTGCCACTTCAGCTCGCTAATCTTATAGGCTGTGTCAGTCACCTGGAGACTACGAACTGGCAACACAGCTGAGGACGCCCACCGACTCGCTGGACCGACGATCTTTTTTTTTTAAACTAAATTTTTAATATTTAATACTGTGAACACAGTTTGTCTCTTAATGTAATTTACATTTAAAGACTGCTAACTTCCGTACGAACAATACTATACCTTATTTAGGTAGTGTTTCTTTGATAAAGTTTTAAACATTTCTTTTGTTTTAGCTTGTCTCAATAGGTCTTCAGGCAAATTATTATATAAAGGTGGGGTGAGATTGGTTAAAGTGCGTCATAGTGATTGCACATTAATGGTACCAGCAACTTTTTTGCAAAGCTCCACGAGTAGGGTAGCCATGGACACGTTCTATTTTCTTTTCTTTTACTTAATATTGTTTAAGCACCGTGAGAAGGCAGATCACTGGCAGCGGCTGCTTGAGGATAGCCGAGGATAGAAGGAGGTGGCGTGCTTTGTAACATTGCCCGTGTAGCCGGTAGCCAAGGTATTGATTCTTGAAATGAAACGATTACGTGCAAAGTAAGACATTTGTCATTCATTGCTTCAACGTAACGAATTTACACTCCGTTCGTTGCGAGCTTAACTTCGCTCGGAACCCTCGAGACGCAATGAATACTTGACCTTATCCGATTTCTATCTATTTATGATAAGGCAAATATTAAAAAGTATAAACGCGAGACTGAATTAAAGGAAGAGGATACGAAAATAAGATGAACAACGATGAGCCGGTAGAGCGGCGGGCTGACCTGATCTGGTAGTGCGGCGGGCTGCGCAGGCCGGGCCCGGCCACGCGGCGGCAGAAGGCGGAGTCGTGCGCCGGCACGCGCGCGCCGCGCGACAGCAGCGCGCGCCACGCGCACTCCTCCCACAGCGCGCGCAGCGCCCACCACCACACGCCGCCTGCGCGCCCGCCACAACTATATAGGTACACTACATACGAGCTTCGCGGCTTTACGGCTTCACGGAGACAGGGAAAACTACGGCTTGTTTCAAAGTTCAATTCGATTCTTAATTATGGCTACCCTAAGGATTCTGCCAATGTCGAGTTTTAGAGATAGCAAGTTTTTTATTTATTTAACAAAACAAAACAAAACAGGTTGGTCGTGGTGATGTAGTATCAATAACAAAATACATCAATAACTTCAAACATTACTAAGTAATAGACGAGCACTAAAAAAAATATAGAAGACGTATTTGCCGTATTAGATGACAAGATAAAAAGTACCCGTGTCGTGTATGTGTGTAGATACCTGAAGAGTGTGAGGGTATATAGAATACACTGTCTCGTGCGCACACCGGCAGGCTGTGATCGGTCAGGCTGGCGAGCTGTCAGTTGGTCGATCACTGGACCGGGAGCCGGACGGCAGTGTCGGGAGTGTGCGTGAGCGAGCAAGTGAGTTATACTAGCCAGTGAAGTTAATAGTGAATACTGCAAACCCGAAACCAGCGTGCGTGCATGCAACGACTAATGAATGTTGATGAAGCGAAAGAGACCTGTCAGAGTAGCGGCGCAGGAGGCAGACCTTGGTCTCTGCATACCCCTCCGGGATAAAGGCGTGAGTTTATGTTACGTTAGTAATATATTTTATTAGGTTTTTGAACAGACGTACACTTCACAGATATGAAAAACAATGCACAATAAAAACGGGCCACAATGAGTGAATGTAACTACTGAAAAACACAACATTCGCAATACATATCATGCACGATCAAATAAGCACGTGAAACAGGGATTTACCCCTCACGATAATCATGATCGACCGCGATATAGTATCTTGCTTCGTGTAACGAGTAAGAATGAGTTAGCGCATAGTTTTATCGTGCGCGACATGAAAATCACACTATTTGAGCTGCAGGTCTTAAAGTGGCGGGAATGTAGCGCAGTTTGAGGATAAAGTTGAATGTTCTAACACCAAAATGTGTATCTAGGGACATAATGTAAATTCAATGTGACCACCCCGACTCGTCCCTTGGGTATCGTAAGAAGGGACTAAGAGAGATCCAGAAGGTGGATAACATCACCTCTCGTGTAAATGAGGAAACATCTACTGCGAACACCAACTCGCCAGCGTGGCAATAACTCAGGTTGGAATGTAAATTTAGGTTTTCTTCAATTATTTTCTTTTATTTTCTAATGGGATGATCCTCGGCAAGCCGAAGCGTTACGAAGCCTAACCGGTCTTGGAAGCTTCGCGAACTACGTATTGCCTGTTTCGACATTTCTATATGTGGACGTGCTTTATCGCGCTCGTAAACCAATTTTCGTGTATTCAAGTGTAAACGTTTTCAATCAAGTTTTCATTCGCTTTTTAAAATTGCTGTGAATCTTTAACCACGAGGACCCCGTTTGGTGATCATTGACACCCTTGTGCCGACCACCCCGAGACTTTTTCCCCACCATCTCACGAGGCGGCCAAAGGATGAGTCGTTATTCCAAACACATCTAATTATTTTCTGCGTCTTTCGCCGCATCATAACGGTAAATAACTCACCGATAAACATAAGCAGCGCGGCGACCGGACACACGATCAAAGCGGCCACCAGCGCGCCCACAACTTGCAGTATGCCGAGCACGCCGATCCGCCATATCAGGATCTCCAGTAGGACGAACCATCTGCAACGAAGAGTTACGGCGTTATTGATAAAAACACGATTCCTTTAAAACCAATCTAAAACTCTGTTTAATCAATCTGTGGCTACATCTTTTTACTGTAAAATATCCACCACTGAGTTTTTATGAATAAGATTTAAAGTCTTTTTTTAAGCCCGAGCCCTATTTGTTATCGTGTATGCCACCTAAGAGAACTACGTCACCTATTTAGCCTTTTCAATTGTACAAATGGCCTCAGTCTGGGCATATTTCCATGTTTATGATGTTGACCTGGTTACCATAGCACAGGGTAACAGGACAAGTGATTGTGTTGTGTGGAAGTTGTTATTATTAATTTAGGGTCCGGGCAGTCCAGTCGTAGATTGTAGCATTATTAGCGACAGACACAGCCAGGGTGAGCAGCGGCATCCACAACGGCACGATGGCTTCGAGATCAGAGCGAACCAACTAAGTCACCTGTTCAGCCTTTCGGGGTCTAAGCCGTCCAGGTCTAGACAAAAGCGTCAAAAATACGTCACCTGTTGAGTCTCTTGCGGTCAGGACAGTCCAGGTCGTAGAGCATAGCGTTAGCCAGATGCACGGACAGCGTGAGCAGTGGCTTCGAGACAAGGGCACTACCAGTACGTCACCTATTGATAGCTGCGTCACCTACAAACTACGTCAGTCATTGAACCTGTAGGGGTCGGGGCTGTCTAGGTTGTAGAACGTAGCATTAGAAGTGCAAATTGAAAACATGTAGGTACATACACATACACTTACTAACATAAGAACCGTTTTTTACTAAAATTTTGGGCTGCAGATGCTTTAAATAAAGGTTTTATTATTCATCATCATGATCATCAGCCATTTGACGCCCACTGCAGGACATAGGCCTCCCTCATGATTTTCCAAGCTTCCAAGGGTGTTGTGCCGCCCGCATCCAGCGACTCCCCGCCACCGTAACCAGGTCGTCAGACCATTTGGTGGGGGGCCTGCCACCGTAACCAGGTCGTCAGACCATCTGGTGGGGGGCCTGCCACCGTAACCAGGTCGTCAGACCATCTGGTGGGGGGCCTGCCACCGTAACCAGGTCGTCAGACCATCTGGTGGGGGGCCTGCCACCGTAACCAGGTCGTCAGACCATCTGGTGGGGGGCCTGCCACCGTAACCAGGTCGTCAGACCATCTGGTGGGTGGGCTTGCCACCGTAACCAGGTCGTCAGACCATCTGGTGGGGGGCCTGCCACCGTAACCAGGTCGTCAGACCATCTGGTGGGGGGCCTGCCACCGTAACCAGGTCGTCAGACCATCTGGTGGGGGGCCTGCCCACACTGCGTCGTCCGGTCCGCGGTCGCCAGGTCAGAACTAGTCAGAAGAACAGGGCAGGTTTTATTATTATTATTAGCCAGCGACGCACCGCCCGGGTGAGGAGCTGCATCCACAGCGACCTGACTTTTGTAAAAGGTGGCAAAGTAAAGAGGTAAAGGTTTCTTTTAAAGATGACAGCCTCACCTGTTGAGCCGCTTGGGGTCGGGGCAGTCCAGGTCGTAGACCGTAGCGTTAGCCATATGCACAGCCAGCGTGAGCAGCGGCATCCACAGCGGCACGGTGGCGGCGGCGAGCAGCGCGGCGGCGCTGGCAGCGAGCGAGGCCACGGGGAACAGCAGCAGCAGCGCCAGCGAGCCCAGCCCACCCACCACGCCGTAGTTCCACACGCGGTTCGCCTGCCGGGAGAGGCCCTTGCCTAGGAGACCTGGGGGCGTGGGACGGAATGAAAAAGTTTCGTTCGTTCGTGATGAGATTGAAGGAGCCAATAGAACAAGTCTATGCCTAACGCTAGTGGCATTTTTCCGAGCGGTTCCGTGCTTCGCAAGGCACGTTAAGCTGTTGGTGCCGGCTGCCGTCGATAGATGGCAGTCATTAAGCCAAGTCAGAGGCCTTAGGGCGGCTTGACAACTTCTGACAGTAGACGAGCCACTAGTCTACAAGCCTCTACCAATCCGGACTTGGCCCCCGTGGTGGAGTATGGCCTATACCTTCCTCAGGGAAGAGACCCGTGCCCCTCGGTGGGGACATAATGGGTTGATGATGATGATAGAACAAGATGCACCAAACTCACCCGTGTCAGGTTCAGTCTCGAAGCGACTCCGTTCCTTGGAAACGTGCCGCCAAAGGATTAGCAGGAGTGACCACATGGTCTGCGTTTCAGTACTGCGTTTCGGGAACAGGGTTCCGTTCACCTGGAGCAACAGAGGTGGCCATCACGTACTGTTGTCGGACTTTCTTTCCTTAGGTACTACTGCTTGGCTCTACCAATTGTGTCATGAAATATTTTATTTTCCCATAACACTATTAATAGTGGCAGGGGTACAATTGCATTTTCAGTGACACTACACTGTTGCCAGTAGTTTTACGAGGGGACTATTTAATCTTTGTCACATAACAGTAAAATGTTGAGTGTTAAGTGTTTATGGTCTACGGCATAGAATCAACTACGCTTTGGAGGGTTGGCAATCTAAAATTAATAAAAGTGTGACGAAACTGAGGGAGTTCCAAAACATAAAGATGATAAAAAAACAACAACAGACCAATGGGTCAAAGTGGACTAAAACTACGATGGTCAACGATGAACATACTGGAGAAATATGGGTTTGTTACGAGTTGGAGAAATTGCGATAATGTTTCACTTAAGTTAGGTTATTTAAATGCCAATTTAATTTCGTTAAGGAAGAGATTACTTTTTTTGTTTTGACTTAATTAAATACCTATTGAACAAAGGAATATTTTTGTATTATCATTGGTATTATTACGTATAAGTAGGTAGCTAGTAGTGCCATCAGTAATGAGATTGATGCTAATATTTAATGAGAAATTAGAGCCATGGGAAAATAAAATATTCCATGACATTATTGGTAGTGCCAAGCCATAGTGCCTAAGGAAATAAAGGGTTGTCGGTATAGTTATACGCTCAATATATCGGTCGAAGTGGTCAGCAGTAAGGGGCGAGCTGCGAGAGCTCGTAGTCTGTAGTCTGTAGATATCCTCTTACGTGCATGATGATTTTTGTTTTATAGTTATTTATTCAAGAAATTTAACAAAGTACATATTTAATACAGCAGACCCTCACTCAAACCTGTGTTTAGAATAGATTTGAATGCATAAGAAGCATTCGGTTGCACTCGTGTGCGCTCGGATGCGCGGGCGAGGTCCGCGCGCGGGGGTCGTCGCGGGAGGAGGCTTACGGACGTCGTCGCGGCTAGACGCTCCTCAAACGGGAATAATATTAAACATTGATCTCGCAGGCTGTACCGCGCCGAGATTTTTGTATAGTTTAGTTTAGTATCAGGTATAGTTTAGTATCAGGTGTTCGGGATTTGGTGTGGACTACAAGTGGCTGACGGGACAAGGCGTGGTGGACGGGGTGGGCTTCGCCGACAGAGCAAGGACGGCAGGCTCCATCGAGGACTCGCAGCCAGCACCCACACACACACACACACACACACACACACACTTACTCAAACCAACAACACATTTGGCTGGCAGTTGGGCCCGGCCAGGCTCAATCCACGAGGTGAGTAGGTACCTAGGTTTAAGTTAGATATAAGTTTAGCGGCGTGCATTCATGTCCGATTGCTTCCGCCAGGAGAGACCGTTTCGTTTGTATAGGGCACCAGCTGATGGGCCCCTGGTGTATCCTACGGCTGGCCCTGGCGAGAACACCTGTATAGGTTTATCTGTGAGGTGAGTTACCCTTTGCTTAAAATTAGCTTGACAAATATTGTTTTAAGACATTTCGGCACTTATTCGGTTCAGACAAGATTTTTTCAATTAGCAACGAGCGGCACGCTACAGAAGCGTGCGCAGTGTTCAGCGAGGGCGAGGGCGAGGGCGAGGGCGAGGGCGAGGGCGAGGGCGAGGGCGAGGGCGAGGGCCGACCTGCGAGAGCTCGTAGTCCGGCGCGAAGGGCAGCGGGCGCAGCAGCGCGCGCAGGGCCAGCGGCGAGCACCACGGCAGCGCCACGCCCAGCAGGAACATCACGTTCCAGCCCCAGCACCACGACCTGCGGGCGCCCCGAGCTGGGTTAGGCCGGCCGGCAGCCGGCAGCCGGCAGCCGGCAGCCGGCGCCGCCGCCACGGACTGCGCTGCGTAGCCGCGACGTACGATACTGCGACGTACGTTACCGCGGAAGTTCGCAGTTGCGAAGTACGTAACTAGCGAATGTTCTTTGCTGCGACACATGTTGTGCGCTACAGCGAAAGCTACGATTGAGATGTTAGCTTTACGAGAAACAGTAAGTAACCCTTTAACCTTTAGTTAATAATTTGGAATAATTTGGGTGGATTGGTTAGGATAGTGTTAAAAAAATTATCAACATTCGGACGTTAAACATTATTTTTTTGCGCGTAAGCATGTAATGTATGTGCGTGTGTGTGTGTGTGTGTGTGTGTGTGTGTGTGTGTGTGTGTGTGTGTGTTTTGTATATATATATATTAAATAAACTAGCAGAGACAGTAATTAGTGCTCCTTCGGTGACCTCTTTTAAAAACAGCCTCGGTAAACATTTTACAAACGCATCATAATAATAATACAGCCATTCATTCTAGTACGTACATACATACATATGTATGTATGTATGTAACATACAGAGAACATTCGCTATTACCTACTTCGCAGTATTGTACTTCGCGGCTACGTAGTGGAGTCACGGACAATCGGGCGTGCTGTCTCGCGAGCACATTTCAACATTCTTGTTGTAATTTATGTGTTCAATGGCGCCACTGGCCGCGCCACTAACCTGTGCGCTAACGTCAGCAGCCGCCAGCCGGGCCAGCGCGTGTTGGTGACACGCACTTTTTCCTTGTGCACCAGGAACACCGGCTGCGAGGGGTCGGAGCGAGGCGTCACTGTTAACCAAACACAACAACTTCAACAGCAATTTGGAGTATTTATCTACTTCATACAACATCTTACAGCCTTATCTAGACAGTGCTACCGTGGACTCACGGGCTTCCACACAGACGTGTTTCAGAGACCAATTATAGGTGTGGGTCCACCGTCACTGTCCAGTGCTAGATAGCAGATACAGTGGGACGGTACCTTATTTGGGAATTTTATTTGTTGTGATTTCACCTCTGTTTCTGTTTTTAAACTTGACATACTTTTTATACCTTAATGTTCATGGCCGGTCTCTCCTATTTGCACGCTACTCTCGGTAAAACATGCTGAACCGAAATTAACAAGACAATATTATATTTTAACACCTTGATAATGCATGTTACTGTACTATTATTGACACATGTTTATGCAAATAAATTTATCTTTATCTTTACCTATAGAGGACTGCGGAGATCCATTCGGAATAGCCTCGGAAGTGTCTCGTCACCGTCCAGTGCTGGGCAGCTGCATAGCTACAGTGGGTAGGTACCTATAGAGGTGGCCCGCTCGCTGAGGACTGTGGGGATCCGTTCGGAGCGGCCTCGGAAGTGTCTGGTCACCGTCCAGTGCTGGGGGAGCCAAGTGCGCGTCGCCCACGTGAACTCGCGCGTTGGAGATTTGGCGGCGCGGAGTTCCTACGGAGAAAAACGGACGTTTAACGAATTCCTTTATGGAAAGAACCTTAGAGCACATGCGAGTGACACGAAATGCAATGGTCCAAGGTGAAAAAGAAGTAGGGAGATCGTATGTAAAGGCCCATTCAAGTCACAAGCGCAGAGCGATATTATGCGCGTTCTCTCCGCTGCAAACGCTTTGCGCGAGCTACCGAACGCTTGGACGGTCGCGGCGATGTGAACAACGAAGCTCCTTGAGAATATTAGTAGAAAAAAAATCAGACGTCAGACTCTTCAAAAATACACGAAGATTCATCATCATCAACCCATAGCATTTCACTGCAGGACATGGGTCTCTCCCTGTATGGGAGGTTTTGCCGTAATCTCCACACTTGGCAGGCGGATTGGAGATCGCAGTGTTTGGTGGTCTGGTATCACAGGTCAACGCTGCTGCCCGTTCCTTGGTTTCCGTTTTTTAGTCGCCTCTTACGACACCCACAGGAAGAAATGGGGTGGCTCATTCTAGGCCGGAGCCACACGGCGGAAGAAAGATTACTAAGATTACGCCGATACGAAGATTACTAAGACGCTATTACAAAAGTTGAGGTAGAACGATCTCCGATGAATTCATCAAATACAACTGGAACACCCTACCTTGCGCAGCAGCGGCTCGCGGTCCCGCTGGAACAGCAGGTCGCGCAGCAGGAAGTACCGATGCTGGTGCAGCCGCTTGTGCAGCATGGCCGCCGCCGCGTCCTCCAGCGCCGCCCAGCGGAGCTCCTCGCCTGCAACGGTGCGGCTCGTCAGACGACTTATTCTAGATACCGCGTTGCTATCATCATAATCGTCATCGGCCATTTGACGCCCACTAAAGGACATAGGCCTCCCTCGCGTCCCAAAACCATAAGGGATTTTGCCATAATCGCCACGCTCGGTAGGCGGGTTGGCGATCGCAATATGCGGTTCGAATCTCAGGAAGGCGCTGTTGCCCATCTTCTGGCAATTTATTTCCTTAGTCGCCCTCTACGACATCCACGGGAGGAAATGGAGTGACGCTATTCTTCATCCGGCGCCACACGTAAAACGTTGCTATGTTTGCATTTAATTCGTATTTTGTAATTGAAATTAAACGTCATCGGCTTTCTTGGCATGACTGAACTGTATAGATTATGTGGTTTGATTCTACTGTATGTGTTGTCTTTGTTTGTTGTTTTTATAGTTAATATAAGTTTATTTCTTTCTAATCTGGCAATGCGTCTTTTGACACCCTAATTTCATAGAACTACAATTCATGGTTTACTATGACAATTCGATGTATTGACATTTAGTCTTCCAACTTGATAATGTATGGGTCTTGGCTGTGAAATGTACATGTAATTGTCATATAAATTAGGAATTCTAGTTTTATGAAACGCGGCCCTGGGCAACTATAAGCACCTGACGATCATCAGCAAATCTTTTCACTACAATGGCAAGCGTTGCTAGCCATGGATAGGCTTAGATAGCCAAGCTTCTGACTCCATGATTAGACTCTGCCGATCAACGCGAAACCTAGTCGGATTCTACCGACGAAATCATAAGTTTATCAAGTTTTTATGTCCAACGATCTCAACTTCTTTGTCACATAAGCCACGTGAATGTGAAACCAGGTCTTTTATATGTACGAAATAACAAAAAAAAAACGCTGTGTTTTTTACTGTTCGAGATTTACAAGGATTGTTTGCTTTTAGCCCCTATATTACTCGCACCAAATCCTGAGCGATTCCAATCGTCTAACTGTCAAATTCCATACTAATTGCTATTGCAAACATCAAGATTCCGACAGGATTTGGTGTGCATAATATTCATATTCATAAGATGTGTCATAAGACTAACCGTATTGCAGTGCCCCTACATCATGTTTATCTACAAATAACCAGTGCCACCTGTAATTATAACTGTGTACGTGATTTAGCAATAAAGAATTATTATTATTGATTTCTTGACATGCAAAAGAATAAATAACAAGCACACAAAATACTCAATAACTTCTCAACGAAATTGAGGGTTGAGTAAATACTCATTTAAATTATAATAACAGGTTTTGATTAACATTTTTAAATAAGTCAAAAAAAAATGGCCCCTGAAAACTCAAAACGGGAATCGAGTCTAGAAACAAATCGCGAGCCACGTCTAAACACAAACCCAGCCGCTGCGCCGCCCTGGCTCGCCGCTCGCCGCGCCACGCCTCGGACAGCGACAGTACCGGGTGCGCGGCCGCTACACGCGCCTCCGCCGTCGCCAGGGACGCCTCCAGCTTCTTGCGGACCGTGTCCTCGGCTCTGCGCAAATATATAAAGAAGAAGAAGAAGAGACATTTATTTTAAACCAACAAGACACATCACAGAAACAAAATAAAATCAAAATAAATTTTTTTATTCAAAGTAGCACAGAAACTGCGACTTAATGAACGTTACAAGTTAAACTAGGTGTCCATTTCAAAATCTAGATCATTTTGGAGAAAAAATGGACAAAAAAACTCCAAACTTAGTCTTTTCAAGTCCTTAATTTGCAGGATTGATTACAGGAATAAACAGATAACTAACATAATATGCACAACAACATAAAGAAAACTAAATACACAACAGACAAAACGAATAAATAAAACAGGACCATAGATGTAGACCGTGGTGTGTCTAAGTTGCCACAAAAGGCAGCTAACTCAGCGTTGTGCTGCGGAAGTGATCCCTCAGCGCTGATTTTCAGTCAGTGCCTACGGTAATCCATAATTGTACTACGGAGTGCGTGCCGTGGTGCACTTACAAAGAATTGAAACATTTATATGACGCGCAATAGTGTCGTCTACTATGGCGTGGAACACTCCGAAAGGGCATAGGGCGAAAGCGCAGAAAAGAGGGACAGAAAAGATAATCATTTATTGCTATGCAGGGTTCACAATAACTTAGTTATGTAGACAGAACTTGGCTTAAACTTAAACTAATGTGGTAAACCACAATAATGGCTCAGCATAATGGATAGATCTATCCTAAGACAGCGCTGATTTTCAGCGCAGCCCGTGTAACTTAACTGATAATTAACTACAATAAACTAATACTAACTAAGCATACGTAAGTTACATGCATCGTATTAGTTTAGTACATTTTCGTTTTTAAAAAAAAGACGCGACGCTTTGTTTAGAATCCACAGACCACAGTCTTGAATAAAGAATGTATCTACCTACTAGCTGACTAGGCAAAAGTTGTTTTGCCATATTATTAATTAGCCTACGACCTATACCCCGACCAACCAAATATACAAAAAAAAATCATAAAAATCGGTGAAGCCGTTTAGGAGGAGTTCCATAACAAACACGAGATTTTTATAAACTAGATCTATCCTACAGTGGTCGCCCTGTGGTCTGTGCGTGACTCGCGTGGTCTATACTACGCGTCGCGTTTTTTCCGCTGTGTGGCCCGCGCCTAGCAGTGGCGAAGGGTGGGATCATAATGAAGGGAAGCCGTTCCAGAAATAAAACTAACCGAGTGGATGCAAGCGCCGATTGTACGAATTATTGACATCGTCTTCAGAAGATAAGGCCCCACTTTCAACATACAAAAAATCACTGATGATTTGATGATGACAGTGTCTTACAAGTGTGATAGAAGTGGCTTTAAAAAAAGCTTTTTTGACGTGCGTAGAATAGAATAGATAGTATCTATTTATCGACATTAAGATTAAGCTTTTTTGGTCCGCAAAGCTCGCGACCAAGTATGGTGCTCGACATTGGCGGACATGAATTTCTCACTTACTTAGTTACCATATCGTCGTTCGGCATGGCAACAATTTTACAGGAGACACTATGAACTTTACAAATCATACCGTCGTACATATACAAACATTTCCAAAAAAATGGTTTTTAGACTAACAAGGTTTGAGTTAGCTGTTTTGGACGCCGAACGACGATATGCGAAAACTTAGTCTGATTAGGATTGAGACCGAGTCAACGATATCAATCCAAAATAATCCTTATACAGGGTACAAACCTCCTATGTACATCAGAAAACGCGGGGTACTTACTACACGTCAATGTCTGCTAAGGGGAACACTTTAATACGCCAATAAAATATTAACTGTTCCATGCAATAGTTACCATTGCGCTGTAGTATTAAAATGTAAGGACAAGAGCCAGGAGGCACCAAATGCATGCCGATGCGACTCCAGACTCTACCTTTATGTGTCTTACATGCAGTAGGATCCGCCGGTCCTCAATTAAAATCTTTAGTCATTAAAAAAAGTGTAACTCATAGGCACTGCTTACAACACTCCGTAACGTAAGGCCTACACTGGTGCTCTACTAGACAAGATAATAAGTATCCGAAGCGAGAGGTTTGACAGGACCGTGGTAAGTGGCCCACCCCTCCAGGATGCAGGCACGAGTTTACGTAACGTACCTGTTGAGTATGGCAGTGGCCTGCAGCTGCGAGGCCAGCAACTCGGGGATGTCGGGCCCCAGCGCTCGCAGCTCGGGGCTGTTGCGGACGGCGTTCGCGACTCGCGACACGTACTCCCTGGCGCTCTCCACGCGCACCTCCTGCCAACATTCAGTCAGGGTCTTAAAGGAACCGAGCGGGCGCCAGTCGAGTTCGACTAAAAGATGTCTCAGATTTTTGTGTCTGCTAAAATACTGATGAAATTCAATTTATGGCGAGCACACGTCAACTCTGCGCCCGCACTATAAACTTCGACATTCCTGCATCGCGCAAGCAAAGTATTACCATAACTGCAACGTCCGACGAACAACCGTCGGACCGGCCGTCCCCAGGCATACGATTTGCCTGGTGGGAAAATTTCCTTTATTAAACTTTTTTTTTTTTTTTTAATCTCATTTATTTTATAAGCCATACATCGAATGATTAAGTCGGCTTAAAAATAATAACAATGTTGCTTAAACTTTACATGTTACTTTAACAGTTGGGATTACTACTTAATGCGTATTTTTATAATATTCAGATCTAAGGTTCAATGATTCTATGATGAAACTTACAAATCTATCACTGTATTCGGCAGTGAACCTCGAACTTAAGATTTGATGGAGAAAGAAGAGAAAATCGCCATTAGAGCATCGAGTTTCCTTTAAGAAATCCAACCGAGATTGTTCGTTGATTTTACACTCGAGAACTAAGTGTAGGAGGTCCTCTTCTCTCTCACATCGTGTACAGTTGGGATCGTCTCTTTTTTTCATTATGAAGTTAAATTTGTTAAGTGGGATGTGGTAAGTACGGGTTCGGAAGCAAATAACTAAATATTTTCTGTTGAGGTTTCTTGAGGCAAACCAAGGTTCGCGTGGTGGTTCGTCTACAATGGTCCTGTACCAAATGCCCTTGTTTTGAGAGCAAGCATTAAAATAAGATTTAAATTTAAGATAATTGTCGTTTTTAATTTTTGGAAGATGATCAGTATAGTGCGGTACGATGTCGAGAGGTATGCCATTCTGTAGAGCTTTGGATGCAAGTGAGTCTGCTACCTCGTTACCCCTGACGCCCACATGTGAAGGGATCCATTGTAGACGAACTTCAACCCCGTTACGTATCAATCTATGGATACATTTAATAATGAGGTAAGCTTCGTTTCTACCGACACTACCGCCCTTAGCCATTCTCAACAGATGTTGTAGACTGCTCTTCGAGTCTGTAAAGATTACAATTTTATGGTATGGTGTCGACTCTATGTAATGTACTGCTTCATTAATTGCTGTCAGTTCAACTCCCATTATGGGTATACATGAATTTTCAATAAGAAATTTCGCCCCAAAATCCGCAGCTTCATCGTAAAACGCGCAACTAGAGCCGTCTTTTGTTTTGGACCCGTCAGTGTAAATGTTAATGTAATCTGAGAAGTGTATGTGTATCATATCTTCGGTACGTTTCTTGAGATCGTGAATGGGTAGTTGAGCTTTAGATTCATTAATAGTGTTCACTCTATGTACTATGATTATATCCCAGGGGAGTGTTTTAATATCAAAGGAAAGCAAAAATTGGGGCAAAATCTCAAATTGTGACATAGGTAAGTTGGAAAAGTTTCTGAAACTTTCTAGCAAAAGTGGAATTTGGTTTTTGCGCCAATATCTTGCACCCGAATTTAATGTGTTGTCTAATGCTTCTAATTGTTTTTTCAACTGGTCGGATGTTCTGGAAGAAAGTTTCAGAAAGTATTTGTCACTTAAATATATTCTTCTAAGACTTAAGGGTGGAATACAAAGTTCGCTTTCCATTGCAAAAATTGGGGTGTCCCGAATAAAGCTTCCACAAAGGCGAAGACATTGGTTTTGAATCACGTCCAACCTCTGGAGGAGCCCAGGGTTGGCGTTACCGTAAATAATACATCCATAATCGAGTCGAGATCGTACCAGTGATAAGTATAATCTTCTTAAGTGAGTTGGATGGACACCCCACTTTGAACTACTTATGGAACTAAGGATATTGACGTATGCAACACATTTTTGGGCAGTTTCTAAAACATGCCGGGTCCAGTTCAGGCGGCTGTCCACCCAAACACCTAAAAACTTTGTACAATTTGTAAGCTCAATTTCAGTGTTATTTATTCGTATACTAATTGAAGGCACTTTATATTTTCTAGTTAAGATGCAGACTTTAGTCTTGGAGAGGGATATTTCTAATCCAATTTCCTGTAACATTGTTACAAAGATGTTAAGACTTAATTGAATGATACTAGCACAAGAATCAATACTTTCATTAATACAGTACAAAGCGAAGTCGTCGGCATATTGTGAGACCTTTACTGTCTTAACGAGTGTGTTGCATAATTTAATTGTGACTATATTGAATAAAATAGGTGACATTGGGTCGCCTTGAGCTAAACCTTGTCTGCTTATTCTTGTTATTTCTGTACCATCCCGCAGCCTATATATCAAAACTCTTTCTTTTAAAAATTCCCTAATATATCTACATATGAGCGGATCGACATCAAATTCAACTAAAGAGGTTATAAGAGGTTCAATGGCCACATTGTTATAAGCGTTACTTATGTCTCCGTAAGCGCACAAAACATATTCCTTCCGAATAAAAGCAGTTTCTGTGTCTACAATAAACCTACTAAGATTGTCTTGACAAGAAAGTCCACGACGGAAACCCAACGTGCTGTAATTAAATAATTTGTTGCTTTCGAAATGATGTTCAAGACGACGAGTTATCATTAAATTAAAGGTCTTACAAAGGCAGTTGATGAGTGAGATGGGACGATACTTATCAGAGTTTCTCTTAGGTATCGCAATAAGTTTGATCCTACGCCACTGCTCTGGTATCTCACCTGTTTTATAAATTGCGTTAAATATATGCAGGAGATATTCTTTCGCGTTATCCGGTAAATGGTTAATCATAGAATAAGTAATAGAATCTAAACCAGCCGAAGTATCTACTCTTTTAAGAGTCAAGATAAGTTCTGAAAGTGTAAAAAAAAATGGGTTGGAACCATCAATATTGGAATCTAGGGGCTGGAAGGAAACACTGTCAGGAGCGAGTTCTGTTACAAAGGAGACTGCGGTACTTTCTGGTAAGTAATGTTTTGGGCTTCGGTAACCTTTAAGCCATCTGAGTTTCCTCCAAACCTCACGACTGGGCGTATTGCAGTCTATGCTGTCACAAAACTGTCGCCAGGAATTTCTTTTAGCGAGTTTTATCAGTTTTCGAGCGATAATTACTTTTTCTCTGTAAATTAAGTAGTTTTCGACCGTGCGTAATTTCCTAAAGTTCTTAAGAGATAATCGTCTCTCAGCTACTGCTTTCGATAAATCAGGATTCCACCAAGGTTTTGGCTTGAATTTGTTAGGGTTAAAACCGGTTTTAATATATGGAATGTTTTTGTTAGCACTTTCTTCAATTACCTCTATGAGTTTATCGTAGTTACATTGAACATTATTTCCGTAGTCTAATCCCTCACATGCAGATTCTATGTGTAGTGTGTACTCTACCCAGTTGGCCTTTTTGATATTCCTTTTTAATTCGGGGCTATTTTGAGTATTGTCTAACGTTTTAATAGAAATAATGAGGTGATCACTGCCAAGAGATTCGTTGGTGACGTTCCAATCAAAGTCGAGTGAGAGATCGGCACTACAAAAAGAGATATCAGGTGATGTGCATATTATACTATCATTAAGCTTAGCGCAACGGGTGAAGTCTCCATTGTTAAGAAATACGTAATTATGTTTTATGCTAGTGTTCGATAGAAGCCTACCCCGTGTGTCAGTTGTGTATGACCAAGCCGTGTGATGAGCATTGAAGTCTCCGACTATTAGAGTTTTCTCAGAAAAGTGGCTGAAAAGCTCCTGGTAATCCCCAACGCTCACTGTGACATTTGTGGGAGAATAGACCGCTATGATATGTTGAAGTTTTTTGCTATTGAGGACTTCAAGGCACAAAACGTCAATATTATTATAATTACTTGGAAGAGTTTTGAGGCTACAGTTAATAGATTGGTGGACGAGAATAGCTAAGCCCGCATATCCATCTGCTCGATCTTTTCTGAAGACAGAGTAACCTGTTATATTAATTTGGTGTTCGCATTGCAGCCAAGTTTCAGAAAGAATGCATATATGTACTTTTTGATTATGTAAATATGAATCCAATTCACTTAATTTTGGTATTAGACTTTGACAGTTCCATTGAATAATATTAAGCTTGAATTCAATAGTCGAGACCATGAAATTACACAAAAAATAAAGTAGTACTTACCTAAAAGTAACTTACTTATTTATATTGGGATTTTTCTTACGAGATAAAAGCTTTAGTTTACCTACTATACGTGAAAGTCTGTTCTTAACACTACGATATGAGATGATCGGTATCAAGTCAGTAAACATTTCAATTAAGGCACCAATTTCTTCTGTATAACTGTAAGTGATTTCTGATATGTCCTTAAGTCCATATGTGTGTGTGAGATACTCCTTAACTTGTTTTCCAGATAGTGGGTACTTTTTACCGGAAATTGTTGTAAAGTTTTCCAAGTGATCCCAGTCGATTGATTCCAGGTCGCTATGAGGTGTTGTTTTGAGTTTCTTTCCGTTCTTGGATTTGTAAACTTCGTCTGAGCTGGACTGGGAAGACTTATCATCAAAGTCCTCATCACTGTTTTCGTTGCTAGGTATGCTGTTTTCTTTTGTGGTTTCGGACTCCATGAAATCTGTTGTAGTCGAAGATTCAGTCGGTGGATGTGGACGCTTGAAAATTGGTGTCTCCGTAGTATCCCGTGTTTTTGGGTTAACAACATTCGTGTCGTTGATATTATCCGGGCATTTAGAGGCTACGTGACCATCTTTTTTGCATATAAAACAAGTCATTGTGTCTGATGAGAAATAAATCCAGTAATTCGTTTCTTCAAAATCAATAGATATTTTTTCTGGAAGTCGGGTGAAATCCTCGGGTGTTACGTAAATTTGTCTTCGGAAGCTTAGAATATGATTATAGCCCGTTTCGTTGAAACCAGCACGCAGGAAAGAGATCGGAGACTGTGGCGTGATATTCATTTCTAGCAGTTTCTTTTCAATATCGATGTGCGGTATAATGGGACACACGTTGGATATGATGATACGTCTGTTTCTGCTGATCAGCGGTCGGATGGGTAGTTTTTGGTTTTGGATTGTGACATATTTTTTATTGTCAATGATCTCATCAGCGATTACCTTTGAGGAAACATAGATACAAATTCTGTTGTTTGATATTCTTGACAGAAAACGGATTTGGGATGGATCGATTATTCTTCCTAAAGCTTGGGCATAATCTTTGATTTGTACGTTTTCTAAAGCATCGATGACAATTGCTTGGTCTTTTTTAGGGAACATGGTGTTTTGTGTCACAGTAGCATAACTGGGGTTATTGACTAACGATTGGGAGTTCATTTTGTTCCTGTAGTCAGAAACAATTGGCGAGTTGCAAAGTTATCACTTATTGAAAAAACAAAAAGTCCGATTCCATCATTAGGCACTTTACAATGAGTGAGGGTAGAATGCACTCGTGGAAAAATAATTCACTAGCGCGCGCAGGTAACGACCGGTCTCGGTGACAGATCACAGACCACTCCTTTATTAAACTTATTTTTATCTAATTTTTGCGCTACTAGTCTCTAACTTCGTAAGTATTTCAGTATTATTTTAGACTGACAGCCATTGCAGGGTTCACATCCTAGATGTCAGCTAGAGGCACCCGCCTCCGGGCTAGGATGCCAGCCAGACGCACCCGGAAGTGCAGGACCCCCCTGGAAGCCTCATTTCTTCGATATCGGCTCCCGGCATCTTCAGCTGCAGGCTGCACCTCCTCGATGTCAGCGAGCGGCACCTTCCTCCGCGCCAGGTCTGCAGCCGCAGGGCTCACCTCCTCGATGTCAGCGAGCGGCACCTTCCTCCGCGCCAGGTCTGCAGCCGCAGGGCTCACCTCCTCGATGTCAGCGAGCGGCACCTTCCTCCGCGCCAGGTCCGCAGCCGCAGGGCTCACCTCCTCGATGTCAGCGAGCGGCACCTTCCTCCGCGCCAGGTCTGCAGCCGCAGGGCTCACCTCCTCGATGTCAGCGAGCGGCACCTTCCTCCGCGCCAGGTCCGCAGCCGCAGGGCTCACCTCCTCGATGTCAGCGAGCGGCACCTTCCTCCGCGCCAGGTCTGCAGCCGCAGGGCTCACCTCCTCGATGTCAGCGAGCGGCACCTTCCTCCGCGCCAGGTCCGCAGCCGCAGGGCTCACCTCCTCGATGTCAGCGAGCGGCACCTTCCTCCGCGCCAGGTCTGCAGCCGCAGGGCTCACCTCCTCGATGTCAGCGAGCGGCACCTTCCTCCGCGCCAGGTCCGCAGCCGCAGGGCTCACCTCCTCGATGTCAGCGAGCGGCACCTTCCTCCGCGCCAGGTCTGCAGCCGCAGGGCTCACCTCCTCGATGTCAGCGAGCGGCACCTTCCTCCGCGCCAGGTCTGCAGCCAGCCGCTCCCGGAAGTGCAGAAACCAGCCGCGCGACTCCCGCTCGAGCGCGGCCTGCAGCGCCGGCGCCGCTTTGCGGAGCAGCTCGCGCCGGTACAGCCGCAGGTCCACCTGGGAGTTAGTGGCAACGGTGTCGCCATTAACATGGTACTTTATACTTTATTGCACACATAAAAGACGTACGCAAAAGCTGACTCCTGCACTTTTGTGTGCAAGTGAAGGAAAAAACGAATATAATGGAGCGGTGGTTAAAGGAAAGATTAACCCTCAGTCATATTGTAGTGTAGGGTAGCCTAAGGAAACCTTTTGTATTGTTAGAGAGCGGCGCGGCCGCGTTTTAGTCTCGGAATAAACAGTGTCAAATAAGCACGCGTTCTCATTTATTACATTGGCGATCGAGGCTGGTGTTCCAAAATGGCCACCAAGTTTAAAGAATTTGATGTAGTGTCGGGCAACTGGGAATCCTACTGCGAAAGACTGGATATGTATTTTATTGTCAACGATGTGAAGCCGGAGTTAAAAGTCCCCACTTTGATATCGTGTGTTGGAGACCGCGCGTACGAACTAATAGTCACGTTGTGCAGCCCGGTAAAACCGAAAGATAAAACGTTCGAACAAATAGTAAAATTAGTGGGTGAACATTTACAACCAAAGCCGTCTATATTGGCTGAACGTTTTCGCTTCAGGCAGTGTCGTCAGAGGAATGGCGAATCAATGGCGTCATTTGTAACGGATTTAAAAAATCTGTCGCGTCATTGTGACTTCAAATCTAACCTAGATGACAACATGCGCGACCAGTTTGTATGTGGTCTAGCCAGTGACGAGGTACGACAACGTCTTTTTGCGGAGGAGCACATATCATTCACGAGGGCAGTACAAATAGCAACTACGATGGAGGCGGCGCAACGGAATGCACACGCGGTAGGCACGGCGGCGGCGGGGGCGGCAGCGCCTGGCGGCGGTGAATCCGGCCGGGAGCGGATAGGCGACGGTGCGGTACATCGTGTGCACGTGGGCGGGGCGTGCACGGCATGCGGGGACCCGCGTCATCGGTCGCACGAGTGCAAATACCGCCTATTCGACTGCAGTCGGTGCCGGCGGACGGGACACTTGAGACGAGTGTGTCCGGAGGCAGAAGAGCTAACGAACGGCGGCGGTTGGACCAGAATGGAGCCAGGGCTACTGCCAGGAAAGGGCGGCAGCGGGGGCGCAAGCAGAGGAACGCGGCGAGGCCTAGGGCGTGGTAGCTGGCGTGGCAGTGGACGCGGAGGCTTGGGGCGGCAGCGAGCAGGCTACGGCGGCGTTCAGGCCGCAAGTACGTATCACCTGCGAGACGGGCAAATCGAGGGCCAGGAGCCCGGACTATACCAAGGGCTAGAAAAGGAGCACGAAACTGAACTCGGGGAGCACGACGACGACGAACCAATTTACCAGATGTCGCTACGAGATTACAGACCGGTTAGTTTATCATTGTTAGTCGATAATAAGGTGTTACCTATGGAGATAGATACGGGCTCAGCCCTGTCGTGTATTAGTAAGCGAATGTACGAATCATTTTTCAGTCATTTACCGTTAAAGGCATGCCATCTCACTTTGTCCTTTTATGACGGCACAAAGACAACACCAGTGGGTTACCTGGAAGTAAATGTTCGGTACAAGAATAGATCAACAATGCTCGACTTGTATGTTATTGATAAGGGCACTACATCTTTGTTGGGTAGGCAGTGGTTAACTGAATTAAAGATTGAAATACCCAAGTTTTACAATGTCAACAATCTCGAATGGGACGAGCAGGATATAAATAAACGGGTGAATGAAATATGTTCCAGATTTAGTGAGCTATGGAATGGCGAGTTGGGGCGCTTCACGGGCGGTAGGGCGCGCCTACACGTGCGCGAGGGCGCCGCGCCGGTGTTCTGCCGGGCGCGGCCGCTGCCCTACGCACTGCGTGCGCGCGTCGACGCCGAGCTCGACTCCATGCTGCGCGCCGGCGTCATCCAGCCCGTCGACTGCTCCGACTGGGCCACTCCTCTGGTAATTGTTAACAAAGCGGATGGGGCAATACGATTATGTGCGGATTACAAGGTGACCCTAAACAAAGTTTTAGCCGTCGACAAATACCCAGTTCCCAAGATCGAGGATCTTTTTACCAATTTAAGCGGCAGTAGGTATTACAGTAAGATTGATCTCTCACAAGCTTACAATCAAATTGAACTTGATGATTCAAACCAGTATTCTGTGATAAATACGCATCGAGGCCTCTTTAGGTACAATAGACTGGTCTATGGACTGTCGTCTAGTCCGGGAATATTTCAGAGAATTATGAGTAATTTATTTCAAGATATACCCCACGTCGTAGTCTTTTTAGATGACATATTAATTGCGAACGAATCGATGGAGGCTCATGAAAATACACTAAAAGGTGTGTTAAGCCGCTTAAGGGATAATGGATTAAAAATCAAGAAGGAAAAATGTGTCTTCTTCACAAGAGAAATTAAATTTCTAGGATACATTATAGATAGCGACGGAATACGAGCCGACCCCGATAAGGTTAAGGGTATTTTGAACATGACTCCACCCAAAGATGTTACGGAACTAAGATCATTTTTGGGCATGGTAAACTTTTATGGCAAGTTCATTAAAAATTTAAGTTTTATGTTAGGCCCTCTACACGATTTGTTAAAGAACAATTCAACCTGGGTTTGGGGGAAAGAACAGGCGGCAGCGTTTAAAGTGGTAAAAGAGCAGCTGAGCGGCACTAGCGTATTGGCGCACTTCGATATGTCGCAACCTACGGTGCTGACGTGCGACGCCAGCGCTCACGGACTGGGCGCTGTGCTGGCGCAGCGCGATGTGCAGGGCCGCGAGCACCCCGTCGCTTACGCCTCGCGTGCGCTCACGCCCGCCGAACGCAATTATAGCCAAATACATAAGGAGGCGCTGGCTATAGTGTACGCCGTGCAGAAATTTCATCAATACCTGTTTGGCCGACAGTTTACATTGCGTACAGACCACAAACCGCTCGTTTCAATTTTTGGTCCAGAGAAGGGCATCCCTAGCATGACAGCCAGTAGATTACAGCGATGGGCATTGACATTATCGGCGTATGACTTTAAAATTGAATACGTAAGCACTAATGACAATACCGCGGACTGCTTATCTCGAATGATCGCTTCTCATAAAGAGGACAGTGTACGTCAAAACGTAGTAATACCAGAGCAAACATACCTACACTTTGCCTCAGAGGCATTACTTTTAGACTACACAGATCTCAAAAGATTGACGAATAGGGACCCAGTACTAGGACGGGTAATAAGCTACGTTCGAGATGGTTGGCCGGCAGATGCGGACATGCGCGAGTTAAAACCGTATTTTAATAGAAAAATGGAACTATATACGGAATTAGGTTGCTTAATGTGGGGTCATAGGATCGTGATCCCTGCAGAATGTAGGTCAAGCGTGATAAAAGAGTTACATGATTCTCATATGGGGATTATTAAGACTAAAGCCATAGCACGAAGTTATGTGTGGTGGCCGGGCATAGACGAGGCAATTGAGCACGCATGTCGCGCGTGCGAGGTCTGCGCGGCGACTGCTGATGCGCCGGCAGCGCACACACCGCGCGCCTGGCCGTGGCCCGACCGTCCATGGGCGCGGTTACACATGGATTTCATGGGACCTATAGCGGGGCACACCTATCTGGTTGTGGTAGACGCTTGCACAAAATGGATTGAGGTAGTTAAGATGACGTCGATAACTGCTAAACAAGTCATTTACGAATTGAGAGAAATGTTCGCGAGATTCGGTTTGCCCAAGCAGGTAGTAAGTGACAATGGGCCACCGTTCTCAAGCGCAGAGTTCAGAACTTTCTTAAGTAATAATGGCGTAGAACAAACATTTTCCGCGCCTTATCACCCGTCATCAAATGGTCTAGCTGAAAACGCAGTACGGACCTGTAAAAAAAGAATAAAGAAAGCCTTACTTGAAGGGATAGACACCGAGACGGCATTATGTCGCTTTCTCTTGCATTATAGAAACACCGAACACAGTACGACAGGCGAGAGCCCAGCGAACCTACTCCAAGGACGTTCTCTACGTACGCGCCTGGACAAACTTAAGCCGGAGCGCGAGCAGCGCGTGCGTGCGGCGCAGCAGCGGCAGGTGGCGAGAGCTGGCGGCGCCGAGCGTGCTGTCGCGGTCGGGGAGAGCGTGTGGTGCCGCAACTACAGACCGGGACCGCGGTGGCTCAAAGCTGTCGTATTGGCCAAGGCAGGCGACACAGATTATACACTCAGCATGTTAGACGGGACCACTGTTCATAGACATATTGACCAGATCAGGAGAAGGCTAAACGACACGTTAGGGGTAGCAATGGGGTCACCAATTGAACTCCGCACATATAATCCCCTATTATGTCCAAACGTATTGCCTGAGAGCGTCATTCAGGAGAGCCCAGTGGGAGTAGGAGTTGGGGTGGAGCCAGCTGGGGCTTCGGGCTCGGAGCAAGCGCCGCGGGTGCAGCCGGCGGGGGCGGCCGCCCGCGCCCCGCCTGATCCGGATCGTCCGCCGCCGGCCCTTCCGCCCGTGGAGCGCCATTACCCGCTAAGGGACCGTAGGGCACCTAGGCGCTATGGCATAGATGATGTTTTTTAAGTTAAGGTGATTTATTAAATTAGAAACTTAGTTCTTAAGGGGTAATTAAGTAGGGGTGGAGGTGTAGTGTAGGGTAGCCTAAGGAAACCTTTTGTATTGTTAGAGAGCGGCGCGGCCGCGTTTTAGTCTCGGAATAAACAGTGTCAAATAAGCACGCGTTCTCATTTATTACACATATGAACTTAATTAGCGGCGTTTTACCTGAAATAAAACGCTTATTAAATACTTACCTTATTTGAAGCTTTAAGTTTGAGATAGGTAATCTCCTTTTCCGTGCCAGTCGACGCCGCTTGAACCCTAATCGTCGCACTTTGCTAGTCTGTGACACTCTACCAACCAGGATGCCTTCCGCGTAGTAATGATTTCTGAACGCGCGACGGCGATCTTGTTTGTCATTGTGTCGAAAACCACAGGCAGGAATTAAATATAAGCTTCAAATAAGGTAAGTATTTAATAAGCGTTTTATTTCAGGTAAAACGCCGCTATTAAATCCTGTACGTTATTTGAAGCTTTAAGTTTGAGACGTGTTTGTTATCGCCTGGTGGTAGAGTATGCCAATGTGAGATGATTCACAGTTAGCTGTGTGTGTGTAATACAAAATAGTACAAAGCTGGGTAGGTACTGTATTAATGTAAAATATTCCAATAGATATCCACAGACCCAATAGTGCGAGTAATTAAATTTTACCCCAATTCTCTGAAATCAGGACAATAACACAATTTGCAGGTACGTACAAATAAACAAAGGATAGATAGGTAGGTGTACACACATCAATCCATAAAATATATGGGATAGTAGGATTCGGAGCTTATGCGATCGATCTACTATGATAGAACTGTTAAAAAGTCAACAGGGTTTCTCCACTGATATAAGCATCCTTATCATCCTTAGAGTTTTCTAATAAAATTGAATAATAATTATATCACTTGTGACCAGAGTGACATAACTTAATGAACTTAATAACAAGTAAACATTTATTCTTTGACAGACTATTTTGGAAGTTACAGTTGATCCAGACCCTGCAATACTATGCCAGCTGCTGACAAAATAGTAGGCCTTCAACCTGCGTTGTAATAATAATATGATAGGTAGCTTTTGATGGGCTTCCTATACTTACAAACATGTTTAGGTAGAGCCTATATAACAGGTTTGTCTTTGAACCTGCAAAGGACCTGAATAAATTGACATGATTCAGATTTTGGCTTTGGCAATAACATTCAACTCGATTACTTATGGGCTATGGTTTTTGAGTCAAACATAACACAGTAGCACAGGAAACCGTAGTGTCGTCTATGTCTGCCATAACAGATTTAGAGAAAGGCAGCTGTGTCTGGCGAATTATTTAGATAGCTAATTAACTAATTATGTACTTCAACAACTATATTGTTTGTGGAAGAAACTTAATCACTTATTGCAGACGGGATTTTTGTTCCCGGGTAGTTTGCTTCAGCAACCGATAGCAAAAGAAGTGTAGATTGACGTCCACGAATGTATTAAATACATATTGCTGGCAAAGGTATGCGAGCCTAACATTTATCAGCTCCCGATAAGTCTTCTCAGGCGTTTATTAAAGGTTCATGTAAACCTGCTTAGGAATTGTATAACTAGTGGAAAAAGAGCCACTCGTTCTTGTTTTTAGCTCTGCTCAACAAAATACAAAAAACTCAATATGGTCTGCGTCCTCAAGGGCGGTGGTTCATAGTTTGCCACTACGGTCGCATTGCGGTAGTTATTGGGACTAGGTACCCACTCTTCGTATATATACAGCTTGCCTCACAGTGACGACGCTAGATTCCATTTTTATGGCCGAGGATGTGTATTTGCTAAGACATACAGAGCCAGCTTCATGGCGGGTCGGATGCGCCGCACCATGGTGCCGAGTCCAGGAGGGCAGCGCAGGACTATTGACCAAACTGTTTGAGTAGACTTAGATTTAACTTAAGTATCATTACCTGTATAGTGCGGATATAACATAATACCTTTATTTAATCTAATTACTACTAACGTTAGAAGTCAGAAGTCGATCAGAAAGAATATTGTTCAATTTAACGTGAAGCAAAGGGGAACTTTTGCCTGGGAACTGGAACTTTTAGTAAGGGTGCCTTGGAAAGAGTATATAAACCGACTTGCTGACAAACTGCATTAAATAGCCCTTTATGACAAGGAACAAGCCACTTCTTTGAAAATCTTCGCCCAAGTGAAAACTTGATAAGGCAAAAATATCAAATCATATGCTAGACAGTTCAAGACAACCATTTTCAAAACTGTTGCCATTCATCATATTATTATCTACTCGAGGTTAGTCATGTCGATGACCACTTGAGATATATCTTTGCTTATATCTTACTCGGGTAGGACATATTCGCGGTACACCTCACTGGATTGGGGCTGCAATACTGCTCCCACTTGGGACCTTATGGCCCAAGGCTGGTGCTGGTGATGTAGGATCATCCTTCTCAAGGTATACGTAGTACTGACTGAGCTTGTCCAGCAAATCCATCAAAGGCTTCATCTTTGTCCCATTTTGTTCGCTAAGTAAGATAAAACCATCCTTGCGTCTCATAGCCTAAGAAAGCAGATAACATAAATACTGACAGTTCCTCTATTATGCAGTACAGCTTATACTCCAGGCAGGTTCACTTTTCTGATAGAAGTTATTTACATAGTTATAGACCACAGCCATACCTATGGGTTACATTCACCCCCAGGGGATATAAATAGGATCCAAATTCAAAAAGAGTTGAGCCAGTTAGGGTAACTTGAAACTTCTTCCTTTTAAGCACCAGTCGAATATAGTACCTGAGGTACTGGACAAATCAAGAAATGAATTGTAAAACAAATGATAAATAGTTTTCCCAGGCGGTCTCCCATCCAAGTACTGAACACGCCCGATGTTGCTTAACTTTGGTGATCGGACGAAAACCGTGTATTCAACATGGTATGGATGTTCGCTGGTTTATTATTCTGAACCATTAATTATTTAGAAGATAACCATACAGTAATGGTACCGTTGAGAGGACATTGACCCTTAAATAGGTAAGCTTAACCCAGTAATGCTGCGGATTACTTTGCAACAAAAGGTTGATCTTCAACTTGTATTTGCTGCTACTTTTGGTCACAAGGAACATAAGATAGGAAACATTGTTTAACAGTACTTTCACAGCACGCCATCTTCCTTTAGCCTTGGTAGGTAGAAGTTTTCTCACAAATAAAATGGAACTACATAATTAGCTTGTACTCTAAAGTTTCCATCGTTATGATATGTTGATAATTGTTGCCGCCGCCCCCCCCCCTTTTGAGGGTTACATGTTATTGCTTATCCATCTATCTGTGTCTACGTCTTCGAACAGCTATGAACCGCTTCTTATATAACCTGCGAGGCATGATAATAGAAGTAATAACTACACATCAGTGTGTTGTGTATAATAATAGTGCTCTGCGAGAGTATGTGATTGCCAACTAAGTTATGCTAATAACCCCGTGAGGGTTTATTCATGTGTTGGCAAGGATACTGTAATTTTATCATTAAAATTCAATTAATAAACATTTTACATATTCCCCAAAATTGTTTTGCACTCAGGCTTAGGCGACACACGCAGACCCCGCGAGGGTGTACTTAATTGTTTAGCAAGTCTGACTTTTTATAATCTTGCGAGGGTTGATATTAGGTACCATGCATAGTTGTTGATAGTACCCTACGAGGGTATGTGAATATTTGTCAACTGTAAAACTCTGTAACAGTGGATAGGTATTTACCATATCTGAGTATTATTCTACACTGTACCCTGCGAGGGCGCGTGATTGTTTGCTACTTACCACGTACCTATAGGTGTATTGTACAAAGGTAGCGGGGATATTGATTGATATACAATTGATTGCCAACTCTGTTCACCTTATAACCCTAAGAGGTCTGCTGCTTAACACATATATGCATGTTTGTACATGATATCCTGCGAGGATACTTGATTGTTTGCCAACTCTGATCAGGGTTCTGTGAGGGTTGATGTAGAGCCTGGCACATTACACATAGTAGGTACCATGCGAGGGTATGTGATTTTCTTGTGTTGATATCATGCGAGGCTATGTGATTGTTTGCCATCTTGGCTTAACTTAAAATCCTTCATAGGTAGTACCCTGCAAGGGTATGTGATTTGCTTGGGTTGATATTCCGCAAGGCTATGTGATTGTTTGCCAACTTAGCTTAATGTTCTTCATAATAGGTACCCTGCGAGGGTATGTGTAGCTCCATGGTAACTCAGTTGTAATCAATAACCTGCAAGGGATGATAAAAAGCAAGCATAGATGCATCCATTATAGTAGGCACCCTGCGAGGGTAGGCAGCTCTGTGGCAAGTCAGTATTTAATAATGCTGTGAGGGTTGATGTCGATTGCACATATTTTTGTATACAGTATGTAACTCCATGTACCTTGCGAGGGTAGGCAGCTCTATGGCAACTCAGTTGTATTTAATAACCCTGCGGGGGTTGATATTGACTGCACATAATATTGTTCTTAAACAGTATGTAGCTCTATATACCCTGCGAGGGTAGGCAGCTCTATGGCAACTCAGTTGTATTTAATTTAATTAATAACCCTGCGAGGGTTGATATTGACTGTAAACAATATTGTTGTATACAGTATGTAGCTCCATGTACCCTGCGTGGGTGTGTAATTGTTTGCCAGAGACCTGCGTGGTCTGTCGTACAACCTTGCCAGTTCAGATTATCAAAACTGATGTCTTTCAGATAACTTCTCGTCTTCCAGCCATCGGTCATGGACTAGTTCTTTTAGAACTGCCTCAATCACCTTTGGAATTATGATTAGTAGGTGTCATTAACCTCAAGTCTCACGAACTTCTCTTGTAACGCAACATGACTGCGTGGGAAGCTAAAGAATCAAAATCGAACTGAAAATTGCAAATATTTTATTCAACGCTGCTTGCCAACATTGACAGTAGATTAAAATATCTTCATTTACACGCCTTTGACCGATAATCGAATGGGTACTGAAAATCGGCGAGGGCACCGACACCACACCATAACTTTCGTTTCAACAAAATGAAAGATATTCATTGTCGGAATTATAACCTCAAAATCTACAAGAGTAGGATATATTATGTAAGATACTCACTGTTGACGTGGTCTTAAAACACCAATTGACATTATCAGTAATGCAATACTTACGTGTTAGATATTAACCACTCAATAACTATTATTTTACCTGAAAATTTTTTTTAGGGGTTCAAGCATTTTTGTAAACTGCGTTCGTAGAAGCAGAATATTTATAACACAAACGGTAACACCGTTATATACTAATTGTCGTGTTGTTTATACACAATAGCACGAAAATATCACACTTTTTAGAATATTTGTATTTTTTGTCGACTGTCATTAGCGGAAAATTCGATGCCAATGACAAACAAGATCGCCGTCGCGCGTTCAGAAATCATTACTACGCGGAAGGCATCCTGGTTGGTAGAGTGTCACAGACTAGCAAAGTGCGACGATTAGGGTTCAAGCGGCGTCGACTGGCACGGAAAAGGAGATTACCTATCTCAAACTTAAAGCTTCAAATAACGTACAGGATTTAATAACCTAGATTTCGCCGACATAGGTACTTAACTTCCTACGAATGCATAAAGAAATTCGATCTTATTTATAAAAAATACCTTAAAACACTCGATAAACGCCAATTAACATTGTCTGCGGTGGAGATTTTACAAGGAAAAGACGTAACCACAGATTAAATAAAAAGATTTATAATTAAGACCGTTAATGTTCACTTTGCTCTGAGCCAATTTATGCGCATCGAGACGCGTGCGCCTGCGCTCGCTGCCTACAGAAGCGCGACTGTTATTCGCGTGGTTTTAAACGGTTACACGGTTTCAAACAAGTTTTAACCCAACGCTTCTGCAAATTGGCAATGCGTGCCTCACTATCAAGGGCGTTTACAGGTCATGCGAAATTTGGCATAAAACCACTATTTACACTGTTTTAAACCTCGGTTTGAAACCGCCGTTTAATACCGTGTATAAGGCGCTTCAGGATCAAGGCGAGTGGCAAACCCCGTTCTCTACCTAACCGGGATACAGGCGTGATTTTACCTACCTATGTATGTGGGTAATTCTCATTCTGAAAACCGAAAAGTGTCAACCGTGAAGGAAATTTTGGACGTAAGACTCTAATAGTAACCATTAGCTTTAAGGTAATAATAATTAATCTCAGGGGGAATTACAAAATTTTGAAGAAAACAAAGATTATCCGTGGCTGTGGCTTCTCGTTCTCCAAATTGAGAATCGCCCATTTACACCTGCCATACCAGCGTCCGCTGCGGCGTGGTGTAGACGCAGGGCACGGGCGGCGTGGGGCGCGGCGGCTCGCGGGCGTCCGACTTCTCGGCGGCGGCGCGCCGCATCGCGCGGGACACCCAGGCGGCCAGCGCCGCTATGTCCTCTTGGTGCTCCGGCTGGGGACATCACGGCACGTCACTACTCACTTACTAGGCAAGAGGCCTAATTATGCGCGCCAAATCCTGTCGGAATCCTGATGTGTGGGAAAGCAAATAGTATGAAATTTGACAGTAAGACGATTGGAATGGTGCCCTTGAAGAGGTGAGTAAAGTCAAAGTCAAAATGTTTTTATTCAAAGTAGGACAGAAACTGCGACTTAAGGCCTCATAAAGCTATCTGCGCTCAACTTTAATGTTGGCGAGAGACCTTAAAAACGCATTAACCTATGTACTCAATGTAAAAAAAAATTAAAGTGATTTTGATTTTGACGATTTATTAAGTTTTTCAATACCTTAATGATTGTTACTGCAATCATACTATCCAAAAATGTGTACAAAATAATGAGTCACGACTCACGCAAGTGGATTTGTAAATTTTCTTCTTTTCTTTAACATTAACGAATTAGCGCACAGAATGAAAGGAAGCGAAAATTCTTAAATTATTTTTCTTTCTTTTCTTTCCAAAAGTTGGTCTCCTTTCAACCAAATTCTAACGTTTACATTTATGCTATGTACAATAAAGTTAAAACAAACCTTGCAAATAAGTTCGGCGACAAGGTACCGAGATCTCTCTTCGCGGATTTTCTTCTCGAGATCTCGAGCTTCCAAGGACGGCATCCCAAATATGAGATCTAGTAGCCTGGAACAATAACACTTATTCATATTGGCGCGCTACCTCCCGCGAATGATTTCATTAATGTGGAATTTCTGTAGTGGGTGCTGGACCAACTTATGGGGAACTAAAAATATGCCTGACATGTAATGTATGTAGGGTTGCCAGATGGTCCATAAATAAAAACCGATCATTTTTTATCAAAGGGGGGACCCTATGATAAAAAATGGTTTTTATTTTTTCCTTTAATTTTTTTTTTTATAATTGGTTGAAAATTACTGAGGGTGAACACAATGAAACACCAAGTAAACATTAAAAATTAGATGGTTAGCAAAAAATTACTTCTTAACATATTTGGCATTAGATGCTGCTGCTTTTAATAATTGTTTATTGCCTGAAATTGTGTCTTTAAATTCAGTGAAACTCGCTTTTTACGGTATTCACACCTAATCGATTTCTTTCGTCAGTCCATACATTACCCATTACACTAAAAACTCTTTCGACGAAAGCATTGGAGACGGGAACGCTGCACACATATTGTACCAATTTTAACAAATTTGGTGCTGATTCATCGTTGAAAAACCTACACCGCATATCAATGGATTTTCCTTCAAGTGAAGAAAAAATGCTTTGAAGTGCAGCCAGTTCCTCATAAAGATTTTCAGGAGGAGTTTGCTTCTTCCATGTGGATAGTGATCATATTTCAATAAGCTCATCTAGCGTAGGTAATCTTCCGCGTTCAATATCCAAGCAACTGAAAGTTTTGTAGGTATTGTTTTCAAAAGGGTACCACTTTTCAATATAGGCCAGTGCTCTTTGGTAAACGTTAAGAGCGTTTTTGGTGAATTCTCTTACTTGATCATCTGAAAGATGACCTTTTCTTAATGCCATATGCACTTTCATTCCGAAATGTTTTGTCTTCTATTTTTTTTTAAAGTGCATCTCGATATTTCCCCATTATATTATGGAGATTATATGCTTGGAGATTATATGCTGTGAATACTCTGTAAATTCTCTCTTGTATAAGGTATTTTATATATCGCGTATTTTCGAAAAAAACGGACATTCTATTGTCCGGTTTTCCAAAATTTTCTAGACCGGACAGCCGTTGAAAAAACCGTACTGTCCGGTCCAAAACCGGACATCTGGCAACCCTAAATGTATGGGCTTAATAACCGCTCGTGCCCACCGCGGATTGGCGATTTCAAGCGCTGAGATAAATATGTAAACACATTATACACTCAAGTTTCCTTCCGAGGTTTCGTTTTCCAAATTAGTTGAGCCGTTTAGCAATCAATCCGTGTACTGGAAATAGATAAAGTACCTGATCAGAGCGTGATGCGCGCTAGCCAGCCCGGCGCGAACGGACAGCGGCCGGTCTCTGAGCAGGCGGTCGCGCGCGACCACCAGCAGCAGCGCGGCTGCGCGCGCCACGTGCGCGTACAAGTCGCGGCGCGCGCGCGCGCGCCCGCGCTGCAGCCAGCCCGCCACGCGCCACACGTGCGTCTGCCCCGGGAAGTGCCGGGATGGGACTTCGAACTCGCTGCGGACAGTGGAGAGGTTGGCTCCTCGGTGTCGACATGATCGGGCGAGAATGTTACAACAACAAAAGCGGTTAGCGCGCTTTTTAGTGTTCCGAAGCCGAAGGGTGCCAAACGGGACCCTATTACCAAGACTTCACTGTCCGTCTGTCTGTCTGTCTGTCACCAGGCTGTATATCATGAACCGTGATAGCTAGGCAGTTGAAATTTTCACAGATGATGTATTTCTGTTGCCGCTATTACAACAGATACTAAGAACAGAATAAAATAAATATTTAAGGGGGGCTCCAATAGAGCAACGTATTTTTTTTGTCGTTTTTTGCTCGATTTTAATAACGGCAACAGCTAGACACTTGCTGAGTATTCACAGAATATTAAGTTCTATATTAGCTTAAAAATAAATAATTAAATAAAAATAAAAATTTAAAGGGCCGGTTTTTATTTCGTCTGCTCAGTTAGTGCTGCGCGCGCTTTCGTTGATTTTGAATACCCGGGCACGGTACATCAATACTTCTGGGCCTTATTTTATAGAACTACATTCACGGTTTATTAAGACAATTCGATGTACATTGCAAAGTTGATTAAGATAAAATAAGATAAGATAAAATTTATTCATAAAATCGTAGGTATAAAGTGTACATAACCCACGTTTGTTACTAGTGTAGAAAACTGGAAGGAAAGCAATGTATGTACGAATAGTCACAATAAACTATTAATTGTAGATTTAAGAAACGCGGCCCTGGTGATTAGATTAGAAATATAATTATCTATCTACCAGTCCGTGAACTGAGCGCACTGTTGGGAAACTTCTTTTCTTCTTCAAGTCGGTTCAACCAGGTGTTTTTGTCGTAACTGTGTCCTAGTCAACACACGTTCATTGCGCCGCGCTTAATAATGAATTGAAGTATCTAAACCTACAAAAATACTTTTTAGAGCGGTGCTGTTTATACCTTAAGTGGGACTTCGACGGACTACAAGCGTTGGCAAACGCACAGTACATATAAATAAAGAAAATCTTTGGCCTTTGCATCTACGTAATGAGATGATTTATACAGCGTCCAGTGGCAACTTCACTCACACACACCATAGATGGGTGAAGGGACCGCTCGGACGCTGCAGTGCCTGGGACACATATACAAAAGAGAACATATATAGAATAACATCGTTGGCAGTGACACTTAAGTTCATCGAAGCCTACCGAGGTTGGCCACAAACACAGAGACATTGAAATGGATACTACTAGTAGGGTGTGCATTACACTGTCCACACAAAGGCCACGGGATAGACACGGTTGGAGAAGTTACTATCTAGGTACATAGACATTCGAGACATTAAGGAGAGGTGTTTCCCTAGCTGCGTTACTATTGCACTACGTTTGCACAATGACAATATAAGGAGTGACTTCGGATTCGTCCACCGTTTTCAAGGGAACAGAAACCTATGGCGGCAGTTTTTAAAGAAATTGAGCGCCAAAACACAAACCAAGAACACCAGGATGGAAAGAATTAAAAATCGAAAGAAACTATGGTTCGAGCGTGTTATGGTCAGCGCCGCCGGCCCACTCAATTGTTCATTCGCATAATAGAAAACATTATTCAACGTTAAGGTACTTCCTACCACCGTGAATTCGCACGGTTCCGAACCAGAACCAAAGGTTCACGAATGTTTACAGTCGAATCGTCTATTATACTGTTTATCATAATACCATAAATCTTAACTTTCATACATTTGCTAGAGCAAAATTAAATATAAAAATTTAGTATGGAACAGCTGACATTGTGTGTGCAATGTCTGAGTATGAGTTGGTCCCACAATGAAAGTTGTTTGCATTGATAAGCAGAATGACTCCCTTAGGTTAACCACTCGTCTGCCGCGACACAGATCTGTGTGCAACTTAGTATGGGCCACCTATACGTTGCGTTCCGCGAGGGCAGTTCAGGAGTTAAACCGGACTTTTCTGCAACAAATACTACATAAATTCATCGATAAACGTTTGCGCCCAGCCAATCACAGCTAAAGCTACTGCCACTAAAGAAGTCCTTAGACAAAGGACTTTTATTCATATTCTAATGAAGTAATGTTTGTGGCACGACTTCTAAGAGTAGAATTGAAATTCATACCTTTATATTTTTATGGCAAAGACGCCCGTAACACAATCGAGTAGAGTGCAGGTAAAGGTCGATGAGTTGTCGACTGTTCGTCATTCGAAACAAATAGATATAATAAAAATTATTGTTAAAGAATAATTTTTACATGACCGGTATCGCGGACGCCCAAGACAGTTTAATCAAAAAGAGGGTTATACGAGCAAACATTTCAAAGTAAAAAAACAAAACATGCAATAGTCGTTCTAATGACATAAAGAAAACTAAAACTTACCTAGGTGCCTACACCTATTGCGGTTTTATGTCGCCAATGATACACAGAAACGAATGACAGTTCCATGTTATAGCAACGCAATGGAACAACTTGCATAGGATCCACACCATATGTGCAGCCATTTAATAAGGCATGCGCCTACGAGAACTTGAAATTACATGAAAGTACATGCCTTATGAAAGAAAATGTAGGGGGTAACATTCAGAGAATATACATAGAAACTATTCAGTACATAGACGATACATACAAATACATAGGGGTAACAATACGTACAACTCTAGTGACATACCCCCATTCGTGTATGGATTCCAATTGCTTAGCATTGAGTCTCCTCGGCTTAAATATTTTATCCGTGTGCAAGCTTGAGTTGAGAAAAAAAAAAAGGAATGCACTGTGACGTTTACGCTTATTGGAAACAATGCCTACATTAAACCCGGGTTTCTGGTACACCAACAATCCGTGAATCTACTGTTAACACCTGTAAATTTTTTTTGTATCCACTTTGGCCAACTGACAGCTGCTAAAAGTACATCAAACGGTTGCGGTCTTATTTATAAAATCACGAATTCTTAAAACACTCGATAAACGCCGATTAAAACAGTGGTGGACACTTTACACAGAAAAGATGTAACCACAGATTAAACGAACTGCCTCTAAGGAGTGCTTTAGAGGAATCGTGTTTTTATAAGTAAGGTCGTTACAGTCTTATTTATAAAAATGCGTTTAATTAAAACACTCCTCAGAGTGAGTTTAAATAGTCTGTGGTAAAGGGAATGACGTAACTAGAGATTAATTAAACTGTCTCTGAGGAGTGTTTTTAGAGTAATCGTGTTTTTATAAATAAGACCGTTAGTGTACGAGAAACCCGGGTTTAGTGTACTAGAAAGCAAGAATAAGTCACATTCCGCGTCTCCCACGAGTCAGACCCGAAATAAGTATGGGCGAAGTCAAAATAATTTGTTCAAGTTCATTGTCGGGCATTATGCCTAAACAGTCCGAAGAGTAAATAAAGGGTAATCAGAATAAGTACCTAGTAGAACCAAACGCATCTTTTGTCATCGTTTTACAAGAATGTTTCAATGTACAAATTAAACAAACTATGACTGTTATTTTTAAAAACACGATCCTTTTAAAACACTCCTCAGAGGCAGTTTAATAATCTGTGGTTACGTCGACTATTTAAACTGCCTCTGAGGTGTGTTTTAAGGAATCGTGTCTTCACAAATAAGACAGACCGTTAGACTCAATAAGCTTAAAAAGCAATGTGGTCGATTGTAATAAAATAAGATAAAAATATAATAATATAATGTATGTATATAAGTAGGTAAATCTATTTCATGATTAGTATAGAAATTTTTTATCTAAACATGGCGTAGGTTTGTAGGTTCTAAACCGTTTGCAGGGGGAATTTACAATAACTTTTGCTTTTGTTTTGTTTTATAGTTTTTTTTGAAAAACTTCTCGCTGCCTCCGAAACTTGGTATTGGATACATACATACCTAAACTCACGCCTGTATCCCAGAGGGTAGGCAAAGACCAGGGACTGCCACTTGCCACGATCCTATATTGGATATAGTATCTTTTGTAAACAAAGGTTGTCCAGTACGAGGAGCAGAATCACCTTTCAATCGATTTAAAATAAAAAAATCGAAAGCGTGTATGATCGTAGATAGAATAGAAACATTAAGATGTTTATTATTATTTATTTATTTATAAATCGTAATTTGTAATGTTTATTAAGTCACATTCAGAGGTATCGCTCGTAGCCCCGGCTGCCTGAGTGATCTTAAACGATCACGAAGGTTAAGCAACACAGGGCGCGTTCAGTGCATAGATGGGTCGCCGTCTATGCCTAACGCTAATGGCATTTTTCCGAGCGGTTCCGTGCTTCGCAAGGCACGTTAAGCTGTTGGTGCCGGCTGCCGTCGATAGATGGCAGTCGTTAAGCCAAGTCAGAGGCCTTAGGGCGGCTTGACAACTTCTGACAGTAGACGAGCCACTAGTCTACAAGCCTCCACCAATCCGGACTTAGCCCCCGTGGTGGAGTATAGCCTATACCTTCCTCAGGGAAGAGACCCGTGCCCCTCGGTGGGGGACATAATGGGTTGATGATGATGATTCAGAGGTTTGTCAAGACCGTGGCAAGTGGCAAATTCTGGTCTGCGCCTACCTCTCCGGGATACAGGCGTGAGTTTATGTATGTACGTGTATCTATGTATGTATTAAGTTACAATTCTTCGCTACACATGTCATTGCATGTCGTTCTTAATACTTAGTGGACTATTTTAACCATTAACTCAGCAGCATACGCAAAACGTATAACTTGAAAGCTAATTAATGAGCCAAAGGGATAAAACATAAATTACCAATTTGGAGATAAAGGATCATTTGACTTTTATTATATTTAGTTAGTACAAATGGCCTCAGTCTGGGTGTATTTTCATGTTTGTGACGTTCCTGCCTGGTTACCGTAGCGCAGGGAATCCTAGTTTGGGACCGGTCCCTTCGGTCCGTAACTGACTTGGGACTCCCACGGTCCATCGCCAGTCTATGGACCATCTAAGGTTGTTCAGTTTTTCCCTTTCACGGCAACCGGCAACCCAGTCGGTGCACCGCCAATCGCCGTAACACAGTAATCGTTTTAATGTACATCGAGTTCTCATGATAACTTACAATGAATTCCCTTTTTACGAAATGTGGCTCTGGTCAAACTATCTGGGTGACTATACACTCGTAAATAGGTTTAAATAAAATGCTCCTCATGTGACCTACAAACAGAAAATGCATTGACACAAAACTGTAACATACCAATAAACTTTTCAATTGAAGTCGTAAAAATACACTCGAGTGCCAATTAGCATGTTGCCCAGTTGAGTGATAACCACTTTTTCAAGGCAGTTTATTGCTATGCACTTTAATTGAGCCAGACGTGTTTAAATGCCCTTTTTATCTTGAACTATGTCGAAAACGTTGAAGCTACACTAAAATGGTAAAGATAACATAAAGGTGGGTACTGACCAACGTTACGAGGTGTAATGTAACATTCGCATCGAGCATGTTACGCTGTGTTCTAAAATCGGCGTAACATGCTCGTCAAAACTTTGTGCTCCGCTTTCGCCGCCAGTTCACTCAAGATGGTCGATAGCGAGGACGTTTTGGTATCTTTGATTCTACTTAATTATTGTTTCATCCAAATTAAGAAGAAGAAAAAACGTTACTGGACATCAAACTTATTTCTACTTATTTTTCTTAGTTCCCCTCCATGTTTTAAGAAATAAATACGAGTGGAACGACGTGTGATCACTTGCAAGAGCGTACTGACTGAACCGCGTAACAGTCAAAGGATTCGCCAAAAAACCGACAGCCGGGTGGAGCACCCAAAGCGAGCAACGAGCGGCTCGTTGCTCGCTGGTTTCCCCGTAACACGACGTACTGACTGCACGAATTCTCGCTGTGTAACATGTTACATTACACCTCGTAACGTTGGTCAGTACCCACCTTAAGAATAATATTCTTTACTAGATGACCTCGTGAACTTCGTATCACCAACATCAATCTTTTTTTTTCTCACCCTTTAAACCTTCCCTGTACTTCCACAAATATAAAAAAAAATTGCCAAATCGGCCCAGCCGTTTTTGGGTTTTAGCGAGACAAACGATTTACATAATTATAGTCTTTGCTAGATAAGAATATTATTATCTTATGTGATTATTAAATAATATTCTGAAGAAGATATTTTCACAATTCTACATTAGAGAAAAAAAAATTATGTGGTATTTACCGAGACCCTTCCTCTCCTCTCCAAAGTGAGATTGGGTGAGATTTGGCTCGACCCCAACCCCCCTAAACACCTCACGTACCTAATTCAACGTCCCCGTACGACCGCGGCCGGTCCAACTGTTGTGCCCCTATATTACTCGCACCAAATCCTGAACGATTCCAATCGTCTTACTGTCAAATTCCATAGTAATTGCTATCGCAAACGTCCGCATTCCGACAGGATTTGGTGCGCATAATTAGGCCCCTGAGAACTTTTAGAACTTTTCGTTAGAATGCAGGAATCTTGGGAGTTTGGGCTCACCCCTTCTCCCGTATGGAGTGCAGCTGCTTTGGCGAGAGGGGCGAGGGCTCCACGCCGGCGTCGAGCGCCGCCGCGTCGAGCTCGTCGCACGGCGGCGCGATCAGCACGTCCGACGGACGGTTGCCGGCGCCCGTGAACTGCGACGGCGGGAGCACTGGAACACATTTGCTAACCACTTACTTTGAAAAGCGAGGGGTGTTCTAAGTTTTACATCTGCATCTGTCTTTTTGTCAGTCTATTTGGCTCTAAACAGACAGGCTGCTTTTCAACCGCTTTCCGACTGCAAAGTAGCAGTTCATAGGCAGTTTGAATGCAGTTGGCATGACTGCAATGAAACTGCCAACTAACCGAGCAGTTGGATTGCAGTGGGTGTGCAGTTGACATGTAGTCCCAACAACGAATGGCATGAAATTTTATTGCAGTCATGCCATCTGCATTCAAACTGCATCTGAGGTGCAATTTTGCAGTTGGACAGCAGTTGAAATGCAGCGCGTCTGTTTAGGGCCTAAGAAACCCCCGAAACAATATACCTACTGACCCATTCATTATGATGGCAAACCCTGGTTGACGGACTATCAATAGCTAAGTAATAAGGCCGCTCATTGTTGGCCTTATTGCTCATAGCAATGGCTAATAGTTATTTGCGTGTTATGTTTTTTTTTGCATGTTCTTGGAGTGAAAGATGTTTGACAAAATTTTGGCAAGTGACAAAACCTGGACAGTCTGGACACAGCCTATATCTCCAGGATAAAATGTAAGTTCATGTTTATGTAGACTATTGATTTATAATGATATTATGTTATTAATTGTTATTATGTCATATTATCTTCTATCAGCAGGTGACTGAAATTGAAAAAACATCACAAAACAACTAACTGTAAGGTCTTTATTAGGATGAAAAACAAAGCATTATTTTACACAAGCTTAAAAATACATCCACAAACACTTCCTCCACAGTAATAAAGGTTATATTGTATTTTTAACAAATTGGACTGTACCGGACAACAAAGATAATTATGTAATTATTCCCAACATTAATAAATTCATAACAGTCCCAACAAAAAAAAATTATAATCACCAAATTAATTATCGTGGTAAGAATGCTATTTCTTTTAAAATTGTGTCTATGCACAAACAAGAAAGTTTAAAAATGACATCTATATATAGTATCATTATGGAACAATCTCAAACAGAGTCACTTCGAAGCAAGAGAAAGTATAATTACCATTTCTAAAGAATGCATAAGAAAAACTTGCATTGTGATCTTGGTCGTGCTGGCAGTAATGCACAATGGTTTTATGTAGATGCTGAAGATTTATAACTGTATTTAATGGAGATGATATCAGAAGAAAATAGTTGGCATCTTCAACATATGTTTCAAAATAAATATTGTGGATGATTGTGCAGTCACATGTTTTGGCACATTCATGAATGAAAAATAATATTTTTACACTTCAAATGACATATAAATTAAAAGAGGAATATAATAGAATAAGCCTAAGCCTTTAAATTTATGGAACACTGACAAACGTCCAACCAAATCCAACAATTTGGTGACAAATAAAATTTGCAAAACTCAGAGATTGAGGATTTACTGTATTAGAATATCAAAGGAAAGAGAGTTAGACAAACATGTAACATGACAAGCTTTATGCCTCTCATCTTCCTTACTAAAGCTTCGGGCACACACAATGACATTTCCTTACCAATGGGGAATGTTTTCCAATGATACAGAAATTCCTCAGCCACTTGTTTGATGTTGTTCACAAGCTGCTCGACTTCTGGAGGCGCCCCAACCAGCTGTACGTCGAAAGTGAGTGGCTCTCGCTCGGGCTGCGCCCCGTCTAGAAGCAAGGAGGTCGGCCTGGACACCCGGTCGCCTTGCCCATGTTCCATCATACCCGCCATCGTAGCACTGACGAGCGTAACCAAGGAATCACAGGAAACAGCGGCCAGCGCTCAAGTAACAGACATCGCTAATCGCCTAGTGCTCCCCGCACAGTGGGCGGGGGCATCACTTGACACCGTGCTCCTCTTGTTTTATTATTTACATTCATTTGATCAATTTAGCTCGCTGCATGATCCGATGCAATTTGCCGCTCGGAGCGGGTGAGCTTCTCAGGGTGTTTTAGTGCCGTCCGGACGTTTGCTGAAGATGTTTAGGCAAAAAATTTGGGTTCTTTTTCTTAGTTTATAACTGTCAGAAGAGGAAAAACTAAACAATGGGAGGAAAATTCTCTCATAACCCGAGCGAGCACAGCGACTTGCGTGCGTGCGACTTGACACTTGACTACTTTACTTGACTATAGATAGTATTGTGTCGTTAAACTCGTTCATGTACGAATTACGAATAAAGACACGTTTCCATGCAATGAACGAAAGGAAACGTTTCCCAGTGCTAATCGGACATTCGGTCTATTCGTTCACTGCTCTCGCGATCTCGGGCTGGCTGAATGAATAAATGAACCGGGGTGAACGAACATGGCCGAGAGCGAACGATGGATGCATGTTAATCGATCACCACACAATCACATCACAGATAATGCTCCGTTCGGTCTTCCTTTGTTCAGCCGGTCGGTCTTTTCTGAACTATAGACGTGTGTACGTATGTCGTATAGCAATAAAGATTGTTTTTGCTTGTTTCGTGTTTTGTTTACATTCGTGTCAATTCCGCTGGTTCGCGCGCTAATCCTAGTACTCTTGTAAAAGTAATACTGTGTTGTTTTCTTGATGTTAGTTTCTCGAACGAATGAAACATATTTTCAGTGTGTTGTTATAGTATATTATTATGGTGAAGGAGATTTCTGTTTCGTGCGAAACAGATTTTTGGAGATTTCTGTTTCTGATTGTACGTACGGAAAAGAAAGTACTTACTCCAGCAAATATTTTTTTTTATTAATTTTTATCATAGTAGTATTAGTATATAATGGTGGAATGGCAACATTAAAAAATATTAACCATAAATTATGGCTGAAAGGTCAAAACGTGAACGTTCAGACAGTTATTATATCGTGTCCTAATAGTCCTAATGGTACTAATAAACCGTACTAGTACATTGTTTCAAATGTAACAGTACGGAGCGATCGCTTTAAAATGTCCGAGCAGGCCCAATACTACTTGACTAGCTCAAAGAGAATATAACCAGTACTCACTCTCTGCTCTGTGACTTGAGTGAACTTTTTTTTTTTTTTGTAGTGATGGCTTCTAAGGATTCTGCCAACGTCCGAGTGAATGAATGAGTTTGACGAAAGACAGCGACTGGGCGCGTTTCGATACGATCGAAATGATACCTAATCGAAACAGTAAAGTTATTTTTGCGCAATGTTTTGTTCGTTGAATTCCACTCTATGAGTCTGTGGATAGATAAACTGTGGCCTTTATGTGTTCTGTGGGCCTATCGCCCGATCCATAGAAAAAAAATAGTGTCAATGTGTGGAATTTTTGGCTAATGGGCAGTTGTTGTTATTTATTTCGTTAAAACTAAACTATACGTGAATTATTGAACAAATATCGTCTTTCGAGTGATCCATAACACAACCGATTGTTACAATAACGTCCGCACATTGTGACGAGTCTAAATCAGCGACATCCATTCTTGTGCGTGGAGATTAGGAGACCGCAGGTAGGTCCATCTATTACTTAGAATATTTCGGTAGATGCGCTTCGGCTGTAGACTTTACTCTGCGTGTGTTGTTTCGACCCGTTTCTTTAACCGTTTAAAACTAGCTAGGTAAGTTTCAGTTCGATCGCCCGTTACAATTTGCCTTCAAATTTTGCTAACGCGTCGCCTTACGGTTTGCAGTTTTCGTAATGGAGGCGATGGATATCCAAGCTGTAGAGTCGAAGTTGAGTGACGTCACCGTCACCGCCATCCCAATGAGCGGGAAGAGCGTCCACAAGGACATTGCTCATGGGGGAAATGGGCACGCTACTATATCGACGGTTCCTATGGCGTCGCCGTCGTCTGTTGGGAAAGATAAGGACAACAGCATGTCGAAGTATGCGCAATTGCTGGCTGTTATTGAGGAGATGGGGAAGGAGGTGCGACCAAGCTACTCAGGGAGTCGCAGCTCGGCTGAGCGTCTCAAGCGTGGCATTGTCCATGCCCGCATCCTTGTGAGGGAGTGCCTCATTGAGACGGAGAGGTCTGCGCGGCAATAGTTTGCCAAAACATGCCTCAACTGGAGTCAATTTACTTGAGTACCTCATTTTTTGATATTTAAAATGTTATTAAATACCATTTTACGGTTTTGCTGTCCTTGTCTTAAGAGTTAAACACACATGCTGAATGGGTGATTGTGTGTAATGACAGTTTGAATATCAAGTAATCCTAGAATGCATGTACCTTGCTATTCATTTTCACAGTGTAATCAATCAATATCGAGCTAGTAACAAATGTTTCCTGCAAAGTTATTTGCACAACAGGGTTCCCAAAAGAAACAAAGCAAGACAATGTTCAATTTGTACTGTCAGTTGAATGGAATGCCACTCAACATTATTTATTTCTCATTATGTTCCAACATTGCGTCTCTATTTCACTATTGAGACACTCACTTGTAACACACAAATCAAACTCAGCCCAAAAATTTTAACATACTGGGGCTGTTGAAGTATTATGTAAGCTGATTTATTACAATGAATTACCCACCCCCCCCCCTCCTTCTCGTCATCAAAAGTAAGCAAAGCTCTTATGATCGTGCCGAAATGAAACAATACACTGGCGGAAGAAATATAGACAAGTGATTTCTGCGTGGTAATTCCCCTACTCGTTTTTAAGCGAGTACCTGAACTTATCCAATATCTTTGGGAATACCTGAAAATGCGTATAGTTTGCAAGTATAGACAAGTAGCTATGTGTTTCAAGCGAAATCGACAAATTTTTTAGAAAATCGGAAAAAGTAAAAAAACAACATACCCACTGCTGACTTAATGACCACCCAGACCCTCTATACCCCATGTCTGCCTGTAGTGCTTATGTAACACTTGAATGCCCCCATATAAAATTGAATGCCCCACTATAAAAACAAAATGTTTGCCTAATGAACGTCAAAGCTGTTAGTTTCACAATTAATAGATTATGTGGAGAAGAAGCTAACAAAGAAACCTCACATTTATTCTTTCCAAAACATGTTGTAACTTCATTAACGAGTTTTCAACTCAAAGTTACGCTACACTAGACACAATCGTCCACAATTTGACTCTATCACATTAAAATTCATAACAAACATAAATCTGTTGATGCACAACCAGATAAATCATAAACTATGTTACAAGCTTGAAATAGTAACGATCCTTTCTTGTTCCAATGAAAGTAAATCACAGCATAAAGTTAATAAAATATTGTACTTACTCAAATTATTTTGAGTGTTACATATTATGTCTAATTTATATTAGAATAAATATTCAGGGTACTTAGACATAAAATATAAAGGAAAAATACAATTTTGATTGTGATGTTTCCTATTATTGTAATGATATTTTTCTGTATTTCAATGAAGATTGAATAAGTAGAGTTTCATTGAAGTGTCACAATTTTAAAGTTTGTTTAGAGGAACTGATGTCACTGCTCTTATGTATTCAAAAAGATAAAAGATGGACATGTTTGTCAATGATATAGTAAATCTATTCAGCTGTTTATTGATACATCATAATATATTGCATTTCCGTTAGTAAAATATAAATAATTTCAAGATATTTAAACTTACAAATAATGTTTCTAACAATATTACAGTTTTTAAGACAATTTTAAATGTAGTCCAATGCATTTTAAAAACTAAATGTTTCCTAGTGATATCTTAATAATTAAGGTCGTAACAGGCAGTTGATGTGTTTCCTTTAGACATTATGCATCTGTTTGTATCAATGTAAGCATTTTAAATTGTATATCATCATAGCCACTCCTACATCCCTATATCAAGGTATTAACTTCATTATCCAGAAATCTGTTACAAATTTATTTTTCAGTAGAGTATGCTTTATTGTATGTCAATAGATCATTAACATGAATTTCCTGAGATCTAATTCCAATATTTTGCTGGAAAATTTTGAGCAAAATGGAAAGAATCTGTCTTAATTTTCAGTAATGTAGTAGTCAAGATTTCTATACCTAATCCAACATCAACACAGGCTGTGATCGCAACATGTATTGTGAAACATCTACCTCAGACGAAACAATAACAATGTATTTGTAATAACAATTACCTATGTGTTGGTAACTTAGAAGTATTAAAGAACACAATGTTACTCTAGCAATACATTTAAATATTTGTAGTTTATAAATTATACAATAGTTCCGAAAAAACCATATGTTATACAATAGTTCCGATGCAAAGCCATTTTTAACATCACAAATTAATGTTTTTTCAAATAGATAACTGAGGGATATTGAAGACTAACGGATATTACGTTACAACATTGATAAAAGTCAGCAATTTTGTCAAGGTTGTCTAATAAAAGGGTAAAAACGCCAATCCTGTGACCTCAACTTAGGATTATAACAAGTATAACATAGTCTATAAGGAAAATGTGCTCATTTTTATATTTTTTACTTTACTAATCAATTAAGTTGTACATATTGAATATTTTGTTAACCAACATTGCTTGACAGTCAAAACTCTCAGAGACAGATTTTCAACCTATTTTAATTGGTTTTGTTATATATTTTTGATTCTTGTGAACATGTTTTCTAGTGATATTTGTTCAAAATACCCCGGTCCAACTGCCGTCAAGTATACTTTTAGACTAATGCCTAGTTCTTAAGAAGATTTTACGAAGTAGTATAAAAAGTATAGCTACCTACCTAATGATAAGTTACCACTAATTATGAATTTTAACTTAGTACTTACATACTTGCATATGTATTGTGTGGAAGTTATTATTATCATTATTATACATGAATGTTGCTGAATTCATTACACCAGGTCCATGTTTTGAATGAATGATATTTTTATATATTATTATGTATTTTTGTCTTTAGGGTTCCGTACCCAAAGGGTAAGGGACACTATTACTGCGACTCCACTGTCCCTGTCCGTCCGTCTCGCGTCTGTCACCAGGCTGTATCTCATGAACCGTAATAGTTAGACAATTGAAATTTTCACAGATGATGTATTTCTGTTGCCGCTATAACAACAAATACTAAAAACAGAGTAAAATAAATATTTAAGGTGGGCTCCAAGAATATCAAACGTGATTTTTTTGCTTTCTTTTGGACGCTTGTAATATTCAAATGTTGTATAGATAATGGTACGGAACCCTTCGTGCGCGAGACCGACTTGCAATTGGCCGGTATTTTTACTTTGTGCTTTTATGATTGAAGGGCTGCGTGCGATAGTTTATAAACTGTATACAATTGCCATTGCCACAGACGGAACCTACAATCAATATCAAACAATATTCAGCTTACTTACAACTACTACTGACTCGCATTTACAAGAGACTGCCTCTAGTAGCTTTCTATTTCAATAAATATCACTTTGTTTATAGCAATTTCAATATGTTTGTGCTTTGGAGATTGTCATGAAGATAGGAAAAAGATAACTACAATGATTTTGATAGGTTACCTCATTGAAAGAAGATCCTCCTATCATTATACAGGGTGTAACGAAATCCCCATATACTTACATTCAGAAATAGGCTTTAAGGGGATCCAGTGTGCTAACATAAGCATTCTTCTACAGATCGTATTTGCAAAAAGTATCTGTAATCGCTCAATCATGTTAACCTAAGAACCTAGGATCACGAACCTGGGTCTAGATAGCATTTATGCCTAAAACGGCCGTTTTTGGCATTAATGGTATTGTAGGGAAGAGCGGGTGATCGTGCTCTTCCACTATAAAGGGAAATTTCCCGCCAGGCAGATCGTATGCCTTGGGACGGCCGGCCGGTCCAACTGATGTTCGTCGGACGTTATATTTATGGTATGTCATGTGAAACATTTTGCTTGCGCGATGTAGGAATGTTGGAGTTTATAGTGCGCGCGCAGAGTTGATATGTGCTCGCCACATCACTCCCCTTCAAGACCGTAGCTACGCATAGCTAGGTCTGATAGGAATCGAAGTCTGTGGTCTAAAGCCTGCAAGTGCCAGGAGGCGCTGAGTCAGTGAGTCGACTAGCGGTTGAGGGTGTTCGGCGGCTAACAGTCACTTCACCGGCGACAGTACCATGGGGACCGCGCATGTGGTAGGAACCGGTGAAGGCTGCTGTACCACTGGCAACGTGCGCTGTTGCTGTGTGGCTGCCGTGCCGAGGGGTTGGGGGAGATCACCATCAGTACCAGTAGTCGATGCGTTGACTGTAGTGGAACTGATGGGGTGAGAGGGAAGAGGATGCTGGTCTTGCTTTGAGACTGATTGTATGTGGGGTGCTGTGAGAGCGAAGGAAGGTTGACTTTGTTCTGTCGAGGGTCACCACTATAGGGAAGAGCGGGTGATCGTGCTCTTCCACTATAAAGGGAAATTTCCCGCCAGGCAGATCGTATGCCTTGGGACGGCCGGCCGGTCCAACTGATGTTCGTCGGACGTTATATTTATGGTATGTCATGTGAAACATTTTGCTTGCGCGATGTAGGAATGTTGGAGTTTATAGTGCGCGCGCAGAGTTGATATGTGCTCGCCACATCACTCCCCTTCAAGACCGTAGCTACGCATAGCTAGGTCTGATAGGAATCGAAGTCTGTGCTCTAAAGCCTGCAAGTGCCAGGAGGCGCTGAGTCAGTGAGTCGACTAGCGTTTGAGGGTGTTCGGCGGCTAACAGTCACTTCACCGGCGACAGTACCATGGGGTCCGCGCATGTGGTAGGAACCGGTGAAGGCTGCTGTACCACTGGCAACGTGCGCTGTTACTGTGTGGCTGCCGTGCCGAGGGGTTGGGGGAGATCACCAGTAGTCGGTGCGTTGACTGTAGTGGAACTGATGAGGTTCCTGGAGCCCCTTGACACACAACTTTTACTTTGTGGAAACTTCGAAATCGCGAAAAAAGTATCAGCTGACCTGTACCTACTAAAGTTACCACTTGCGACATTAAAATGTATGGAGCAGCGGATATTTTTCTCGCGATGTCGAAGTGTTCCCCATAGTAAAAATTGTTCGTATTGACGAATGGAACCCTCCAATTCAGGGTGTGTATGGGGATTTTGTTACACCCTGTATAAATAAAGTAGTACGTAATAAGGACCTTACGTCTTCTTCTGTCTTAGATGTAAGTGTGAACCATAAAACAGTACAAATTTTTGCGAAATGACTGCTTAATGTATACTAAAACGAATAAAAATTAAAGAAAATACGTTAAATTCAATTTACAGTTTATGAGACGAGTTAGTTTACTGTATTTATTCATGTATGGACATATTTTTTATTATTAAATTAATAAACGAATGGGTTTAAATACAAACATTCTATTATTGCAAAATATAGGTGCCTAAAATAATATAAATCTGTTTGGAATAATAGCGTGGAAATTGACTAGATTATACATACTTGGTGATACATAAAGTTAATGTAATTTTTTAGACTGAAACTACTTTTAATATCGAGTGAATTGGAATCAGAATCACGGCAGATGTTTATTTCGGGACCTAAATACTTAACATTAGTAAAAGCTTAATTATATAGATTTCATCAATTAGACTTCATCTCTAGATCTAGTAGGTAAGCCTATGCTTTTTGAATGAGGCTGCTTTTACCTACATCAGGCATGCCTCTCGCTCGCACAATCTAAAAATTTTAAAGATTGTAAAATAACCAGTGTACTTTTCAAAAAATATTTAGTCTGGCGTCATTAGAGAGAAATAAAATTACGGCAATTTTAGACTCATTTGAATTTTCATGTGTACCTATAGGTAAGTATTTATTTTTATACAATGAGGGAGCCCTATGTCCTGCAGTGGGCGTCAAACGGCTGATGATGATGATGATGTGTTACTGAAATCTGTGCGAAGTCCACCTGAGACCGGTGAACCGTGGGATATTTTTTTTACAACGGTTCACCTCAGACTTTGAAGAGTTTCGATGTCAAGGTGTACGGTGGAAAAAAAAAATTCCCAACGAACAGCCAGGTGAACAGAGGTGGTCCGTTGTAAAACAAAAATTCCCATGGTTCACCCAGGTGGTCTCGGGAGGTGGACTGTGGCTAAGAAGAGGCGAAACCTAACAGCAGTGCCTTTAGCATCGACAATTAAACGTCTTAAAATCAAAATGATGGTCAAGATCTGCTAACGGGATCCATGAACTCTGTTACAACGTGTTTTGAAAAGAATAAATGTGGAGTTTCTTTGTTAGCTTCTTCTCCACATAATCCATTAATTGTGAAATTAACAACTTTGACGTTCATTAAGTAAATATTCTGTTTTTATAATGAATAAAAATATTTGGATTGAATTGAATTGAATGAGAAAATCACCAAACTATTCAAACAACCATACCTACCGCGATAAAGACACCAGTCTTGTGCGAACTATATAGTTTCGATGTTTAGTGCATATTCTGAAGGCGTTTTTTACAATAGTTAAAGATCTTACAATGTTTTTGAAATGCATTATTTTTTACTGTAGGAGCAAGAGGGACCCCTAAATTAAAAGCAGCTGTACAAACAACAACCACCTGCCCCTCTACTCTCGACGCAAATTTAGCCAACTTGCGTTACAATTCAGTACATTCATTCAATCATTTGGCCAAAATATGCTTTCAGTTTTCGATGCGCTCTGAAGTTCTCTTAAGTTTAATGGTATTTCTTACAACTTATTCCTTAAAACCTTTGCTAAGTCGTTATTTCTGACTCATTACATTTAATTGTGATGCAATTTGAATAACGTCGCGAGTAGAGGGCCCGTTCACTGGACCGGCAATAACTCAAGTCCGCAACTTCCAGCTCGCGATGCCCGTCGCCTGGGAGACCAAGTGGCGCTGGGACACGCCCTACTGCGCAGACTCCGTCGAGTGGTGTCCCGTCGAGCCTTACACAGATGTTCTGGTCTGCGGGACCTACCAGCTCGAGAAGACCGAAGAAGGTACCTACCTTAAAAACCCAATAAAGTGAAGGAGTTGTGTTTCGGATAAGGAGAGCCCAATATTTTGCCCTGGGAAAACACAATAAATAAATAAAAAATGTGTGCCGGAGTGGTCAGAGGCGGCAAATGACCGAAAATTTTGGTCTAAAAAGGGTGGAGGCCTTTGCCCTGCAGTGGGACACCCATATTGTGGAGGCTACATAAAAAAATGTAGAGGTAGGTAGGTACCTATGTCATAATAATAAATTGCAGTTGTATCTTTTTTCGAATTAAAACCGAGCAAGTGAATCCGGAATTAAATTAATCAATAAATTAAGCGTCCCGTGGGTGTCGTAGAAGGCGACTAAGGAAATAGATTACCAGGAGACGGGCTGCAGCGTCTTCCTGAGATTCCAACCACAAACTGCGATCGCCAACCCGCCTGCCAAGCGTGGCGATTAAGGCAAAACCCCTCATGGTTATGAAAACCATGGTCATGCAGTGGGGGTCAATGGCTGATGATGATGATGAATTGTATCTCTATCTTTTCAGGAACACAACAAACCAAACAGAAGCGTCTTGGAGCCATTTTCCTCTTCCAAATCAACTCCGAAACAACTGACCTGGAGCCTTTGTACACCATCCAGTGCTCCGGCATTTTAGACCAAAAATGGTCTTACTACACAGTCCACAGTCTGCCCGTTCTAGCTGTGGTCACTTCCGACGGATATATCAAATTGTATAAGCTAGAAACTAACGAAGACAAGTTGGAACTAAACTTATGGTTGCAAGAAACGTTAGGGGATGACGTGCTAGCCCTCTCCGTTGATTGGTCGACCAATAAAACAAGAGCTGACGAACCGATGGTGGTCGTAAGCGATTCTAAGGGAGAGGTTTCGGTGTTCAGGGTTCAGGATAGACTGGGGAAGATTGGCATTTGGAAGGCGCACGGCTTCGAGGCGTGGATTGGCGCGTTTAATTATTGGAACCCGGATGTCTTTTATTCAGGTAACCAATATCAACAAAATTGGTCACTCCTAACAAAAAAAAAAAAACACTTACCTACTTATAATGAAAGCTTCCCCGAATTAAGTTGAAGTACATGACATTATACCTTATATTCTTTGTTAGTACCCAGGGTTAGTACGTCGTAAAAAATGTTCCTGATGGTCACTCTGTTCCCTTTTACCTCTGTGTTAGTTCTTTCATATTATTAATAATAATTTCTTATCTTGTTTCTGATACTTAAGTAAGTCATTTACTTATATATAAAATTTGCAGTGCAGGGCTTATGTTGTTTTTGGTCAAGTGTACCACATGAAGCAATATACGTAGTTGAACTTGAACATAATATAACCTCCAAGAAATGGCTGGAAATCAGCACCAACCACGAGGCAACAGCGCGTCAACCTTTAGTTATGTACAGTATTCAGTTGCGATATGGGAGACTGCAGCATGTAGTAGTACGTAAAGGTTGATCAGCTGTGGATTCTACTGGTATAACGCCATCTAGTGGTAGCATTTAATAATAATAATACTTTCACACAATACAATCACTTGACCTGGGTCCCGAACTAGGATACCATGTGCTATGATAACCAGGCAACGACGTCACAAACATGAAAATACACCCAGACTGAGGCCATTTGTACAAATATACGGCGGCCCCCAGTGGGAATCGAACCCACGACCTCCGTTTTGGTAGCAAAGCGCTTTAACGGCTAAACCAACGAGGCAAACACATTTGCTGCACATTTTGATATTACCAAATTCCGAGCCAGTTATATTTTCTTTTATTTCAGGTGGTGACGACTGCGTTTTCAAGTCGTACGACATCAGAGTGCCAGAGGTAGCTGTGACTACGAGTAGGGGACACGAGGCAGGTGTTACGGCAATACGAAGCAATATACACGTGGAGCACCAGCTTTTGACTGGAAGGTTAGTGGTCAAATCATTCAAGTCAGGAACTTTTTCTCTTACACCGGTTTTAACTCCATCTCCACCTCGTGGCGCAGCGGTAGTGCATCTGCATACCATGCGAGAGGTCCCGGGTTCGAATCCCGGCTGGGGACAAAAAAAAAACCCCAGGTCTTGGATGTTTACATGTTTGTGATGTCGTTGTTTCTGGTTCCCCCAACACAGGGTATCCTAGTGTGGGGCCAGACGCAATGTATGTAAATGTTTTAATGGAATCAAGTTTTTACAAATAAAACAGTTTAGACTGTAACGCGGTGGTAGCGGAACGGTAGATTTCGGGAGGTCGTGGACTCGAATCCCGGCATGTACCAAAGACTTTGTTTTCTATGTTACGCACATTTGTGAAGTTATAGTAGCAATACCACTCGCTAACCGTGAAGGAAAACATCGTGAGGAAACCTGAGTCTTGAGACGGTGTTCATCACGTGTTCACACACCTCAGCTCTTGAGATTGCCTGTCCGCGGTGGGCACGCATGGTAATTAAGCCCATACTCTCTCTCTCTTTCTGAGAGAAGGCCTGTGCCCTGCAGTGGAACGTAGATACCTAGACTACATAAAATAAGACAGTCGTAATATTTTAACTCCATTCCAGCTACGACGAAAGCGTTCGCCTATGGGACGCACGCAGCCTGAAGCAGCCAATAGTGGCCACCAACGTCGGCGGCGGCGTCTGGCGACTCAAATACCATCCGACGCTGACCCGCCATGTCCTAGCCGCCTGTATGTACGGGGGGTTCAGGCTTCTGGACGTGGAGGCACAAGATGTTGCGGCGGAGACCGCGTATATGGAACACGGGAGCATAGCGTACGGGGCGGATTGGAAGTTCGGAGGAGCACTGGCGGCTACGTGCTCGTTCTATGATTGCAAACTGCATATCAGTGAGATAGTCTTTGAGTAAGTTTTACAACTCGGTTACAGGGCACCCGTCGATAGAGAAGTTTGTAATGGACTAGACAACTATTTTCTGCCCGCTCACTCAATATTGCCGTCTGTATGGTGTGAGTGAGTCAAATATTTATTCAGTCCCTTTCTTTAATTAACCGTGCTGGGGCGCTACTTTTTTTTTTCTTTTTGTTGTAGTGATGGCTTTCCTAAGGATTCTGCCAACGTCCGAGTACGTACAATAAGTTGAAAGTATGTATTTGACACCTACTCCTAACTGTCAAATACATACACATATTTTGACACTTTGGAATCGTCAAAATTTAATAGACGTTCCGGGACACGGCCGCGCACATGAATGAATGTCCAGATTGCTCGATTACCTATGTGCTAAATAATACGAGAGTCAAAATGCACAAAAGACATATAATCCGATTGTTTGAAAGAACGATTGTTATATGCATTACTAGTCATATACCTACATAATTTGTCAGAATGAGCTAGTTTCAAAATGAACTAATTGTTACAAGTGTTAAAACTATCGAATGTCAGAATGTATAAAATCATAAAATCTTAACGACATGAATGAATGAGCGTCAAAATGTCCAATTCGTGTCAATGTTATAATGACTAATACTATGCTAATAGTTACAATATATTGTTTGTTATCATGGAGTTAGTTATCCATAAGATTTTTGCCATTGTAAGAATCAGCTATTCAATCAATTAGGTATCTACATGATTAGTCACTAAATATTGTAACATTTAATATTTTATCTGACATATCTTGACACAAATGTGTACATTTTGACACGAGCATGATGTAACATAAATACAATGTGAACTTTTGTCATCTTGTCACTGCAACAACTTTATACATTTTGACACCTACACATTGGAACCCCGTCACGTGAACAGCCATGTCCCGGAAGGCCCATATAGGAGGGCTTACTGATAGTGACATCTGTAAGTTTTTTTTTAGTGGGTTTTATATTTAAACTAAGTATTCGAATAGCGAGTTAACAATTTTCATAAAAAAATATTTAAATTATTTGTTTTGTTGTCCAGTATGCGTTGGGCGTCGATATTTTATAGAAGTTTCGAATTGTGTTAAAAATCTGAACTCGACTGCTGCTAACTATAATGGCAGCAATGTACAATGATAACGCGACCGTATCACCCAAAGGAGTGGGCACATGTGCCATTTTCTCCTGCATTGTATCTAAAGAACTGAACTGGTGGCTAAAAAAAATTGTAAACATCTACAGTCTTATTTATAAAATCACAATAAATAAATATCCTCCACACAACACGATCAGATGTCCTGCTCCCAGACTAGGATACCCTGTGCTGTGGTAACCAGGCAAGGACATCACAAACATGGAGATACACCCAGACTGAGGCCATTTGTACAAATGTACGGCGGCCCACAGTGAGAATCGAACCCATGACGTCCGGCATGGTAATCAGACCTGATACCGCTAGGCCAACGAGGCAACGAGCAATTCCTTAAAAAACTCTCCAAATGCAATATAAGTTAGTCTTCCCCTTTACCATTGAATGTTGAGACTGCTTTGACGAGAGATTTTATAAATAACACTATCAGTGAATAAATACTTTGAAAGATGCAAATAAAAGAAAGGTATGTCTTAGTTTTAAGATTAATAAAAAAAAGATTATGCTTTTAAACATGTTGTATTTCAATTTGCTTATAATGTCATGATAAATATAATTTATAACAATTACATACTTATAAAGTAATTCATTTTGCCATCTTACGAGTTTACAAAACAAAAATGTACTGATCATACACTATTGACCGCAGATCACGGTAAATCTTTACAATACCAAGGCTTTGGGATGCGTTTGATGTGTCTGGATCGTTTGAAATTATCTCTAAGAGTGATTATTTGGAAACTGGCCCGATCCTCCCCTACTGTAAATTTGTACCTTAATATTCTCTAAATACAGATTAATTCTCTATTCACTGGAATCGAAAACACATCTTAAACGTTACTTTACACCTTCTTGTGCCGATTTCTATCTACCAAGCATATGGGCAGCTTAAGGTGTTGTACGACCTGTCTTATCCGATGATATACATTTGTCGCTTGCAGATGATGAATTATAATCAACAGGACTTCAACATTTACAGTTAAAAACCTATTTAGAGGCTGAAAATTCCACCCATGCCGGGACTTGAAACGGCGACCTCTGGATAACCGTGCCAGCGCTCTCCCAACTGAGCTAATGGGCAAGTGCAGGTATCGGCGAAATTTCGAACCTCTACCTCTACAATTTACAGTTAAGTTTAGGTGTTTCCGGAATTACTCATTTTAGAGATGACTGGTATTACACAAAATTCAAGTTAAAAGTGTTTTGAAATTAATAAACGTGCAGTTTCTTTGTTAGCTTCTTCTCAGCATATCCTATAATTTTGATGCTAAAAACTTTGACGTTCATCAAGTAAACATTTTGTTTTTATAATGAATAAATAGTTCAATTTTGTAAATTAAAATGTACTTTCAATTTCGGCTTTGCGTTTCACATTGGCGTGCGTATTTGCGTCTAGGGCAGCGTTTCACAAAACTTCATTCATAGTTTACTGTAACAATTCGGTGGTGGATTGTCATAGTAAACCATGACAGTATGAAATAGGGTTTTTGCACAAACTACTGCCTATGGTAGAGGGAACTCGACATGCCGCGAATGATTCGTCTGCAAGCGGCATAAATATAAACACATACGGGCCCACCACAAGAGAGAGAAAATCAACAACACTGGAAGTCCTATTTTTATTCACTACCTTATTTCTTATTTTAGTATAAAAAAAAAATATATGTTAAGGCGCCTTACGACAATCGCCCGGTTCACACGAAACTTGCCCACGAAATCAGCCAAAAACCTCCAAGTTTTATTTCTGTAGAAACCCAATTAAATTTGACTGGACCTTTCATTGGTACACTCTTGTAGTAAGACCGTAGTCATATAAAACCTTAACACTTATGCTGTAAAATTAAGCGTAATCAATAGGTAATACCGTTATACCAAACGATGTTCGCGTTAAGAGTACGCGTATTTTGTATCTCTGCTTTGGACAACTCCAGATTGCCGTGAGCATTTCTACTGTTGCTTAGGCAAGGAAGTCCGCACATGCAAGTGCAATCCAAATAGGGCTTAGTATGATCAGTCTATGGAGCTCGGTACAAAGACCATGCTACACCTATTGCGACTAAAAAGCTTTTGTAATGAAAGAATTGAGAAGGTACAGAACAAATTATACGGAATATTATTTAGTACGAGAAAGATGGCAGACATGGAGGGACGACCTCACTACCTTTTTACCGTCTTGGCAGGAGGTGGCTACGAGCAGGGAGGAGTGGAGATCTGCCCCTATATTACGCGCACCAAATCCTGAGCGATTCCAATTGTGAAACTGTCAAATTAGTATGCAATTTGACAGTGACACTATGGGAATCGGTGCGCATAATTAGGCCACTGATGGAGAGGCACTTACCCAGCAGTGGGACATAAACGACGCTAAATTATAATCTAATGTAGCCGATAGTATATTACACGAATAACGAGGAATATGAATGAACTGTTAGAGCAGGGGCTGGCCCTGGCCATTTAAAGTCAAAATTATAACTAGTTTCGGACACCCCCATGCTCCTACGAAAGATAAAATAAGCCTTTTTACAGCCCAATAAATGAAAAAGTTTACTATCTCTGAGAGAAGGCCAGAGTCTGGTGCTTTCCGAGGTGGGTGTCACACAACTGCATCCCGGAGTGTAGGCAGAGAACAGGATTTGCAACCTACCACGATTCTGACAAACTTCTACAGAAAAGTCATCGTCGTTGAATCTGATATTTCGAAAAGTATAAATTTGGAAAAAAAGAACTCATATAACACGAGTTTGTGTATCATACTCTAATTAAGATGACTCCCAACAGCCACGAAGGTTTTTTTTTTTTCAAATTAAAATAAACATGTAATGATCGATCGATGGCATCGGGAATGTTACCCAGAATGAATTATTCTTTTTATCAGTTTTTTGGGCAAACAATCGGTAAGCAGACCACGCCATTACCCATTCGGAAAGCAATGGACGCGATTGGCAGAGAGTGGGTTGTAATTACAGGGAAGAGAAGCTCTAAGAGCCATGCTCAGTAGTGGGCTCTTTTCACGGGCTGAATATATAGATATTATGGTCTTTACACATGCCTTTTATTTAGCATAAATACAGTATCAGGGGTCTTTCTAAGTTAGAGATTTGCTCACAGCTCTGGGTCACCAACACTGTACTTACTCATAACAATGCAGTACAGCGGACATAACTTTTGTTTAAAAAGCTAAACGATTAACGATTTCATTTAAACTTTTATGTCGCATTTGATAATCACATGACAAGACACTATTTTAATAAAAGACTAACTCTTTTTCTCTAAAATGGCAACTAAAAAGTTGTTACAATTTCTTTTATACATATATAAAATTACATGGTCACCTTTTTCGCAGAATTATTCTCAACTGCATTGTTATTATTTTTGTAGACTGTAGATAATAAAATGTCCGTGTCTACATAAAGCAGATTCCACAGTACAACCACATACTGTTTGTCCATTCCGTTTGCAGATTTTTACAGATACACTGCAGTCTCTTGCAGGTTTAATACACAAAAGGGTGTTCTGACGTGGAGTCATATTTACACTATTTACAATTAATCAAAAAATTGAGATTACTAATTATTACAATTGAAGTGTATAAAACATACACAATTATTTTTCTCTACTTACCTTTTATTATTTATGTAAAATACTCTGTACATATACATACATATTATGTAACTGTAGCGTCAGTGTCCGACAAAAACATTGAATAAAATAGTAGGTACATACACTGAGAATGAAAAAGTATCTACATTTTTTATAAATTATTTTAGCTTCTATCTTACAATATATATTTTCTTTAAGTTAACTCCATCTAGAAGAAGCGTATTTATGATGTAGAGAATTAATCATAAAACATTACTTAAGATAAGTCAGACATCAACATGAGTAACATTTAGCTCTAAATTCACGGAATCGACTTTCAGAACAAATTAAATATTTGTACAAAAATGAAAGCTATCCAAAAGTTGCTCATACTGATCTACCGACTGAGCGAATTTTGCCAAAGAAAATTTTAACTTTATTGCAAGTTTATAAGGTACACATTTCATGTTCGTTGATTGTTTATACGCGTGGTTCACGAGTCACTGATTCATGGAACACCGAATGAGTCCTAAAGTAGGTAACTTCATCTATACTGTCCCCATATGTTACAGCCTGAAGCAGACTTACAGCGGTTTGCGAAAACGCAGATACACTGAACAGCTTTTTCCTAACGCCCACATCTATACTGAAGGTAACAGAGATTCCTTTACAATGAAATGTAAGAATTGAGTATACATACAACCAGTCCACAATTTACAAAAACAAAGTATAGTTACAAAAGGAAAAATAGAAAATAAAACCGCAAGCCTTTGTCAGTGTAAAAATAAAACCTATGTTACAATCAATATGTTCCGTACATGCCATTTATAAAACTGGATCACAAAACTGAATTTAAAACAAAAAACATTGTAACGACCGCCCGGCAAGCACACACTTCGGTAAGCCAGTCCGCGCGGCGCGTCACTTTACAAAACGATATCACAATGAACGTGCCCTAGAGAGTGTCACACCGGGGGGTCAGTCGGATGACCTCGGTGGCCGCGCCGGCAATGAGCTTGATGACGCGGCAGGGCGCGGGCTAGGCGTGCCGCGGGCACGTGGCGCGGTACTCGTCGCTGTCGAGAGTCCAGGCGAGCGCGCGGGCACAGGGCAGGTGTGCCCGCGCGGGGCAGCCGCGGCGGGCGCACGCCAGGCCGGCGCCCGGGCGGCCGCAGCGCGCGCACGCGGCGGCGGCGGCGCCCCAAACGGCGCCCGGTAGACCCCACACGCGGGCACCGCCCGCCACCAGCCCGGGCGCCCACACGCCGCAGTCTTCGTGGAACCACACCTGAGAGAAATAAAATAATTTATACGTTTCTTACAAAAGTAGGAAAACATTAATACCAAACACGCGAGCAGCACCCGTTCACGAGCATAACACCGGGGTCAGTCATCAGATCACTAGAGGCACATAGGTGACTCGGCTAAGACAGTGTGCTATAGAATGGGCGGATACACCAAAGACCTAAGGTGATCAACATAGCTTATAAGATGAACAGTTGAAGTGGCAGTGGGCTGGTCACTTCTGCTCAAGAACCGATACTCGAAGGGGTACAAATGTTTCCCGAAAGGAGACCACGAACAGGCGTACGCAACGGAGGATGCCTGAGGCAGATTAATGTCAGCAGCTGGCCGAGGTCAGAAGAGTAGCGTGCCTTGGGGGAGGCTTATGCCCGGAAGGGAAGGAGTTCAGGCAGATTGATTGAAGGTACAGTTCACATACATATATAAACTCTCGCCTGTATCCCGGAGAAGGCAGAGAGTAGGGTTTGCTTCATCAATAGTCCTTGCATGCACGCACGCCAGTTTCGTTTTTTGTACAATCGACGTTAATTGGACCGTTTTACACAAAAACATTTTAACCAACAATACGTAACTCGCGACAAAATCGCTTTTTTATGTATCAGATTGTTTTGTTCCATGTTTTCGTTTAGACGTTTCATATCTGTAATCATTAGAACACCAAACATGAAAAAAAAGCAATGTTATGGCATTAAAAATAGTTTTTTTCTGAAAAGTTTCTTATCACTTTCTTATTGTGGGCTCCAGTTACAGATAGGCAGTTTATGGCAGCAACTGACAGCAAATTTCCCTCACCTCGACGGTCGGTGAGTCGTATTTGCTCCTGGTGACCTCGTCCAACGCGCGGAACTCCTCGCAGTCGGTGGCGACGGCGTAGGGCCCGAAGAGGTCGCCAAGCGGCGCGCCGCCCGCCGCCGCGTGCGGACCCTTCTCGCAGAACACGCACACCCACGTCGCGTCCGGCGTTATCGCGTCGTATCTGTGGGGAGGGAGCACTTGTAAAGCCTGCAGTGAAATCACCGAAAGGATGCCGGTGACATCCCATAAAAAAAAATGTTTTCCATAAGGTTATGTTTCATCATCATCATCGGCCTACGCTTGTCCACTGCTGGACATAGGCCTCTCTCATAGCACGCCTCTGAGCACGGTCCTCGGCTACTCTCATCCAGCTCTTGCCAGCCGCCCTGCGAAGATCATCGCTCTACCGAGTCTGAGGACGTCCTACACTACGTTTACGGGTCCGCGGTCTCCACTCAACAACCTCGTCTACCCCATCGGTTATCAGTTCTTCGGATGATATGGCCGGCCCACTGCCGGAGGTTATGTATAGCCTATTATTAAATATTTTATACTTACTGTTTACCATATGAAATTAAGTTGGTAGATTTTAATTGGTTCCTCGCGATACAGGCTAAGTCTAGTGCAGGGACCTCTGGCAATTTTTGTAGTTTTAAGTTTTTAATAATAAAAATATTTTTTAATTTTCATTTTTTAATTCTACTCGAGTCGCGGCTGCGCAGACCGTTGCGGAAGACTGAATAAGACTTGCAGCCTCAGTTTGTTCAGCCAGCCCTTCTAGAACCACTTAGGAGCTATCCATAAAGTATCTTACACAAATTTCGTGATTTTTACAAATTATATATCTAGCTACTCCTGCCCCACTAAATGGAGCCTCAGCGTGCTGCAATGCAAGACGCGATGAGTCCTCACCAAACGCGTCCTTCATAATTTTATATTGAGTCCGCCTGTAGCAACTCTTGACTCTAGCAAGCCCCTCTAGCTGTCCCGAGACTCACCAGAGCCCCAGCGTGCTGCAATGCAAGACGCGACCAGTCCTCACCAAACACGTCCTTCACGAGTTTATATCGAGTTTGCCGAGTCAAATGTTGTCTGCAGCTAGACACTCACCGGAGGCCCATAGTGCTACAATCCAAGCTCCCCATTCTTCTTAATTTCTTGCCAAGTGAAATAGATGGAGTTTCCCAAGTAAATGTTCTGCACGTTCCGCGTTACATAGCTGACATCACCTGTCTGATGAAAATAACCTGGAGCCTTGTTGACTGTCCTGACTTGTTAGCTAAGTCTCCTCATCCCCTCACGTTCCCAGTCTCGCCGTATTTGTTCCTCGGGCGCGCACTAACTTTAGACAAAATTCTTACTTCATTAGATCTATACGATTTTTCAACAACTTTTGTATACGTAAACGAAGACACTGATCAGTAAGCAAAGTAATAATTTCTAAGTTTTGTGACTCTGTACAGGCTTCATTACCGACAAAACATTCTCCTTCTTTAATTTTTCGTCGATGTTGTTACTGACTTCGGTGATTTGTGTGTTATCTCTCTTTCACCTGTGCTAATTGCCCAAAATATTGCTATCAGTGAAATATATTTATTGGCCTTCTATATCTACGTGTGTAAATTTAATGTGTTAGTGATAAGCTGTTAGTTTTCCCAAAAAAATAAAATATTGCCTCTAGCTACCTACTCCTGTGTGCAGGCCGCTGCGAAGGCTGTCTCAGACTGGCGCAGTTCGTGTGCCTGGTCACTCCAGTCTGTAGCTAGTCCCCCGTGCAACTCACCGGAGGCCCAGCGTGCTGCAGTGCAGGCCGCGCGTGCGCAGACCGTTGCGGAAGTCGGTGTCGGCGCCGGCCGGCTTGCGGCGCGCGGCGGCCGCCTCGCAGTCCTCGTCGCCGGCCGCCGCGTTCATCACCGACACCGACAGCGGCGAGTCGCGCGGCCCGCGGATCTGCGCCCGAGGCGATCACGTCAGTGACTTTTTGGGTGGACCGATTCGAATAAAAACCGGACAGGTGCGTGACGGACTCGCAAGCCGACGGGTCACGTCATTCGTCATTCGATTTGACGTTTTTTGAGCACCTACGATCGTGAGCGAGACATGCTTAAATAGCCTACATTGCAAAATAAAGTCATTGGCAGGGACTCGAACCCTTAGTCTTAAACATTGCAAGCATTCTATCAATGCGCTAACAGTTTCTTTGTCAGAACGTTATCCAGATTTGATAGATAGATAAATAATTTATTCACATAAGACACACACACGTATATAAAGCAAAGTAATACAAATCAATTCAAAAGTCACAATACGAAGAAAAAATATAACAAAACAATAACATACAGAAAAAGCAAAAACACACTGGAAATTAGCCAGACACGGTACGACAGGGGTACAAAAATGACCAAGTGATTTATCGTACACATACAATCTTTTAACCTCTGAACTGCCCTCGCGGAACGCAACGTATAGGTGGCCCATACTAAGTTGGACACAGATCTGTATCGCGGCAGACGAGTGGTTAATCTACTGTTAACAACTGTCTGCTGTTTTTTTATATACACTTTGGCACACTGACAGCTGAAAAGAAGATTAACTACAACCATCTAAAGTAAATTGTCGTGTACAGAAACAGAGGGGAAGAAAAAGGCCAAGACCAGAGCGAATGGCGTACGTTGGCAGATACCTCCGCACCCAACATTGGGTGGCTATCGATTTAAACAGATAATAATAGGGGTTAAAGTATGAAATTGCCGTTTTATTGCAACAGGTTCTTTGAATTGACATAGAATCTTCATGGTTTGAGGTTTTCGAATGAAACTTTTTTCAAATGGTTTCTATGATGTTCTTTTTTTTAAAAATGTGAAACATTTGAATATCGACTTTCAATTGTTTTTGTTATTCAATTTAGACAAGAAAGATGGATACTGCGAAAATTCGAGTGATTTTTGAATACGAGTTCCGACGCGGAACTAACGCGGCAGAAACAGCCCGCAATATCAATGCTGCGTTTGGAGAGGGGTCTACTAATGAACGCACCGTGCGATTTTGGTTTAAACGCTTTCGTGATGGAAATTTCGACTTAAAGAACGAGCCACGAGGAAGACCGCCCACACAGGTGAATAACGATGAATTAAGAGAGATAGTGGAAGCCGACCCTAGTCAAACTACCCAGGAATTAGCGGCATGGTTTAACGTTACCTTACCCACAATTGACTCACTTGCGTCAAATCAATAAAATAAAAAAATACGAAAAATGACTCGAATTTTCGCAGTATCCATCTTTCTTGTCTAAATTGAATAACAAAAACAATTGAAAGTCGATATTCAAATGTTTCACATTTTTTAAAAAAAGAACATCATAGAAACCATTTGAAAAATTTTCATTCGAAAACCTCAAACCATGAAGATTATATGTCAATTCAAAGAACCTATTGCAATAAAACGGCAATTTCATACTTTAACCCCTAATAATAAAAAGAAACTCACCTGAATGTAAGGTCCCCGCGACCGTCCCGAGCTCGCGTTACTGCCCGAATCGTACGCGTACGCATCCTTCGCGCCCTCAGAAGCTTTCTTCTGCTTCGGCGCACCCTTTTTCTTCCCGCCCTTCTTCTTACTCCGCTCGTCGCCCGTGGAAGCCCTGCTGGACCGCCGCGAGACCTTCTTCTCACTCTTAGCAGCGGCGGATTTTCTCCTCCTCTTCCCTTTCGGGCCCGCGGCCTCCGTTTTCGGCTGTTCGCTCTCGGGCTCCGCTTCTATGCCGGCGAACATCTTCTCTAGCTGGTCCTCGACGTCGACTATGCTCGCCGGAGTCGGCTCCGCGCTCTTGGCGCCGCTGGCTTCGGGCTCCGCCGGTTTAGCCTCCGACGGCGACTCTACAGGTACGTTGGTCGACTCCGAGTTGGAGGTACGCGTGCTGCGCCGTCTCGGGGCCGCCGCCGCTTCTACGACTGACACTTCCGGCTGTTGCGCGTCCTCTCTAGACGGCGAGCTCTTGGGTTCGTCTTCTGACTTTTGTTCCGGGCTGGCCAGCACGCTTTTTAGCTTGTCTATAGTGACGGGCGCGTCCACTTCCATCGCCTCTATGACGGCGGGCTTGTCCGGGACGATCTCGGGCTCCAAGTCTTTCCCGTCCGCGTTGTCGGTGCCGGCGATCATGGCCGCTATGTCGTCTATCGTCTCGGCGGACCGCGAGCGGCGTTTTCTCCGCGTGTGGGGCGCCTCGGGCGGCGCAGCTTTGGCGGGTAGCTCGGGGCCGTTTCTGTGGATCGCCTCGCCGTTTTCGAGCGGCGAGTCAGTCGCGGGCTCGGCTTCTTTGGGCGGGGAGAGGCGGGCCTGTTCGGGCTTAGGGGGCTCGGCCGGCGGTTCGGCAACGGGCTGGGGCTTGGAGAAGGTGAGGGCTTCGGGCGGGGGCGGAACCGAGGGCACGCGGACGGTCCGCTCGGGTTTCCGTTTGCGTTTGGAGCCGGGCGGGGCGCCGCAGGAGTCCGCCGAGTCCTCGTTGGACGAGGGCGGGGAGGGGGTGGGGCCGGCGCGGGAGTGCATGATGACGGAGTGGGGGGAGACGGGAGAAGGCACGAGGCGCTCGAGTAGGGAGTCGACTCGGCTGTGCGCGGGGCGCGGCTGGGCGCGCGCGATCAGGCTGTTGATGGTGGGAGCGTCGCGTACGCTGAGCGCGATGGGGGCGCCGTTGGCCGGCCCAGCACCCCCAGCACCCCCAGCGCCCCCGCCGCCACCCCGCGACACGCTCAAATCGACGCCCCGCGCGTACGGCATCATGTCTTCCGGACGCACCAGCTTGTCTGTGAACGGTCCAGAGGGGTGTTGAACTTCTTGATTAAGGCTGCTTTTACACTGATTTTTTAGACTGATGCCAGTCTCGCTCGCACACTCTGACATGTTTAATAATTGTGCCATAAAAATACACATTGTACACATTTGACAGATATGGTCTGAGGCAGTAGTACAAACAAATACTTTTGTTGTAATGTGTTTTTGATAAAGATAATCGGCAACTGAAATTATAAACTTCTTACGTCATGTCTCTCTATCAAAACTATACACATAAACGAACATGGCTAAAATGTCTACCTTTTATCTTAACAAATAACGCAATAAATGTAAACACAATTCCATGAGTTAGTCCAGTAAGAAGAGTACCATGACCGTGACGACCTCGTGGCGCAGCGGTCATCATCATCATCATCATCATCAGCCGGTGTCAGTCCACTGCTGGACATAGGCCTCTCCCAAGACACGCCACTGACACGTGGCGCAGCGGTAGTGCATCTGAATACCATGCCAGAGGTCCCGGGTTCGAAACCCGGCTGGGGACAACTTTACGATCATGAGAAGTGAAATAGTACATTCCATAACTAGGGCCATAAAATAAAGAAAGGCTGATATCGCAGAAGTTTAAGACTCGAGCCGCAGGCGAGGGTCATAAATATGCGATAGAAGGCTTTCTATTTTACATTCCGTGTTGTGTACATAACTTTATGTCGTCACTTGGCCTCAAAGTGGGTTTTCCCGTACGCGTGGCGCGCGGAAACCCCGCTTTTTGGCTAGGTGTGGCATAAACATTTTTTTTGTTACCCAAAATTACTTCACTTAAGCATAAACAAACAATATGGCACGAGCATCTCATTGTTCTTATTGGCCAACTCATTGTTCTTTCATTTATTTACGCTTATTTCAAAATCACGCGGTACAATTCAGTCTGCCATGTTCTTTATAAGACTTGTGTCCCTTACAACTAAAATAAATAAAATCTCATGCCATACCAAACGAACGAATGCTAGTGGACGGATCAGCGTAGGCGATCCTCCAGTAATCATAATAAATAATAGTTAGAACTACGGAGGACAGTGAATCAGACACAAACGGGGGCTTCGGGTGCGGTGCCGATCGGCAAGTCCAGTCGAGAGCACATCAACCTTTACATACGTGCACTCTAATCAGCAACGTTAAGGGCGACTTTGCAACAAAAACGTAAATGTTGATCTGCTTTCCTACCTTCGTTGCGTTAGTTTGTAAACAGCATTAGACCCTGTCTTCAGCAGGCAAGGGAGACACGGGTCAAGTGCTAACTTCTATGTTTGGCGCACGGTAGGCCGCGTTTTATAAAACTGCAATTTATAGTTTATTATGACGATTCGATGCACATTGCCATCGGTTGATTAGTACAATTAGTCTTGTTTTGTACTCGTGGCGATGAAGGTTTCCGCAACTCGACCTCAACAATTAGTCTTCTTGCTTTTTAATCTGTGGGTTAATTTTTATTTATTTAATCGGCTATGCAATGCACATCAAATTGTCATATTAAAACATGCATTGTAGTTCTATGGATTTGGGCCCTGGGCAACAATCAGCGAAATGATTGGCAAATCCTTTAACTACGACGGCGAACGCCGTTTGCCGTCGACACCGTAAGGAATACTAGTAGAGTTCTAAAAAAAGTCAAATAGTAGCTAGTAACAAGGAGTAGCCAGATAGATAGAATATTCTTTATTGTACACAGAGATTACATCATTTTCTAGATTATTGTGCCTTACTATGTTGAAAACAAATAGACATTTTCTATTTCTATTTTAGTGTCGTGGGGCGAGGGTGTTATAGTGTTACCTCTGGCGGGTCCTAAATGCTGGTAGAGTTCCGCGGGCGGCAGCGCGGCCCCGCCTTTATGGTCGCTCGGCGAAGGAGTGTGCCTGCAATACAAGATTAGGCCTTATATTCTAGCTAGTGACCAATTTCGTTTGGTTAAATTTTGTAGGTACTGTCAGATGACAAACGGAACACAAGCGAAAATCAATCTCCAGTCAACGGCAAACATAACAGCGTAAAACATCGTCTCGCGCAAATAAATCTTGTAAGGCCTTGTAAATCCCCTTTTATTCTAAATCACTACATATTACTTTTATTGTATTTAGATTAACAATATTTATTGCTTTATGGAAGAGTTGGAGGACACGTTTTCAGGTTTCCTCGCAGTGTGTTCTTTCCAAACCTACGAGCGGTATTGCTGCTACAAATTGACTAAACAAGTATTAGTATTTTTCATGACTCGCGATGCATAGTTATGAATGAACGGGTCTAATTTTACCTAATAAATAACCGCGATTAACACGTATTTAACTAAAGAAGTATCAATTTCACATACCTCATGTGATGCTTCTCGGGCGGCGTGGGCGTGTGCCGATACAGTTCCGGGGGCGTGGCGGTGTGCCGGAACACCGAGTTGGCGGCTGACGCGTTCGTCTTCATCGCCTGGAACAAATAGGGCTTGTCAGTGACCACATCCCGAGGCTTAAGAGGGGCTAATACTTCCCGGGACCAGAGAGGGGGTAATAGGACTTGGGCCTAGAGAGAGGATAATACGTCTCGGGCTTAGAGAGGAGCAAGTACGACTCGGGCCTAGAGGGGGTAATACGCTCGGGCCTAGAGAGGAGCAAATACGACTCGGGCCTCGAGTGGAGCAAATACGCCTCGGGCCTAGATAGGAGCCAATACGACTCGGGCCTAGAGGAGCAAATACGACTCGGGCCTAGATAGGAGCAAATACGACTCGGGCCTAGAGAGGAGCAAATACGACTCGGGCCTAGAGAGGAGCAAATACGACTCGGGCCTAGAGGAGCAAATACGACTCGGGCCTAGAGAGGAGCAAATACAACTCGGGCCTAGAGGAGCAAATACGACTCGGGCCTAGAGAGGAGCAAATACGACTCGGGCCTAGAGGAGCAAATACGACTCGGGCCTAGAGAGGAGCAAATACAACTCGGGCCTGTGGGCAAAAGGCAATGCAAGAGGAGTATGAGTCATTTACCAAAAATAATTGTTGGACTTTAACAGATTTGGAACCGGGACAGAAACCCGTTAAGTCCAAATGGGTATTTAAAATCAAAAGAGGCCTTGGTGGAAAGATCTTCATGAGAATGTTGTAATGGAACAACCAGAAGGATTAGGTGTAAAGGGGAAGGAAAATATGGCGTACAAGTTAAACAAATCCATCTATGGCTTAAAACAAGCAGCCAGATGTTGGTATGATAAAATAACGCATGTTTTGACGAAGAAAATGCACTTTAAAGTCGTCAGTGGAACCATGTGTGTACTTTAGATACCAACAAGACAGGCTGGCTATGATTGCTTTGTATGTGGATGACATACTTGTGTTCACACGTTCCGATGAAGACAAAACGGAGATAAAGAAATGTTTGAGAATTTGACATTAAAGACTTGGGTCAAGTTCACGAATTTCTTGGAATAAGAGTTCGAAAAGAGAAAGGAAAAATTACACTCGATCAATCTCATTTCATATCCAGTGTTGTGAATAGATTCAAGATGGAGAATTGCAAGCCGATTGCTACACCAATGGAAGTGGGTCTCAAGCTTACCAAAGGTGACAAACAGCCGGAAAAATTGTGAGTACAGAAGTCTTATTGGCTGTTTGATTTACATTGCGGTGTGCACCAGACCGGACATCGCACATGCGGTAAGTTGTTTGAGTCAATTTAACGAATTTTATTCTGATATCAATTGGAAAGCAGCTAAACGGATGTTGAGATATCTTAAGGGTTCCTTATTTATGAAAAGGTTATTTTTGATGTACATGGATACGTCGATGCTGATTGGGGCTCTTGCCCTGCAAATACGACTCGGGCCTAGAGAGGAGCAAATACAACTCGGGCCTAGAGAGGAGCAAATACGACTCGGGCCTAGAGAGGAGCAAATACAACTCGGGCCTAGAGAGGAGCAAATACAACTGGGGCCTAGAGGAGCAAATACGACTCGGGCCTAGAGGAGCAAATACGACTCGGGCCTAGAGAGGAGCAAATACAACTCGGGCCTAGAGGAGCAAATACGACTCGGGCCTAGAGAGGAGCAAATACAACTCGGGTCTAGAGGAGCAAATACGACTCGGGCCTAGAGGAGCAAATACGACTCGGGCCTAGAGGGGCAAATACGACCCGGACCTACAAAGGGAAATAAAAATAAATAACAACCCAACTACTAAGCAGGCGTGACCAACCTCGCAATGAGTTATGTTGACTTTGGGTCCAGCCTGCTTAGTAGTTACTGTTTATCAGTGGGGTGAAGGATATCAAGACAAAGACAGTTCATTCGAGACTAAAGACTTTATTGTCACTAGCAGATAGACACATTTTATAATAAATTTCCGATCACCCGCAATAGCATTATATTACATGGGCTATTTTCAGAGTATTGTGAATGGGTAAACCCCTTTATCATTATTAAAAAAAAAACAGGTTAACGTGGTCAAAAATCTATCGGAGTCTTATGCGTACTAGGAGAAATCAGAACATGTCCCACTTTTTATGTGCGAAAAATTTTTCTTACGAAATAAATAAGTATACTCGTCAAAGTATTTTATCTCCTGCTCATCTACCACATTACTTTTTCGCTTTTCGTCGCACCCTCTTTCTCTGTTTCTATTCGTCTTAAGTCGAATCCCGCCCTGAAATACCTATATAAGTTGGTCCATCTAACCTGACAATTTGTTATTTTAAATATTTTATTTTCTTTACTTGATTTTATAATTTTTTTTTTTGCTTAATTATATATTACCCTTTTCCTCTACTTATGGGTTCAAATTATTCGTTTTTGGGGTACCGTACCCGAAGGGTGCCAAACGGGACCCTATTACTAAGACTTCACTGTCCGTCTGTCTGTCTGTCACCACGCTGTATCTCATGAACCGTGATAGCTAGGCAGTTGAAATTTTCACAGTTGATGTAAATACTAAAAATCAGAATAAAATAAATATTTAAGGGGGGCTCCGATACAACAAAAGTATTTTTTTGTCGTATTTTGATCGATATTAATAACGCCAACAGGTAGACGCTTGAAATATTCACAGTATTCGCTTCAAAAATAAATGATTAAATTAAAATAAATATTTATAATACCCATACAACAAACGTGATTTTTACAGTTTTTTTTTCAATTTTTATGTCTAATGTTGTATAGATAATGGTGCGGAACCCTTCGTACGCGAGTCAGACTTCCACTTGGCCGGTTGTTTTAATGTTACTCGTTGTGGCAATACTTTTACTGGAGATGTACACACCTAATCTGTTCATCGGCCGGCCGGTCAAAATTGTGGTAAGGGTTTTCAGTTTTCAGCTTGAAGTCCCTATTTCGGGCGAGCGAAATTCAATTAACGGCGGGAAGAACACAAATGACTATCATAATTTTCAAAAATATTTTGATCACAGTTGTAAATACGAACCAAAAGTAAAAGATTTCTCTTATAAAGCTGTAAATGCATAGTCCTCGTTTGAAGTTGATTTATAACAATTATTTTAAGGGTAATAAATGCCCGGCCTCCAAGAATGCTTGTGTTTTTGAAATGTCAAAACATTACTATTAGCAATATTAAATATATCTAATAATGGTAATATCGCCATATATTTGAGGGCCCGAGGCGGAGCGGCCACTTAGGTCTCTGGTGCTTGTGAGCGATAAATATTAGCGCGCGCGGTATGCCCGAGAATGACGAAATTCATGATGTTGTGCTGATGACACCAAGAAAGATAGATCGATATACATTCTGTGTACTAAGTATCGGGAATTTGCCAATAAAACAAAAAATACAAATTATTCATCTAAATTTATTTTATCGCCTTCAAAGTAGGCCCCATCGCTTGCAATACAACATCTCCACCGCTTCACCCAGTCTTCCATACATTTTTCATAGGCTATTTGCGGTATGGCCTTTAGCTCATTCAGCGAATTTTCTTTTATGGCTTCTATCGACTCAAAACGTTTTCCTCGAAGTGGTAATTTTAACTTGGGAAATAAAAAAAAGTCAGACGGAGCCATATCAGGTGAATACGGTGCTTGGTCGAGAACTTTTGTTGAATTTTTCGCTAAAAACTCTTCCACTATAATGGCTGTGTGTGATGCTGATAGTGCATTATCATGGTGCAGCATCCATGAGTTGTGTTGCCACAAATCTGGACGTTTTCGGCGGATACTCTCACGCAAACGCTTCATGACGCCTAAATAATATTCTTTATTCACTGTTTCTTCCTCTGGAAGGAATTCGGAGTGAACCATACCACGGTAGTAAAAAAAAACTGTCAGCATCACCTTGATTTTGGAGCCGCGGTTTTTTGGGTTTCGGCTCGTTTTCGAGACGCCATTCTGAAGACTGTTGGCTTGTTGGCATGTCGTACTCATAAACCCAGGTCACGTCGCCAGTTATTATACGTTTCATAAAGGTCGGATCCGTAGAAGCTCGGGAAACCATGTCTTCAGCGACATGCTTTCGCTGCGCTTTTTGAACACAATTGAGCTCTTTTGGAAATAGTCGAGCAGCGACGCGTTTCATGCCTAAACTGTCAATGAGAATGTTGTGGACGGACTTAAAAGATATGTTCACCTCACTAGCCAACTCTCTCAGACTCATACGTCGATTTTCGAGCACTAGCTTCTTGATTCTGTCGATGTTTTCTTTGGTCATAGCGGTTGAAGGTCTACCAGAACGAGGCAAGTCTACTACTACTTCTCGGCCTTCTTTAAAAGCCTTATACCATTCATAACCCCTTGTTTTCGATATACACGATTCGCCGTAGGTATTTCGCAACATTTTTTGCATTTCACTATTCACCACATGAAATATAATTTGAAACACAAAATTTAAGGCACACTGTTTGTTCAACAATATTTTCCATTGTAAAAATCGCCGAGGACTCAAAACTATGACCAACAAAAAGTGTACATAGTTTAAAACAAATTAAATGACAGACCCCGCTCAAATTTTGCGCGCTAAATCAGTACAGTGCTACCAACATGCAGTAAAAAAAATTAAACGACCTCTTTTACGCGGGTCTTTTTATTGACATATTCCCGATACTTTTTACACAGAGTAGTATAAATAATGATGATGAGAGATGTAGGTACTGATTCCCTTCTAATGAAACTAACGGTACCTTTGCGTGCCATAATGTAAGTATTATGGTTCGTATTTACAAATATAATGAATTTTGCCAAACGTACCAATCATATGGTACCATTACCATTTGCCTTAGCGTATAACATCACTAGTGGACGGCAGAACGCTACCGCAGACCGCCACCGCGTTGGTGTGTTTTATACTTAGAAAAATCGAATTCCTATAACCTCCTCAGTCCTGACCTTGAAAATAACAATGGTTTTCAATTGTTATTTTCCGCGGAGTGATCTCACAGCCCTGCTATGTACAATGGCTTAAATATGAGGCTAAGTGCGGAAACCACAGAACAAGCTAACTAGGTACTTGTTATTTTCAAGGTCAGGACTGAGGAGGTTAAATTAATCGGATTGCTCTCTTTTTAAGACGAAGACCCCACAGTACTACGTCTTAAAATAAACAAGCCTGTCTAAAATGTATGATTGACTGTCAGTTCAGAATACTCTGCATTAATCAGTGTAATAATTGTGCAATTCAAAGTTTTCTATCAATCTAATCAGCTGGTAACGGTACTTGTAAAGAGGTCATTGTTTCTCGGTTAGTGTTGTCTATTGCGTGAAAACAGAGACGAGTATCGTAAATGGACAGATGTTCACCAGAATGATAGTAGTATGGTACTGGTAGTTTCATTGACATTATTGGTAGTTTATTAAGGCTGTGTTCTCCGACATTACTTCTAAATCAGGTGTTTTAAAATAAATTTTACTCTCTAATGGTTAGTATTTAAAATCTGAAAAAATATATATTAGGTACTTTTCAATGCCCTAACTAGGGTGACTACTTTCATTATTTTTTAAACTTTACAGCATCAAAAAAAAATCGCGAACATAAGTCAAAATTATCACTAGATATGGTTTTAATTTAGCTGTACTGAGTTTTGGTTAATAAAAAAATATACCAAAATGACTATCACTGAATGTGTTAGTGACGTCGGTCGTCAAAATTCTATTAATAGAATTTGTATTTCTGTAATTTCGAAAATGCGCTCTATTATCAATTTCTCGACATTGATAGTATTTAAAAAAAAAGTCCACGTCTAGACACAAGCTGAATAAAACGGAATATACACAGGTGTCCACTTGGCGAAAATACGAGCAATGGAGAACTCCCTACGCGAGTGTGGATTAGACGACGTCGGAACCTGTTGTATAATGGGGAACTTGCCTAAAAGTTGGATTGGGGTGACAGTATATTTGGAGAACAAAAACTCAGAAAAAAATTAAACAATAAACATATTTTGCGGAGTTTTACGAGTCTCAAAAATGCAAAAAATTAAGTTATTATTTAAAATTAAGATTTATTTCACTGAAATGGAAATGCATTCTAATAAGGATGTAGATACACCATAGGTTCTAAAATAAACATTTAAACTCTCTTAATTAAGAACTAACGAAAAGACATACGGTCTCATTTATAAAAAAAACTCGATTCCTTAAAAAACCACAAAAACGCCGATTAAAATAGTCTGTGGTTTAGATTTTACACGAAAAAGATGTAGTCACAGATTAAATAAACAATTGGTTATATGTAGCGGAATCGTGTTTTTAGAAGGCCGTAAGTTTGGAGTTTTTTTGTTCATTTTTTCTCCAGTGATCTAAATTTTGAATTGGACACCTAGTTTAACTTTTAGCGTTCAGTAAGTCGCAGTTTCTGTGTTATTTTGAATAAAAACACTAACTCAATTATTGATAAATGCTGCGCAGATTTTAAGGCGTTACGAACTTGTGACGTCACAGTTGTTTTCGTCCGATTTGTATGCCGCGTTTTATACCACGTGACTAGAATTTAGACATATTGTAGGTATTATGAAAAGTAAGAGCCGCTTAAAAGATTAAACGTAAACCGATTAAAACCATTAAAAGTTTAGCAAAGTTACGTTCTACTTTTTTTTTAAAAACTCTTCGCCATTTTCTCTTTATCCCAGGTAACTACTACTATAAATCTTTTGACCTGTAATCTGTGACCAATAATTTGACATGTAACGGAATAATTGTGCAGCCCAATCTTACTAGAACCCGAATCAAATTACTTTTTCAGGCAAAATCTAGATGGTTATGGAGAAAAAACCGGCCGGTTTTTAGTATTTGTTGTTACAGCAGCAACAGAAATACATCATCTGTGAAATTTCAACTGCCTAGCTGATAGCTATTATATTGATAGGTTCATGAGATACAGCCTGATAACAGACAGCCACACAGACGGACAGCGAAGTCTTAGTAATAGGGTCCCGTTTGGCACCCTTCGGGTACGGAACCCTAAAAATCGGCAATAATACTCTTAGTACTAGGTAATACACTTAGTCGAAATTTGTGTCTTAATTAACAGAGTTTAAATTATTATTCTTAAACCTTGAACTTGCACATTGAACTGTTTTCATTGCCAGAACATCAAAGATTGTTCATCGAAAAATCTTTGATGTTATAGGACCTAATCTTTTTCTCCACATTTTTGTGGTGTCTCCACAGGTTTGGATATTTTTTGAACCGAGTCTGTCTTATGGCTGATCTTAGGTGGAGCATGCTGTCTCGCTCGCAAAATTTTATTTTACGAACATTTTAAATATTATGTTTCTGTTTTCCTAATGTAGTTAATGAAAATGGTTTCCAAAATTATAATTTTTGGAATCAAATTTTCTCAATCATAAACCTAGTACAGGATAAGAAAAATATGCCTTGAATATCTACAATTTAATTATGCATCAAACCCTCAGACCACATTTATCAAAAGTAACCTCATTTTATTACAATCACTATATGAAATTGAGCAAGCGAGACAGCATGATCTTCAGGGATCTTATTGTAGAAGCGTTTGCCTTTTTCGAACCCTTGTTTGCCTTGATGTTTTAAATAGGTATAATTATGGGCTAAATGGACAGGTCTATTTACACAAATGTTCAAATAATAGCTTGAATTTGTTATAGTATTTTGATGTTCTGTTAATGAATTATTGTGTTGATAGATGAATACATAAGGCGTCTTCTTAGAGGTTGTTAACAAGAAATATAAGAAGAAGGGTCTTAATAGACAAGACACTACTTTTATTTCCGGCGCTCGCCGCGCCACTCTGCAGCTCAGCTCCACACAAAAAATACACCTTTAGATTCCACAAACGATTCCAATCTAACTGTCAAATTAGTATGGAATTTGACAGACGATTGGAATCGTTAAGGATTTCATGAGCATAATTAGGCTTCTGATCGGCGAGCTCGTGAGTTGTTTTTAATAAGTTAACTTTTAAGTGTATTTTTTACATTAGGCTACTATGTTGCCATTTAACATTGTTTTGTGCAGCTGGTGTTATTGTTTACAAATAAAACATTTCTCATCTCTCATTGTCCGTTAGATTTAGTAAGCCACACGTGAGGCTTATTGAGACTGGATGGGTAGTCAGAACCTACAGGGTAAGGCCGCCGATGCCACAAGTCGCAGCTCACCTGCAAGGGGTCCGGCGGTGACGGGACGTGGTAGAGGTGCGGGGGGGTCGGCGTGTGCCAGGTCACGCCGCGCTCGGACGCCATGTGGGCCTGCGGGGCACGAGCGAGGTAGTTCGCCATCTGTAACTGGGGGCAGGACTGTTGTTAATTTTACCCTTATAATATAACCTAGACACTTCAGCGAAGATCTGTAGGCATACAGTTCTCCGCCATCTGTAACTGGGGGTGGGACTGTTGTTAATTTTACCCTTATAACCTAGACGCTTCAGCGAATATCTGTAGGCATACAGTTCTCCGCCATCTGTAACTGGGGGTGGGACTGTTGTTAATTTTACCCTTATAATCTAGACGCTTCAGCGAATATCTGTAGGCATACTGTTCTTCTCCACCATCTACTCCCAAACTACTTCAGAATAAGTGTGCACTGACCAATATCTGAAAAAAAAGCTATTCAAAGAAAGTATCTACATATAGGTATTTAAGGCCTTTTCAACAGTGATGGTCTGATTGGTGCTGCTTTTTTGGTCCTAGCGACAACACATCATAGTATTTCAAGTTGAGACAGGAATGTGGTACAGCATACCTCAAATTTGTCTATCTCACTGTTAAATATCTAGTATTCCAAAGCAACCTAGCATTTGACATCATTCAGCACTGATGTGACTTTTCTGATCACTACTTATCAATCAGTTGTGTGTTGTTTGACTGCCTTATTAGTCTAGCAGCGGTAACACTCTGACTAACAAAACAAAGGTTGAGAGTTTGATTCCTGCTGGAGACCACCATACTTACAAATGGCCTCAGTTTTCCTTGTCTTCCTCAATGTCCTTGTCTGGTTACCATAGCACAGGACAACCTAGTTTGGGACCAACAATCGATTGCATTGTGTGACCACTGTTGCATGCTGGCTTCCCCCACTTCGTAGGTTCAGAGACCCAATAAGATAAATGTATTGACCTAGATTTTATGCTCTTAATTTGTTTAAATGTTTCCCAGTTGTGATTTTGTTTGGCTACCAGTATGCTTTGTTATGTACCTTAGTGGTTTTGACTGATTCTCAATATTTTCATCAGCTGAAATCGCTAACACTGCAGTCTTATAATGAAAAAAAAAAAAAAACACTGTTTGTTATTGAAAATTGTTGATCAGTTCTATTAACTTCAGTATTGATTAGTAATGAAGATATTTTGATCTAACCAATGAATCATCAACTATCACTTTATCTTGTGTAAAATCCAATAGATGCGATTTTGCTCTAGTTTTCTATTTGGACAAATTATGCTTAAATTGCAATGTTTTTTTGTTATTCGATTGGTAATGTTACAGCTGACTGACTTGCATCACTTTATACATGCTTTGAACCCATAACTTTACATAAACAAGAAAGTTGCGCTGAGCAGGAAAAGTTGCCTCTTATTTCACTGTAGCACAATACATAAACCAAACTTTTTAAGCAACTACGAATTTAAACTACAGGGTTCTTTCCCTGAAAGAAACATTGTTGAAAGAAAACTAGACAAGGTCAGCTCCCTAATATCCACAGGAAGTGACCTACTTACTGCCTTGTTTTGGTTACAGAATTAGAACAATACTTTGGAGGAGATAAACAGTAGGAGAGAACAAGAGTGTAGGAACATCAACGTACCTGGAGTGGGCTCCATCCCGAGCTTAGCTGGGGCTGCCGCCCGTTGGGGTTGTGCTGCGAACCGCCTGACATACTGCCGTGCCGTGCCGCGGCTGCTCGCTCCGGTTTCGCCCCACGCGCCTCAGTCCACCATAATGATACCGGCAACTGCAAATCCTTCGCCCGCGTAACTATGCACCCCTGCCGTACGACGTGTTATTCTTTTGAAACGTGTTCAGTGTCGCACGTAAATAAAACATGCACCCAATGCGTGCCACAGATCTCGAAATCTCGAGCTAGAGTGAAAAAACCACTCGAACAACACCAAATTCAACGAAAACTTGATTTATTCCGTGTACGAAATGGTGTTCACGAGTCTGATGCTCACTTCGCGTGACATTTTGATCGCATTTACTTCTGTGATTTAAAACACTTTAACAGCAAATATATGTCCGATTGACGATTCCTGAACTTTGATCGCTGCCTTCCACAAGTGAACACGTAATATTTCGCTGAAAATAAGCTCAAAAAATGTAAATTTCGATAATGGCCAACAGAAATCCATGCAACAATGGTGGCCGATTGGAGAATTTCAAAGCGATTACTGCGCCATCTTTTTGAAGGTAATGAAACTTACGAAACGTGAATGCATGTCGGTGAAACAGCAGACCGGAAGTGGTTTTTGGTGGTCTATGGATTGGTAGCAATATTACAAAACTCAGTGAATGAAAAGAAAATTCTCCAGATAGGTAATTTTATATGGCTGTTGGGCTGATAGGATTTCAGTTCCTGAAAAGAAGCAAAATTTTCACTGTTAATTTTTCCATATCTCGCTTCGGAGCTTATTTTTAGCAGAAATGGCTCACTTTACCAATATAAGCGGCAACACCAGTTTCCATGGCAACGATTGTTTTGTTTTCATTTCATTTCATTTCATAACGGGCGGTTATGGGCGGTTGTCAAGTGACGCGTAACTGGTGCAAAAGTTTTGTGTTACCAATGAGAGAAAGTGAGTGCACAAAGTTCCTGGTGTCCATCAGTGGCCAAATAGAGAACGTGAGGTTTCCAGGTGGCGTTTTCGATGAAGAAGTCTACATACAGTACGATTTCGTATGGGGCCCGGATTGGTCAGTGGAATCCGGACTTACGTCTGGAACCACACAAATGTCTCGGTCAGGGATTGACCCTGAGACCGTGGTCTTCAATATGCCCGTTGAAATTGTATTCAGCAGTACTAACGTAAGCGGATGTAAGTATATTTAATATTATGCCTCACTGTTTTTTATTTATAAAGAATACGTGTAGAAAATCGCGGCGGAGACTGAAAAACAGCGACCATTTCAAAAGTGTGCTAAATTAAATTACTCTTATGTTAAGAAGCAAATTTGTTACTTTTGAATAAAGTTCTTTTTATTTTATTATTTTTATTTATTTACTATTTTTTGAGGTTATGTATTTTTGCAACTCCTCTTACACTTCAAATAACATTATCCAGGGCCTCAAATCATCCTGACAGTGCGAGCCAACAACACATTAAGCAGGGAGTCTCTGCGAGGCTACTCCCTGGTGCTTGCACCGCCCACAACCGGCGCGAGAGAGATTGTGACGCCCATATTGAGGCCCCGAGCTGCTACAACGTTAGGGGAGTGGCTGGCGTGGCTTACGGGCCGGTACCCAGAGCTCGCTGACCCGAAAATGCTGGCTAATGGAAAGGAAAACTATTGTAAGTTGCTTTGACATGGACCATTTTCTGGCTTTGAGGTGTTTTGCTATACAAGTCCTTCACATAGAAGAAATAAATAAGCAGTGACAGTCACTGTCGTCGGACACGAAGAAAATTTTTCTCAAAAACTGAACTCCGACCATCTTTTATAAGACTTTATTTGGTATTAATAGTTTTTCAGTTGTTTTAGATTTAGGTTTTGACACCTATCCACTCCTTGATGTTGCACGACAAAGACAGTTTTCTTATGCCAGGCCTTCCACCTTAAAACCCATCAATATGGTCTGTAGCAGCCGGTATCTTAATTTTACACCATAGACTGACCTACCAAATGTCACTATGAGGAAAGCCTTCAAAATCCAAAAAAAACAATGTCAGCTGTTCCATACATTTTAATGATGCAACTTAAGTATTAAACGGGTGATATTTTTCCCTAGTTTTGTGTATGGGAATTTTTTACACAGCATATTATAGAGTAGAGAGGTGAAGGTTCTTGTACACCAGGAATTACAAAAAGGGACTTAAAAAGAATGAGGTATGGTACAATTATCAGCCTTATTACTAAGATGTTAATTATGTTATGCTTCCACTATTCTGCACAGAGCGTAATTTTCTTAAATATACCCATTATTTAGTTATATATATGCACAATCATGAGTAAAGGGTTGTGAATTATTATGTACAATATTGTCAGTGTTAACACCTATTGTTATGATCTGATGTACGATGTGATTAAGATAGGAATAAATTAAGTATGTGGCATAAAATTGGATCAGTAATGATTAAAAAATTCAAAATAATTATTCAAACAACCATTGCTAGTGCTAAAGTACACTATTCACTCCCTTTTAATGATGAAGTACCTGTGACAGAGAAACCCGCTCTTCCATAACTTACAAAGGTTGAACAACTAAACTAACTTATGAAAAATATACATTTTAATAAACGACATTAACAAACATGAAACTGAAACAACGTTAACTGACTTAATACTTTGTAACGTGATTAGTTCTTTATTAATAATAACGGTTATATGCAGAAATATGTAAAGTTTACTGTGGTCACCACGCTAGGTCAAGCTTGTGATGTTTCGTGGTGGTTTACATTAATGAGCTTAAGTACAACTTAAAACTTAAAACTTAAATATGCAGTTGAACTAAATAATAGTTTTATAATTCAAACTTAAAGTTTTGAGTGAATCAACTTTGGTTACACTAGAAATTCCGCTATAGCTTGCCTTGACCAAGAGACTAGTACGTAAATTGACAGTGAACACATGTCACTTGCTCACATTTCCACGAATATGATAATCTCTAGATTAGTTCTAAAAAACCTTTTATTTCTTATCTTACTAATGTATTGTTGTTAAACCAAATTAGTTGGCAATGAGGATGGTCGAGGACAGACGAAAGAGACGCGCCAGGGGGAGGCCGATGGCCTATGCAGTGGACGAGTACGGCTTGATTGAGTTGGCAACACTTCGAACCAGTGGGATCTGATGTCCCAAACTGGGATGAACCACGTCAAACGTGGAAAAAACCCCAGACTGAGGATTTCTGAATAAAAGTTCAAATCCTTCAAATCCTTACCGAAAAGTTCAAATAGATTCATTAAATAGATTCTCATCAATTTCGTTTACCAAAAAAATCCATATTGTATAAAATTTGGTAAGCTTTTGTCCGTTTCCGTGAGCAGTTATTTATTTTTGGAACCCTATAATTTGGTATCAATTTATTATTTTTACAGCTAAAATCATATAGCTGTAAAAATAAGAAATTTTTATTTGGCTCAGTACCGAGATTAAAAAAAATTTTTTTTGATTGTTTAATATCAGTATAATAAACACGCAAAAATTATTTTCTAAATTATTTTCCCCAAAAACCAAAACTTTCGTAAGCACTTCACATTATGAACATTCCGGAATGACTTTATTGAATTTTCCGACAAAATTTCAAGTAAGTGATTCCGTAATTAAATTAATAATACCCAACAACTATTGATAGCCGCGAACATTGTGTCATCTACGTCCTCAGTGGACTGTCCGGTGTCCGGCGCAATAAGTGTAAAAGTAAATTTCGCTCTCGTCTCCCAGTGCTCCGCACGGAGTCCTACGGCAGCGTGCGCCTGCGACTCTCTATGGTGTCCAAGGACCTGCGCAAGCTGGGATACGACAACCAGCCGCCCTACTGCTTCTCCACGTGAAGGTAACTACTGAGGGACTATTCGATGATATTGAAAATAGTGATCTTTGCCTAACTGTACGATATTTATTACCATAGCAACATTTTTACATGAGCGGTACACAGCGGCCCCTCACTAGGTAAAACCTGTACTGCAGACGCCCAAAACAGTTTTTTCAAAGAGTGGGTTACAAAAATTAAAACTTATTTACAAAAACATGATTCCTCGAACACTACTCAGAAGCAGTTTAAAAGATCAGTGATTACGTATTTTCCTTGTAAAGTCTCTACCACAGACTATTTTATACGGCGTTTGTCGAGTGTTTTAAGGAATCGTGATTGTATAAATGAGACCAAATTTACCTCGGAGTACTGAAAATGCATCTGGGAAGTGTTTTAGAGGAATCTTATTTTTATAAATAACACTGTGACTATTGGTGTTTTTAGTTCCATTTCTACTAGTGATCTTACAAAGAAACATTATTCGTATCTATTGTTGATCCGTGTCAAAATTTAATTCTTTACTGGTTATATTGGCAAAGTGAAATTGGCTGCTGATACTTAAATTATAAATCTAATATATAAAAATCTCGTGTCACAGTTATCGAACTTCTCAGAAACGGGTTCACCGATTTTTATGAATTTTTTTGTTGTGTATTTGTTGTATTTGAACGGTGGTAGCCTAGTGGGTAGAACATTGTACTCGGAAGCGAGACACTCAGGTTCGATGTCCAGTGCGGGCGTGTACCTATGACTTTCTTTTCTAAGTTATGTGCATTTGTGAAGTAATAGTAGCAATACCACTCGCTAACGGCGACGGAAAACATAGTGAGGAAACCTGAGTGTCTGAGCTATTCACATACCTCAGCGCTTTTAAATCGCCAATCCGCGGTGGCCACGTGTGGTGATTGGTGATTAAGTCCATCCTCTCTCTCTGAGAGAAGGCCCGTGCCCTACAGTGGGACGTGTATAGGCTGCTTATGATTTGGTATGTCTGAGAATAGGTCGTAGTCAACTGGTATTCTATAAAATGTGTATTAAGCAACATTATACTAATGGACGTTATTTAATCATACATAATGTTAACGCTCGTTGAAAATTACTTTTAATTTTACGGCACGGCTTAGGTTAAAACGTTTTTAATTCTAATAAGATCCTTAAAAATATTGTTATCTTATCTTATCCATAAACTAATTGGGACTTGGGAATGTACCTGTAAGTTCATTTTCACCCATCTTTTTTATAAATTTTAAAATAGACGAACTTAATAGAATTAGGTACATTTTGACCAATTAACGTCGAGATGTTTTCTGAGTTACGTTCAATTTGTGGTAGCAATACCAGTCGCTAAACGTGAAGGAAAACATGGTGATGAAACCTGAACGCCTGAGGTGTTCACATACCCTAGCGCTTGAAGTCCCCAATCCGCGGTGAGCACGCGTGGTAATTAAGCCCATACTCTCTTTCGGAGAGAAGAGCCCTGCAGTGAGACGTATATAGACTGGCCATATAAAATGTTCTCTATCCTCATATTGTATACTCACGGCCATTACCTATAAACAATCCACAGATACATATGTTCTTCCACACTGTGTTAAATGTTAACTGACTGTAGACTTATGCCTGTGTACAAAACCAAAATACCACTGACTAACACACTTATTACGAAATCTCCGCAAATAGATTCTAAAAACTTGTCAGCACACACTTTATCTGGGTTCAATACGTCCTAGCATAGAAATACAAATATAAAAATAAACTTTATTGACTTAATAATGTACATACCTACATACATGAAATACATAGAATACTCTGTACATAAAAATTCGCTAAGAAACTATTTTTCCTTCTACCGATTGACCTTGAAATTAATCATTTAAATTGAATTTTATCGATTAGCGACCAATATCGACGCATGGTTGACTCATAATCGCCTTCTCCGAAGAGGACTAAAGAGGATCTGATGAATTAATAAACATTTATTGAAGTCAACGTGTCAAGTGGGTCCACGACACCTTGACCACCATTCAGTGGCTGCCTTAATCCACCGTCCGTCTAACCAAATGCCTCGCCTCGCACGGGCCATGCTAGGCAAAAAATCAAAGTCGAAGGCACACCAATCACAAAGCTAAAATGGAAGAAAGTATCAATCAGCATATCCGTCCGCTGCTGGACATAGGCCTCCCCAAGACACGCCACTTCTTATTGAACTAGGCCAGCATCATCTAGCCGCTACCTGCATTCATTGGTGATTGACACGGCCTATAAGATCAGCTAGTTGAAGTGGCATGGGGTACAAACTAGGCTATGGGGTACAAAGGTTCTCGATCGGAGACCATGAACTGACAAACGCAGCGGCGTGAAACGGCGTGTCTTGGGGGAGACCCAAGGTACGCCACTTCTTTTAGTCGCTGCCAGAAATCTGCCTCCGACCTCTGCGCTGTAAGAAAGAATACTTTAATAAATCGCCCAAATTATTTTCGATATCCTAAAGCAGAATCCAAGATTTTTGCGCTTCAGACTTGACCAGCCTGAAAATAGATTGCGCAGTGCAGCCGGCATAGGGGCGGGCGTACCTTGCCCTCGCGTCCTCACATGTAGCGGCAATTAACTGTGTAAAAAATAGCCGTGGCTTCTCAAATCAGGCCCCCATGTCCTTAAGCAAGGCTGCTGGCTGTGTCGGGCCGCGGTTTTTTGTGAATTAGGCTGGTGGTTGCTTACGAAAATTGTCACTTGTCAGTAGTAGAGATGGGTAGTAGAGGTAGATAGTTTTTATTAATTAACCATTATTGTGTCACATTGCTGGTCAAACTCCTTCTCTCCTGCTTTCCACCTACCCTTGTAGTCCTTGTTCATGCCCACCTCACACCATCGTACATTAAACTCACTCGCGCCTGTATCCAGGAAAAGGAATTGTAATTTTTTTCGAACATGAAACTATATTACATTATTTCGAATATATTGAGGGTGGTTTCTAAAATGCGCAATTCCTGAGACACCCCAATTAAAGTTTGTGTTCGGCAATATGTTTTGTTCTAACAGTTTTTTCCCTTGTTTTTTGAAATATCAGGCTTTTTTTATAATTTTAAATTCGATGTCGCAACCTTCAGTAAATCATTGTTCTATGTAGAAGAATATCCATTCTAGATAAAACATATTAGTTTTAATAATTATCTCCCTAACACCGCCACAACAAAGCAAAAAAAACCGTAAAAAAAAAAATTTATGGGATTTATTTGAGTTGAGCTAAAAAGAGCTACGAAGATTTTTGTATGGGGCCTGGCATAGTTCATAGTGGCGCCCTCTATATTTTTTCAATATCGTGGAGCATGATGAAACCTAGCTAGATCGATAGAGGACAAAAAAGTAAACAAGAAATTATTAAGGTCACCATGTCCTAAAGTGGCACGTTTAGGAGTTATTGAGCTTTGAAGTTTGTATGAGATTTTTATAAAACTTAACTTTTGAATAATTTTTCACTAAATACTGGAGTATATGCTTGGCACCTGTGACTCGTTGCCGATTCTTGACTAAATTGCTAAATAAGTCGTAGAAAAAACACCCAGTTTATTATAGGTATATTAAGGCACCCGAGCGTAGCGAGGATGCTTACAATGCGAGGATATTACGGGAGCTTTTACCAGAGTTATAAATCTGCTTTTCATCAATCCTATCAGGTAAATAAATAATTATTTAAATAAATAAAAAGATTAATCTCAAAGAAGTTTGTAATAGGTAGGTGCCTCAGTGGGTAGGTCCGTAGGTTCTTTCTTTGCCCAACTGAAGATGAAGGTAGGTACCTACCTAATTATTGGATATTGCCTACCTACTACGCTACGTCAGGAAATGGTATTTATGTTAAAAACATGGTTGAACATGGTTTTACACACAGCAGCGGTTTAAATTTCTAGCGATATGTACCTATCTACATTATTTATAGGTACCTACCTACCACCTAAAGCTATCTATATTAATTAAACTGTAGGTTTTATATTGACATGTTTTGAATTTTAATCGAATTGAACGAATTGGATGCATGAATAATACTATAATTTCATGTATATGTTACAGTCATAGTGATTAAATAGCTATTCTACATAATGACTGGTCATTATATATAAAAGCCAAATTCACTAGACAAAGTAATAAATTATTATGCTAACGTTTTATTTTGGCAAGTGTTATATAGCAAATAATTGTTTGATTAAATTTATATTTCGCATTTTGTTTGTTAGGTCAGTACACATAAGCAAAAATAGGTTCGAAGTTTGAAACTTCGGGTGTTAGTTCTTTTTTTTTATATAAAAGCGAAAAAAAATATTTCACAAAAAAACTTAGTTTTGTGTCAAGCTTAAACAAGGTTGGTGCATGGAAAAGTCATAGGTACCCTACATTATGATATTAATATGATATTAAATAAAATTGCTAGTAAATGTGATTAATTTTGTGTTAATTATCACTTTATCTAAACTGAGTAGACATTATATAAATAATGACTAGACAATATATATAATATCCAGATTTATTACTTTGGCTGTAACATATATATGTATATAAGTAGGTACCTACTAGACATAGCTACCCAGACTTTAAAAAACATCAAAGTAGGTTTGAATCCCCGAGAAAACTCATATCAAGTGACAAATTCAGTGATGAAACTCAGTTAGTGGAAATTCCATACAAACTTCAAAGCTCAATAACTCTTAAACGTGCCACTTTAGGACATGGTGACTTTAATCATTTCTTGTTTACTTTTTTGTCCTCTATCGATCTAGCTAGGTTTCATCGTGCTCCACGACATTGAAAAAAATATAGAGGGCGCCACTGAGACTATGCCACTAATCTTCGTGGCTCTTTAAAAGTAGAACAAAAGTGGTTGTAAATGACAAACTAAGCGAGATGTTTCAGAAATTTTGCACATTTTGGAAATCATTCTGTATGTACTTATGTAATAGTAAACTCTAGCTGTGTCCGCGGCTTCGTTTATAATAAACCTAATTGAGTAAAGTGCAAGGACAGGAACGTATCCATTACTCCTTATTCGAAACAAGTTAATGAGTTCGGTGTAGATGCGAGAAATCAAAGGTTATTTTTATAACTTTTGATTTAAGACCAACACTGAAATCGCAAAAAAAAATATCTGGTGTTTCCTACATAGTAAGGCAACTGAAAGGAATTTATACAGGAAATTTTTTAACCCTAGATACCTAACGACGACTATTTTGAGGCTAACGCCTAATGGTTAGTTTTAAATAAAACTCTTTTGTTTTTGTTACTTTTCTTGCACTTTTTTAATGAAATAATTTGTTAATATTTATTTTTCTTTATGTTTAAAATGGCCTGCATTTCTACAGATCAAAACCGACATTCTTATGAGAAATTAAAACAGAAATTTTAAAAAAGTAGCTGTTCATTTTAAAGGAAAACTTAAACTGTCAGACATTAGAGAAAAACAAATTACCATTTCACGCCCAGTCAGTACGAAAATATTTTTTTTGCTAACCATAAAATGCGATATTGATTGTAAAATTTCGAAAAAAAAATATTACTGAGCTGTCGGAATTCGTTGCCTCTCGCCAAGCCGTATGACGAACATTGCGTCGACAATTAGAACAATTTTTCTGTCGCATATTCGTCGAAACGACGAAGGTTAGGTGTCTAGGGTTAAACCAACACCAATAGCAAACGAAGTCGCGGTCACAGCAGGTCTAAAAATTATGTTCCAGACACTACATGGTCACTCAAGTCGACTAGAGTAGGTAAAGGTTGATGTAATAAAATTCTCATGATGACACTTAAGATTATAAAGATTTGTTTACTAGTCTGTGCATAATGTTTTTAAATATGCTTGTCGATATCTTAGTAGTATTTTTTTTATTACCGTATCTGTAGGTAAAATAACTTGATCGTTTTACTATTAAATAAAAGTAAATAATATTTTTCAAAACCCCGGGAAAGTGGGAGATTTCTTCCAGCAAACCGTGGGGAGGTGTGAAACGGGTCTATATTTGCACGTGCACAGCATAAATTTACCCAGATAGCGAAATAATGTAGTATATAAAAATCTCGTGTCACAGTGTTTGTTTGTTATCGAACACCTCCGAAGCGGCTTCACCGATTGTTATGTTTTTTTTTTGGTAGGTATAGGTCGGTCATAGGCTAATTAATATGGCAAAACATCGTTTGCCGAGTCAGCTAGTATTAATATATATACCTACCCAGAAAATATAATATATAATGCTAATTATGAAAATAATAACCTCGATAAAGCATCAGAGAAAAATACATACATACGTGGTTCATCATAATCGATTAACCTTTGGTCACTGAACCATATTACATTTCGGCAAAATTAATTTACATCGCCGACGTAATTGTTGAAAGTGAAAGTGAAAGTGAACTACATTTATTGCCAAAAACACATTATACATAAATATAGACATAAGCTTACATAATTATCGTTGCGCGAATTCTGCTTGTAGAACAAATAAGTTTCTTATGATTCCGTATGCAAATTCCATGAAGATAGGTTAAATTCAGGTTGCTGACTAACCCACTGTTTCTCGTACGCTAACATTATGTCAATCTACTGTTAGCAGCTGTAAGTTGGACAAAGTGCATTAAAAAAATAACGACAGCGCTAAAAACATAGAAATAAAATAGACGAATATTATGACCTTTAAATTTAAATTCGATGTAGGTATTGTAGAAGTATGGTTTGGAGCCGGTGCCAAGTTACGTCACCAGCACATACATTGTATTGTAATGCTACTTTTGGCATTAATGCTATCTAGTCCTAGGTTTTTTGTCTTACGTTCACGGCCATGGGTCCTAAAAATCACTGTTAACATTTATTTTTTATTTACAGTGTTTTAAAAATACACGTTTCATTAGTTTACTGCTTCGTTAAAACACTGCTGGTTTGTCTTTCAACTGGCGTCTTTAGACATAACAATCGTAGGTACTAGATGGCACGTCATTACAATGTAGCATACTATTTACACTTGCCTACAGTACAAACACATTACACAGTTCGGTCGGGTATATTGCCCGGTCATAGGAAAATAAAACACCGTCAGGCTAGGGTATATTGTAAAAATGTGACATTCCGTTGTTCGCTGCGTGCGGCGTATGCGCTCGGTGGAGCATACTGTCATGGTCATATTGGTCATGGCACGTACAGTAAGTAGGGTGGGCCGATATTGTTTTTTTTTAAATTTCACTAGAGTAGACCCCGCAAAAGTTGCGTAATATTATGTAGATAACAGGAAAAATAAAGAAAAGATCCATGATATAACTTTTAGCCCTCTGCCAGCGATTGAATTGAAAAAAGATACAACATTTTCATGTTTTTTCTGTAAAGTAATGTAAACAGCTTTTATATATTATTCGATAGTTTTATTGCTTCTAATACTATATTTAGCATTCTACTTCAGCTTTAGACACTTTAAATTTAAGTTTTGACCTGTTACAAACTTAGAAAAAGAACTTGGCATCAGACGCTATTTTCGCTGGTCCTTTAGTTAAAAATCTAAACTAAAAGTGCAAAAGTCGGAAAATTTATAATTTCCGGAGAAAAAAATAGTTTTAACTGTATTCAATGACATGAAATCCATTTAAAGAACGTGTGTAAAATTGGAGTTACTGAGAAGTTAATAACTATGTCTCCTTATTTTGGTTTATTCCCAATTCAAGGTGATTTTATAGTTTTTATCAGTAACAATATATATTTAAAAAAATGTTGTCAGTTATCAGTTGAAATCAACATACGCTCGTAAAATGCATGTGGACCACATTTGTTACTTGTGTCATAGGAAAGTGTAAAATAATTTGCTGAAATTCTAAGAAAATAAAAACCTCCCACTAACATCATACCCTATTACAAATAAAAATTAAAATAACACGGTAAAACAAGAAGTGTGCCTTCTAAATATCTAAAATATATGTTTGTCAACTAAATGATGAAAGTTTATTTACCACATAGTTTTTTTATAAGCTTCGACTAACATTGAAAGACATTCAAAGCATTCTTAGATTGATAAACTTTACATGAGTTAGTCTAAAAATGTGAGGACTATCATTGTTTTAGCCACACAAAGAACGTCGTTTTGTGTCTGAGCAACGATCTTAGACGGAAAACTTGCTCCTAGCAATGAGACTACACCACGAACAACATAATTATGTATGAAGCACAAATCTCAAAAGCTATTAAGCTACACTTTGTGGTTCTACCGCTCAAAACTAGTTCTTCGAGCTCCTAAAGATGACATTTCCGGCTCAGGATACAGTATATAAGTATACTGCATTGGGAACCTCATTACGTCAGCTCTTCATTGATATTTTCAAATCCTAATGAAGACAAGGTCGTTGCAAAAACAAATCAACGGTCTCAACGCGACCAACCTTGCTACAAGCAAGCTATAGAAAAATCATATAAACTGGTGTCAACAGCTACTAAGTTAGAATATTACTGGAGAGATATTTTACTTGTAAATTTCGTCAGCAATGCTGACTCTTGACCATAAAATATGTTTAACATTATGATGTTGAAAAAGTTAATTTTATGACTAATTTTAATGAAGTTATTTTCGAAAACTTAACAATATTGTTCATAAAATAGAAAAACTATATAAAATAGAAAAACTAATATTTACTTCTACACATTTGAAGAATGAGTAAAAATTATCAAAAAGTCGACTGTTTAACGGCTGGTGAGGCCTCAAGTTTAAATCAGCGTTTCATAACGCAACTTTTGACACCTCTTACGCAATTCGAACACCCGTTACGAAATTCGAACAATTTTTTTTTCCGTACAATATCGGCCTACCCTAATGTTTTTTTTTCTTATACAGTGTTCGGTATGGTTTTAAGTACAAGCTGCGATATTAAGTTGGATAGTGGTTACGTACGGACGGACGTTAGATTAAATCAGTTTTTATTTGGTTTTACTATTAATGGTAAGTAGGTTACATTATTTGCTTTTTGTAAACTGTCTAGTAATTCTTTTTTTTAATAAAAATGAGATGTTTTGTTTTTTTATTAAGTTTAATGTTAGAAGGTAGAAGATAGAAACTCAGAGGTTCTCTTACCAAAAATATTATTGAAACGAGGTTTTGTTACTTTTTTATTACCTATTTGTCGTGTTATGATGCTGTGCTTAGAAGGAACTTAACTTTCGGTGCGGAAGAAATGCTCAATTAGTAATTGGAGGTTAACTTTATGATGCACTGGCAAAACTTTGCAGCATTTTAATGTGCTGATCATAGTAATCGTTGAATTTAATTTCTATTTTTTGTGGCACTATGAGTTTTAGTATAACTTTTAGTAGATTTTGGTTTGGTGTCATGATTGAGAGTTTGTACAGACACTTTGCAAATTCGATCTGTAAAAAGAGATGTTAGTTTTTTCCTCGGTGACGCTAGTGTTACTCCCTGGAGCCCCTTGAGATAAGTTTAACTGAAAAGGAACCTTCGATGCTACGTCCTTAATATAGGTATTTGGTTTCGCATCATGACAGATTTAGTTTAATCCACACTCTCAGACGATTAATTAGTAGGCCGTTCTTTGCCAGTCGATTATTGGTGCTCATCACGTGCTCATAATGGAGAACTTGCACAAAAAAAATGTTTTAATAGAATAGGAGAGGACACGTTAACAGATAAATAAACGTGGTATTTTTTTCGCAGTCGAAAAATCAATGTATATAGTTACGTGGTACTAAAACGTAATGACGTCACTTCCTAACGTAACGCTTATAATGTATGAAACGTTTATGAATATTTGAGTTATCTTGCAAAATAATGTTTTTATGCATGTACACCCTTATAAGAAAACGTTCAGAATTAAATGACAAAACGAAATCTAATTCGTGTTATGTTATAAGAGTAACTTTATTATTCGCGTATTTTGTGACCCCGAAAAAATATTTTTATTGATTTATTTTTAAATTTTTCCTAGGTTTTTATATGATTTCTATGGTATAAAAGCAAAGTCACTCCAATCTGAGTTAGACGCGAGTTCCCCATTATGAGGTGTATTGTAAAATCATCCTTTATAAGTTGTTGTCTACAGTTGGTGTAACATAATATGTGTTTGATGAAGTCCATACCTGTTTTGGTTCTGTAGTATCTACAGGCGAGAATCTGTTATCAGCTCTTAGTTACTTTTTTTTCAACTAGTAGGTATGTTCTGAATAAATAGAATGAATGAATTAAATTACAATTTCCGTATTACTACTTTATTTATGTACATAGCCTTGGTTGTGTTTATTTATTTAGGTTGCCAGCATACAATTAGGAGATTAGTAAACCGCGCTGAAGTTACTTTACTGTAACCTCGTCCTTATTTCTCAGACTTCCGAGGCGCCTAAGTACTTAATTCTCATAATTTATACTAGTAGAAAACTTTATACTAGTGGTTTCTTGGCTTTTCAAATTCATTATTTTTTTATTATTAATATGTTTATTGCATATAAGTAGTTTGTTTGTTAGAACTGAGATTTCCGCACTTACCCCCAGTTTCTCGTACAATAACAAGCTGTTAATCTACTGTTAACAGCTGTCAGTGTTTTTTTTTGTATGCATTTTGGTCAATTTACAGCTGTTAACAGTAGATTAACAGCGTGTTAGTGTACGAAAAACTGGCCTCACAGCTGGGCCATTGTATGTAGGTAACAAGCGCTGAGGTATACACCTCAGACACTAGGGTTTCCTTACGATGTTAGCCTTCATCGTTAGCGAGTAACATTACAACAACATCTTCACTAATGTACGTAACTTGGAAAACAGAGTTATTGGTGAATTCCTCGATTCGAACCCACGACGTCCCGGATCTGAGGCCGGCGTTCTACCACTGCTGTTTTTGCACATAATTAATCATTAAAATTATGCGGTGGACTTAATGCTACAAGCATTTGTAGCATTAGTCGACCGCAGGAGGTGTATGAAAATACCTCATTAGCATACGAAAGTGTGAAAATGATAAAATATATTATTCCTTGCTAGCTAAATCCCCAAACGTTGTTTTACCAATTTCATAAAAAATCGGTGTAGCGGTTTCGGAGGAGTTCTATAACAAAAACTGTTTCACAAGGTTTTTATATATTAGATTTAGTGAGTTAAAACTTTTTCTTATGTATGGTATTTTGGTGTAGTTGCATTACTAACTAGGATTGTACGACTAGGAATAATAAGACAATACTTTTGCGTCATGGAAAAAGCGATAAACAGAAATTAGTTAGATTGACGATCGCTGACCATTGTTTTCAGGTGCGTAATCTAACATACGTTTATGTTAGATTACGCAGGTATAGGATATGTATTATATGTTGCCGCCAAATGTTTAAATCAGCCGTGTAGACTTTAGGCCCATGCACCGTCCAGGCACTTTTTATTAGGCGGCGAAATTCAATAACTTGGCTAGACTGTTAATTGTAATAATGCACAACGGAACCCTAAATCAAAACATATCTTTCTATAACCACAATATTTTTAAACGACCACTTCACAATATGGTGTATGCGAGAAAAAAATTGCATCCCTAATTTAGGGTAACCCCACCCTAAAATAATATTTTTGTAAGATTTCGTTTTACCGTTTTGTCGGCGTAATTAATATATACGTCTATGTCAAATTTCAGCTTTCTCGTACTAATCGTCTCTGCGTTAGGCTGCGGACAGACAGACGGATAGACAGACAGACAGACGGACGAACATGGCGAAACCATAAGGGTTCCTTGTCGACTACGTAACCCTAAAAAGGCATTCTCTGCTTTTTGTTTATTTACAGTTCGTAACTTGCTTTTTCTATTTTCACAACATCTGATTCCAACTTTTACAATTCTTGGAGATTGTTCACTAAATTCTAAGCACATTTTCAAAGAGTTTTAACAAAGTGGCCTCACGCATCTTTCTCATCTTTTTTTGATAAAAGTCGTTGTAGACAAAAAACGTCGGCAAAAATATTAGACAACAGACTCCGCGAGTGGCAGAGTAATCGTTTAAACGTTTTTAGAAAGTTAAAAATTTATTTTAAATGGGAAAAAGAGGAAACCGTTAAAAAAAACTTGCCATCTTCCGTAACTGTTAATAAAATATTTAAAAAAGAAAGAACTTCGTTTTCGATTCTGATCGTTTTTCCCAACGTTCCGTAAATGTCACACGTTTGTCGAAACAGAAAAAAATATTCCTTGGTAAACATTTGGCATGTTAGTTGGCAAATTGATTTGTGTTCCTAAAGTATATACCCTTCTTTTTACGTGCAAATATAAACTTCGGACCAGAATCTCAGTATTTAGGTTTTTAGTTTTTTTTCGTAATTCTTACAGTAATAGGATGCGATTAGTTTATCTTAGTGTACGAATCGCAAGCAAATACGCCGGGATCGTATCCCGGGATCGGGACGAAAAGAAAGAAAAAAAAAATAAAACCCAACTGGAATTCTGAAGATGGTAGTAGGTTTCTATTTGCACGTAAAATGAGTATAGAAGAATATATAAGTGGCGTAGTGAACCCTGTTTATGGTGCCCCGCGAGATTAATTTGGTTATTTGCTAATCCAGGAGTCCTGGACCAGGACTGACAGTACCCCTGATAATTAGATTAGATTACGTTAATTATCTCTCCGAAACTGTTCACGAACGCACTGGAAGATGCCTTCAAGCTTCTGGAATGGCAGGGACGCGGCATCAATATCAATGGCGAGTACATCACGCACCTTCGATTTGCCGACGATATAGTAGTCATGGCAGAAACGATGGAAGACCTCGGCATAATGCTCGAAGACCTCAGTCGAGTTTCCCAACATGTGGGCCTTAAAATGAACATGGTCAAAACGAAGGTCATGTCGAACGCCCGTGTTGTGCCCACCCCAATAACATTGGGGAACTCGGCTCTCGAAGTTGTAGACGAATACGTCTACTTAGGACAAACAGTCCAACTAGGCCAGTCCAACTTCGTGAAAGAGGTCAATCGTCGAATCCAACTCGGCTGGGCAGCATTCGGGAAATTTAGAAAAAGACAAAGTTGTACAACCAGTGTGTGTTACCAGTGATGACATATGGCACCTCAGAACACTGTGTTCTGTGTATGGCACTGAAACGTGGTCTCTCACTATAGGCCTCATAAAAAGGCTCAAGGTCATGCAACGAGGTATGGAAAGGGCTATGGTCGGAATTTCTCTACGAAATCGAATCAGAAATGATGAGATCCGTAGATGAACAAAAGTCGTCGACATAGCCCAGCGGATTAGTAAGTTGAAGTGGCAGTGGGCGGGGCACATAGCACGCAGTACTGATGGCCGATGGGGCCGAAAAGTTCTCGAATAGAGACCACATATCGGCAAGCGCAGCGTAGGACGACCAGCCACAAGATGGACAGATGACCTCATCCAAGTCGCAGGAAGGCGCTGAATGCAGGCCGCTTCCAACTGGTCTTTCTGGAAATCCATGGAGGAGGCCTATATCCAGCAGTGGACTTCTTGTGGCTGAATGATGATGATGATGAGATTAATTATTGCACACCATACATTTTAGTTTTGCTTAACATAAGACAAAGATTTTCCAAGATCGCATCCTTTGAAGATGATAGTTGATACTTTTTGGTCTGGCGTCAGCGTGGTGCGCAGGTAATGTGACTTGGTCATTATGTAAAGTGTTGCAGTTTTTTTATCGCCTGACAGATCGCGAAAGTTTTGTGGCGAAGGCTTTGTCGCCCGGCCGGGCGGACGCAGAGGCTCGGCTCCGTCCATCTTCGTTCTAATTGATTGTATACGGCAAAACTTAGACATTTAAGCCTTTTAATGTATTTTGTTTTCTGGTGTGTACAATAAAGTGTTCTAATCTAATCTAATCTAATGTTTATAATATGATGGCACTTAACTTTTTATTTTGTTTCTGTATGTTGTTGTTATAATCAATGTTTTTTTCTTCTTTTCTTCAGTGGTATCTAGTTTAGAAAAGAATTAAAATAAATTATCGCACTTCGATTTATTAAATCTCTGTTAATGTAATTTCTGTGTACAATAAAGAATATTCTATTTACTATTATAAGACTAGTCATTTAACTGCAAGCTTCATTCGACGTCTTAGTTCTCCATAATTTTCTTCACAATTTTTTCTGATTATTGTAATGAAAACCGTTTCTTGAGTATCGTTATTAACCACTTCTACGAAGCCAAACATTAAAATTTTCAAAAAAAGTAATTTGAAATATATTGACAGAGGGGGCATTCCACGTCAAGCGGACAGGTAAAAACTGAAGAACAAAGTCTGGTTAACGAGCTAGAGGCCTTTAAAAATTTGACTAACCGGCAAGTATGCGCTACTTCCGTGTGGCGCCGGATTAAGAATAGCGTCACTCCATTTCCCTCCGTGGATGTCGTAGAAGGCGACTAAGGAAATCAATTACCAGGAGACGGGCAGCAGCGTCTTCCTGAGATTCCAACCGCATACTGCGATCGCCAACCCGCCTGCCAAGCGTGGCGATTATGGCAAAACCCCTCATGTTTATGTTCGAAGCTTGGAAAACCATGAGGGAGGCCTGTGTCCTGCAGATGGCGTCAAATGGCTGATGATGATGCGCTACTTCAAATCTCACTATCCTAATATTTAAAACGTCAAATTTTTTTCAGAATAGCTTTTTTGGAAAAAAAAATTAACAGGGTCGAACCTGGTGAAATTCGAGTTTTAAAAATATACATTTAAAAAAAAAAAAAAAAAATTTGGCAACAATGCATTTAAAAAGCTCATTAAATGAAGTATAACATACATAATTCAAAATCCAACGAGACAGCTATGCCGGCCAGCTACCACAAAGACTGCAAACATTTCAACTCAGTCTGGTTACCATAGCACAGGGAATCCTAGTTAGCTTTGTTATAATACTGATCGGGCCTTCTGTGCACATTTTGTGTCATTGCCGACGCGTAAACTCTCCGATTAATGGCAATGCCCCTAATTTAATGGCCTAGCCTGAATTCCGCCTCAAAAATACGGAGATTTCGCAACAGAGGATAGGATGAACTTGCTTCTGTAAAGCGCTCCTTCGATTATGCACATAATCGTAGGAGCGTCGAGCGCTGGTGTTTCCTGAGCCATCTTCTCGCTCACAGAATATTTCCGCCGACCAAGAGGAAAACAGGTGAGGCGCTATGTTCATTCCCTTTCATAATTGACGCCACTGAGGACTGAGGTCGTCCTGGACCGGTCCAAAACTATCCGATCCGTCATCCCAGATTAAAAACCAATCGTAGATTGTTTTTCACCTATTAGTGAACTTAGCATATCATTGTCCAACATATCCTATCTATACTACTAATATTATAAATGGGAAAGTTGAAGATGTTTGAATGTTTGGACGTTTGTCACTCAATCACGCACTAACGGCTGTATGGCAGCCCCCCTTTAATATTTATTTTATTCTGTTTTTAGTATTTTGTTGTTATAGCGGTAACAGAAATACATCATCTGTGAAAATTTCAACTGCCTAGCTATCACGTTTATGAGATACAGCTTGGTGACAGACAGACAGACAGACGAACAGCGAAGTCTTAGTTATAGGGTCCCGTTTGGCACGCTTCGGGTACAGTACCCTAAAAACCAGCTTATACCCGCGACTTTGTCCGCGTAAGTGATTAAATTTTGATGGAAATATTCCTCGAGTACATACTATCCCAAAGCAAGGTTTGAAAATTCACTCTTAATCTGTTGAAGATTTGTTACATCAATTGCGTGTACTCCTCTAATTTTCACTGTTTGATTTATTATCGATCGCTTAGTTTTGCGAACGCGTTCTGCAGGAAGAAGTGGTATGCCTTGAAGAGGCCTATGTCTATCAGTGGATGAATATAGGCCAATCGCTGTTATTGGGTTTGATCCTGCGAAGGGGTAAAGTTGCATTTGTACTAAGTTTCAAGAAAAGCCGACCACAAATGTTTTACTTCTCGTACAAACTCCCTTTTTCTGTTTTTCAAAACTGGGGGTGGAATTTTCAAAAACCATAAAATACGTGGCCCTGCAATTCAGTTCATGTAAGTACATTTAGTTTTCTATAAATCAGAGCATGCATTTTTATACTAACTCAACACTTTACTCTTCGCACAAAAAATTGCATCCCTTTTCACCGTCTGTCTTAAGCATTGAAATCTGAGATACATACTGAAAAAATTTAAGATAACAAGAAACAGTTTAAACTTTGGCATCCCTTTTTACCCTCTTAGGGGTCGAATTTTGAAAAACCATGAAATACGTCTCATTATTTTGACCCATATTTGTACCACGGTTCGTATAAATCTAACCCCATATGTATTTTACTTCCCATATAAAGTTTGACATCCACTTTCAGCCCTTTAACAGTTGAATATATTAAAATCCGGCCTTGCTTCTTTTCTACACCATAAAGCAATCCTCTGTGCAAAACTTCAGCTTTCTAAGCCCAACAGTTTAAGCTCAGCAGTGATGAGTCAGCCAGAGCATACTAATTTGACAGTTACACGATTGGAATCGTTCAGGATTTGGTGCTCGTAATTTAGAAGCATACTGAAACCTAGAACTCGATCCAGAACTAGAACTTAAGTTCAAGTGACATGCTCGACATTTTTGTCCAGGAAATTTTCCTCGAGGGAAAACCAGAAAAGTTGGAGACTCCTGTTATGGATTGGCATCCGATATTTCGGATTTGCAGCACAAATTCTATCGGCCTGATTCGTCCACTTCTGGACATAATCCTGCATCGGCTATGCTCATTCAGCTGTACTATCGGCAATATCTTCAGCTCCTATATTACATCCGGAAAGATTCCAGTCGTCTAACTGTCAAATTACATACTAAATTGCTATCGCAAACGTCAGGATTCCGTCAGGATTTGGTGTGCGTAATTAGATCCTCGTTCGTACCGCTGGGCATACAATGCTATTAGTTTGCTATAAATAAAACGTTTACCAGTTCTTGGTCGAAAATCTTTGTACACCATCGGCTATTGGTTCCTCGGCAGATGCGTCCAGCCCAGTGCCACTTCAAATTGCTAGTGTCACAGGTTACGTCAATCATCTCCGTTAATTGGCGAATGGTCTTATTTTAGGGTAGGAGGCCCACCAGCTCGATGGATGGATTTGAGACTAATTGCTGGGACGATTGTGGGCTTATCGATCTTTTGTTGATTTCGAGACTACATACATTATGATCGGTCAGTCGGTCGGTCGGTGTTAGTTGAAATCCATTCAGCACAACGCTGAGTCAGCTGCCTTTTGTGGCAACTTAGACACACCACAGGCTACATCTATGGTCCTGTTTTATTTATTCGTTTTGTCTGTTGTGTATTTAGTTTTCTTTCTGTTGTTGTGCATAGTATGTTACTTATCTGCTTATTTTGTTTCTGTGATGTATCTTGTTGCTATAATAAATGTCTTTCTTCTTCTTCCTCTTCATTCCAACGGAATTTTGTTTAGTAAATTCTACTTAGTTCTATTTCGATTCCCTCACAGATCAAGCTGGCTTGGGTTGTAATTTTTTGCTAGTGCAAAATAATATTAGACTCGTTCCTGATTTGTGCGCGTGATCAACGCAAACATTTGATTGAGAAATTTCCATCGCCCTTATCGCCAATCCTGAACCAATGCATTAGACATAAACAAAACACTTATGGATTATGACGTTCTCTATAATGACATGGTAAGTAAACACTGGGTAAAAATAGGAAATTACCAGCAATTAATTAGAAGGAAACCATCAGACAACACCTATTTCTCCCGGGGTAGCAGGACTCATTAAAAATCGTGTCTCCCAGAGCCGCGTTGCATAAAACCACAATAGTTTATTATGACCATTCGATGTTCAAGATGGCGAATAGGGCAACGTTCGTTGGGTTGGCCCAATCCATGTGCGTGTTTTAAGGGCAGAAGGGAAATAAAATAGGTATAATGCCCGACAAATAACTTGAATAAATTAGATTGACTTCACATGAGCGCATTTCGGGTCTCATTGACGGGGGATGTGACTTAGAGTAATAGATAGATAGATAGATAACTCTTTATTCATCATCATCATCACCAGCCATTTGAGGGCGTCAAAACTTAGAGTAATAGATAGATAGATAGTTAACTCTTTATTCATCATCATCATCATCATCATCATCAGTCATTTGACGCCCACTGCAGGACATAGGCCTCCTTCGTGTTTTTCATAACCATGAAGGGTTTTGCCATAATCGCCACGCTTGGCAGGCGGGTTGGCGATCGCAGTATGCGGTTGGATTCTCAGGAAGACGCTGCTGCCCGTCTCCTGGTATTTGATTTCCTTAGTCACCTTCTACGACATCCACGGAAGGAAATGGAGTGACGCTATTCTTAATCCGGCGCCACACGGAACTCTTTATTGCACACCAGTAATTTACAAAGATATAAGGTACTTAATAACTAGCTTCGAAGATAGAATGGTGTCGAAAAGGGCTTGTATCGGTTAGTGTACAACTTTTATGCACAGTGCGGGCCGGTCCAATACTTCAGAAATAGCGGTGTTTGGACTAATAGCGTATTCTATCTGTCTTATTTATAAAAAGTTGATTCCACTAGAACACCTTTAACTCCATCTTGAAGGTGTTTTAGTGGAATCAACTTTTTATAAATGAGACCGAAATGTGTTTCTTCTTTAAATCAGGGTATACAAGACTAACGACTTTTAGACAGAATGGAGTAGATTTGAGGGGTTATTCTCGATAATATTTTGTTCTTTTGAATGGATTTTTCACTTGAGTCATGTTATTTTTCTTTGTATGTGAAGTTTGTTAAAAATATTTTTTATTGTTTAAAAGATAAGAATCAGTCTATATTATCCGATGTACCTATACAATAACCGATTAAAATATCTGTCGCGCATTTGTCTAGCATCATTGACACGTCATTACCCTAAAGAAGTCCTTTGTTTACGGAAAATGCGGGGCTGAAACGTGGACATTGATGGTAGGACTAGTCCGCCGATTCAAAGTCGCTCAGCGTCAAATAACTATGGTGACTGACATAGCTTATAAGATTAGCAAGCTGCAGTAGTAGTGGGCTGGTCACATATACCGAAGAACCGATGGTCGATGGGGTGCAAAGGTTGTCGAACCAGTTGGACCGACGATCTGAGGCAGATTTCGGCAGAGGCGTCTCTTTCAATTCGCCAAAGAACTATAGTGACTCGCATAGCCTATAAGATTAGGAAGCTGAAGTGGCAATGGGCTCGTCACATATACCGAAGGACCGGTAGTAGAAAGAGGTACACAAATTCTTGAGTGAAGTCCGCTCGCTAGACCAATGATCGGAGGCTGATTGTTGGCACTAACGAAAAAAAAAAACAAATCTCCTAAAGATTACATTCGCAAATAGAGTCTTACAAATCGCAAAATCATGGAAATTGTGTGTTCTGGGACCTAGGATCAAAGACCTGAGACTAGATGACATTAATGCCAAAAACAGCCGGTTTTAACGGAATTTCTATCAAGTCCTAGGTAAAAATCACAGTTTATTTGCATTCGATTTGAAAAAGAACCATAACAATAGTAACTTCCACACAACACAATTACTTGTCCTGCTCTATTACGCGCAACAAATCTTGAAAGAGTCTAATCGACTAACTACTCTCGCAAAAGTCAGGATTACGACAGGATTTGGTGCGCGTAATGTAGGAGCTGGTCCCAAACTACAACATCCTGTACTACGATAACCAGGCAAGGACATCACAAACATGGAAATACACCGACCTACCTAGACCGAGGCTATTTGTGCAAATCAATACGGTGGCCTTCATGGCAATCGAACCTACGACTTCTGCTTTGGTACCGCGGTGGCAAGTAAGTAGATGTTTTTTTTTTTGTCATTGGTGGAGTTAGTGAACCTCGTAGCGTCTTTAGAGCCGGTTTCTGAATTGAGAATTACACTAAGTAAATACCTAAGTAACGTTCCGTCACGCTCTTTTCTGAGAAATTCGAAGAGACAGCACTTCAGAAACTGGCCGTCAGTGTACCTTTGTTGCTGGTTTCAGTGACGCTGTGTGTGACGCCTTATCAACCACTTTTTCGTCGTGTAAAAGGCTGCGCGGGCGCATAAATATGGGGCGCACGTTTGATCCTTGCCGCTCAGTTCGAATCCGTCCGCCCGTCGCGACGGTCAAAGTCGCGAGTACGATAAAATCGATAGACAAAAATGTCGAAGTAAAGATATACGCTCGCGCCCAGTGTCGTTTCAGTGGTTAATTTGTCTTTACGTATTTTTTCTCTGAAGCCAGTGGTTACAACAGATTCGAAAAAAACATTTTGCCGCCACTTTGAACGAGATTTTAAGAAAGCTTAGGGTAAGCTCTCGGGATTTACTTACTTAATTAGATGTTCCCGTTCGTTGTGATGGGATGCAAAGTATCCTAAAGTTTTAATCCGGGTCATGGTTTATCTGTGTGTGAAATTTCGTCCAAATCCGTCCAGCCAGCTTGTCCAGCTGGCGTGACAAACATAAAAAAAAATACATTTATGATATTATTCACAAATATTATATATTATTCTTTTTTATTTGACTGCTTCGTTGTTGTAGCCGTTAAGGCGCTTAACTACCGAAACCGAGGTCGCGGGTTCGATTCCCACTGGGGGCCGCCGTACATTAGTACAAATGTCCTCAGTCTGCGTATATCTCCATGATGTCCTTGCCTGGCTACCATAGCACAGGGTATCCTAGTTTGGGACCATGTCAAGTGATTTTATTGTGTGGAGTTATTTTATTTCATTAAATATAACGGCTGATATATATACCTCGCCCAAAGAGGCCATATATTAGCGAGGGGCAAAATAATTACACCCGAAACCGGCGTCCGAGCATGCAGCGACTATTGTTGAAGAAGTGGAAGAGGTTTAATATCGTCTATCGTGGCAAGTAATACATAACACATAAACTCACGCCTGTACCCCAGAGGGGTAGGCAGAGACCAGGGACTGCCACTTGCCACGATCCTGACAGATCACTTTCGCTTCCTCAACATTTATTAGTCGTCGCATGCACGCACGCCGCCGGTTTCGGGTACTTTTTGTCTTACCCTTTGCTAATACATCCCCTATTTGGTCGAAGTATGTCTGCTTGGGACGTCCCTTACCGTCTATTATAATCTTTCCACATAACCTGGGTGATTTAAATGAAGAACAAGGGGAGCGGTTTCTTCAAGACATCAAAGTCGTTTTCGGTACCGGTAGATGGGATGCTCACATGATGGCTGATTACAGCTGGACTCTTATGAGAGATAACCAAAAACACAAATGAGAAAAGAAAAATCAACCAAGAGTTTTTTAAATTGTCCTCAGCACGGGTTAGTGCAACAAAAAGAATATAATCATGTGGGTACAGCGATATCACTCCGATGAAAAGACCTAACTGCAAAATGGGTTACTCGGGGCTGCAAGTGGTGTAAATCGCTTCGGTCAGATGTCGCTGCCTGTACGTAATACAGAGGAGTTTGTATAGAGGCTCGGAATTTTATCGATGCTTGCACTTGCCCGTTAGCTCAGTTGGGAGAGCGCTGGCACGGTGAGCCAGAGGTCGCGGGTTCAAGTCCCGGCATGGGTGAAATTTTTAGCCTCTAAATAGGTTTTTACAACCAAGAGAAGTTTTTTGTTTTTTTTTCTCTATATTTACTTAAAATTATTCATAACACAACAAAAGAAAACAAATTGAAATAAAAAACTGCACTTAACTAGTATTATATAAATGTTATTAAAAAAAAAATTTTTTTATCATACAAAGTCTCTTTCAAAACTAGAGCTGATACAACAAAACTAAATGCATATTTAGAATCAGTCGATAAGGTACTCTCAAAATCAAAATTATAATAAAGCTTTTGTTCAAGCACTTTTGAAAATGGTTTTGTATAGCGGCAACAGAAATACATGCATAAGCATAAGCAGCCTATATACTTCCCACTGTAGGGCACAGGCCTTCTCTCAGAGAGAGAGGATGGGCTTAATCACCACGCGTGCCCACCGCGGATTGGCGATTTAAAAGCGCTGAGATATGTGAATAGCTCAGACACTCAGGTTTCCTCACGATGTTTTCCTTCACAGTTAGCGAGTGGTATCGCTACTATAATTTCACAAATGTATATAAATTAGAAAGAAAAGTCATAGGTTCATGACTGCACTGGGAACCGAACCTGGGCCCTCTCGCTTCAGAGTCTAATGTTCTACCCACTAGGCTACCACCGCAGAAATTTGCAGAACAGAAATACATTATTCGTGAAAATTTCAACTGTCTAGCTATCACAGTTCATGAGATACAGCCTGGTGACAGACAGCTAAACAGACAGACAGACAGACGGACAGTGCAGTCTTAGTAATAGGGTCCCTTACCCCTTTGGGTCCGGAACCCTAAAAAAATACTAGTAGAACAAACGTTGTACATGACCTCACATTCGACAGTTCATGGGTTCAAATCAGCCGTTGATATCGCTCCGTGCCATCACGGAGCCCATGCACGCGTGGTCTATATCTGGGAGAAGGACTATGCCCTGCTCTCTACTTGTTCAGGAGTATTTTTAAAATGAGCAATTCCAGAAACTTGTCGGTTAGAGTTTGTCATTTACAACAAATTTTGTTCTATGACTTTTCCATTAAAAAAAAATCTAACTAACTCTAATTGGGATGTCTCAGCAATTGCGCATTTTAGTAATAACCCTGTATACAAGAATTGCAAATTAATAAATTACTGCTATGCACGTGGCGTTGGCTGACGCGGGTTGTTTATTTCACGTTTCAAACTTAGCGAAGTCGCTCTAGATTCATTTTGCTTCTATCAATACTTGCCATCGCTGAAATAAATCACTTACACCGCGAACTCCAAGCATACATTACCCACACTAAGACAGTGGACGAAAAAGATTGAATACCTTCAGAATACAAGATTAAAACAGGCAATGTTTGATAGTCTCGATATTTTAGTTCAGACTCAATATTTTTGTCACTTCGAGAGTCAGTCCAGAGATCTAAATACATTTATTGATTAAAGAGACAAGCGTGCCATATTTGCGATTCCACATCTAAGATGAACGGACGGATCGTCTATAAAAGTTTAAACATTACTGGTTTATTGAATTATTAATAGATTTTAATTATAGATATACTTCACTATGTCACTGGAGTTGAGTATAGTAAGTATGTCTTTGATTAAATTGTAAAATGTAACAAAACTAACATTAACGGTAAGCGCCAAGTAATCATAATGTCAAACCTTCGCCTGGTTACCACCGCACAGATTTACGTCTAGTGTGGTAGGTAATCAACGCAAACCATGCTTGTAATGTCTTTCTTTTTAATAAAACATTTTGTATTTTGTATTTTTTTGTATATTGAATTACTGAGCCGCCGTACTTGCCGCGGATTGGCAATTTCAAGTGTTGACGTATGTGAGCATCTCATATCGCAATGTTATTCAAAGATAGGGAAAGGAGCCTAAAATGGACCATAACAAACATATCTGAACCCAGACCTCTAATCTGGGCGATACCGAATTTCTACACCCATTGATTGACGTATCTCTAGATAGTAGGTATCAACCCACATTCACGATTCACGAGTATCTGTCGGTTTTTATGCAGCGGGCTTTACGTTTACACATCTTTATAAACAACCACAGAAGGCTAAGAATTCTAGAATGCTGCATTTTTGCACTGTTTCTAACCCTGAAGATTTTGTGCTATTACATTTAAAAAAAAAATAACAGTCGTTTAAATTTAAATAAACATGACTGATTGTGATTAAATTCTACGTGCTGGTAGGATATAAAAAGAAAAAAATATTTAAAACAAAATATCCGACCGCTAAAAATCTTATAAAATAAAAATTCTGGTTGCGTCTCTCGAATTTTCAAACTCTGTTTTTCACTTTGAAAAATCATTTATCCTCCAGGGCGCACCTAAGAAGCTGAAAGTTTGTAACTGATACCGTTTGTGGAAGTAAAAATAAAGTTTTAGAAAATTTATTGTTTACTTGACAACATGAAAACTTTATTTTTACTTCCACAAACGGTATCAGTTACAAACGTTCAGCTTCTTAGGTGCGCTGGAAGATAAATTATGTTTTAAAGTGAAAAACACCAGTCTCTCTTAACTTACCTAAAAAATCGAATGAGAGGTCCTGTTGTCTATTAACAGTTAATAGAGTCATCTAGGCCTATGAATTTAAGAGTCGTTTTTTTTATTTTGTTTAATAGATAGATAAAAAAGCACAAATTACTTGCTTCTACACACACACACACACACACACACACACACACACATATATATATATATCGAACAGATAAAAATAGCACAAGTAACACAAAGCAAAATTATACGGCAAGTATTCAGACAAAAACAGCAACAAAAAATAAGCACAAGCAAATCTACAAAGTGTACAGGAGAGCAATGTGCGGGTGTGGCAAATGCAAGGAGCTCTGACTTAGCATAAAATATGCTAGAGAGGCAGACTACTCCAGCGCTGGCAAATTTTTCAACAACATAAAAGCTATCGTCCATAATTTTGTTTTTTTTTTTCAAGGCAGTGACACTCATTCATCATCAACCCATTATGTCCCCACCGAGGGGCACGGGTCTCTTCCCTGAGGAAGGTATAGGCCATACTCCACCACGGGGGCCAAGTCCGGATTGGTGGAGGCTTGTAGACTAGTGGCTCGTCTACTGTCAGAAGTTGTCAAGCCGCCCTAAGGCCTCTGACTTGGCTTAACGGCTGCCATCTATCGACGGCAGCCGGCACCAACAGCTTAACGTGCCTTGCGAAGCACGGAACCGCTCGGAAAAATGCCACTAGTGTTAGGCATAGACGGCGACCCATCCATGCACAAAATGATCTAGATTTTGAAATGGACACCTAGTTTAACTTGTAACGTTCATTAAGTCGCAGTTTCTGTGCTACTTTGAATAAAAAAATTTGATTTTGATTTTGATTTTGCACTGAACGCGCCCAGTGTTGCTTAACCTTCGTGATCGTTTAAGATCACTCAGGCAGCCGGGGCTACGGGGCGACGAGTGACACTCATTCATTACCCAACATTTAATTTGAAGGTTTCAAAAAGGAACATGCATACGCGAGAAAAACATAACTCTTCTTTGCTTTGCGAATCGTGTAAAAATGCTACGCTGCGGCAAGACAATACTTCTGCGCCCACTCCAGCCAGCTTGCTCTCAGCTGAAGGCTAGTATATCAAGGACATGATTTCACCTGTAATTTGAGTTAAACTTACGAGCGGATTATGCCTGGCTATACAGGGTTATTTAAAAAATGCGCTATTTCTGAAACATGTCTGTTAGAGTTTGTCATTTACAACAACTTTTGTTCTACGACTTTTGATTTATTTTTGTTGATTTTTCCATTTTTGAGATGAATATTTATGAATTTTCGCGGTTTTTCTGCTTTGTTGTGGTGCTATTTTCGAGATATAATGCTTAAAATCGTGTCTCTTAAATAGAATGGACATTTTTTTATCTAGCACATTGATTTACTGAGGACTGCGACATTTGTAAATGAAGGAATAATTGTTGTTTATTGTTTTTGTGTGGTAAATAAAATATTTTCACTTTCACTTTTCACTTTCACATTGGTAGGACGTTTAAAGCCCGAATATAACAAAATTGAATTAACCCGAAAAAATAAAATCTGACAAAAAAGTCGTAGAACAAAAGTTATTGAACGTAGAACAAAACACAAACTTAAGTGGGATGTCTCAGGAATTGCGCATTTTAGACATAACCCTATATAGGGTGTAATAAAATCCCCAAGTACATACGACAACGCGGGGTTCTACTCGTCAATCCGAGCAACTTTTAACATGAGGATTTTTTTATGACCGTAGGAATCCATTTTAGGCAAGTGTAAACAAATACCTGAGCTTTTTTTCGTTCTTCAAAATTCATTGATTTAAAATTACGTACGTAATGGTGTTTTAACATTCAGACTATTCAGCCTGGTACCTAATTTAAATCCATAAAATACATATCCATATTTAATATATAATCTCGTCTCACAATGTTTGTTATCGAACTCCTCCGAAACGCCTTCACCGATTCATAAGTATCTGAATAACGCCTGATTACATACAACTTTCTTATGAAATGAGAAAGTTTTTGTTGTATGGAATCAGGCGTTACTTTCCGGAAATCCATAATAGCATTGAAATGTGAAAATTACTTTGCTGAATTCCGCCAAAGTTTTTGTGTATATTTTGTAGCTCTGAGAATAGCTCGCAGGCTAATTAAATATGGCAAAACAACGCTGGCCGAGGCGGCTGGTATTATTTATTATAGATCCATAAAATTTCGTTACAAAGAAGGTCTAAAATCCCATTTAATATTACAAATTGGAGTATGTTCAAATGTACAGGTTTTCAACTAAAACATATGATATTTAAAATAAAGTTTTTTTTTTATAAATAAATGTAGTTAAAAAAATAAACCATTTTTCTCAGAGCCATGATTGTAAAAGTGATACCAGTATATTGAGTGTTTTTGAATGGGTCGCTTACAAATTTGAAAGTTTCTACGTTAAGGGGCTACCCAGAGCTAAAACAGTCATTTTTTACATACATAATAAACAAACAATATCCCGGAGGGGTAGGCAGTGATCAGGATTTGCCAAACCTTTTTCGCTTCATCCCATTAATTAGTCGCTGCACTTAACACTTAGTTATGAGAGTCATGGCATGCGCGCACGCCGGTTTCGTCTACTTTTTACCACTAATTGCCCTTCGCTAATTAATATATATATATATTTTTTAAATACTCAATACAAGTCACAGTTTTTCTGTCAACTTGCAATGGCATGTTTCCGAAGTCCGCGGCCAAGTTCCCGCACAATTAGCTATTTCTGCGGAGAATTACACGTTACGGTTTAAGGAAAATGGCGCTTCAGTTGACAATAAACAGACTTTGTTGTCAACTAGCGTATGTTATGTAGGAACGACACATTCAGTTTTCTTTACTAGAATGGAAATTAGCTCGAACTAGCAGCGCCCGCGGCTTCGTTCGCATTGGATTCGGATAAATAATATAGGTATGAGTTAAAGTATAAAAAGTCGATACGACTAAAACACTCTTGAGACGGAGTTAAAGGTGGTTTATAAGAGGAATCCCTGCCATAAACCGGCTGTAACTTTAGTGGAATCGACTTTTTATTATAAATGAGACTGATTCGTCTGATTTATGTATTTGGTAAAGTTTCAAGTAAATTTTCATATGCAGCGATAAAAGCGTCCGGAGAAACCGAGATCTTTCATTGCGCTTGAGTCGGAACTTTCTTCCAAAACATCAACAAAGCATAGAAATTGAAAAAAAAAACAGAAATAGAAAGTGTTTATTGGTCTTCAACATAGTAGGGCACAATAATCACTTATACTATAAAACAATAATGACAGTTTAGTGAGTAATTTATGCATGTCTAAGTTACTGTAGGTGTAAGTTAGTGTATTTCCCTATACTCATATTTATGTAAGTTTAATATTGTTTTTCACCTTTTTTCCTTAGCCAGTCTCCTCTATACTAGATACTCCTTGCATGAATCAAGTCCTTTACTTTTGTAATTAGTGCAATAAAGAATTAAAAGAAATAAAATAATTCTATGGAATTACTGTCTTCATTCATTGAATCATTCAATCATTCGTTCATTCATTCATTGTAATTACTTACATAATTTTGTTAACTCCAGTTTTTTTAATCGTGTGTTTTTACAACAAAATGTTTTACGGATCTTCCTTTTTATCCGACTTCAAAAAAGGAGGAGGTTATCAATTCGACGCGTATATATATTTTTTTGGCTATGTTTCTCCATAACTCCGTCAAATCTTAACCGATTTCGACAATTCATTTTTTGTTCGAATAGATATTACGTCCCATTGGTCCCATTTTAATTTGGTGAATATCTGATGAAGACTTTTAGAGATGAACAACGGAACTCTTCAATGGACACCCGTAAATAAGGCCTAATGGGGCCCATCCTTTAGTAATATCCGTATTTTTCATAAAATTGCGTAAAAGTAAAGTTAATTTGGTGATGTTCTGGTGAAGACTTTCGGAGATGGAAATTGAGAACGTCAAATTTCAAAGCAACTAATGAAGTAGGATAAGTTATGGTTATAAGGGACTTGTTAATTTTTCGCCCGCTCCCCCACAAAAACTTGAAAAATAAAAATTTTTAAATAAAAAAAACCGACTGCGAAACACTACATCACTAAAAAGTTAGAAATCATTTCAATAATTAGAAGTATGTATCATCATCATCATCAACCCATTATGTCCCCACCGAGGGGCACGGGTCTCTTCCCTGAGGAAGGAATAGGCCATACTCTACCACGGGGGCCAAGTCCGGATTGGTGGAGGCTTGTAGACTAGTGGCTCGTCTACTGTCAGAAGTTGTCAAGCCGCCCTAAGGCCTCTCTCTCTCCTCCCTAAGCCAAGTCAGAGGCCTTAGGGAAGTATGTATACATGTAGGTATTGCAGAAGTATAATTTGTTGTCGGTGCCCAGTTTCATGACCAGCACATATATTTTGGTCACCGACTCCAAAGAGCCACGAAGATTAGTGGCATAGTCTCAGTGGCGCCCTCTATATTTTTTTCAATATCGTGGAGCACGATGAAACCTAGCTAGATCGATAGAGGACAAAAAAGTAAACAAGAAATTATTAAAGTCACCATGTCCTAAAGTGGCACGTTTAGGAGTTATTGAGCTTTGAAGTTTGTATGGAATTTCCACTAACTGAGTTTCATCACTGAATTTGTCACTTGATATGAGTTTTCTCGGGGATTCAAACCTACTTTGATGTTTTTTAAAGTCTGGGTAGCTATGTCTAGTAGGTACCTACCTACTTATATACATATATACATGAAATTATAGTATTATTCATGCATCCAATTCGTTCAATTCGATTAAAATTCAAAACATGTCAATATAAAACCTACAGTTTAATTAATATAGATAGGTTTAGGTGGTAGGTAGGTACCTATAAATAATGTAGATAGGTACATATCGCTAGAAACTTAAACCGCTGCTGTGTGTAAAACCATGTTCAACCATGTTTTTAACATAAATACCATTTCCTGACGTAGCGTAGTAGGTAGGCAATATCCAATAATTAGGTAGGTACCTTCATCTTCAGTTGGGCAAAGAAAGAAAAGTCCAAAGTTTTTTTATTCCGATATGAGCTTACCCTTGACCACAATCTTGCCTAGGGCGTAGATGTTCGTTTTTGGTGGCTCTCATAGTTGTCTGCTGTCTTACTCGTAGCTGTGAAGACTGCGGCTTTATGTATCTTGTTAGTGGGATGTGATGGACTATGGATGAACCAAAAAGATCAAAACCTTTCCCTTACATGGTGTAATAGACTGTACTTGGACTTGGGGAATGAGGATATATGTATAAAAATGACTTCTGTCAGCCAATAATTGCCTACATTGAAGTGACATATGTTTACTATGAAACCATATTAAACATAGAAACAGGGATTAATCATATTTTCAGGTCTAACTACCTAATTATTTATAACTTATAACTAAACACAGCCACCATAAAACTTAATTTAAGTACAAATGTTTCTTCCGGTACCTACTTCTCCGATCAATAACTCGCTCACTATTCGGTAGAATGATTTAATGATAAGTAATGCCTAATTGTATATTGTAATTACTCTAGCAGCTAAGTGTAATTTGTAATTAAAATAAAGAAATATCTTGTGAATTTTCCTTTAAATACACTATTTTATTTATTTACCTGATAGGATTGATGAAAAGCAGATTTATAACTCTGGTAAAAGCTCCCGTAATACCCTCGCATTGTAAGCATCCTCGCTACGCTCGGGTGCCTTAATATACGGTATCTATAATAAACTGGGTGTTTTTTCTACGACTTATTTAGCAATTTAGTCAAGAATCGGCAACAAGTCACAGGTGCCAAGCATATAGTCCAGTATTTAGTGAAAAATGATCCAAAAGTTAAGTTTTATAAAAATCTCATACAAACTTCAAAGCTCAATAACTTCTAAACGTGCCACTTTAGGACATGGTGACCTTAATAATTTCTTGTTTACTTTTTTGTCCTCTATCGATCTAGCTAGGTTTCATCATGCTCCACGATATTGAAAAAATATAGAGGGCGCCACTATGAACTATGCCAGGCCCCATACAAAAATCTTCGTAGCTCTTTATAATTATAAGTACTTCTACAATACCTACATGTATACATACTTCTAATTATTTCTAACTTTTTAGTGATGTAGTGTTTCGAAGTCGGTTTTTATTTTTTATTTATTTATTTTTATTCTTTACTGTGCCAATTAATGGCTTGAGCATAATGAGCGTGTTTTGAGATGGGACTTCCATTTGTGCGTTCATTAATTTCAGCAGACGGGCTTTTGTGACTTATGTAACGTATGGCTTTGTGTCTGGGAAGACGATTTATGCAGTGATTTAAATGACTATAACAAAAATGTATAAAAAAGATAAGTAAATGTCCGAGACGCTATTGGAACTTTGACGAAAGGGACTTCATCTAATTCATTGTCAACTTTTTCAAGAACGTTAGGAGATATTTCCTTTCGGGACATGGCTGCGCACATGACAGAATGTCCAAATTGTTCGATTACCTATGTGTTAAATAATACAAGAGTCAAAATGCACAACAGACATATAATACGATTGTTTGAAAGAACGATTGTTATATGCATTACTAGTCATATAGATAATTTGTCACAATGACCTATTATCAAAATGAACTAATTGTTACAAAGTGAAAGTATTAGAACGATCGAGTGTCAGAATGTATAAAATCGTAAAATCTTAACGACATGAATGAATGAGTGTCAAAATGTCCAATTTGTATCAATGTTATAATGACTAATACTTACAATGTACTTATTGTTTGTGTCGAGTTGGTGAATAACCCGTTTGTTATCACGGAGTTAGTTATCCATAAAACTCTTTCGAGTACGGCTTAAAACCTATATCATTCCTTAAAATTTAATTAAAAATTTATTTCCTAACTCGTTTCTGCCTGCGACTTCGTGTGCATAGAATTAGTACTTCGGGGCAGTCAATTACTCTCGGCCTAAAGGTTTCGTTCGGATCTACACATTAAACCCCTAGCTACCCATTCATAGGTAAGTGTTGCGACTACCACATATGTACAATTGTACACTCGGTTTAGGTCTTACCTTCAAATGTAATTGTGTCTCGACGTGTATACAAGGGACGCAACAGCACTCCTCACTACCACCGTAGCACGAGCCAACGGTCCCAGATCTGCCTACATACGGCAACGAAGCCCATCACGTTCTGTACTAAGTGTTTCATTGCATCCCACCTCACCCTCCGCTTACCGAAGATCACCAGTCCTCGGCAAATAGGTCTAAGATTTTTGCCATTGTAAGAATCAGCTATTCAATCAATTACATGATTAGTCACTAAAATATTGTAACATTTATATATTTTATCTCTGACATAACTTGACATAAACACATTGTTAGATGTTTACATTCTGACACAAGCATGATGTAACATAAATACAATATGAACTTTTGTCATTTTGTCACCGCACCATTTTAACCATTAAACTTTAGACATTTTGACACTTACACATTCGAACCCTTTAGACATTCTGTCATGTGTGCAGCCATGACCCGGAAGGAGATATTTAACATTTACGTTTGGTACTTACATGATTTTTTTATATCAAAACATTTGCCAAACTGCGTGTCAGTTTGTTGGCAAACCCACTTCTTATTTTATCTTATTCTTAGGCTACAGCTATCTTCTACTTTTATGTGTTTAAATCGATATATTTAGGTTCGTCAGGCCTAGTACTGTAGGACTAGCCTAGTACTGTAGTTTGTTTTCAAATAAATTTCGGTGTGAGTCTAGTTGACTCAGCTCACGAGTATTTTAAAAGTTATTATGTGATTTTCGTTGACCCCTCCCTGCCCTTAATGAGATTAGCTGAGATTTTTCCCAACGTCCGCGCCCCCTTATTTTCTAGCTTACAATTTATATAAACTATGCTCAATGCATTATTTTTACTTTAAGCCTTCAATGGGATAAAAATATCCCCCAATGTCAGTGGTTTAGCACTCATTGGTTTGATGCACTTTTACTTAACGGTGTAAGTCCTTAGGTATAAAATTAAACTTAATAGTATGCTATCAGACTACTGTCAGGAACGCATATCAGGAACTTCGGAAGTGTTGGAAGTGTCCTCGACGAACGCCCGCTTGAGGTCGTTGCTCTATTCATTGCGCGTTTGATTTCATTGGTTGTATGGCCGTAAACGTACGTGCTTGGGACACTTTCATGGCTTAGTTTTGTCTCCACGAAGCATACAGCTGGGCATAGGCCTTTTTTTGGCATCACCGGGGTCAGGCGTCTCGTAAAACTACAATTCATAGAATGTTATGAAAATTCGATGTACATCGCGTAGCAGTCTTCCAACTTATTAATCTGTGTTTTCATCGACTCTGCAATGTACATCGAATTGTGATAGTAAACCATGAATTGTAGTTACTTTTGACATTGATTTTGTCACTTTTGTCATGCTACTTACTACGGTCGATGTTGCCACTAGACATGTAAATGTTCTAACTAAAAACACACACACACACTAGCGATTTGCGAGGCGATTGCGTAGCGTATATGCCGCGACGACGCCGCGATGATGCTGCGCCATCACGGTGATGTCGCCGCGATTACCACCCTCGAAGCCATTTCGTACAATCGCGTTCGACAGTCCGTCCCGGCCCAGTCATATTAAAGTACGAGTGTAAGCGAACGTAGTTATCGTTCATAGGTTCAAACGTCGTTGATACAATGTATGCAGAGTTATAACTGAAATTAAAAATCGTCCCGTTATATGGGATACATATAAGAGACCCCCCACACTAGCGTTTTTCGAGCGTCGTCGTCGTGCCAGCGTCCGCACAGCGTCGACGTAACGTCGACGTGACGCCGGCGCTGGCCGTCTATCGAACGCGGGTTTACGCAGCGAAGGCGTCGCGTTGCCGCGGCGCCTGTCGCCTACAATCAGTGTGAAGATAGATTCCGACGAAGAAACACTGCTGTTGACATTACTGATAATTTAGGAAAAAGGAAACATGACCGTAAATATTGGGGAGATCCTTTGTGGAGTTTTCGTGTTCGTGTCCCGCTTTTGGGCAGCGGGGCGAGGGGATTGCGTTGTGGACAGTACCTGTTCGCAAAAAACGTTGCGTTGGCGCCGCGGTAACGCGAACGTACATTACTTGATAATGGATCCTCCGAGATTCGTCGTTGACTTGTATCTACTTTCGCTTTCGTTTCCTGCGTCTTCGAAGTCCGTTCGAAGCCCACAGCTTTGCTACTGTGCAAATGAGCTCGCTGCGCAATCGCCTCGCTTTCAAATTGCTCGCAATTCACTAGTGTGATAGGGCTGTTAGATGTAAAGAGTCCTTTAGTAAAAGAATATTCTTATCTTATGTTACTATTAACGTGCATGAAAAAACGATACCTTCCATTATACTGGCAAGGGAAAACCGTGAACACTTGTAGATAATTATTGCTCATAACAAGTTGGAGTACCTAAGTATCTAATATCAGAAGGTACAATATTAAGTGATTGTTCGAAAGTGAAACGATAAATCTAAGTATTTACCGAAGTGATAGGTAGATATAGGTACTGCGTGCCAGATACACTTTTCCCGGATATAAACAGACCGTTTATAAATAACGTGAAAATATAAAAACCGGCCAAGTGCGAGTCGGACTCGTGCACGAAGGGTTCCGTACCGTTATCTGTAAGTACAACATTAGACACAAAGATAAAAAAACAGGAAAAAGTCACGTGTGTTGTATGGGAGCCCCCCTTAAATAATTATTTTATTTTGTTTTTAGTATTTGTTGTTATAGCGGCAACAGAAATACATAATCTGTGAAAATTTCAACTCTCTAGCTATCACGGTTTTCGAGATACAGCCTGGTGACAGACGGACGGACGGACGGACGGACAGACAGACAGACAGACAGACAGACAGACAGACAGACAGACAGACAGCGAAGTCTTAGTAATAGGGTCCCGGTTTACCCTTTGGGTACGGAACCCTAAAAACTTGTTTAAATGTTTTAATAAAATTACGTGAGGAAACCTGAGTGTCTGAGGTGTCATACGTCAGCGCTTGAAATTGTCAGTGCGCGGTAGGCACGCGTGGTGATTAAAACCATACTCTCTCTCTCTGAGAGAAGGCCGGTGCCCTGCAGTGGGACGAATATAGGCTAAATACGAAAACTCACGCCTGTATCCCGTAGGGGTAGGCAGAGACTAGGTTTTGCCACTTGCCACGATCCTGACACATCTCTTCAGCTTCAACAACCACTTCATCATTAATCGCTGCACGCACGTACGGCGCCTGTTTCTGTTTTAAATAAGTCGATGCAAATGTCAATAAACAAAAATAAACTGCTACGAATTGTGTGAGAGAGCTATTTTTCCACTTACTAATCTAATATATAAAATCTCGTGTCACACATTGTTTGTTATCGAACTCCTCCGCAACGGCTTCACCATTTTTTATGAAATTTTTTGTGTATGTTTGGTAGGTATGAGAATAGGCTGTAGGCTAATTAATATGGCAAAAGAACGTTTGCCGAGTCGGCTAGTCGTAATATAAATTTATTATCTGCTGCTAGCCCTCTAGTTGTTACCCCCGCAAAATAGCTGTTTTACCTCCGCGGCGGTAATCCCCCCCAGATACGGAACTCAAAAACTAATTCCATTCTTATTCAACTAATTCCCATTTTTGGACTTTGAACACAACGTATAGTTTAAAAAGGTATCGTCAGGATCGTGGGAAGTGGCAAATCCTGGTCTCTGCCTTCCCCTCCAGGATACGAGCGTGAGTTGTTGCTTTGTTAGGTACTTGTGAAAATGCAATTGTCGATACAAGTAGCTCTATCTATTAATTAGTCCCACAGATAACTTGCGACTCTACATAGGGGAAATTACCTTGAAGTGGCCATCCGTTATGCGTTTATCAATTCGAGTGTCCTGCTCCTAGTTCCTTATCATATCAGAATGATAACATGCCTGCGAATAAAGAAAGAAAGAAAGAAAGAAATAAAAATCATTTATTATTACAACAAGACACATCAGTATCACAGAAAAAAAATTGATAAGATAACAATATTCTTTATATTGAATACCGATATTTTTTTACAGAAACAGTAAAAACAAAACAAAAGATACAATTGGCAGCGTTATTGCTAATAGCAATTTCTTCCAGGCAACCTCATATTGGAGAATTTGCCGAAGGAGAAGTAGATACGGGTAGTCATAATGTATTAAGCTACGATGAATAAACATCTTTGAATTTGAGTTTGTAATTACAGTACAGTTTTATGCAAGAAGAGTAGTGAAGAAGAAAAGGTGGGCAAACCACGAGTGCTACGTTTGGAAAACGCATGGAAATATTTAACGGGGAAAAAAACACGTGTTATTGAGCATTAACAGCAGCCACCTTGGCAATGAGGCTCCTGCCCTAGCGTTGTCACGCAACTCCTCAGCATCACAGCATAATGCACCCAGCGCTATAATCCACTGTCTTATCGGAAGACAGTAAGGGCGCTTTTGCAACGACACCTTGACTTCTGATAATTTGCTCCTTGGCTTATGTGGATCAAGGGAGATTGGAAAAAAATGCTCTTCAAATGCCAAGTGTTTTTGCTGCGCGGTGAATTGAGCCGGAAAAATGTTATGGGGTATTGTCGTCGTACCAACTCAGGACCTGTTGTATAAAACGTTTTTTTGCAATAAAATCATAACTAGGGTAATGATAAACAATAATAATAATAATAAATAGCATTTTGCTTTCTAAGTTAGCGAGTGCTGTAGCTACTACAAACGTAAGTAGCTACACCACTCGCTAACGGTAAATCAAAACATGAGGAAACGTGAGTGCTTGAATACGTACGTACCTCAGCGCTTGAAATTTCCAATCCGGGGTGGGCACGCCAGGTGCCCGTAAGCCCATACTCTCTGAGGGTAGGCCCGAGCCGTACAATCGGACGTATACCTACCGGCTGCATTATTGTTTGGAGCGGAAGTACGGACATCAAGAAGTTAGACAATTTAACTTGTTTACTCGCTTAGCATTGACCACAGAGGAAAAGTATTGAGAAAAGTATCGAAACAAAGTCAAGGCTAACACCTCTGCTGATCTGCAACCTGCCTTCTGAACGCGGAAAGCTAGAAATAGCTTTTCTTATGTTTCCACTAGTCCTGACATCAACCTATTTTTTTTATGCAGCCATGATTTTATCCCTTTTGACGGTTTTGTTAACTGTTAAATCGTGACGGTTAAATCATTAGGTGGTGCGCATAATTAGGCGGCATATAGATGCCTAGCAGCAGGTTTTGTATTGACTCAAACGTAAAATTGCAATAATCGCTCTAACTGGTTTCTAGACAAGCTACCGCGTTCTTTCTAGTGTGTCAAGAGTACTGGTGCTCGACAAATTGAGTTTTAATTTTAATTTTAATTGCAAAATTTTATCGAGATCGCTTGAGTAGAGTAGGAACTCTATGTTCTGTCGTATGTTCATTTTACAGCTTATAGTCCGGTAACTATAGCATAACCTTGCACCGTGTATAACTTACGACGCAGACACGAAATTTCATGATACTTTTGAGTTTAGTTTATCTTTTAGAACGCCAAAATGAAGTAAAGGTATTACGAAAATTCAGGTTATTATCTCTCATTCCAAGGTTGATCGCTAATTTGACTGTACTATTAACGAACACATCAAGCATTACACGAGTGTAATGTGGTTTGCCACATTACACTCGTGTAAAGCTTGATGTGCGGTCGGCTGTACTTTTTCTTGGTGGAGCTCTACTTTTGCCAATTAGCTGGTTATATAGACTTCGATATAGATCGCACTTTTGTACCCGTCATCTCACGACACTCACCTTAATGACACATGTTGTAAAAAATCATGTACTCATCGATAAGAAAAAAAAAATCTGTGAAGACAACTTCAAAATAGCAAATAAATTATGAATCAAGTTTTACAATTTATTTGAGCGCGATTTTGATGTTTTCCTCATATTAAAAGTTGTAGTAGGTACATATTGGCGTGGACTTATTTTTAGATATACTTATATGGGAATTTTTTTAACGAATTGTATACCACACGTTTCATTGCTAAAGAAAAATCAAACCGTCCGATCAGCAGATATCACAGAAGATCGCGTCAACACCGCTGCAAAAACAATGGGTGCTTAACTTGACACAAATGACGGCAATGTGTAGTTGGGTACATCACCGTACCTACAGTTGACAGCACAGAATTGCACTGAACATAGACCGTCGTATAAAGCTGACTGCCAACCTCCAGTGATGGAGAGGCACTTTAAGAAGACGATAACTTCAAGAAGTCTGTACCATTAGTTTTGAAGCACATGCCTCGAGTAACTTATCTTCTTCTTTTTCATGGTCAATGTGAGTTCTCGGGATTAATTGACACGCCGTAGTACCATCTCGTTTGTAGCTCTATGGAGCCAACTTATTCTGAGCATCGTACGGTAGCACCACATTTCGAATCCAGTCTTATGCAGGTTGGCTCTTTCAGAGTCCAGACTTCACATATCATGTGGTTTCCGAAAGCTACACACATCAAAAAAAGTTTGTGATCAATAGCATAAGCTCCTATAATTCTTTAAATTTAACTTTATCAAGAAAAAATCTATGTTGTATGCTTTCTTTAAATAGGAATACCCTGTTTGAAATTAAAATATAAAACTATTTTTTATTATTTTTAAAAAAAAAATTGAGTCATTAATCATAATGTAATTGTGATAGAAATTTCATAGAAAGAAAAATACTGTTTAATTAAACTTAAACAACAATTTATTATTAAAAGGTTAAATTCAATATAAAATAACTCCTCCCCTGGCTCGAACACATGCGGAGATCCTCCTGGGCATGCTGAGGATCAAGTTATCCAGCATTTCCTGGGGTAACCTATCCCATTCTTCAATAGCGGCTTCCCTGAGCTCTGGAACTGTCTGGGGACGTGGCTCACGGTTCCATACGGACGTAGCTCGTTTAAGAGCATCCCACGCGTGCTCTATTGGGTTTAAGTCGGGCGAGCCGGCAGGCTAGTCTAAACGTGTGATATCGTATTCTTGAAGAGCAGCATTGACTCGTTGATCTCGATGTGCGGGCGCATTATCATCGACCAGTACAAATTGGTGCCCATGGTTTACTCGGAATGGTCTGACAATATCATCAATAACAACTGCTTTGTACATGTCTGCTGTCATGTAGCCCCGATACGGGATCAAAGGCGTTCTAGCTCCAATCATAATGCCACCCCAAAAGGACACCGATTTTCCGCCTTGCTGAACTGTTCCAGTGGCAGTTCTTTGTCTTTCACGGTCGCCTGGTCTTCTCCAGACACGGACACGTCGGTTATCTGGATGAGTGCTGATTCGGGATTCGTCAACGAAGAGACAGTTTTGCCAAATGTTTTCTTCCTCACCTTCTTCATTTTGCCGAAGTCTAGCCCACTGCAATCTTCGTGGTTGACGTTGCCGGGAATTGAGCGGAGCTCGCCAAGACCTCCGTGCTCGTAATCCAGCGTGGTGCAAGCAATTGCGAACGGTCTGCGTGCTAACTTCAAGCCCAGAGGCGACCCTGACTTCTGCTTTTATTTTAGTGGCGTTGATTGTTGGATCACGGGCTGCCAGCAATCTAATATAGCGCTTTTGGGCAGCTGTCAAAACAGTTGGGCGACCGCTGCCGGGTCGGTCAGCTAAATTCTTCATTCCGTGGTACCTCTGCAACGTAGCCACGACACAGGATTGGGATATAGCAAGTCTGCGTGCTAGTACTCTCGTGGTTCCTCTTCCCTCAAAGTTACTATTCTTGCTCGTAAAACCTCTGATAATCCTCTTGGCATTTTTTCAATCACAACTTTCCGCAAAAAATATCTTGAATCGGTTATAATTGACTAAATCAGATTTCTGAATGAGCGTAAGCTAGGACTGAAAGCCTTTTAATATGAAAAAACAACTGAACGGTGTCATTGTTTTGTGTTCTAATTCTTTATTTTTAAATAAAGAATCTAAAAAGAAGAAAAAATCATAATATAATCTACAGTAACAAAAAAGATTTCAGTTTTTCAAAGTGATCGCAAACTTTTTTTGATGTGTGTACGTATTGCCTGCATCATTGCGAACATTTCTGAGAATTCTATTATGTTTTGTTTACCCATGTGGATATTATTTCTGATGCTAAAAATCTTTTAAAACTAGAATCCGTGCCCTGACGAACAAGTAGTCAATTTTTTAATCGAAAATACTTTCTTGCGTGACTTAACATCATTTCAGTTTCATTATTTCAGTGATTCTCTCTTCTTGTATTTTGTATAGCACAAGCAGCAATACTGTATTAGCTAAGTCGTGAATATATATGTATGTATATATTTTTATCTTAGCTACAAGGAAAACAGAGAAAAATAAGAATATTACATATGTCTAAACTAACAATTTCAGTTACATTGAAATATTTCAAGAAACAAGGCGTATTGTTGTATGTATAGATTCGTGCCGCTGATAATACCACATTCGTACATACTTATTATGCTTTGTCTAAGCGTGTTAAAGAACTTATGCCGACACGTCTGCTCTTGCTCTACGTTTAACAAGATTTGTCTGACGCCGACATAGCCCTTTATATAGCTCAGACAAACAAACAGAAAAACGCCGCGTAGGAATACTAATAAAAACCCTTTTCGTTGTAAGTATTCCCATTACTTTTTATTTCTTGATAATAATCCAATCCAATTCATTAGTGATTAGCCCATTGGATTAGTCCACTGGACATAGGCCTCTCCCAGGCAATTCCTTCTGTCCTCAGCCATCCTCGTCCAGCCGCTGCAGCAAGCTGCCTCTCTATTCCTCAGAGCCTAAAGACAAGAGTGACACTGACTGTAGGACTGGTCCATCGATTCAAAGTCGCTCAGCGCTCTGTGAAACGGGCTGTGCTCGGAGGTGGCTCGGAGTCTCTTTAAGGGGATCCAGTGAGCTAACTAGCGCTACCAATAAAAAAAAGCATATCTTCTTTTACAGATCAAAATCAAAATCAATCTCTCAATCGTGTCAACAGTGATTTTTAGCACCCACCACAAAGAACCTGGGACTAGATAGAATTTATGCCAAAAACGTCCGTTTCTGGCGTTAATGCTATCTAGTCCTAGGTTTTTCGCCTGAGGTTCACGGTCATGGGTCCTAAAAAGCACTATTAACATGATTGAGAGATTGTATTGACACTTTGCAAATTTGATCTGTAAAAAAGGACATGCTTTGTTGTCCTCGGTGGCGCCAGTGTTACTGTCTGGAGCCCCTTAATGGATTACATCAGCAATGAGGGAGGACTAAAGCGACTAACATAGCCTTTTGTCATGAAATGAATATTAATTTGAAATTATTTTCTTCGACTTATGCTAAACGCCACGTCGTCTTAAACAAACCATACTAAGCTCGTTTCTATTTTAAAACGGTACAACGTAAAACCAATCTTAATTCGTTTCGACTAAGGCTGGTTTCCCAAATCATGTTGCTATTAAAACATTGTGCAGTACAGTCGACACCCGGTCAAACTTAACAAATTCGTTGCAAAGTGGTGAGTAGAGTGCATGCATGTAAAGGTTGACGTGCTGTCGTATGCCCGAATGGGACGTTTTATTACTTAACGAGGGCTGCTAAAATAATGTATTGCCATAACATTATCCTCCATAATCCTAATGGCGTTCAAATTGCTTTTCTAACCTCTATAGGAGCCTCTTTGTGCCTTTTTGGACCACTAATATTATACCACACACACCTACACGGTTGTAACTGTCTGAAGGCTTATCTATACACGCTCGGGGATTCGAACCTCGGCCTGTACAACTTTGTTTTATCAAACCATTTGTGAATTTTTAGTAGCAATATCGCTCGCTGACAGGAAAACATCGTGAGGAAAACCAAGTGTCTAAGGTAGTCACATACCTCGACGCTCGCTGCGTACAAATGGCCCAACTATGAGGCTAACCCCCGATTTCTCATACGCGTCTACAGTTAGTCGAGTAGCCGAAGTGCATACAAAAAAAAAACATCAGTCACGTTGCTCTAGCGGTATCACGTCTGATTGTCATGCCGGAGGTCGGGGGTTCGATGGTCACTGGGGCCCGACATCATCATAAGCAGCCTATATACAAACCACTCGTCTGCCGCGACACAGATCTGTGTCCAACTTAGTATGGGCCACCTATACGTTGCGTTCCGCGAGGGCAGTTCAGGAGTTAATCACCACGCGTGCCCACCGCGGATTGGCGATTTCAAGCGCTGAGGTATGTGAATAGCTGGGTCCCGACATACATTTGTACAAATGGCCTCGGTCTGGGTGTATTTCCATGTTTGTGATGTCCTTGCCTGTTACCATAGCAAAGGGTATCCTAGTCTGGGACCAGGACAAGTGATTGTGTTGTGTGGAAGTTATTATTATTAAAAGGTTTTAAGTAGGCTTGCCACAGACGACAAACAAGCAAGCTACGTTCTCTACGTTTCTTCTACAAGTTATGTTAATTGTTTAGGCAATGGACTCGGTTGTGACCTTCGCATTTTATCTAGATTTGTTTATCGTATTATCGATAAAATCTAGTTAGGCCTCACGAAACATGTCTAGACAGATATTTGCGAAACTCTGTGGGCTCAGGTAGGTATTACAAGCGCTTAGCAACGATTGGGGCATTGAATTTTAAAATTCAATGACTGGGGTAAAAAAATCTCTCATACTCAAAGAACTCGTTTCGACTGTGGAGGTGCTAACGTCATGTTGAGTATTAATACTAATTTACTGGTTCGACTAGATATTTTTCGACGCATTCTTTTAACTATCTGCTATTCATCATTGGAGATAAACGTTTTGTTTTTCACTAGTGAATCGATGCGATCCATAGTCATAAGAACATACAATTACATTTCGGTGGCAGCCTAGTAGGTAGAACAATGGACTCGGAAGCGAGAGACCCAGGTTCGACTCCCAGTGCGGGCTTTGTTTTTTAAGTTATGTACATTTGTGAAGTTATAGTAGCAATACCACTCGCTAACTGTGAAGGAAAACATTGTGAGGAAAGCTTGAAATCGCCAATCCGCGGTGGGCACGCGTGGTGATTAAGCCCATACTCTCTCTCTGAGAGAAGGCCCTGTCCCCTACAGTGGGACGTATTATAGGTAGCTTATGTATGTAATTACATTTCATAAACCCACGCCTGTGTCCCGGAAACAGAAGTTTAAAAAGAGCGGGTAGATGTGACACTGAGATCCCCACACTAGGTAAGCCCGTATCGCGGGGACCAGATAAATCAAATCAAATAATTTATTTACAAAAAAGCTTAAGTCCTAGTGACATGAATAGACTTAACTTAATGTGGGTAGGTAGGTTTTAAAAAGATGGCCAATAAATACTCGTAGTTGCTTACTGGTGTTCTTCGCACTAGGCGGACCTATTTCGCGAGAACATAAAGGTGATTAGACGTGCTAGACGATTGGAATCGCTCAGGATTTGGTGTGCGTAACATAGGAGGGTCGTCAGTCCACCGCATTGGTTGCTTGCCCACGCTTCTGCGTCCACTAGGTATCCAGGCATCCCTACATATATACTTTCTACTGCAGGGCACATGCCATCTCTCAAAGAGAGAGAGAGAGAGAGAGTAGATACCACACGTGCCCATCGCGAATTGGCGATTTCAAGATTCAGGCACTTAGGTTCGGTTCTGCATGAAGTTTGAATTGTAAAATTCGATCTACATGTGGTTTTCGCATCGTTCGTCTCAAACTACTAATAATATCACTGTTAATAACCACTTCTTTCGGCAATCTGTCTAGTACAGGAACTAAAACTAATTGATCAATAGAATGGCTGTGTAATGAACGCGTAATTATTTTTATGCCACACGTGGCCAAAAAGTGGGTTTTTCCGCACACTACACGCGTGACGACATAAAATTGTGTACACAACACGGGCTGTAAAATAGAAAGCCCTTATTAAAATTAAGTAAAACAGAAAGCCCTTATTAAAGCCCCAGAAGAATTTATTTAACGGCCCTAGTTGTGTAAATAACTATTTTAATCAGCCTTATTTTTGTCTGTCGACTTTGTTCTCATACCACTATTTAGTTTAACAGCTCTGTAAATCGGGGAACACTAGACGCTACTGTGCGTTTTTATAATAATTTACCCACACCTTTTTTGTCTTGTAAACGTACTTTTAAGAAATGTGACAAAACGTTCAGTAAACTAAAGAATAAGGGCAACAAAATCTCCGAATAACTAATCCTGATTAGATGTTTTTACAACGATGGTGGATATTGATCAATTGACATTGTAATTTTTTTTTGTCATTTTTTTTCTCTTTTGTAAAGTTCATTAAGACGCAGTTTCTGCGCTACCCAAAGCTCTAATGGAGAACTGGCACTGAAAAATCTAAATAATGTTGTAATCAGTGATAGTTAAAAACATACGGCCTTATTTATAAAAACACGATTCCTCTAAAACCAATCTTAAACTCTACTGTTTATTTAATCTGTGGCTTAATTGTTTCCTTGTAAAATCTTCACCGCAGATTATTTTAATCGGCGTTTAGTAATAACTATAATAACTTTATTTTACACTGTTGGGGAAAGATGACGGGAAAAGAAGCCTGTGACTGACCTGCCTGATACTGCTCGTGTGCGCTGGTTCTTGGGCTGCGGCGAACGGTCGAAGTCTTCAGGGGTGATGTCTCCACGATGACGCGCGTGTGATGGTTGCGATCGCGGTTTATATGATGATGATGGTGGTTTCGAGGAAACGCTGATTTTCCGGTACTATCGGCTCGGGACGGAAGCTGGGTCGCGAGCTTGACCGCCGGCGCGATGGTTGACGACGTAATGGCCGAGTCACAGGCCAAAGGGTAGGGAAAGCGGGTAGGAGAATATTTGGTATGACAAATGAAGGTAGAAATTCGCTAGTCGCTATGGTTGCGTTCACAAATATCCATCATACACATTTTTAGTTATTCTGAAAACCCTGAAAAAAATATTTTTTGGTTTTATTTTTAAATTTTTCTGAACTTTCTATATATATATGTGTATTTTTCTTAAGTTTCTATGGTATGAAAGCAATGTCACTACAATCTATTTTAGACGCAAGCTCCCCATTGAAAAAAACAAATCGTAGAATACTTCACAAAATTTTACCGGCTTGAGGATTAACATACTTCGTCTCTTTCCTCTTCCAGATGATAATCCCGACCCTGCTGCTGGCGGTGGCAGCGGCCGCCCCCGCCGACGACCTGCCGCCCTCCTGCGCCCGCCCCATCTACTGCGACAGCGACCTGCTCAAGAGGGTCCAGCTGGCGCGCGTCTTCAACGACTCCAAGACCTTCGTGGACATGCGACTCCTTAAAGACGAAAACACAACACTAGCTGAATTCCAAACCTTCCTCAATCAAACCAACAACAACCCGACGAAGGAACAACTAACGACATTCGTCAACGAACATTTTAGCTCCACAGATGTCTTGGACGAATGGACGCCCACAGACTACCAGCCGCAACCCAAGTTCTTGGACGGCATACGCGACGAAGAGCTCAGGCAGTTCGGCAAGGATGTCAACGACATCTGGCCCATTCTCGGGCGGAAGGTAAAGGCGGATGTGTTCGAAAACCCAGAGATGTACAGCTTGGTTCCCGTTTCTCATGGCTTTATCATTCCCGGGGGCCGATTCAAGGAGTTGTACTACTGGGACACGTATTGGATCATCGAGGGCCTGCTCATTAGTGGAATGAAGGACACCGCTCGCGGCGTAATTGAAAATCTCATAGAGCTGCTGAAGTTCTTCGGACACATACCGAACGGAGGCCGCTGGTACTACCAAGAGCGCAGTCAGCCCCCGTTACTTTCCGCTATGATGTCGCTGTACATGCAGAGCACGAAGGACTTGAGATTCCTGCGGGCAAACATAAAGAATCTGGAAGACGAACTAATGTACTGGATCAACTCCCGAATCGTGTCGTTTGACGTGGACGGTCGAACTCACACGATGCTTAGGTACTACGCCCCCAGCGCCGGCCCTCGCCCAGAGTCCTACGCTGAAGATTACAACAACGCTCACAATGATTTCGACAATGATGAGCGCAGGACGGAATTCTACATCGACATGAAAAGCGCCGCGGAGAGCGGCTGGGATTTCTCCTCCAGATGGTTCGTTGACGAAACCGATGGAAGCAACAAAGGCAACTTGACAACAATTCATACCAGGTATCTTATCCCGGTAGATCTGAACAGCATTTTCGCGAACGCTCTACAAAATGTCGCTTATTTCCAAGCGATACTCGGCCACCCACGCAAGGCCGCTCACTGGGCCTACCTGGCCAAGCAATGGAAGAGTTCCATTGAGCAGGTCTTATGGAACGAGGAAGATGGTGTCTGGTACGACTACAATTTAGAGATCGGAGAGCACAGGAAATACTTCTACCCGAGCAACGTAGCCCCGTTATGGATGGGCGCAGTCGATAAGAGGCTGATAAGTAGACGCGCTGATAGGATCCTAGCGTACTTGGACAACTCGAAAGGCTTGTCTTTCCCTGGTGGAGTGCCGACGTCTTTGCTCCGCACTGGCGAGCAGTGGGACTACCCTAACGCTTGGCCCCCACTAGTTAGCATCACGATCAACGCGTTAGAGGCTTTAGGGACCAACACAGCCAAGCAAAGGGCGTTCGAAGTCGCCCAAGTCTGGGTGCGCGCTAACCATAAAGGCTACCAGAAAGAAAAGCAGATGTTTGAGAAGTACGATGCGGAAAAGGTCGGCGAGTTTGGTGGCGGTGGAGAGTATAATGTACAAAGCGGTTTCGGGTGGACTAATGGGGTGATTCTAGAGTTGTTGGCAAAGTATGGTAGAACCTTGACTGCGAAAAACGAAGCTACATAAGTACAACATGAATAATAATTGCTCTACAACTAGATAAAGATTGGCCAATAAATAATAGCGATTAGGCCCGTTTAATATATAACTAACTAGATAAAGAATTCAAACAAACTGTTTTCGCGATAATTTCAATTGTGACTGGTTTTCCTTTGTTTTTGTTTTGAGTTTGATTGTAGGTAAGAATTATTTAAATGAAGACATGAAGTTATTTTTAAAATCAAGTAAGTACAAAATGTTACCACTAAGAGAGTACTTATTTTACAGAGTTAGAGGGGCTAGGCATTCAGTCCAGTGCCATACAAGATACAAGCATTTATAAACCCAAAAGATTTCACTGACGCTGGTACAATGTTTTTAATTCACTACGCCAGTTTCGGCGCGAATGTACTGCATTTGTGGTAAAACATAGCAACATTGATATTTAAAAAAATAAAAATGCCCTTCATTTATGTAAAGTTCACTAAAGTTAAGTAATTTCTTAAGTACTTAAAAATAGACATGTTTCCCAAAGTGTTAAGCAAGTAAGGAGAATATCTACAGAATTATTAAGCACTAGGCTTATTATAAGAAAAGTCAATGCATTGTTTTTAATTTTATTACAATATAAGTTTGGCCTTTGCATCTACGTAATGCCACAACATATAGTAGCATAAAATGGTACTTACGATGTAAAAAACAAGTACCTACTAATTTTAATGAAGTTTAATTATTCTTGCGGCACCTTGAGAAAAGCTTGATCCATAACGTCCCCAGGGAACATATATTAATGTGAAACTACATCATTTATGAACCTTATTAATATTATATGTACACTATCGAGATTCAAAATGTGAAACAACTAGGATAAAATAAGTATTAAATAAAAGGCTGTGTTAGTACAGTTTATATTTCAATTAATGCAAAAAGCTTTCCTATTTAGTCATGCGAAATGATGAGCTGTTCCTAAAAATTTTGGGAATATTCCCAATGTTCCCAAAATTCCCTTAATTTAAGGCCGCATCCTTAAAAGACAAGTCGCCGTTTAAACTAACTTTTGTACGATATTTTTTTTGTTGTTGTATAGCCCTAAGTCAGTGGTGCAAATCGGCCTTAATATTGTTAAATTATTTGAATCTGGGGCCTAATTATGCATACCGAATCCTGTCGGAATCCTGACGTTTGCCTTAACAATTTGTTTGGAATTTGAATCGAGCAATATGAAATCGAATCGTTCAGGATTTGATGCGCGTAATATAGTACTTGTTCTGTGTACAGATCACACAGGCTTCTGACATCTGTCCCTATATCACGCGCATCAAATCCTGTTACAATACTGACAAATGCGATTGCAATTATTATGGAATTTGACAGCTAGACATTACAAATCCTTTAGGAATTGGTACGCATAATTAGGCCTCGCGCCAAATCGTGAGCGATTCCAATCGTTTAACAGTGAAATACCATACTTCTTTCTATCGCAAACATCAGGATTTTGATACTAATAAATAAATAAATAACATTCACACAACACAATCACTTGACCTTGTCCCAAACTACTATACCGTGAGCTATGGTAACCAGGCAAGGACGTCACAAACATGGAAACACACCTACACTGAGAGTGAAAGATTTATTGCCAGAAATAAACTTTATACATAAATATTATAGACATAAGCTTACATAATTAAAACGATTTCTGTAATATAAAAAAAAATACAACGTAAAGGTGTTGTTTTCTGGTGTGTACCTACTCTGTGTATTTTTATGTCATCTTCTTATCTTAAAGTTTTTGGCAAATGGACCCATGCTCAGCAATATGCCGCCCGGAGATGCAGGCAGCACGGGTCGGCGCAAAAAATAGATTGACAAAAACTAAATCACAAACGGCGTCGTAACGTAACGCTGGAGTGTTACAAAAATATTCGATTAAATAACAAAATATTGATCAGATACGAACAATACAGAAAAAATATATATATCTCAAAGGCAAATGAATTACAAATACAAAAACGAGCCAGTATTTGATTTTGATTGAACAGTCGACATTTGGAACTCTTATTTTGTTGCAAAGACACGCAACGGAACAGAGTGCACACAGTACAGGGTCGTTGTGCTGTCGTCTGTACTCGTACAAAACGTTAAAAAACCAAGATGTGCAAGTTAGTATTTCTGTTCCGTGAATATTAACTCATAAAGAAAGGCTGAAGGTACCTAAATAAAGGCTTTAAGATTTTTTCCCTAAAAATAGTCTTCAGTACTCATATTCATAACATAAGCACTGCTTGAAAAATAATAAGCAGCCTATGTAAGTCCCACTGTAGGATGCAGGCCTTCTCTCAGGGAGAGAGTATGGGCTTAATCACCACGCGTGTCCACTGCGGATTGGCGATTTCAAGCTCTGAGGTATTTCTCAGGTTTGCTTGATGACACGAGGCTGCTTCACCGTTAGCGAGTGGTATTGATTCTATAACTTCACAACGGTATATAACTTAGAAAACAAAGTCATAGGTATGTACCCGCACTGGGAATCGAACCTGGGTCTCTCGGTTCAGAGTCCAATGTTCTATCCACTAGGCTACCACCGCTATTCATAACAAACAATAAAATTGTAAGACCATATATATGTATGTACGCACACATGCAAGGTAGATACTACTTGTTAACAATATTTTTATCATTGGTTTTAGTACCTACCTTAGTCCGTCTATCTAGAACTTATTACAGAATGCTTATGTAGGTACTTAAAACTTGTCTAGCACTGGCTAAGATATTAGGCCAATGTCTATAAAAGAGTATCTTGCACTCCGAGATACTCTTTTACTCTGAGTCACCGAGTAAGTACCTACTTGTACTTTTCTAAATTAGGCGTGTAGTTAGTGAAAAAAAAACAACCACTTGTGTTATTTTTAGCTAGCGCATACTTGAGGCTTGAGGTGCGTTAATCGACTAATTAAGAGACTACTTCAATGCTAAAATTGTAGACAAATATGTCAAGGACACAGTTTTGCAATAGGTTACGTTGTCACAGTGAGTCTTATCTAACATAAGCGGCGTCACATTCACTTTTATCAAGGGCCTCAAATCCTGTCGGAATGCTAACGTTTGCGTTAGGCGATTTGGTGCACGTAATATAGGGGCAGGAAACTAATTATGATCTAAGACCAAAACTAGAATAATAATAACGTCCATACAATACAATCACTTGTACTGCTCCCAAACTAGGATACCTTGTGACCTGTGCTAACGGTAAACAATATGAAACGAACTTCCAATTTTTCGGCGCAAAAAGTACCTACTTTCGTTGAGCGTTTAACGCGCCATCTATCGCCAACCAGACAAACTTTTGAATTTGGTCAGGGAGAAGGCACATAAGAGATCATAATATATCGCATATCTGTCTAAAGATGCGCCTAGTGATTACATACTCTTTGGATGCGCCTCTTGTTGAAAAGGTCAGTAAGAATGAATTTTTTTTCATTGGTCTTGACCATGGACCTAGTCTTGACTAAGAACAAACTGGCTTATTATCGTTCACATCGTCCTCCTTGGTTATTATCTTCAGATAAGTTTTGTTTATTTTTAGGCGTTCGTTCTGTTTCGAGTTCCAGCAAACAAATCTGACAACTAATTTGCTGCTGTTACTTGATTTCGCGCGCACGTGGTTTAGTTTTCCGGGAAATATTTTTATTTATTTGGCCGCTGACCGCTGGCCAAGGTCTGCTCTTGAATTCATGCGTGCGTGCGACCTACAGACAGTCGCTATCTCGCGGTATCGAGAGATCTACGGGCAGTGAAAGCGGGGGGCGCGCCACGTTGCGTTGCGTCAGCGTCAGCTGAGCAGGATGAGTCGGGGATCGCGGAAGAGAGGGCAAATGTGACGTTGACACACATTGAGGATGGCGTGCGGTCCCGTCGTGCTTAATAGCGGTCGTGGGCCGGACGTGCGTTGCGTTCACTCGCCCCGAGGCAATCGCCGGTGCACCCGTCTCAAAGGTTGCGAGAGAGCGCCAATGTGCGCTGGAAATTGTGACGAAGTGAAGACGACATGTTGACGCTGCAGCGACGCTTAATGCGTCTCTACCCGATGCTAGGCATCCTAGGAGCGTTCGCTGCTCAAACCCTCGCCGTCCCAAACTGCAACACATCAATCTACTGCACCGGCGACTTGTTACACAAAGTGCAACTGGCGCGATTGTTTCCCGATTCAAAAACATTCGTGGATCTGAAGCTCGTTTACACGGAGAACGACACGCTGGCTGATTTTGAAAAATTTATGAATGATACCGGAGAAACGCCGACGCGGGAGCAACTAGCTGAATTTGTCGATAAGCACTTCCGCGAGGGAAATGAACTGGAAGAATGGCTGCCACCGGATTTCGATCCAGATCCAGCATTGCTGCAACGAATCAACGATCCAAAGTTACGACAATTCGCGAAAGGTATCGTTGGCATTTGGTCGAAATTAGGTCGGAAAGTAAGCATAGACGTGGCCATGCAACCCCACCAGTACAGCTTCCTCTATGTTCCTAATGGATTCATAGTTCCCGGTGGGCGATTTAAAGAGTTGTATTACTGGGATTCTTTTTGGATCGTGCAAGGCCTTATTATCAGTGACATGCTAGATACTGCCAAAGGTATGATCGAAAATCTCTTGTATCTTGTAGAGATGATAGGGTACATTCCAAACGGAAGTAGAACCTATTACTTAGGGAGAAGTCAGCCACCGATGCTGGCTGCAATGGTGGCAAGTTACTTCGCGGCAACTGGTGACATTTCGTGGCTTGAACGAAATATTGGAACTGTGGAAAAAGAACTGGAATACTGGCTGGATAAGAAGAAAGTTACAGTGGAAGTGGACGGAAAAAACTTCGTACTTCTAAGATACTTAGCCGATAGGAGTGTTAAGGGCCCGCGACCTGAGTCCTACTTTGAGGACTACACGAACTCGCAAAACTTGCAAGACGAAGAAAAACGTGAGGATTTCTTTATCGAAATGAAAAGCGCGGCTGAAAGTGGGTGGGACTTCTCTTCTAGATGGTTCGTTACAGCTCACAGTGAAATTATTGGCAATCTGACAGACGTGCATGCGACGAGAATTCTACCCGTAGACTTGAACGCCATCTTTGCTGGCGCTCTGGAGCTAGCTGGTGACTTTCGCAACCAGCTGAAAGACAGACGTGAAGCGCAGAAATGGTGGAGCCTAGCCAAATACTGGCGCAGTGCGATAAAGAACGTCCTGTGGGACCCCAGTGACGGCGTTTGGTATGACTACGACGCTCAAGCCAGATCTCCGCGGAGGCATTTTTATCCCAGTTGTGCTACACCTCTTTGGTCAGGCGCAGTAGATCCAGTCGAAGCGCCGAGATACGGCGCCAGATTAGTAAGTTATTTGCTGTCTTCCGGAGCCTTACATTTCCCTGGGGGAGTACCAGCCTCGATTTTATATTCTGGCGAGCAATGGGATTATCCAAATGCCTGGCCACCGCTCCAAAGTATCCTTATCGGTGGCCTAGAAGCTAGCGGACATGAGGAGGCCCAAAACCTGGCCAGAGAACTGGCTAAGATGTGGATCAGAGCGACCTACATCGGCTTTAGCACATGGAGGAAGATGTTTGAGAAGTACAGCGCGGTACAACCTGGCCATCAAGGTGGTGGCGGTGAATACGGGGTTCAAGATGGCTTTGGGTGGACCAACGGCGTGACCTTAGAGCTGTTACAGAATTACGGAGAAGATCTAAAACTGGAAGACGACCTGGCGACAACATCGAAACCGCCTCACGTCAATTATGTGGTATGACCAGTATTTTAAAGCATAACTGTCTTACTTATACAAAAAGTGGATTCCACTAAAACACTCTTAAGACGGAGGAATAGCCGGCCGATAACAGGAATTCCTGTCATAAACCGGCTTTAACGCCGTTTTAAAAGTGTTTTTGTGGAGTCGTGTTTTTGTAGTTAAGATAGATACTTAGATAACTGTCTTATTTATACAAACACGATTCATTAAAACACTCCTCAGAGGCAGTTTATTTAATCTGTGGTTACGTCTTTTCCTTGTAAGATCTCCACCACAGGTTATTTTAATTGCCGTTTTTAGAGTGTCTTAAGGAGTCGTGTTTTTATAAATAAGACCGTTAGTGTTTGAAACACAGTTTTATGTGTTACATACATGTATGAATGCATGTCGGATAGGACATAGATTATACTTAGATAGAGGTATTTGCCTGGCCGGATGTGTGGCTATGCATTACATACCTCATGTAATGTGTAAAGCGTCGGTTTGTAAACCACTGTCGATGTGAAGCTTTATGTTAGCAGCATCAGAATATTTTACTGTCATCTCTTATCTTTGTCGAAGTGTGTAGGTAGTTATAAAGTTCCAATCGGTGCCGCATTTCCTGAAGCAAATAGGTATGTTTATCGGCAATGCCTACAGTGAATTACACATATAAGTATAGGTACTTAGGTATAAATAATACCGGTTAATTTCAAATACTGTGAAGTATTATATCATGAATGACGGATTTATATTAACTTGCGTAATGACTTAATGACAGAGTAATAACTTTTGGATTTACGCAGGTAATAAGTTTAGGAATAATAACCCACGCAGTTTTATGTGCCTTAGTATAGCAGCAAGGAACGCAATGATGCCAAGAAACAAATTCAATGTCGAAATATTTTTCACAATTATCTACTACATACGTAGGTATGTATATTGTATACTTAATATATTTTTATTTAGGTACCTACTTTGCCTCGCTGCATGCTGAAATTGCTGGAATGGTATGCAGCGAGGCAGAGCCATCTATTAAAGGACTTCTTGTTATAAGTTTATACGTAAGTAATATGTGATATTGCAGCAAATGCATGTTCGTTGTAGATTGATCGGTGTAATTAAATATGGATTGATGTTACAAGCAGATGTTTTATTCATACCTTGTAGGTATGTGAACCCACTCCACATTCTTGCAAAACAATAAATACAGAAGAGAATCTCACAGCCAATTACACAGTTAGGTACCTACTTTCGGGTGTTTAATCAACTGTATTCCTCCCTTAAGCATCGATAGATGTACATAATAAATTATACCCTCCTACCCTCGGACTCGCGCTCGAAGGGTTCCGTACCATTATCTATACAATATTAGACAAAGATCGAGACAAGATAAATTAGGTACATTGAGAACAGCGCCATCTATAGAAACCGACAAGAAGCGTTTGACATTGACGTTTAACGACATGACATCGGCGTTGTAAAGGTTACAGAGCGCTGTCTTTAGACAACGTTTGTTGTATGGGAGCCCCCCCTTAAATATTTATTTTATTCTGTTTTTAGCATTTGTTGTTATAGCGGCAACATCATCTGTGAAAATTTCAACTGTCTAGCTATCACAGTTTATGAGATACAGACAGACAGACAGACGGAAAGTGGAGTCTTAGCAATAGGGTCCCTTACCCCTTTGGGTACGGAACCCTAAAAAGAAAATTTTAACAAAATGTAATTTTTAAATGTCTTAGAACAAAAAAGTTACATGCGCATTTGAGAGGTAACCATGTACATTTTGAAAACATTCGTAAACATGAAAAGAGAGACAGGATCGATTCTAACGAAATGTATAATATTTATCCCATATATCCTTCATTCAATCAAATTAATGAATAAATAAATTCACACGAAAGTTCAACAAGGTTTGCCACTCGTCTCGGCCTATCCTACTGTGACTGATGTGACCTAATTATAATTACATTACCTACACAAGTAATTTATTAATTTCTTATCTAATTAATACACATAGACGCCCATTCCATGTAATTTCTGTACTTACTCTATTTTTTTCTATCACAAGTGGAGAATCGAGAAGAATCCATCACTCTCCATAAACTATTTAGTATTAAGCTCGCCTTTGTACAAAATTGTTTTTAGTGCAATAATAGGTTGTTTATGTAAGAGATTCGAGAATACGAGTGTCGGTTTAACACGAGTATTCTAATATCGTTTTGCAGTTGCATACACTAATTTATTTTCACACATTTATAAATGAAACTAAGGTAAACAAGAAAGGCAATTATTTTTAATTTTTTTAGCCGCACAGAAAAAATAGTATTAGGGGTTAAAGTATGAAATTGCCGTTTTATTGCAATAGGTTCTTTGAATTGACATAGAATCTTCATGGTTTGAGGTTTTCCAATGAAACTTTTTTCAAATGGTTTCTATGATGTTCTTTTTTTAAAAAATGTGAAACATTTGAATATCGAATATTGAATATCAACAAGGCAACACAAGTTTCAACACGCGTTTCTTTCTGCAGATCACAGTCAAATCATGAGGCACCCATTTTTCGTATTTTTTTATTTTATTGATTTGACGCAAGTGAGTTAATATTGTGGGTAAGGTAACGTTAAACCATGCCGCTAATTCCTGGGTAGTTTGACTAGGGTCGGCTTCCACTATCTCTCTTAATTCATCGTTATTCACCTGTGTGGGGCGGTCTTCCTCGTGGCTCGTTCTTTAAGTCGAAATTTCCATCACGAAAGCGTTTAAACCAAAATCGCACGGTGCGTTCATTAGTAGAGCCCTCTCCAAACGCAGCATTGATATTGCGGGCTGTTTCTGCCGCGTTAGTTCCGCGTCGGAACTCGTATTCAAAAATCACTCGAATTTTCGCAGTATCCATCTTTTTTGTCTAAATTGAATAACAAAAACAATTGAAAGTCGATATTCAAATGTTTCACATTTTTTAAAAAAATAACATCATAGAAACCATTTGAAAAAAGTTTCATTTGAAAACCTCAAACCATGAAGATTCTATGTCAATTCAAAGAACCTATTGCAATAAAACGGCAATTTCATATGTACTTTAACCCTATTAAAATAATAAATAATGGCGGAAAAACAAACACAAACTGCGCAGCGCAGCAGGTCCGCTTTCTTTTTTTTTTTTTTTTTCATTTGGGATAGGCAAAGGAGTCATACTTACACACAGCCATGGGCTCACTGTGGGTGAATCAGACCAAAAAAATCACTGAAAAGTTTACTGCACGTTAACACTGGTCTGGTATCAACTTTTCAGATCATAATTCGAATCTTACGACATGAGACAAAGAATTTTTCAATCAACCTAGCCTAACCTTCTTGTTCTCGGATGCTAACCCCCGTTTTCTCGTACACTAACAAGCTGTTAATCTACTGTTAACAGCTGTCATTGGTTTTTTTTTTGTATTCACTTTAGTCAATTGACAGCTGTTAACAGTATATAACAGCGTGTTAGTGTACGCGAAACTGGGGGCAAGTCGCCATTCTGGTCTTGATATTTAGTTAGTGATAATTCAAGCCGCGGAGGTATGTCTTAGGCCCATATTACTTTCCTACAAGTAGGATCGGATGTGATAGTTATCCATTGCAGGTTGTTTAGGATGCGACTTGATTGACACCGATTGAGTAAAACCCGCAATGAAGATTAATGGGAATAAGTACTTTTGTAACCATTGCGATGGTATAACTACATACTTTACTGAATTACTCTTGTAACAATTGCAATAAACTGGAACTTGTGTATCTATTTACCATTGTAAGTAATCATTACATTTTAAGCAAAAGTAAAAGTAAACAACCGGCCAAGTGCGAGTCGGACTGGCGCACGAAGGGTTCCGTACAATTAGACAAAGATCGAATTGGAGAACAGCGCTCTCTATAGAAACCGACAAGAAGCGTTTAACATTGACATTTAACGACATGACATCGGCGTTGTAAAGGTTACATAGATGGCGAGCGCTGTCTTTAGACAATTTGTTGTATGGGAGCCCCCCTTAAATATTTATTTTATTCTGTTTTTAGTACTTGTTGTTATAGCGGCAACAGAAATAAATCATCTGTGAAAATTTCAACTGCCTAGCTATCACGGTTCATGAGATAGAGCCTGGTGATAGACAGACAGACAGACAGACGGACAGTCAAGTCTTAGTAATAGGGTCCCGTTTGGCACCTTTCGGGTACGGAACCCGAAAAAGTATTTATTTAAAAACCACACAAGAGATAAAACGTATTGTGTTCACATAGTGCTAAACTTACCTACCTATATCTATGTTCACATAATAATATTGAAACATGGTAAAAATTACAGCGGATTCCACGCTAGACTATAGTCCGTGTTGTGGTCATCAAGGATCCAGGAACGACATAAAATTAAACATGTTCAAGTAAAAGTGTGAGAAAAAGGTGGAACTTCTCAATTCGAAGCGTGTACCTATTGCTTTTTTTTGAGCATTTTGTTATTATTGTAAGTCTCGTAAGCGACTACCTATATCACTGTTATTACGTCTGCAGTCATCATTGTATGTAAATACTGTAATACGCAGGTTGCGAAGTCTGTCGCAGAATTCAAAGAAAGTAGGATTGCGACCTTAGGCCTGAGACACACAGAGGGACGTGGGGCATGGGCGCGGAAAAGACCCGTCGTCTTTTCAATACTGTAGGTGATACAAAATGTGCCGATGAGACGGGGAAAAGCTTTGAAGTTGTGAACTCCGTACAACTCGGCGCGTCTTTTCCGCGCTCTCTCCCCACGGGGCCACGTCCCTTAGGTGTGGCCATGGCCTTATTGAAATTGAAATTGAAAAAAAATTTTATTTATCGCATCAAATTACATTTAAAAAAATCATAATAATATAAATAATTCTAAGCTTAGGGATATTGATAAAAGGGGTTTGCTCAGCATAGATGTTGTGTTAGACACAACGCTGATTTTCAGCGACGTCCGCCTCAATTTTAGGGTCCCATACCCGAGGATGAAAGCCGGACTCCATTAAGATGAGAAGTAAAGAAATTTTTTTATAGTACATATGGTGCTACATTACCGCACTAGTGCGATAATGAGCACTTTACGTGCCTATGTCGAAACTTCAAAGGGCCATATGTACTATAAAACGTTGTACGATACACGTGCGAATAGGTAATTCGTAACTCGTGTCGATATAAAACACTCCCTTCGGTCGTGTTTTAATTTATCGCCACTCGTTGCGAATTTCCTACTTTTAGCACTAGTATCGTAATGTACTATTATTGTACACCTGAAAGAAACAAATATAGGTAAACCTTTACAAACGTACATAGAGTGTACGTAGGTCGAGGGTTCGCATCTCAGCATGTACCAATGACTTTGCTAATTTACGTACATTTATGAAGTTGTAGTAGTAATACCACTCGCTAAGGCTAACCGTGCCAAAGGTCGCGGGTTCAAGTCCCGGCATGGATGGCATTTTTAGCCTCTAAATAGGTTTTTAAAATTGTCCTCATCTGAGCAGTGCAACAAAAAGCATATAATCTGTTTCAACTATGTGACGAACTTAGTTTGTGTACATTTGTGTAGTTTAACATTCCGGGACGCTTCGCTCGGCTTTGGGTTTTTTGTCATCATGGTAATGGTACCAAACACTCCACCTTGCTGCGCTCGTCGTCACACCTAGGTATATCTCTCTATTCGCCTTGGAGATCTTCAAATCTGTAGGAATGATTTCCGCAAAATGCATTAGGTCAAAAGTTGTTTGTACCTTGCGTTGTTTTAGGTACTACCTAATTCTCGTGTACAATAAATGATTTGTATGTCAAATGATGTTTTATAAAATAATAATTTGATAATTATTTGTCAAACGCCCTTGTTGGTCGTGGTACACCTCGTCAGTTCACCTAAGTGAACCACGAAGAAAAGTTGTGTTCGTGGGCCACCTTTGTCCACCTAGGTGATCGAAGTATTTACAGAAACAATACTTTGTATAAAGATCAATTTGAGAAGCATAATTTTGTCAATCGTTATTTGTCAGATGAAAATTTGTAATTTGTTTTTTGTCAAATGACAGGACACCAGCTTAACAGTCTTGAAAATGCTGAATAAATCGTCAGTTCAAAACCTGTAATTAGCAGTCGTTTGCGTGACAAAAGAACGTGACAGAATTGGTACCTAATAAAAAACCCGCCAAGTGCGAATAGGACTCCGCGTCTCAATAGTTATATTATAAATGACATTTTTATCATTATTATTTAAGTTACGTACTTGGTATATGCATTCGAACTAACGCAGCATTAGTGCCACGCTCGAAATGTTACAACAGTGTAAGTTTTGCGAAAGTTTAAGAAATGCTAATAAATCGTAGGTATTGATTTATGAGCAATGGCATCAACTCGATGTAGGTACAACTACTGATACAGAGAGCATTGCGTAGTTTTACCTACTTGACTCTGATATAATCGACTTTGCAATGTACATCGAATTGTCATACTAATTGTAGTTCTACGAAACAGGCCCCATGGGGGCGGCCCAATTATTTATTTGACAGGATAATGATAGAGTTACTTATACAAAAATTTCATTTCCTTCCGGGGATGTCGTAGAAGGCGACTAAGGAAATACATTACCAGGAGACGGGCAGCAGCGTCTTCCTGACATTTCAATTGCATAGGTACTGCAATCGCCAACCCGCCTGCCAAGCATGGCAATTATGGCAAACCCCTTCATGGCTAGGAAAACCATGAGGGAGGCCTATGTCCTGCAGTGGGCGCCAAATGGCTGATGATGATGATACAAAAATTCGCGCCTGTGCAATTTATATTAGCAAAAATGTATGCTGCTAATATAAATTGGAGCTAGGTGGTGTTCTACACTCATAGGCATACGCATTCGATAAATTAATGAATCCGCAGTTAATTCTAACTTGAACTTTATTTATAATGTACACACATAAATGAATAATTTAATAACGGTACGTAAGGCGTATAAAAGGTCATGAGCATTTATATAACCTTTTGTGCACTGACAGTATAGGTGATGTGATGAATAAGTTCATAAGTAGGTAGGTAATACCAAAAACTTTCTGTAACAGCATAATAGGTATAGAATATAAACAGCTAAGCAGTAAAATACGATTTAATTATATAAAACATTTTATCAGCAATCGTTTTTATTCTACTAATCTGAAAACCAGCGAAAGCCCAGACCCTGGATTGTGTCAACAACCAATTTAACGGCACTGACTTTGACAGACGTTTGTATTGCATTACCGCTTCAAGTTCACTAGCACACCGACGTCAACGTCAAGCCCTTGTTGCGTTAATGTATAAAACGTATGTCAAAGTCAGTGGTTTGTCCTTGGTTTTGTAAACTTTCAGGGCCGCGTTTCATTAAACTACTCGTGCAATCACAGTTTATTACAGTTCAATGTACATTGCGTAGCCGATTGGTACAATTAGGCAGTCTTCCTACTTGTCAATTTTTGGCTGAATCGGCCATACAAAGAACACCGAATCGACATAGTAAACCATGAATTAATGAAATGAGCTTCTGGCGACACAATAGACCGGCTTTATGAAACCCATTTTGTGGTTTCATAAAGTTGATTTAATGTTTTATTTTGTACCTACCAAGGTTAATATATCTTTTATATTAACCTTATTCTTATACACTGTGACATTAATTACTTTGGCCGCTGTGTTAAAAACTGAACTCTTTCTACGCTAGAATACCTAAGGGGTGTAAGGTAGTAACACCTTTAAGTTTCAGGTCAACAGGATGAATATTGCAATCGTTAGCAATATTTTGAGTTTTTTTCGTGTTAATAAACAACGTTATTAATGATTTGAAAGTAATATAACATTTTTGTACATTAACAAACGCGATTCTCAACTGCTAAGTGTCATTACCATCTCATATGCGTAAACAAGAAAAATAACTCTAACCAATGATAAAGTTTTGTAACTTTATGTTGATATGGTTTGTTTATGATTGCGTTAAAAGATTTTTGGTGGCAAAAAATTGTTTGATCGTTTTGTATAAGTTAGTGCCAGTAGGTAGTATTTTACCCAATAAATAATCACGATTAGACCCGTTTAATAAATAATTGAAATTAGTGCCATCGGGATCTAAATCATAGTCAGAACACCCCCTTAAAATTTTGCTAACGAATTCGAAGTCACCATGAAGCATCTCGTTGATGAGGTTAAGAATGGAAGTTTTCGTAGATAATAAATAGTTATTTATGTACCAAAGACAAAACAAATACAGGTAGCGACGCGAGTAGTGTGCCGGGTAATTAACTCAGGTTTTTATCTACGTCTAAGTGTTGCCAATACGTAAAAACAAATACATAATTCTATTTTACTCAGAAATAAAGTTTGTGTGTGCTGGGTCGTTAGTGTTTTTTTAAATACTTTTCTTTTTTGGGTTACTAAATATTGATGCTAATTGGGTCACACGAGTCTACTTTTTTACTGTAAAACAAAAATCTACCAAACATAACGATACTTACATTTTATAATGGTAACACTGCTCCATGTTTTCGCACCGAATTCAAAAAACAAAACAGACTAGTGAGAAAAACAGTAATACTAATAAATTACTCGTACTTAACTATACCTCTCGTACAGGTAGGTACAGTTAGCATTACAGCAGAGTGCTTTCAACTGTAGTCAAGAATTACTTATGCGTTTCCTCTATGTAGACATGGTCCTACCTGTATTTCGTGATTTGACTGCTATCATGGAGTACCAGCAGTGACTAATGACTAGAATAGAATAGGTACCTACCATAAGTACGTACGTTGGACTAGATTGGGAGGGGAGGTGGGAGGGCCGCTCCCCATCCCCGAATTGTCTTAAGCCCACCTTGGCGTGTTAAGCAACTGTTATAAACGCATTGTAAATAAACCTTCGCTTTCCAAGCAGGCCCCTCTTTCCCACTGGGCACTCTGGGCACGTGCCCAGGGCCCCGCAATCGATAGGGGCCCCCTAGATCCTGCCAGATCACCAAACGATAACCGATTTTTATTGAGGAAGTACCTACATACAAAACTCTACTTTCTTGGTCTAATCTAAATTAACAAAATAGTGTTCTGTCAAGGTTGCAGGGTAACATTAACGTAATGTGTCCAGGGCCTCCAATCGGTTAAAGACGGCCCTGTTTCCGAGACTCAACCTATCCCTGGAAAATAAGCCTAGATACGCCAATGAGTAGCTACATAATTATTATAAACACTTAAGTAGGTTATGTGTAGACATTTTGCCTCCAAACAGATGAACTACACAGCATGCCCGATTCACCACAAAACCCACTCAAACAGTCCGTCGAGTCTACGGCTCGTCCACATACAGCAGCACCCACCCCAAGCCCTATTCAGCGGCCCCCTCGATGTTATCAAATCCGCAGTCACTTCCTGGCGTCACGTAGGGCAGGTCGCCCGGTCCGCCGAACTCGGCCTCGTACAAGACCTGCTGTATCTTTAGCCTCGCCACGGCATTCTGCTTCGCGTTCAGTCGCTTAAACGTTGGCGCGCAGCTGAGAAGGAAAAGCTCGTCGGGGTCAGTCCTGTTACAGTTGCACACGACAGTTTCTTCCTCAGTGGAGTTGAGGCGCGGTTTCTTCGCGTTCGGGGTAGAGGGCTCGTCGTCCTCGTCTTCGGATAGCTGCGTGATCTTCGTCGGGTCCACGGCGAAGGAGAGGTCGGGCAGGGAGCCGTTGTTGCTGGTGTGAGAGGGGATGCGCTCGTCTTCCTGGTCGGAGTCGTCGGTCTGCTCGCGCCGAGCCGGCTCTGTGTCCGCTCTTTTTGGTAGACTGGAAGAAAGGAAAATAATTAAATGTCAGAATACGGATCGCTAAAGCGACAATTTGGTAAGTAGTATAATAATCTTGCAATGACAGATCCTTTCTTTCAGTATTCTCTATTCTCACGATGTGTTTATTTCAACCTGGGGTCTGTTTCATGGAACTACAATCCATAGTTTACTATGACAATTCGTTGTACATTGTAAAGTCGAATAACCCTTAAATTAACAAGTAGGAAGACGCAATGCATAAAAAAATCAAATCAGTTTATTGCTTCATGTGGTACAAGTGTTCTTACAATAGGTAAGGTAGGTATAGGCCCTGCAAGGGCACTGCAATTTTGTATTTATATCGAAGTGTCATAATTAACTACGAATTGCAGTTTTATGAAACTCGGTCCTGGTTTTAGTTTTACGACTCTGGTTAACAGCACTTACACCAAAACAAATTGTTTGACTGTAAATAGGTTGCGGACATCACAGGCAAAACAAACGAAAATTAATATTTTTTTAGACATACATTATATTTGCATTTTTTTAGAATATCCACATTAATTTTGAAACAAGTAATTTTTTTAATGTAGCCTATTGAATCGGGACGTAGCAGGGCAAAGGCCTTCTCTCAGAGAGCGAGTATGGGCTTGATCACTACGCGTGCCCACCGCGGATTGGCAATTTTAAGCGCTGAGGTGTGGTCTAATTTTAAGTACAATATTATCCGGTTCAAATGCTGTTAGGATACGACCTCTTGGAATAGAGCGGCATATGACGTCAATTGACGCCTTTCAGTACCGTTAGCAACGCTGTCGGGAAAGTGCGTGACAGTGAGTGACGAATACCACTTCATCGGAAATATTTCTTTTTAAATTATATTTATTGGTACTTTTGTGGCAAAAATTAGTGCTAAAAGAAGATGTACTAAACAGTCGTGCTTGAGAAATGCTTATGAGTGTGAAAGATTATTTTGAAATAGAAAAAGAGCAGTGTAAAAACATTTTAAAAACTTTTTTGCTAAAAGACAGTGTCGTGATGATACTTATTCTGAAATTTCAAACGAAGACAGCTCTGAGAGTAAAGGAGAGGCTATGAGTCGAGTAGAAGACTAACCCCCGGTTTCTCGTACACTAACAAGCTGTTAATCTACTGTTAACAGCTGTCAGTGGTTTTTTTTTGTATGCACTTTGGTCAATTGACAGTAGATTAACAGCGCGTTAGTGTAAGAGAAACTGGGGATAAGAAGATTAGCTTTATTTTTATTCTCAATATGTGCCTTAGTTACTATCTTTATTTAATATTTTAGTCGCCTTGATACTTGCAAAAAAACTAAATTAACTGATTAATATTATTCATCTGACTCTTTCTCTGATTCTACAAGTCATCACTATCGCGTAACGCAACTCCAAAAGGTGATATCCCAACGTCATTTGAACCGGATAGGTAATAATATAATTTTCTACTTATTAAATTACACGTCTCAAACCAATCTAGGTACTCCAACGGTACTACAATCACCGCTTTGCATCTAATAAGTACATCAAGAACGGAGAGCGAGTGTAGCAGTCACCTGGCTTCCAAATGCGGAAGCAGGAACCGCATGGCCACGTGATACGGCCAGCGCGTTCGTCCGCCGTGTGTCCGCTGCAGCTTGATGAAAGAGTCCCGGAGTGAGCGCCAGCGCTTTTTGCACTCGGACTCTGTGGAGTAGCAGTGAAGACTGATAAAAAATATGTGTAACAGAAAAGTAGGTTCTAACCACAGAGATCGGTGTTTCCAACCTCAGATTATGGAAAAAAAGTCTTTAAACAGAGTGGTTCAAGGTTTTTTTGTATTGGCTCAAGAAGGAGGTAGAAACTTTTTGCGACGCCAAGCAGGTTGGTTGGAACTCCAGAACCTTTTTAAATTCAGAAGGTTTAACCTTCTTGATTAGGGAGCCGCTAAGGAGGTTGTCGACCGTAGTACGAAAACATAAAGATCTCCTTGACTGCTGGGTAAGTATAAACCTCTTCATGCTTACGACACCTTTCACTGTCCAGGGCCTTTAATATGAAGCAGCGATATGTCCGGAAGGGTCGTCAACGTCGCGCTTGAGCCCGACAACAATTCACACAATCTAGCGATAAATATGGTTCTTTTTTTGAATAGTTTCAAAATTTCCTGCCACTGAGTAATGAACGTTAGAGATGCATGGCTCTTTATTAGCCCAATGACGTCATATCATATCCTGAGATACGGTCGTGGTGGTCTGCCCAATGATCGCTAAGATGGCATACTTATAAGGAGGTTCAAATAGCTGATTTTGAAGTACATAAGTTTGTTTTCTATTTCCGCACTTGTGGACGGATTAAACTGCGCGATATCGGATTACGTGGGTACATTTTTACTATGAGCGAGAAACCAAATATTCCGGAGAGGATGATACCTAAAGATTACTGTAAAATTCTTACCGGAGACATTCAGGGCATCGGAGACCAACTTCCACGCTTCGTCCCTCAGTTTCGTCTTGTTGAAGCCGCTAACGGACTTGTCGTAGAGTATAGCATGCTTCTCCACTTCCTTGATCAGGTCTATCTCGTTCATCTTCGGCAAAGAGTGAAGAACAATCTTGAAGCCGCGGTCAACTTAGAGTTGAAACAACCGCGAAGTCGCGCGGAATGCGCGATTTTTTGCGAACTTTTCCTTTGGAATTGTACGTAAGTACCGATCGACAGATGAACAGATATTTGATCTGACTAGCTAATTAATACCAAGTATGTAGGAAGTCGGTGAAACAAAGATTTCGTCAACAACTCGAAACAAGTCGAACAGATCACCACTTATCAACCAATGGAACTAACCACCACAAAACTATCTAGCCTTTCTTCTCTGGCCTAGATCTTCAAACACTAAGAAAGACTTTCCTCAGGAGTCAGGAGTAGAACACCAGCGAACGCAACGGATCGGTCGTCACTGCTCGCCGCGCCGCGTCCGACGCAGCCCCCGCGCGGTATCGAGCGGCGCGGCACGGCGACGCATCCGCCTGTAGGCTACTCGTATGTAGTGCGACCAGCAACCTTGACCCTTGTGTACACCCTTCGGCAGAACGAGATAAGCGTCAGATTCGGTTGTTAGCGGCAGCTGGAAGCCGCACACACATCGTATGTGTAAACCACCAGTTCAACTGATACGCTGTTGCATGGAAATTCTTCAGCAGGGGAGATCAGGCGTGCTTGGACTTGTCCGGGGGTGGCAATCATGTGATTGAAACTTCAATTCACTCTTAAATCACTAGCTTTATGGGGGATAATGGAATGTTTGGCGTGGCAGTAACATTGGTTGTGGTTTAGGGCTACAACAAATTTATGAAAGATGAGGTGAACCTTAGATGCATTGAGTTAGGGTGTAAATTGGCCTGCGGAATTTGATATTTTGGTTTTATTTAAGGGTTGGGGTGAGTATTCGAAACCCCGTGTTGTTGTCAGGGTGAGAATCTGGCTTGAATAGTTTGGACACCTATTTATTTCTCATAACATCGAATTTACTCTTTCACTTGAAATGAGATAAATAGGACTAGGTAGGTATTTAGGTAGATAGAATCTACTAAGTAAATATATGCACCGACGCATTCTGAAGATTGCAAAGAGAATGCAGTCAATCGGAATCTTCACATCATTCGGTAGTTTGTTAAACTCAAAAAGTGACCTTTGTCCGTATTTTATATGAATGAACGTTTTAAATCATTAATTCGGTAGTTTGTTAAACTCAAAAAATTACCTTTGCCCGTATTTTATATGAATGAACGTTTTATTGCAAAGTCGCCGGCGGTAACATAACTGAGTAGAGTGGTCGCGTGTAAAGAGATGATGTTCTGTCGATTGTTACTGATTCCCAGAAGACTTGTTGTAATAGTATATTTCATTACAAGTGCGGAAAGGCTGTCATTGCAAAGAGTTCCGACAAATGTCTACCCGAGCCGAGGCGCAGCCGAAGGCGAGGGTTGACAGTCGGAACAAGTTGCAAGGACGGTTCCGCACGTGTACTGAACGACTATTTTTAATACAGTTGCGAAAAAATGAAAAACTATTTGCTTTTTTCTCTTCTCTCCATGCAGTATTCGTCGTATGTAGATATGTAGCGACTTTTTGACTTTTCCGGTAAAAGTTCTCCGAAGCATTTTGTGCAAATTATACTGCGATCCGATGGTGTTAATTCAAAAAAACTAGGGTCGAAATTACTCATCTTGTGCAACAAACAACTAAACTCGCAAAGAAAATTTCTGAAAAATGGCGCCAACCGTAGAATATAAGCAGAGTTTTTTTTTTCTTCACCCATTCTGGTAGGCAAAGGGAACTATGCCCATACAGCCAAGTCTTCAGTAGAAGTTTTTTATTGATATGAAATGAAAATGAAATTTAATGAGATGAATAAATTAAATGAAACCTAACCAAACTCATTCAATCAAATAATTAAATCTGATATTGAAACAAATTAGTAGCTTCTTTTTAGAAATATACGTATTTGCATGAATCATAAAAACTTCTATGATTTTTTTTAGTAAAAACTTCATGGTTGGTTATTCTTTTTAATAGACATTATTTTGACAGTTGGGAAAGAGAACGCACGAGTGCGGGAAAGGTAAAAAAAAAGCACGAGTGTGTAATAGCCCACATCCCGAACGCTATACGTCCCTGCAATACGCCACTTTTTGAGCAACTGTATTAACCCTTTATAGGGCAGAATATTTTTTTTGTTGGATAAGAATTTTTGGTATTGGGATAGGTTTAGGGGTACCTAAAGACTGGAATTAGTGTGATATTCACTAGTTCATTTATATGGGTTTGGCTGTAGGGGGTGGTTTCATATGTAACCAAGACCATTTAGGGAAAAATTATAGTGGATTCATTTGAAACCGTGACCGTTCAGGGGAAAAAATTGTAAATAAAACCACTTCGTAATAAAATCAGTATTATTGCTAACAATAACGTTTTGTGTACTTTTTATCATTAAAATATTATTGCACAAAGATGTTATTAATCAAAGTGACTAAGTGTACTACCATAACAAAAATTACTCTTCGATTCATAAAACTAACAAAAAACTTTTCTAAATAATAATTGTATCAAAACAAACTCTTACAAAACTCTTTCAAGAAAAACTAAAACAATTCGTAAGTAACTTTCATAAAATATATATTTCTTACCTATAGAAAATCAACAACTTTAGGTCTCTAGTCTCGAGAATCAGATTTTTAGGTAACAAAAGTCTTATAAATAGCACTCACATCATCTCATAAATCAACAATCTTTCGCTCAAGACGCAATTTCGGGACCTCTGGTACGAACACGGCCTCGTCCTCTTTGTTGAGTTGGCACTGCTGGTGATGGATCTGGTGATAGGGAACCACTGATGACTGGAGCTGGCGAATGATGTAGAGGTGAGTCCATGATATCGCGATGAGAGTCACCTCCAGCTGTCAATCTCCGTGATATGGCATTCAAAGATAGATCATCCTCAGGTTCTGAGACCCCTCCTACATCTGAGTTTTCAGCTTGGTCATCATCTATGCCCTCGATCAAACAGACTAGCTGATCGTAGGGCATATTTTCCAAATCTAATAGTGGTAAAGACATCTGAAACAAACAAAAATTAATTACTGTAACGCTTCAGTAAGATTGCACTTTTCGCACAAACCTCACCGACCTCCATAACTGCACTTTGATACCTAATATCATCTTTGTGCAATAATATTTAATAAAACTAACTGTTTTCCGGCATAAAGTAATAATTCTACTTTGCAAAAGTTAACTTTGATAGTCCTAAATTCGTAAAATAAACAAATGAGAATCTGAAATATGCACTTCTTTCAATTCTACCCTAAAAACCGGTTTCTACTACCTATGCAGTTCAAACCATTATTGTACTTTATAAATACAAGTTTAGATTATGATTTATATACCAAATTCAAGGAAAATAAATAAATAATCTATTAACTTACCTTAAAACAAGTAAATATCACATTTTACCACTAAATTGTTTAATTATGTACCAAACAAAATCACTTCTCCTGGTCGTAAACACTTATGAGACGGAAGGCACAAACGTAACCACCATTTTGTCGCACCCTACCAAGATCCTGTGACTAACTTCACTTTGGTGGTTTCACTTGTTGCTTACGCCCGTTCAGGGAAGACTCATTTAAACAATAAAGTCGACTACCAATGCAAGCTCACATGAATTATGAGCCTTATAATCAACCTTGACAGGTGGTTACAGCCGCTATACTAATTTCGCTTTTGCCCTATAAAGGGTTAAAATAGTATATTTCATTACAAGTGCGGAAAGGCTGTCATTGCAAAGAGTTCCGACAAATGTCTACCCGAGCCGAGGCGCAGCCGAAGGCGAGGGTTGACAGTCGGAACAAGTTGCAATGACGGTTCCGCACGTGTACTGAACGACTATTTTTAATACAGTTGCGAAAAAATGAAAAACTATTTGCTTTTTTCTCTTCTCTCCATGCAGTATTCGTCGTATGTAGATATGTAGCGACTTTTTGACTTTTCCGGTAAAATGTTCTCCGAAGCATTTTGTGCAAATTATACTACGATCCGATGGTGTTAATTCAAAAAAACTAGGGTCGAAATTACTCATCTTGTGCAACAAACAACTAAACTCGCAAAGAAAATTTCTGAAAAATGGCGCCAACCGTAGAATATAAGCAGAGTTTTTTTTTTCTTCACCCATTCTGGTAGGCAAAGGGAACTATGCCCATACAGCCAAGTCTTCAGTAGAAGTTTTTTATTAATATGAAATGAAAATGAAATTTAATGAGATGAATAAATTAAATGAAACCTAACCAAACTCATTCAATCAAATAATTAAATCTGATATTGAAACAAATTAGTAGCTTCTTTTTAGAAATATACGTATTTGCATGAATCATAAAAACTTCTATGATTTTTTTTAGTAAAAACTTCATGGTTGGTTATTCTTTTTAATAGACATTATTTTGACAGTTGGGAAAGAGAACGCACGAGTGCGGGAAAGGTAAAAAAAAAGCACGAGTGTGTAATAGCCCACATCCCGAACGCTATACGTCCCTGTAATACGCCACTTTTTGAGCAACTGTATTAAAAAATACGTTGTTGTACTCGTGCGTCTCTTTGCAGTGTAAAAGGGGAGTATCGCACTAAGATACTCTGGTTGGCAATCGTGTTACAACCTTTCAAGACGTTTCATTTGGCATTCAAATATTTTCTATGTGATTGCACCTAAATGATTTGTACTGCCCGCCGATTTTAGCGTTCCGTAGGCAACGAGGAACCCTTATAGTTTCGCCATGTCCGTCCGCCTGTCTGTGCGCGGCTTAGCACAGAGGCGATAAGTTCTAGAGAGCTGAAATTTGGCATAGACATACATATTTAGTACGCCGACAAAACGGTAGAAAGATCTGGAAAAAAAATTAAGGTACTTCCCCTACACCTAAATTAAGGATGCAATTTCTTTGAGCAAGAGCCATTGTTTTGTTGGCTGTGTGGCAAGTGGCATCATAGTGCGTTATGGTTAGACCATCCTTTATTTAGTTAAATTGAACCATACAAGAAGAATTTATGATTTTTTTCTGGTGCGGTGATAGTTTTCTTCGTTGGTCTGGTGGCAAACATAGAGCGCGCTGGCATGGCACGGTCATGCCCTGTTGCACTTTACCGTATCTTCTTATCAACTAAGGTCATCTCGCAATGTTTCACTACGTAAAGCAAGATGCGCTACAGTCGCTATGCAATAAGAAGCAAGATGGCGCTACACGATAGGAAGAAGCAAGATGGCTCTACAGGGGCGCTACGCGATATACGACCTTATTTATAAAAACACGATTCCTCTAAACCAGTCGTTAGAGGCAGTTTATTTAATCTGTTATGAAAACCATGGTTATGAAAACCATGAGGGTGTCCCATGTCCTGCAGTGGACGTCGATTTGCTGATGATGATTTAATCTGTGGTTTCTTGCAAACCTCCACCAGAGACTATTTAAATCGGCGTTTACAGAGTGTTTTAAGGAATCGTGTGTTTATAAATAACACCGAAAAACATTTATAGCAGTTTATAGAGGAGCCAGACGCGGGTTTTGAATCGCCAGCAGTCTGTCAGTAGATTAACAGCGTGTTAGTGTACGAGAAACTGGGGGTCAAGCTGAATCATCATCATCAACCCATTATGTCCCCACCGAGGGGCACGGGTCTCTTCCCTGAGGAAGGTATAGGCCATACTCCACCACGGGGGCCAAGTCCGGATTGGTGGAGGCTTGTAGACTAGTGGCTCGTCTACTGTCAGAAGTTGTCAAGCCGCCCTATGGCCTCTGACTTGGCTTAACGACTGCCATCTATCGACGGCAGCCGGCACCAACAGCTTAACGTGCCTTGCGAAGCACGGAACCGCTCGGAAAAGTGCCACTAGCGTTAGGCATAGACGGCGACCCATCCATGCACTGAACGCGCCCTGTGTTGCTTAACCTTCGTGATCGTTTAAGATCACTCAGGCAGCCGGGGCTACGAGCGATCAAGCTGAATAAGGCTGAAATAATATCTACTGGTAAGATTAAAATTAATTACTGCCAATTGTAGAAAACAAACATTTATTTTACATACATGTCTAGCCTATTCAATTTTATCTAAATATAACATACATACAAACTATTATTTCCACAATACAATTTCATTAAATTCAAAATAATATTTATAAGTGTACATACCTAAGTAAAGATACAATGTTACAACTACGACCGACCTAATTAAAAGTACCTACCAACTTACACATTTCTAGTTAATCTGATCATACAGCAACAGATTAAATTAGGTAATTAATAATCAGTCTCAAGAATTTTGATGTAGGTACCTCAGATATAGGGATTCAACAAATTATAACTAATATTATCTACATCGCTCACGTGTGAGAATAGTAAGCTAAAGTGGCAGTGGTCTTCACAACATTGAAACTGCTTAGGTCGCTGCTGGCTGCTGCTGACCAAACGCTTTTGGTTGGAATGAAAAGAATATTGATACTATCTGAATTCCTGACATTAGCTATTGATGAAGCAGGTCTAACTTAAAAATTTAAAAAGGTTAAAAAGCGGAAAGACTAGGGAAATGAAACGTCTCCACTATGCATTTCTATAAAACTAGAACAAGTGTCCCCACATGCTCTATTCTTGGACCAATACTTAATACTATTTATAAGGCCGATATACCTAGGATACGAAATATTACTCTTGTTACTTCATCCGATATTGCGATACCAGCGACTAAACCTCAACTCAGGTGACTATGAAGAAATGCACAAACTACTGTTTGCGTATGTGGAGGATACATGACGGAAAGTCGAAATAAGTTTAGTCATTAACGACAATTAGGGAGGAAAACTTTTTTATCCCCACTGTCGCCAAGAATGCAACATGCAGTAGGTATTTCACATTACGGAAAAAAGATAAGCACACAGGCAAAGAACGTACTAGACGAAAGAACTAGAAGTTGCTGTAAAAAATCGTGAGAAGTGGAGGTCACTTCTACGAGCCCTATGTATGGCCCTATGTCCCTGATATGGAAAATGAGGGTATCATAATTATCAATATCATCATTATACTTACAATGCAGTAAATAGTATATCTAACACAATTTCTATACCACTTACTTTCTTACTTATGGTTGAAGTAATCAGAGAGATCAAGCAAAAAAGACACATCTTAAGATCAGGAAAGCGATGACACAGCGGACACCTGTTTATGTAATTAATTACAGCGTGGACCGTCTGTTTCAGAAGAGGTTATCCTAAGTCTAAGCTCCTATGTGATGTGATATGATGCGACAAATTTGTGGCATATTAAAATAAATATTTGTTAAAGCCCTAATATCCAGTGGTTGCAGCAAATAGTTTGCTGCCCAAGTTTAGCTGCTCATTTACTTATTCTGCTAACCAAAATAATTGTTACCTGATCGAATAACCAAAATCGCACGGTGCGTTCATTAGTAGACCCCTCTCCAAACGCAGCATTGATATTGCGGGCTGTTTCTGTCGCGTTAGTTCCGCGTCGGAACTCGTATTCAAAAATCACTCGAATTTTCGCAGTATCCATCTTTCTTGTCTAAATTGAATAACAAAAACAATTGAAAGTCGATATTCAAATGTTTCACATTTTTAAAAAAAAGAACATAATAGAAACCATTTGAAAAAATTTTCATTCGGAAACCTCAAACCATGAAGATTCTATGTCAATTCAAAGAACCTATTGCAATAAAACGGCAATTTCATACTTTAACCCCTATTATTTATTTTGCTGATCGTTTAATTAGTTTTCGTTGGGAATATGTCCAAGAGTGGAAATTGACCTGGCAAACAATGAAGCCTTAGAATATTTTTTTTTTCGTATTTTTTTCGTTTTAATAATTATTCTGATATTTGAGGCAGAGACGAATTCAACAAATCAAAGAATTGTATTTATATAATTAAGAATTATAAATGGTGTAATTAACCAGAATTTGTTTTATGTCGAAAAAATCCTTATATTATGTATAAAACGACGACACGACCACTATTTCAATACAATATCGTCGTTCGGCATCCAAAACCGCAAACGTGACTTTTATAAAATTTTACAGGAGACACTAAAAACTTTAGAAATCATACGCGTCGCTCACATACTAAAAAATTGAAATAATGGTTTTTAGACTAACTTAAACCGTGAAAAAATAAGGGGTCTAAAGTATTTGCACGGCAGTTTGGAAGGAACCACTTAACAAAGCTCAAAACTGCAGATGAAAGAGGTTGTTGTCTTAAAACAAGAGCTTCTTGCTGATATTGAGAGATAAGGACTCTATGCCTCACATGTGCCAAAAGCTGCAACCCACGACACCGACTGCAGAGCTCCACTAACACGCCACTCCACTGAGGATATTCCCGATATGGACTTGGGTTAGAATGCGTACGCTCTCGGACAGGTTACGAACGGTAAATCCCCAGGTGAGGACGACATTACATCAGAGCTTCTGAAAGCCGCAGGCAAACACGTCTCAGACGAATTATCGAGGCTCTTTAACACTGTCACATTGCTGAAATACCGAAGACGTGGAGAAGAAGTGTGGTCGTGTTATTATTTGAGAAAGGAGACACAATACTACTAGAATCACCGACCGATATCAGTCACCAGCCACGACTAAAACCTGTTCTCGGAACAGATTACAAATCGTCTTGCCCAAAGATTCGATGAATTCTAGCCCAAAGAGCAGGCTGGGTTTCAAAAATGCTATAGCACCATAGACTACATACAAACAGTGCGGTAGATAATACAGAAGATCGAGGAGAACAGTCGCCCGCTATGTGTGGCATTTGTGGACTAAGAAAAAGCCTTCAATTCCGTCGAGACCTAGGCTGTTTGGAAAACGCTGCAATCGATATGATTGGCGGTACATGGAGGTGATGAGGTGCCTGTATAGGACTATCCAAGTCGAGAAGCAGCAAACGAAAACATCCAACTGCAACTAAGTAATGTCGGGGAGATGGCATATCCAAAGCAGTAGAATGGACTGGACGAGGCATTAATATTAACGGCCTGCGCTTTGCCGACGATATAGTTATGATGGCAGAATCGATGCACGCACTCAGTGGTATACTCCGCGACCTTAACACTGCCTCCCGATGTGTGGGCCCCAACATGAACCTGGACACGACTAAGGTCATGTTCAACGAAAGAATCATGCCGGAGCCCTTCTTTATCGGCGAGGTAGTCCTCGAATCTGTCCTGGAATATGTCTGCTTAGAGCAGACTACTGAGCAGAGGCAACTTCAAGAAAGAGGGCGCGAGAAGGATCCAACTGGGTTGGGCTGCGTTCGGAAAATGGCTTCAGATTTTCTCCTCGGCTTTTCCTCAGAGCTTAAAGACAAGGGGCTTCAATATGTGCGTCCTGCGATTTGTTCGTGCCAGTTACTACTTACGGAGCTGAAACGTAGACACTGATTCTAGCGAGCCCAACGATTTAAAGTCGCTCAGCGTCAAAGAACTAAGGTGACTGATATAGCTTATAAGATTAGCAGGGTCCGGTACGTAGTTTCGAATGACGCTGTAGCGACAAACGTTGTGGCGAAAACTTTCAGAGTGGTACGCTGGGGCGGAGAATTATTGAAGCGAAATTCACGAGGTCGAATGACACCGGAGCGACAAACATTGTCGCGAAAAACTTTCATAGCATGATACGCTGGGGCGAAAAATTACTGTGTTAATTACTTAAATGTTCGTCCGTAGCTGCGAATAATCCATCATCTACGTATAAGGTAAGTAGAATTTAACGTAGGAGTACGATAGCACCTTCGTAGGTATAGAGACAAGGATCTGAGGTACTTTGCTGGAAGGATAGTTCGGTGAGAGCCTCGTGAAAACGATAGTTCCAGCAACGAGGCGCATGTTTAACACCGTAAAAGCTCCGGTAAATCTACATACGCTGTTTGATCCACCGGTAAAGCCTTCGGGCTGTTTCATGTATATCTTTTCGGTTAGTTTGCCGTAAAGGAATGCGGCTGTTACGTCACACTACGTCGAATACATTTTTTCACTCGCAGCAACGCTTATTAGCGCTCGTATTGTTGCGTATCTAGCAACAGGACTGTAGGTTTCATCATAATCAGTTGCTTTTTGTTGTTTGCAGCCTTTCACTACCAGACGTGCCTTGAATCGTTCAATGGTTCCGTCTGGGTGCCTCTTTAACTTGTACACCCATTTGCATGGTAATGCAGATCTGCCCTTTGGCAGAGGCTTAAGTGTCTAGGGTTCATTTTCTTTTAGGGATTCTATTTCCTTCTTCATTGCCTCAGTCCATTTATCTTTCAGAGGGCTGTCGATTGCCTCTCTGTAACTAGTTGGTTCAGAAAAGCTGTCAACACTGCACACGTAGTCGTCGAAAGTTGGATGTCGAAGAGTTAGTCGTGGTCTTACATGGTATCTTGGTTCTTCAGTGTCAAAGAATTCCTCCTCTTCAGTACTATCGGCAGGACACGTGACTGCTCCAGCTGGTTAATCATTAGAGTCGTTAGACTAATTCACAATCAGATCAGCCGGTTCTTCGTTAGTGACAGTTGGAAATTCTTCAACTACAGTTTCTTCCCCAAGTTCGAACGAACTCGTGTCGTTTATTTGGTTCATACCACTTAACGGTTCCGGTTGACAATGTCTGATGAGTGATGACATCTCGAGGGATTGCCGGTGATGCTCTTATCTGCAGATATTCGATCGGCGGTGTGTCGTGTAACAATTTCAGGATGCATCTCTGTGCTGACTTGAAATTCAACATCAGTCTGAAACACGATGTCTCTAGACCGCGTGTTGGTGGCTGTATTGATAAGCTCTGCCCAGAGCACTTGTGGTAGCTCTTCTCTTGCGTGTAGCATAGACATAGCTACTTCAACTAGTGTACGGTTGTCGCGCTCACTACAACTGCGCGCGCAGAGTTCACATGTGCTCGCCACATCACTCCCCTTCAAGTCCGTAGCTACGCATAGCTAGGTTTGATAGGAATCGAAGTCTGTGCTCTAAAGCCTGCAAGTACCAGGAGGCGCTGAGTCAGTGAGTCGACTAGCGGTTGAGGGTGTTCGGCGGCTAAGTCACTTCACCGGCGACAGTACCATGGGGACCGCGCATGTGGTAGGAACCGGTGAAGGCTGCTGTACCACTGGCAACGTGCGCTGTTGCTGTGTGGCTGCCGTGCCGAGGGGTTGGGGGAGATCACCATCAGTACCAGTAGTCGGTGCGTTGACTGTAGTGGAACTGATGAGGTGAGAGGGAAGAGGATGCTGGCCTTCTTTGAGACTGATTGTATGTGGGGTGCTGCGAGAGCGAAGGAAGGTTGACATTGTTCTGTCGAGGGTCACCACTATAGGGAAGAGCGGGTGATCGTGCTCTTCCACTATAAAGGGAAATTTCCCGCCAGGCAAATCGTATGCCTGGGGACGGCCGGTAGCCTAATGTTCGTCGGACGTTATATTTATAGTATATCATGTGAAACATTTTGCTTGCGCGATGCAGGAATGTTAGAGTTTATAGTGCGCGCGCAGAGTTCACATGTGCTCGCCACATGCGTATTGTTACAAAAGTTTCTCTAAAGTCTTCTTTATCTCCTACAGCCCTCTCAAATGCACATAGGTGACTCGTTAAGTTCTCGACCGTTCGCTCGCTTAGTAATAGCCAACTAGATTGAAATGCAAAGAATTGCTCATCAATTGTATCCAATATTTTGCACATTAGGAATAGGTCTGGAAGTTTGGTTGCGGCATCTCTGTTTGTGATTTCTACATTCAAATCACTCCATATATTTTTCAGTTTTGATATGTGAGTCGACACATCATCCTCCTTGTTGTGATTCATCATCATCAACCCATTACGTCCCCACCGAGGGGCACGGGTCTCTTCCCTGAGGAAGATATAGGCCATACTCCACCACGGGGGCCAAGTCCAGATTGGTGGAGGCTTGTAGACTAGTGGCTCGTCTACTGTCAGAAGTTGTTAAGCCGCCCCATCTATCGACGGCAGCCGGCACCAACAGCTTAACGTGCCTTGCGAAGCACGGAACCGCTCGGAAAAATGCCACTAGCGTTAGGCATAGACGGCGACCCATCCATGCACTGAACGCGCCCTGTGTTGCTTAACCTTCGTGATCGTTTAAGATCACTCAGGCAGCCGGGGCTACATGAATCATCCTGTTGTGATTAAAACTGAATAAATTTGTATGCCCTATCTTCTGACTGTCCGTCAAACAGCCTATGAAGTTCTTTCTAGACAATACCTGCCATCTCGATTCACATTATCTTTTTCAGCGAATCTTCGGTCATGCTCGTCGTTAGTAGAGCGCTACTTTCAATCCTATATTTCGCTATATCGATATTATAGGCGCTCTCACTAGAGCGTCACCAGCTCCCGTGGGAGGGGCGATGGGCTTGTGAAGTTTACCCTCCGCTGCTTCCGTGGCACCTTCTGTACCTCGCAGCATTATGGAGATTTTGTATTTCCATGTAGCCCAATTACCTTTTCCCTCCAGGTTCCCAATCTGCACTTTCGTTGACAAATTGTCCATCTTTCGAAACTACTTCCGTAGTAGTCCCTCTCCCGGGCCCATAACCTGTGACAGGGTGACCGCCTATCTGGGCAGTAGAATATAGCGTGGTAGCTAGGAATATTACGATTTAAAAGGAATTAAGTTTTTATTAGATAGAACTGGATAGAAAACGTTTTCGTGCAGAATGACAAATCAAAATCATAAACAACTATCACTATGACAACGCACCTATTGATTGTCTAAATTCAAGGAGTTTTAACATTCTATTGTCTAAATTCAAGGAGTTTTAACATTCTAAAGTATTAGCACGAGTCATGAATCAGCACTGCAACTTGGAAGGAGTTATTAAACGAAGCACTAAACACGCAATAGTTGTTGTCTCAAAACTAAACCTTCTTGCTGAGATTGAGAGATTTTATGGACAACTATACAACCCACGACACCAACTCCAACTAACATGCAACTTCACTGAGGATATTCCGGTTATCAATTTGGGATGAGATTATGTACGCTCTTCGATAGCTTAAGAACGGTAAATGCCCAGGTGAGGGCAGTATCATATCAAAGCTTCTGAAAGCAGCGGACAAACTTGTCTCAGACAAGTTACACAGACTCTTTAACAAACCTTTGCAATAGCACAATGCCGAAGGCATGGGAATAATAACACGTGTGGTCGTGTTATTATTTAAAAAAGGAGAGTAATCATTACCCACGTCTGTAGCTGTTCTCGAGTCTTCCAGAGAGCATTCCATGAGTTCCAGTACCGTTTTCAGTAGGCCGTTTTCAAAAAGGCTACCAAAACCGACCACCATACACACAGTGCACCAGGTACAGAAGACACCGGCAGCAGTGGCGAGAGGAGTACAATTTATCACCCACTATGTCTAGCATCTGTGAGTCTTGGACTGTTCTAAATTGCCGCAGCCATGCCATATCGTTTAGTGGTATAACACTGTTTCATTACAGAAAGAGACTGGACAACTATTTGCTTCCCGTTTTTGCAATAAAGCCATATTGTGTGAGTTAGAGCTCTGACTCTGAATCTGAACTCTGATAGAACTCTGATAGAGCCAGTCATCAGCCATCATGTGTTGTCCTTGACCTGAACTTGAATAAGACTAAAGTCATCATGATAGAGCCAGTCTTCATTGGTGAGATGGACCTCGAAACTCATCTAGAATATATATTGCAACGGTAGATTAAGGAAGACAAATCTTCAACGAGTGGGACTAGACCAAAAGTCACTCGTGACATAATTTTGGTGGATAAAATGTAATAAGATACCTAATTGGTTAAAGAACCAAGGACATATTATTATTAATTCTTTATTGCACAAAGACAGTGTACAAAAGGTGGACATAGCCTATAAGAGTAACAAGTTGAAGTTAGACTGGTCACATCTGCTGAAGACGATGATGTTTAAAGGTTCTCGAGTGGAGAAATTGAATTAAACAACGCAGAGAAGGATACCACCATTTCGCTTGACCGAGAATCAGAAGCAGATTGCTGGTGGCGACGGCTGAATGAAGGTGGTTGAGAACAGAAAGGGGAGGCGTGCCTTGGGGGAGGCCTAGCAGTGGACAAATATGGCCCAAATTGGCTGATTCATCATCATCATCAACCCATTATGTCCCCACCGAGGGGCACGGGTCTCTTCCCCGAGGAAGGTATAGGCCATACTCCACCACGGGGCCAAGTCCGGATTGGTGGAGGCTTGTAGACTAGTGGCTCGTCTACTGTCAGAAGTTGTCAAGCCGCCCTAAGGCCTCTGACTTGGCTGATTGATACTGCTTATTGTTCAGGTACTTAATCCTTTTAATTTATTGCTATAATTTGAAGACCCTTCCAGGCTCCAATATATTGTATTTTTATAAGACTGCCCAAGTCAACCATTTTCATAAGTATGCTTGTCCGTTGTCTGTTCCTCTATTTCACAATTGAATACTTGAACTGATTTAGAAGTGTGCGGCATTGGTAGAATCTACCTACCTTGGATAAAAATGGGGTACATGAACAAGCAATTGCGTTGTCAAATGTCTTTTTCATACATTAGGTCAGATGCAATTGGTTAGGTGTTAGCTCACTTACCTATCATCACCGACAGTAATAACCACATCAGCAGTAGTTATGTAACAGTGCAGGATAAACAAGGGCATGTTTTCAGTTAGGTATATAAGTATTCTAATTCGGCTCGATGCTCCAGTGGTAAGATGTTTGTTCATTGTACTACTGAATGGTTTATGATTCCTGCCCTTAATTGAGTTGAACATTTGGTACCAGTCTGGGTGTTATTTATAGTTCACCATAGTACTTCTGGATAGGCAGGACACTACTGTGGATTCAATGGTTTTCGATGTTTTAGGACAGAGAAGTTATAATAGGTAGTTCAATAGTAGTTGTCATAATCCATCTCCGTACAAAATGTCTGCAGCCCAGCAGCATTTATAAGAAGCAATCTTCAAAACAGGTTTTCCATATCGTTACTAACTTCACCTAACACTGAGTTAAGATTTTCTTCTTCCTGGTGTTCATGTACTTCACTCTCATGACTCAGTATACTCCGACAGCCCAAGTATGCTTTCAGGCATAAGTAGCACTTGTAAACTCTAAGTGAAGGGGTTTGTATAAATTGCATACCACACTCCTCACATTTGTTGGTGTCGATAAACATTTTTAACCTATTCTCTAATTCTAAATGAAGCAGTGATTTGCCGTTTGACTTCTGTGCACTATTGCAAAATTGACAAAGGACTTTTTCAGATGTATTAAAATCTAAATTTGTTGCTGAGAATGGCCCCTTCATTGATTCCATTGTAAAATCAAAATGATTTTCTTGCCACTCATTCACCAGAGAGTCGAATACCTCATTTGTTAGTCCTGTCGGTTCTTTGAATTCCAACCTATGGACAAGATCGAGATGCTCCTCTAAAGTTGATACAAATCTGTAGCCGACTCCACAAAAGCAAACATAGGGGAACGGTTTGTGTGTAGGCAAATGCACATCTAACAATTCACTCTCCACAAAGCTTAGATCACAGTATTTACATTTGAAACGTTTCACGTATTGTTCCTCCTTGTTAAATCTGAAATGGAATGGTGGTTTTAGCAAAACAGGTTATGGTTGTACTGTACCCAAATAATTTTGAATGCCATTTTTGCTCGTAATAACAGACACCTTACTAAAGACCTCACTGAACAGACAGCAACGAAAAGCGCACCATATAAAGGTTTATTTGTAATATCTGTGTGAATGATGTGCAACTATTCTATAAACTAAACTAATCATCACTTATGAGGTGGAGACCATAATATAAGTGAAAATTTAAGCTTGGCCCCGTCCAGGTCAGGGCATTGTAATTGGGTTCCACTGGGTAGTGTCTAACCTCATCAGTTTATGGATTATATTAGATTGATTTATTGTGGCACTTCCCCAGCCTATTGTACTGAGGAGAGACCTTTAGGCTGTACTTACGATTCCTTCAAATGTATCAGTTTATGCAATTCATACTCTTCTCTTTGGGTGAAGCCTCTGGTGCATTTCATACACTCATATATTGTTGTATGTTCCAACACCACCTTTGGTTTATACATCTGCAAAATGGAATTGTCACAAATAGAGATGCAGTAATAGAGATACACTGCAGTCCCTGGTGACAATATTTGCCGAGACTGACCTATGACATATCAGTATGATGGATTTGTAAAATTGGAAGTGTTAATGTTTATTTCAAAGATTCCTATTCACAACATTGCTTGTCAAAAGATTCTTGGCAAAAAAATTAGGGGAGGTTATGTACTGGAAATAAAGGTTAGGTTAGAAGAAGTAAAAGTCACGCAATGTGCATATCCAATAGATTTGGATTCTATGGAAGAAAAAAAAACAATATCACCAGGAGTGAATAACTAAGCAAGCTTCCATTCAAAAACACACATATGCTCTGCACCTAAGGATAGATATTGAAGCATAATGTAGGATGATGTTATGTTAGCAATTTAGCTTGAAGCAGACAAATAGCCACCTCCATTTTCAGTGCTGTTAAGTTCTGACATCAGGTTTTTTGGACTTTTTGGAAGTGTGGGATGTCCAACTTGAGACCTGGGAAATGGTCTTTGCAGAGTACTTACCCAAGACAGAACAGATAAGAGTATTCTTTATTCATCAGAAATTACTAGACAAGATGTACGAGATGTCAAAACTCTGCAGCATCCTCCTGGAGGAGATTGGGGCTTAAGAGGGTTTACCCCACCCCCTCACCTTATCCCCCCTCCCCATCCTTTACCGCCTACCTTACAACAGATTGCCAATTATTTAACCCCAATAAATAGAGGAATGGTGAAATCCACATTGTTCTAATAACTCACCACCAGCTCCATGGCTACGTCAAAGAATTTGAACACTTCATCGTGACTGAGAGAGTGGCTATCCAGCTCATCCTTCGTTTCGAAAACTGCGTGACATTCGGGACACTCCAGTATCCTTTTAAGTACGACCACCGACTCCTGGCTCACCATCTGAAAAAGTTGTCCAGGGTAGTTGTTTCCATAATGCTGCTGTTTTCTTAGGTAGGTTTACTTACTTGGAGGCCGGTTTAGGCTTACCTTGTCTAATAAGCGGAATGTTTCTTGTTGTAACATGTTTTTGGATATTACGAACTATTTTTTCAGTTTCCCCAACTAACCGGTGTCCGTGGTGGTGGGTGTCCGTGACCGTTCACAGATTAATATATTTTCGGCGGCTATTTTTCGGAACGCCAAAAGTTTTTGTAACTTTTTTGCCACATGCATGCATGACCGAAATATTCACGCGAAGCTCAAAACATGCACTTTACGGAAAATGAAATTCCTCAGATTGCTGCTGAAGTGACGGCTATGTAGTGATAATTTTTTTCCTTGTAGGTGTCAACCACAAAACGACTGAACAATGCAAAAAAATGCATTGGCAGTTTGGCAGCATCCGCATCACATACAAGTACAGACGATATTATAAGGATGGATAAGGAAGGATGGCTTTTCAAACCAATAAGTGAGTATAGGCAGTACAAACTTCTGAAGCAACAATGCCAACAATGGTTTAGTTAGAAAAAAGTTATTATTGTGACAAGGAATTTTGGTCCCTATTGATAGTAGTTAGGCATGGAATTATGAACGATTTTTAATTAACAAAGTTTTTGAGTTGTCTAGGCAGGGTTGCCAGGTCGTCGCTTTTCGGACAAAAGCTATCCTATTTGTTTCGCGCTGGCTGATCTCTTTCCTCTCGTGTACCCGTGGTCAATAGTTGATGCGGTCTGGGAAAAAGAACGGCCGTTTTCAGCAATTCGAAATGCAATTTTATACTAGTCTATTGGCCCAAGGTTCTAACAGTTGCTATTACTATTAATAAGATTCTGAGTTACATGTGATATTGCTTCATGTAGTACAAAATAGAAACTAGAAAATAAATATTAACGCTATTTCCGTTATACTAGGTTAGTGGCCCCTCGTAAATAACATTTTGGCCATCAACAGTGTGTCGAGCAGGGTGGTGTACCTAATACTCAGAATATCTAAGAGATATTCGCTGAAGGTCATTCAGGTATACGCACCGACCTCGTCACACTCCGATGAGGAGGTAGAGTCGATGTATGAGGACATTAGTAGGGCCATACATACCTCGGAGACCTATTTTAATGTGGTTATGGGGGACTTCAATGCGAAGCTGGGCACAAGAAGCGAGGGTGAGATGAGAGTGGGGCAATTTGGTTATGGGCAACGGAACCCGAGAGGACAAAGGTTGGCAGACTTCCTGGAGAAAGAGGGACTCTTTATGATGAACTCTTTCTTTCAGAAGCCACCTCACAGGAAATGGACCTGGTTGAGTCCCGATGGTTCCACGAGAAACGAGATAGACTTCATCCTGACCTCCAAGAGACAAATATTCAATGACGTCTCTGTGATCAACATGGTGAAAACCGGAAGCGATCACCGAATAGTAAGAGGCACATTGAATATCAATGTCAAACTTGAGAGGTCTCGTCTCATGAAGTCCACGCTCCTGTTGAAGTATTGATATTATATAATAGACAATGATGACATTGAAGTTTGCTAAAACCTTTTTCTTCTTAACATCCTCCCTTTTTGGCAAACTACAACGCTAACCCAATCAGCCCACAAATAAATGCCAATCTAGGCTTAAAAACGGGCTTAGTAAGAATATCAGCACATTGGTATTCAGTAGGAACATATTTCACTAGTAATTCTTTATCAGTAACTAGCCTTTGTACATGTAATTTCTTATGTAATGTCCTGTTAAAAGTCTTGTGTGCAATAAAGTATAATAAAAAAAAAGTTCTCTGACATAAAAACGTCTAATCGCAATGTGCTTCGTCCTTCTGTGCAATTCTGGGTTTTGCGCAAGTTTTATAACTGCATCATTATCGATTTGTAAAATCGGGATATCTTTCAGTGTCGTTATCTCATTGAAAAGTCGTCTCAGCCAAACTATCTCTCGTGCTGCTTCATTAGCTGCGACTATTTCGGCTTCTGTGCTCGAGATCGCTACAGATGTCTGTCTGCGACTTGCCCAAGAGATCACTCCTTCTGCATAGATGCACATAATTCCAGAAGTTGAACGTCCAGTATTTTGATCTCCACCGTGATCGGAGTCGCTGTAGCATTCTAACTCTCCGGATTTGTGTCCCTTTTTATAAACAATCGCCGAATCTAGAGTTCCTTTAAGATAACGAAATATGCGTTTCACCTTCTGAACATCTTCATTCGTTGGACTGTCTAGTGTCCTAGATACGACACTTACGGCATATGATATGTCTGGTCTGGTTCCTGTCATTAGGTATGTCAGTGCACCGACAGCTTCCCTGTATGGAAACTTGACTTTTTCACTCTCCGTCTCCGTATCTGACTGACCTTCTTTAATTATTGGAGTACTGATTGCCTTGCAGTCACTCATTCCAAACCTTTCCAAAATCTTCTTGGTATATAGTTTTTGAGAAACCTTAATGGAGCCATCTTTATCATTTTGGATTTCTAGCCCAAGAAAGAAGGAAGCTGGTTTTGTAGTAATCTTGAATCTCCTCTTAAGTTCAGCCAAGAACTTCAAGGATTCCTTTTGATTTGTAGAGGCAATCAAACCGTCATCAACATAGAGTCCTATGATGGTTTTACACTCAACTCTTTGTTGTTTATTTAAGACCAATCGAACAAATAAACACGGATCGGTGTCAGACTGTTTGAATCCGATTGTCTTGAGATAGTCCACAATACATTTATTCCAACATCGTGGAGCTTGTTTGAGACCATACAGACTTCTCTTCAGTTTGCATACTTTGTTTGTACCATCACTAAATCCCTCAGGTTGGTTCATATAGATGTCTTCATCGAGTGATCCATTTAGGAAGGCAGTAGCAACATCAAACTGCATGAGAGAAAGCCCTTCGTTTGCTGCGATACTTAGAATTGATCTGATTGTCGTCAATCTAGCTACGGGGCTGAAAGTTTCGTCATAATCAATTCCTTTCTCTTGCGTGTAACCTCTAGCTACGAGTCGTGCTTTGTACTTGTCAAGGCTTCCGTCGGCATTTATCTTCTTCTTGAAGACCCATTTACAAGATATTAATTTTCTATCTTTTGGCCGATCTACCAAAATCCAAGTTTTGTTGTCATTTAAGGATTTAACTTCGCTTTTCATAGCCTCGAGCCATTCAGTCTTCTGTGGACTTTTTATGGCGTCTTTGTACGTTGTAGGCTCATCATTGATCAAAGTAGAAACAATGAATTCATCATATCTGCTTGGAGCCCGCAGTGTAGACCTGTCACGAAGTGTTCTAGTATCAGGGATATCATCATGATCTTCGTCTGAATAATTTATTCGACATCCATCTGGTTCAGGAGACGACTCGTCCAGATCTTCCTCTTCTTGACTTAAATCATTCGATGTTTGAGGCATTACTTCCGCATTTTGAGGTATATCCTCCCTTGCTTCAAACATTGGTTGATTTTGTTGAGTCTTTGGGAAATTGAGTTCGATTTCTGTAGTAGTTCGTTCATCCTCTTTCTCAGATTCAGGTATATCAGATTCCAATCCAACTGATTTTATTAGAGATTCTTTAAATGTCACATCTCTCGAACGAATCAATGTCGGTTCGTTGTTCTTTTTAAATCCCAGTAACCGATAGCCATCATCACCATCATATCCGATTAAAATACATTTTTGAGCTTTCTTGGACATCTTTGTTCGCTTCTGTTTGGGTACATGTGCAAAACATTCTGTTTCAATGACTCTCAAATGTTTTATGAACGGCTTCTTTCCAAACCATAACTCAAATGGTGACTTTCCTTCTTGAGAAGTTGGCCCAGTTCTGTTCAGGACGTACGCAGCCGTGTTAACAAGCTCTGACCAACAGGCAAGTGGCAGTTCTTCGTGAGCGTGCATCATAGTACGAGCAGCTTCTACGAGGGTTCGATTTTCTCGTTCACTTGACCCATTTTGCTCTGGTGTATATGGCATTGTAAATCGGTGCTGTATACCGTGCAAATGGAGTATCTTCTCAATAGCTTCGTTTTTGAATTCTCCTCCATGGTCGCTAATGATTGTTTTTATAATATGACCAGCTGTCTTCGTTTCATTGATCATCTGCACGAGCTTGTCCTTGACTTCAGACTTTTGCTTGATGAAGTAGACATGACGAAAGTTGCTGTAGTCATCTTTAAATAATACGAAATACCGAAACTTCATGAATGAATTTGGAAATGGACCACATACGTCAGTATGTATTATCTCTCCTTGTTCTTTAGCTCTTTCTCTTGTTCCAAATTTATGTCTATGTGTCTTTCCATATACACATCCTGTGCATAATTCAGAATCGAGTTTGACTTTGATACCAAGTTCCTTTTCAATCACTTGTTTAACGTGCCTTTTGTTCTGATGTGCGAATCTTTCGTGATAAAGTTGCAAAGTGTTTTCTGTTGACAGAGTGCTCACTTCTGGGGTTGGATTTCTAATAGTCTGGACTTTCAGCTTATAGAGACCGCCATTTTTGACACGTGTGCCAATCAAATTCACTTTTCCATTATTTATCAGCTGACAGGATTCTCTCTCAGATGTGAAGACACTGTTTTGTAGCTTGTCTTGAGCAGCGAGTACAGAGAACAGGTTGCGTCTTATTGCGGGAACGTACCAAACATCGCATAATGTGATGTGCTCTTGTCGACCATGAACATCTGCAATCAATTCGACTGTTCCTTTCCCAATGGCTTCAGTTGTCGATCCATTTGCAGTAGTTACCGTCTGGTTCTTTGTAAAATGTTGAAAACTGGAGAATATGTCAGGTTGACAGGTGACATGGCTTGTTGCACCATTATCGACATACCAATTTTCAAGATCTTCAAAGTTGGTCACTGCTTCATTAATCTCAACTTGCATGAGGGTGAGGTTTAGGTTCTTATTGATAGCTTGACTACTAGATGGTTGTGATTCTTTAGGAGGTTTTCCATCAGCAATCCACTTTCGACATTGTTTGACGTTATGCCCAATAAGTTTGCAATATCCGCATTTCTTCTTCATTTTGCGAGAAGAGTTCTGTATTACTAGCGCTTGAGCTTCGGAATTTTCTTCTTTATTCGTCAGAGATCTTTCGTAACAGCAAATTTGCGCTGTCAAATTTTCAATGTTACGGTCCTTTTTTGACATGAGCATCCAACTTGACTTAAACGGGAAGTAACTATCATCAGGTAACGTTTCTAAAATCTTGCATATGAGTAAAATCTCAGGAAGATCATATTTAGTTTCGTCCTTTCGTAGCTCAACCTTTAGTTCATGCCATACGTTCTTCAATTTGGAAATATGCATAGACATGTCATGTAGGGGATCCTTGCGATAACTGAAGAAGCTGTAGCAAAGGTTATAGCTTTTATCCTCAGATGTGCCGTCGAACAGAGTATGTAATTCATCCCAAATCTGTTTCGCACTCGTCAGTCTCATTACCTTTTGCAAAGTAACATCTGACATATTTGCCATTAGCATGAGCATCGCGACACTATCTTTTTCATTATAGTCTTGTAGAGCTTTGTTATAACTAGCCTGGTCTGCCGATGTAGCTGTTGCGCCGGGTTGCGTCGGTGGCTTTAGGTTGCCGTTGATAGCGTCCAATCCTCCAGGCGTACCTCGTAGCAATAACAGTACCTTGCAGCGCCATGTCGACCAATTTTCTTTACCTTCCAAACGACCAATATCAATTTTGCAGCTCGTCGATGGAGTTGACATTTTGACGGATCTTGTTTGAATATGGTTCGAATTTGGTTTGAACTCGTAGCTAATTATTTTCATAAAATATTTATTTTACACAATCACAAAACATGTAAGAATATTTTTCTCGCTCATTACAAATATAACGAAATATTTTTCTATATTTTTCGATATTATATCTTAGGCTCTGCTACCATGTTGAAGTATTGATATTATATAATAGACAATGATGACATTGAAGTTTGCTAAAACCTTTTTCTTCTTAACAGCTCCGACCTACTCGTGCCCATATCCAGAACCCCGAGAACTTTCAACTCGAATTGTCAAATCGCTTTGAGTGCCTGGAGAGCGCCGCATCGGTGGACGAGATCAACAACAGGTTTGTAGAAACTGTCCATACAGTGGACTCGAGGTTCTATAGACATATCTCAAAGTCTATGCGGCACGATATTCGGTCCTTTAATACCGAACGTATTAAAGAGACTATAGAGCGGAACAAGGGCTCCAAAGTGTTCGCAAAAGACTTGTCTTTGGCTCCTGAAAGCGGGTGGAACACCAGTACTTAAAGTCCTTCAGAAGCTCTTCAATTCCGTCGTACTCGAAGGAAAAACGCCAGAAGCATGGAACAGAAGCGTGGTGACGCAGTTCTTCAAGAAAGGGGATAACTCTCTATTGAAGAACTACCGACCCATCTCGCTTCTGAGCCATGTTTATAAGCTGTTTTCGAGGGTCCTCACGAATCGTCTCGAACGCAGGTTTGATGACTTCCAGCCTCCCGAACAAGCCGGTTTCAGAAAGGACTTTAGTACCATAGACCACATCCACACGCCGCGGCAAATTATACAGAAGACTGAGGAGTATAATTTGCCATTCTGCTTAGCGTTTGTGGACTATGAGAAAGCCTTCGATTCGATCGAGACATGGGCAATGCTCGAGTCTCTCCAGCGTTGCCGTGTTGACTATCGGTATATCGAGGTGCTGAAGTGCTTGTACAACAGCGCCACCATGTCGGTCCGAGTACAGGAGCAGAATTCGGAGGCAATTCCATTGAGAAGAGGCGTGAGACAGGGAGACGTTATCTCTCCGAAACTGTTCACGAACGCACTGGAAGATGCCTTCAAGCTTCTGGAATGGCAGGGACGCGGCATCAATATCAATGGCGAGTACATCACGCACCTTCGATTTGCCGACGATATAGTAGTCATAGCAGAAACGATGGAAGACCTCGGCATAATGCTCGAAGACCTCAGTCGAGTTTCCCAACGTGTGGGCCTTAAAATGAACATTGACAAAACGAAGGTCATGTCGAACGCCCGTGTTGTGCCCACCCCAATAACATTGGGGAACACGACTCTCGAAGTTGTAGACGAATACGTCTACTTAGGACAAACAGTCCAACTAGGCCGGTCCAACTTCGTGAAAGAGGTCAATCGTCGAATCCAACTCGGCTGGGCAGCATTCGGAAAACTTAGAAAAGTCTTTTCGTCTAATATACCTCAATCGCTCAAGACAAAATTATACAACCAGTGTGTGTTACCAGTGATGACTTATGGCACTGAAACGTGGTCTCTCACTATGGGCCTGATAAGAAGGCTCAAGGTCACGCAACGAGCTATGGAAAGGGCTATGCTCGGAATTTCTCTACGAGATCGAATCAGCAATGATGAGATTCGTAGACGAACGAAAGTCGTCGACATAGCCCAGCGGATTAGTAAGTTGAAGTGGCAGGGGGCGGGGCACATAGCACGCAGAACTCATGGCCGATGGGGCTGAAAAGTTCTCGAATGAAGACCACATATCGGCAGGCGCAGCGTAGGACAAGTGGGTAAATACGTGTTTCAGGATTTTTAAAAATGCAACCCCTGAGAGGGTGAAAAAGGGTTTGTACGGGGTGTAACATATTTATGGTCGAATTAAAACTTAATACAAACGTAAAATTAATATTCATAAGGAAACACGTAAGTATGTCATCGTTTTCAAGGTCCCGTAAACAAATAGGAACTTTTATATTTTCACCAAATCCATCCGTCTGTTTGTCTATCTGTCTGTCTGTCCGTCCTTCCGTCCGTCCATCCGTTCGTTCGTCCGTCTGTTTGTCCGTGGCTTAGCGCGGAGATGGTAAGTACTAGATTCTTACGGACGAGATTCGGCCTATAGGATAAAATAGAAGGTAGTAACAGATAAAATAATAGGGTATCTCCTCATCTCCCACCTACTCATCATCACCTCAAATAAGAGTATGGGGTATCGTTGAATTACTTACTCACTTATATACTGTTGACCCTCATCAGGGACATAGAGCCTTTATAAAATATCTCCACTTGCTGCGGTCTTGTGCGGCAACAACGAGGTCTTCCCTCCCCAACCAAAGTGTTTTCGTCTCTGACGTAACTGATCGGCGCCAGGTGGTTTTTGGACGCCTTCTCTTTCTCATCGTTGAATTGGTCGTTTAAAAATATTGTGATAGTAGGAAAATCGTTTTTCAATTTAGAGGTCCGTTTGCGAATATTAAGCTTGAAAGCGCAAACTGTTGATTGTAGAAACATGAAAAAATTCAGGGCATTAGCACATATTATAATAAACTTAAACTTAACTTAATCACGGTTAAATAGTCTTTACAAGTTAACGAGTAATAAATAGGTCACCAACTTGTAACAGGAAAATTTCGTACAAATTCCATTGAAAATTACTTTCATGAAGTTTGTTACTTCTGTAAAGTAGGTAAAACCCCTCTTTCTACGGAACCCTACACCTACACTGCACGTGGCCCGACACGCACTTGGCTGATTTTTTGACAGTCGTGCTAAATCAGGATCACGGGCTGACAACACTGTCTGTGTGTTGGATGATATGAAGATTATTGTTGTGGGAATTGTGGGATTGTATTGTAGGTAGGTAGGTTTTAACCTCAGAGCACAAAAAGAAGGTTTTAACACTTTACTTAGTACTTTTAGTGTTGGGGTATATGTGTTCTGTGGGGTGCGCGTACTTTTTTATATACGGAAATTATTACTTTTTTATATCCAATGGGTGCGCGACTGTCTGTGAGAAGGGCCATCTCATCTCATCAGTCAACTTCTAGCCTCTGCTTCTAGCCACATCTGTGAGGTGAGTACCTACCTATCCAGTGTTTCTGCTTCTTAGTGCATAAGCATTCATAACAATAAATATTGTCATCTGATAGTCCCTTTTTAAAGTTGAGCCGGTTTTGCTCGGGCTGTTGGCTGATACATGCGCTTCAAAACTACCTACATTTAGTTAGATTCAACAGTTTTTGGTTAGTATTATCATTAGTTTTCTTCAGAATAGTTGTCAAAAAGTCCCTTTAAGCCCCCAGACCCTTTTGAATATGTGCTGGTTTGTACTATCACCTTACCTCAAGAATCGCCAAAGTGACCGCAGATGGATAGGTACTTATGTCTGATAGTTCCTGTAGAAAGCAAGCAGCGGTGTCCAAACCCCCTCTGGATTTACCATCAAAATTTCCCAGGGCTACAGGGATCTTAGGCAAAAGTACTCTGCACTCGACAAAGGCCTATTTATTGTATGTGTTTCAAAAGTCCAGCCAGAGGAGAACTCTGGTTCAAGCTTGCACCAGGTTATGTTTGGGTTATTTCTTATAACATTGGCAATGCATTGACAATGCAAATGCTTTCTCTGCTAACCCGGTACTAGATAGAACAGATCCAATTCCGAGCAGCAGCCCCCCAATATAATGTCACTCAAATGGGCCAAGGGGGGGAGAGTGATCCCATCGAGCAGCTTGTTTCCCTTCTCACTAAACAATTTCTACCAAATCGCTATCAGACCACATCGCCCAAAAGCTTAGCAATATTTTATTTGTTCTTCATAGTGGCAGCAGTTTCTCCACCCTCTCTAGGCAGTGATGTTAATTTAGTCGGAGTAAAATCTTTAGGCATCACTATTGACTGAAATCTGCTCAATTGATAACCTAATCAAGTACCGTAGGCTCCTGGCCTATTCTAGAAGATTTAGCTTTTTGATCTTCCCTTTCCCCATCATCTCCACTGTCTCTAGTGTGGAGACAAATCAATCGTTTTAGAAATAGCTTTTCACCTAGACAGCCATCTTATATCTCGGATGAAGTTGCTAAAGCGTTCTTTGTCAAACCAGCCCTATGTTCCTACTGAAGAGGAATTATGGATTCCCGACACTTGGGCAGATACTTCCCAGGACCATTTTGACAAACCTTTTTCTGCAGATGAATTGAAATCCGTTTTGTCCTATGTAAAGAACTCTGCTCCAGGAGAGGATTGCTTCCCATATTTGTTCCTATCAGAATAGTTCCTAATTGGATTATTTTTTTTAAATTACCAACATGTGTTCCCAAACAGGTTTTGTTCCAGAATCTTGAGAAACAATTAGTCATGCCCATACTCAAGCCTCAGAAAAGCTCCAAATGGTTTCCGTCCCATAGCTCTTTCATCTGCATTATCAAAGATTCTAGAACATCTCATGAAAAATCGAGTGGAGTGGCTTGTAGAAAACAGGAACATTTTACCGATAATGCTGAAAGGGGGTGGGAACTAGATAGTATCGCAGTCCTTTAATTACGAGTGATATCAGGATAGCTCTTAGTAAGAATATGTCTACAGTGGCTGCCCGCTTAGATATCTCCTCAGCTTACGATAGTGTCATTCTCTCAATTCTTAGAAATAAATTGCTTCAGTTAAAGATCCATCCAAAGATTGTTCGCTGCATTCACCTATTTAATTGTTAATGGTGCGGTCTGTTACTCTCCGGTTGCCAGAGTTTAACCCTGGTTCCAGAACACTATGGAAAAGCCTTCGTCAAGTTCGGTGTTAAGCCCAATACTTTTTTATCTGTATACCTACGATATGAATTGTAGTCTCAATTATAATTGTGAAATCCTACAGTATACTCATGATGTGGCGCTGTATGTCTCACACAGTTCCATTGAGGACGCAGCGGATTCTTTGAGCTTATCTTTTGATGCCTTTAGTTTCTGGCTCTTTGCCCATGACCTTTCCGTGGCAGAGCAAAAGAGTTCTCTATTAACCTCTTAACTGCCCTCGCGGAACGCAACGTATAGGTGGCCCATACTAAGTTGGACACAGATCTGTGTCGCGGCAGACGAGTGGTTAATATTTTCTAGAAAACGTCGTATACCCGATATCGAAGTATAAACATTGAAAATATTCCAATCCCTCTGAAGTCGAAGGTGAAGTTTTTGGGTGTACATCTTAATCCTAGGTTAAGCGGCGTCTATCACATTGAACACCTAGTAAAAATGTGAGCGCGTTTACACCATCCTGCGTGTCTTTGCTGGGGTTAGGTGGGATCGTCACCCCTTTTGCTTTAAATCAGTATAGAATGCTCTGATTATAAGCGTTATCGAACACGGCTGTTTCGCCCTGGAGCCAATGAATCAAAACTCCCTAGTTAAGTGGGATCGCATTCAATACAAATGCTTACAACTGGTTTTAGGTTGTATGAAATCGACTAATGCCCTTCAAGTTGAAGCGGTTGATCCTCCTTTTCATCTTCGACGCCAGTTTCTTTCGGACCGTTTTCTAACCAAAGTCTGCTCCCGTACTGTATCTCTCATATCCTCCCTCAGAAATTACAAGATCTTGCTCCTCTACCCATACAAATTTTCAAGAGTTTTAGATGGCTATGGAATTTCGGGAACTCTATGGTGACAGCTAGTAAAGTGCCGATTTTTGATTACGGCTATGATTTGTTACACTATAAGCCAAAACTATTCTGAGCATCGGTATAGGTAAAGATCATCTTTCAGCTACCACCAACTTTAATGCTGCTGTAAGTGATCGACGGGGTTGGCAAATATTTTTCACTGACGTATCGAAATTATCATCGTCGTCCTCAGTAGGTTGGTAAGAGAGTTGTAAATTTCACGGCTCCGGATTGGTCACTGTTGTACGCCTGTCTTTTTAAATAGAATCGGAGTGCGTGACCACTCGATTTGCGAGTGTGGTCTTAAGGGATCTCGACCACATATTCTTCAACTGTTCTAAGAATATTATAAATGTGAAAGTTTGTGAAGGTGTTTGGATGTTTGTTACTCACCCACGCAATAACGGCTGAACGGAGTTACATGAAACTTGGCATACAGATAGACTAAGATCTGAATTGAGACATAGGATACTTGATATCCCGGTAATGCGTTCCCGTAGGATAATATTTTGTTATTCCCAGAATCTTTTTTTTAAGCCAAACTCTAAGATATTTATTTATTGCGTTGCCACGGTAAGAAGAATCGCATAAACGGATTCTGTGGCGGTACGAAGTTCGCCGGGACAGCTAGTATACCATATATCAATAAATCTGTGTAATTGTATTCTATCTATAGATATTTCACTACAAATTAATTTTACATGTTTATTAACACATCTATCATCGTCCATGTAGATTCATTTATTATCATTATATTAGATTCGTTTTATTTATCGGGGAAAATGATATTAAGTTGTAGCTAGAGTTTTGTTTTACTTTTGTGTGTTGTATAGTAGTATTAAGTACCTTTTTAATTATAAAAATGTGTATTATTTCAGTTTATATACTGTTCCTTGATTATTATAGTTGTTTGTATCAGAATTGCTGTACTTAGATAGAAATTTCATTTAGTTCACACTAGTTCAAAGTCTTCACAAAGAAATAAAAATTTAAGTAAATAAACAAAAAATTGCCCATTTCGTATCAATACGTGACTGGCAGAAATTGTCGACATCGGCTGGTTGCCATAACAACAAAGAAATATAATAAAGTTGAGCCTTCCCCACGGTCTCAAAAGACGAACTTACATATCCTTTGTGCAGTTCCTAAACGTTTACTGTGACACAACTTAGCATGCTTTGCTTTGCTTTGGAATACAAAATTACCTGATCTCTTTTGAGTTAATTATGATCCTACCTTCATTTATTGTACGTGTCTTGTTTTTAATTTGTGTAGATTTAAGTATCTCCAGTTTTTTGAATGCCTTGTTTATACTTTCCTTTGTTTGAACTTTTATTTAGCTTCCCTCTTGCTTATACATTGTAAGATTGTTAATAATGTTATATATGTAATTAGAATATTTTTGTCAAATCAGGTCTAATCCAGCAGACTACAAAATTTAATTATGGACATTTTAGAAAAAAATAAAATCTTGTCTAGAAATATACAATGAGGTATCTGGTAGAAATCAGAAATCAATAATTTATTTCAACGTAAAGAATTTATATTCTCTTTGCCGCATGTTAATGTACTATGTGCTATCTGTACCTTGTAATACTGTACAAACTATTTTAAAATTACCTGGTTTCATTGGTAAATTCTGCATAATCTCACTTGGTGCAAATAACTTTAAATTTCGAATAATTATATTATTGCTGGCACATGTTATTAAATCATATTTTATCGCTAATGTTTGCATAATTTGCCTCTGTTTGTTCTTCAACAGATAACATTCTTCAGTTCCCTGCAAGTCAGAAATCGTAGAGTATTTAGCATGGCAGATATACTGAAAATAACGTCTCCGGTACGTGAATAAATTTAATTTAAAAATTGCTATTCAAAATCAACATTCTAGATGCAACTTTTTCAAATACTTCGACCGAATAGAGGGTGTATTAGCAAAGGGTAAGATAAAAATAAAAAGTACCCGGCGTGCGTGCATGCAACGACTAATTGAAGACATCTGTCAGGATCGTGGCAAGTGGCACACCCTGGTCCCTCTGCCTACCCCTTCGGGGCACAGGCGTGAGTTTATGTTATGTTGGCCAACCAGCTCATTGCCTGTCTACAAAAGTTGACTAATACCGTTACCCCCGGTTCCTCGTACCTACACTAACAAGCTGTAAATCTACCGTTAATAGCTGTCAGTGGCTTTTTTTGTATGCACTTTGGTCAATTGACAGCTGTTAACAGTAGATTAACAGCGTGTTAGTGTACAAGAAACTCGGGGTAAGTGTGGTAGTTTCACCAGTTTGTGTTGTCCTAGTACTGTAGCACTTTCGCACATAACTAAAAGTAGTGATTGTGTTGTATCTACTGGAATTTCTGCAATAGTTTGTATATCTTTTTCTTTATTTGTGTACGATTAAGGGCCGATTCGACCAACTAAGCTTTATACCAGGAGTAACTAATCTCATAACAAATTTACTCCCTCAACAATTTTAATCTCGGTATAATTTATTGCATTCTAGCGAATTATCCCGGGATTAGTAGTTGGTAGAACGTGATATAGATTTACTCCAGAGTATTTCTCGACTTATTCCAAGATTACCACTTATCATCATCATCATCAACCCATTATGTCCCCACCGAGGGGCACGGGTCTTCCCTGAGGAAGGTATAGGCCATACTCCACCACGGGGGCCAAGTCCGGATTGGTGGATATACCAGGCATAAATAGTTTGGTCGAATCGGCCCTAAGTGTTCATCCATTTTCATCAAAGGATTAGTTTTAAATGTGTTTGAACGCCTTTTGTAGGTCATGTAGTTTGTTTTGTTCACGTTCTCTAAGCTTTGATGGAAGCAATCTCTCATAGAGATAAGCTGCGCTTTGTACATGATATTTCTTATGTACTGTCCTGTTATATTTTTTGTGTGCAATAAAGACCAATCCATTTAACACGACACTCCCATAGCCTGGATTTTTCCTTTCCCCATCCTATTTTGCAATGGTTCTTGTATCTGATGAAGATTATATCTGGGTCATCATCATCATCATTATCAGCCATTTGACGCCCACTGCAGAGCATAGGCCTCCTTCGTGGCTTTCATAACCATAAGGGGTTTTGCCATAATTCCGCGTGGCGCCGGATTAAGAATAGCGTCACTCCATTTCCTTCTGTGGATGTCGTAGAAGGCGACTAAGGAAATCAATTACCAGGAGACGGGCAGCAGCGTCTTCCTGAGATTCCAACCGCATACTGCGATCACCAATCCGCCTGCCAAGCGTGGCGATTATGGTAAAACCCCTCATGGTTATAAAAACCACGAAGGAGGCCTATTAGATGTCCTGCAGTGGGCGTTAAATGGCTGATGATGATGATGAATTTAGATTCTGTTTGCTGAATGTTGTGCTCTGTTAGCCGCTAAAGGCCTCTGTGCTGTGGATTTCGGCCTTACGCATGCCTCAAGAGACCGGGTCCCTATGGACTCATGAATCTTAACATGTACCAACGTAATAATAATGTCTTCCAGAGTCCAGCAGCAGTGAAGTACAGAGAGCTTGCAAATATCCCGTCCATTGTGGAGGCTAGAATAAACAGCAAGGGCACCAAGATCGATACGAAATGGTCAGTCCGCAACCTGGACAAGGGCAAAATGACCAAGTACAACTGCAGCTACAGCATTGACAGAAATCTGAATGTGACTGAGAAGTCGGACTTTCCTAGTGACACGTCCCAAGAGTAAGTTCCACTTTTCGTATCTTCTTTAAAATCAAATAACTGAATCTTTGATAACAATTGTCGTATAACAATCTGCTATTTGATTTAAAAAACGAAACAGAAACATCGAATAATAAGTTGTACTTTCATGAGTATCATGTATCATGAGACACTCATCTATGTATGCCGTCGAATCTTAGTTAATTTCCTGGTATATAAGATAGAATAAATAAAGATAGAATATTCTTTATAAGATGCATCGGTAACCGAGTTGACACTGTGTTCAATCATGATTCACTGATCTACTGAGCTAATTTGAATAATTGATTAAACTGATTAGGATCAGTGACTTACCAAGTTGAAGACGTCATTCCCCATGGTGATTATATAACACTGTTTAATGAAAAAAAAAACCAAAAAAAAAACCGGCCAAGTGCGAGTTGAACTCGCGTGTTGAGGGTTTCGTACAATGCCAGTCAAATCGCGAGTTAACTACAGTAGTTGTTGTTGTAGTAGTAACTACTAGCGCTGCCTAGTGGTGTTTTAGTGAACTATTTTCCGTAAGTGAACGTATTATATTGAGGTTACAACTTTATTTTCAACTATATTTTTTATTTTTTCAAAATTTTAGGCTCAGTAGTTTCGGAGATAAGGGGGAATGGTCAATTTTCGTGAATAAAATCAAAACTATTTATTTTACAATAATAACAAATATATATTTGAGATCCTCATATCGAACCCTTTCATTTGATACTCGTATATGCTTGGGTCCTCGGTGCCGTGTGGATGGCTGATTCGCTCAGTTCAGTCAATCAATCAAACAGCCCGAACTTGTCCGCTGCTGGATATGGGCATCACCCAAGGCACGCGCAAGCCACAACTGGCAGGACACACTGATAGAAAACTCTTGACTTTAGGCTTTTAATATTTTTATTATAGGGTGTTTATTTTTTCACAGTGCGAAGTAGCATTATGTCTTAAAAAAAAGTCTCGCTTATTAAGGTGAAAATGTTATTCCGGTTTCACTTACTTGTCATATGCTCAGTCACGATCGGATTCGCAATTATGTAATAAAGTGTAGTGCTTTCAAAAGTTTAAATTAAAATGTAATGTATAAAATTTTTAAGATAATAATGTAGTACAACGAGCAAATCTATTCAAATCAATTTCATCTGCGCGTGTATAAGAACAACACCTCGTATTACAACCCTATTTCTAGAATGTGTCGTCTATAATATAACAACCTCTTCGCCGAATTTCCTGGTATTGACATATTTGAACCAAGGCCTTCAAAATTCATCAAAATTATTAGTTTTATAATATCTAACCCGTCTTCGTCCAACGCTTTACCCATTAATTAATTAAATAATTAAAGCTGCTTCAGTTCTAAATTATCTACTTTATGTTCAATTTTAGGCTTAATGTTTTAGATTAAGTACTGCATATCCCACTTCCATTTTGGCAAACTTCTATGTTTACATACCTTGGACTACAGTCCAGAACACAAATAGTTTATCTCTAAGTTCATTTTGTATAACAATCGACTGTACTCTGTTTTGTAGACTCAATAAAATAAAATAAAATAAAAATAAATCTGCCGACAAACATATTAGTAGTTTTGGCAGAATTTATTGTATATGTTTAAGTTAATCGTTTCAATAAACACTTTACTTACTTACTATATGTTAGAACCGTCATTTTTATTTTCTTTTAAATAATTGACATTTGAAGGTTGCTGTTACGTCGAGCATGCTGTCTCGCTTGCACGATCTAACATTTTGGGTGATTGTAGTAAAACGAGTATCATCATCATCAGCCATTTGACGCCCACTGCAGGACATAGGCCTCCTTCCCGGTTTTCATAACCATGAGGGGTTTTGCCATAATCGCCACGCTTGGCAGGCGGGTTGGCGGTCGCAGTATGCGGTTCGAATCTCAGGAAGAAGTGATTTCCTTAGACGCCTTCTACGACATCCACGGAAGGAAATGGAGTGACGCTATTCTTAACCCGGCGCCACACGGAGTGTACTTTTGATAGTTTCAAAATTATTCATTTTGTTAATCAAAAACTAGATACAGAATAATAAAAACATGTCTTGAATGATTTTATTCTATCTATCAAACCCTCAACCCACATTTATCAAAAGTGTACTAATTTTATTACAATCACTAAAAATGTCATATTGTACGAGCGTGCTCGACGTATGTAACGAGAATGTGTAGACTCTACAACGAAGTTGTGGCCACTAGCTCGGAAGTCGATATCTTCAACGCGCATTATGCTAAATTTAAGAGATGCTCAGCCAAAATCCTGACTTCATTGAGTTGTATGGTTTTATAAAAAATGCTTATCCCTAAAATTTACTTTATTCAGATAACTCAAATTCACATGTGGCAATGTTGTGTGTGCATGCTTTAGGCCACAACTTAGTACTCATGCCATATTATTACTTGTACATCGTGTAATGGTTGTGATCTGTTTTGTACACAAAATAAAATAAAATAAAAAATAACAACAGCCTAAAATTCCCCGCCCCGTCCCAGATTGCTCTCGGCCGTGTCCCACTTCGACACGTACCGCGCCGTCATCCGCGATGATCGCGAGAAGGAGATGAAGAGACAGATCCTGGAGGTGTGGCAGGGGCTGCGCCTGCGCTGGTCAGTCGACCTCACCATCACCGACCTGCACGGGGAGGTTTACACTGACTGTGAGTGGTTCTTACCACTTTTTCAAACTAAAACTGTCGTAAGCACTGTACAATGCATAACTTAATTGAAAATTAAGTTAATAAAGTTTTACTGTTGTTTGTATACGACGTAGAAAGCAAAGGAAGGATGTTTAACGTGCGTATGTATGCAATGTGTGTAAGTATAGCATAACTTAATTGAAAATTAAGTTAATAAAGTTTTACTGTTGTTTGTATACGACGTAGAAAGTAAAGGAAGGATGTTTAACGTGCGTATGTATGCAATGTGTGTAAGTATAGGTACTAGCTATTGCCTGCGACTTCGTTCGCGTAGAAATTTTGTTGTCTATTTTTCCGGGATAAAAAACCCGCCAAGTGCGTGTCGGGCCATGCGCAGTGTAGGGTTCCGTATAGAGGGTTTTTTTTAATCTGCTTTGCTCATGGTTATCACAACCATGAGGGGTTTTGCCATAATCGCCACGCTCGGCAGGCGTGTTGGCGATCCCAGTATGCGGTTGGAATCTCAGGAAGACGCTGCTGCCGCGAATATAATTAGGTACCTACCTGCATAACAATATTTTTCAATGACTCGCGAAGTCGCGATGCTCATAATATTGTAGGTACATTTGCGATTGCCTACAAGTAGAAAATAGAACAAGTAAACAACCTACATAATAAGTAGCTAGTAACGATTACAGGTAAGGAACTGCCCTAATTTGTCGAGTGGCCACCACGATTGTTTCCACTCGAGAACTTTTTAACCGACTGCCAAAGCAACGGAGGGCCATGTTTTTCGCGCGTGTGTATGTGTTTCTTTATGAGCCACGGCTCGACCGGCGCGACGATCGACGACGCGAGAGTCACTGGCTATATAAAAATATCAGGGAAAAATATGAAGCGGCGGACGTCCGCTGTCATGTTGGTAAAAAGTGACGAAAAAGTATGTGTGCAGCCTTTATACGTCCCACTGCAGGGCACAGGTCATCTCTCAGAGAGAGAGAGTATGGGCTTAATTACCACGCGTGCAAACCGCGGATTAGCATTTTCAAGCGTTGAGGTATGAGAACACCTCGGACACTCAGGTTTCCTCACTATGCTTTCCTTCACAGTTAGCGAGTTGCATTGCTACTACAACTTCACAAATGAAATTAGAAGACAAAGTCAGTGGTACATGCCAGGATTGAAGGGATTGAAGTTTTGCTTAGCTGCCGGTTTTTTAAATTTTATAAGCCATACAATGCTTAGGTACTGGCAAATGTTTGTGCATTGGTTGTCCTGGTTAGACCGAGTTATTAGGCACGATAAGTGTGTTGGTCATTCGTTGCCATAGTGCGACGATGCAACACAGCCTTACTTAAAGCCTGCCGGTTCGGGGAAGGGCTTATTTAAGCTTACTCCAGAGTCACGGGCGCCGGCCGAAGGTACTCTTCACCGACCGGAGAAGTTCCCTGTGGAAAGTTCGGTCTGGATCGTCCGAAGCCAAGTCGAACGGATCCTTTTCCCTTTTAGGGAGTTTAAAAATGGCATTCAATAGAATCTACAGATTTTTCTATAGGTATGTAACATAATATAAACTCACGCCTGTATCCCGGAGGGGTAAGCAGAGACCAGGGTCTACCACTTGCATGACCCTGACTGATCTGTTTCGCTAGGTATGCCTGTTCTTTGCTAGTCTCGTCCAATGTTTCCCAGCCGCTTTCACAGCGGCTGTTGGCTGGTGTTGGTGGTTAATTATCTTATTTTTATTTCATTTCTAAGGTTATGGGCATACAGAAGGGACGTGGGGCGCGGGCGTGGAGGAGACGCGACACGTTACAGTAGAGTTCGCGGCCCTCGCCCCGTCTCTTCTGTGTGGGCTTCATCCCGTCGTCACTTCACTACATTTTGTATGAAAATGAATTGGAGAGACGACGCGTCTTTTCCGCGCCCTCGCCCCACCCCCATTCTTTGTGTCGGGCCTAAAACGTAAGCTCGCCCCCCGCAGCGGAGTTCGGCGTGCTGAGCTGGGCGGCAGGGGAGGAAGCCGTGCTCTACATAGCGGAGAAGAAGCTGCCCAAGTCGGAGCCGTACCTCAAGCGGCAGGCACTGACGGCCTACTCAGGCGGCAACAACGAATGCTGCCCGAAGTTGATGCCGACCAAGCCGGTGAGGAATTCATTCTGATAGCCAGAAATTAACGGCGAAGGAAAATATCGCGAGGAAACCTGAGTGTCTGCGCTATTCACACACCTCAGCGCTTGAAATCGCCAATCAGCGGTGGGCACGCGTGCTGATTAAGCCCATTCTCTCTCCCTGAGAGAAGGCCTGTGCCCTACAGTGGGACGTTTAAAGGCTGTTTGAGCAACCAGAAATTATACTTATTCGCCCGAGGTAAACGCACGTGACGGTTTGTTTTGGTTTTGCTCTATCCGAGATATGGGGATCTGACGTACTTAGCAGTCTCGCGATGCTTTTGCCGCTCGAAGCAGCACAATATGTGTGGATGTGCCTCGCCAGAGGCAAGTGCACATGCCTCTGGAGAATCACCTCCGCGAAGACCGAGCTCGGTGGTACCACCAAGTCACCCGCCATGGTTGTTTGCCGCGCGCACTCCGTGCGCACACTTATTTTGTTCAGTGCCTATCAACTGAGCAAACAGATTGGTTCGGGACTGCCGCATGCGGCGTCCTCGCCTGCGACATTGTCCGAGCGAGGCTGCCTCGGGCGGCAAGTTCCTCGCGAGGCTTCTGCGGTTGCAGGGGTTCAAGGGATTTGGTGTACGTTCGTATACGAGGATCTCATAAAATTTGGAGAAAACGAAATTAGGGGATGGGCATCCTTGGCGATTCGGGTGAAGGGATTAAAGTTCTTGATAGCAGATGAATTATGTACATTGCTTGTACAAAATGATGACTAGTGGCGATTCCCGCGACTGAAAATAAGTTGGACCATCACTTTTCTTTATAAGTCCATTTAATCCTGATCTATCTTTTTAAGTCATGACAACGATTACCCAAAGGTTCCTATTATTTTTCAATGTCATCTGAAACCCGGCCATTTGTAGCTTCCCAGAAAAAAAGTTTCACACTTTCATACAAATTTTCCGACATTCTCTATTTGAAAACAGAAACATAATTCTTTCTTTCTATCTGAAAAGGAAACAAGGAGGTTTGTATGGCTCGTAGGTATATCGAATATTTCTATTGACTTTTGCCTTCTCTTTTCGTTTTCACCGCCAGCCAAAGAAAATCGAAAGTATCGTTCTCTCCTAAAACTAGCGAATTGAAAATACCGCCAAACAAACTTCACCTGTCCACCCTTACAATAAGGAGCATTTTCCCGCAGGGCGAAGAGCACATCTACAGACAAGACTGGGGGGAGCAGCTCAGTGGGAAGGTGCAGTCGCAGATCGTTATTTACCATTTCGAAAGCGAGCGCTTCCTCCTGATGGAGGGACTCCCCGATTCTTGGTGTCCAGGACAGGCAAGTTATTTATACGGCATATTGACTTAACCAGCAATCTGCCTCAGATTGTCGTTTTAGTGAGCTGGGTCCTCTTCAATAAAACTACGTACTTTACTACGACAATTCGATGTACAATCGAATGAAGAGCGGTGGTAGCGGAGCGGTAGAACGTCGTGGGTTCGAATCCCGGCATTTACCAATGAATTTGTTTTCTAAGTTACGTACATTTGTGAAGTTGTATAGCAATACCACTAGCTAACAGTGAAGGAAAAACCTGAAGAAGCCTGAGTGTAAGGGACGTCCCAGGGGTACATACTTCGGCCAAATAGGGGATGTATTAGCAGAGGGCAAGATAAAAAGTACCCGAAACCGGCGTGCGTGCATGCAACGACTAATGCATGTCGACGAAGCGAAAGTGATCTGTAAGGATCGTGGCAAGTGGCAGTCCCTAGTCTCTGCCTACTGCCATAGGATACAGGCGTGACTTTATGTTATGTTGAAACCTGAGTGTCTAAGGTGTTCACATGTCTCAGCGCTAGAAATTTCCAATCCGCGGTGAGCACGCGTGATAATGAAGCCCATACTCTCTCTGAGAGAAAGCCGGTGCCCTGCAGCGGGACGTTAAAATAGTCCACATCAAAGATAAAAATAAATAACTAAATCCCGTTAAGTTTTACCAGCATTCTGCCTCGGACCGTCGGTGCGGGGAGCTGGTAGGCATTCTACGCCGCCTTTGTCAGTTCCTGGTCTCCGATCGCGACCCTTTGTACCCCATCGACGACCGGTCCTTCGGCAAATGTGACCAGACCACTGCCACTGCCACTGCAACTGGCTAACCGCAAGGGCTGCGTCAATCAGCAATGAACGCAGGCAGCAGCTGGATGAACACGTGGCGTGACTTGGGGATGGTCCATGCCCAGCAGTGGACGAATACGGCATTGATTACTATTGTTATTAATTCTTTGTTGCACAAAAGGTGGACTTAATGCTAATGCCATTTTCTGCCAGTCAACCCGCAGGAGGTACAGGAGAGGCAAACATTAACCTCCTCAGTCCTGACCTTGAAAATAACAATGGTTTTCAATTGTTATTTTCAAGGTCAGGACTGAGGAGGTTAAGGTAGGCGTGCAAAAAAGAAAGACATAAAAGTAGTTCATTATCATCATCATCGTCATCAGCTACATGACGCCCACTGCAGGACATAGGCCTCCTAACCATGAGGGGTTTTGCCACAATCGCCACGCTTGGCGATAAAAGTAGTTATAAGTGCCTAAATGTATTATAAGGAGGGCACGTATAAAAATGAATATTTCAGCAATGATATAATACAATATTACACTAATAATTACGGTAATATTGATTGAGTCGACTGATCGATCGGCCAGTCGCATGGTGACTAAGTAGGTCATATAATAATGCAGTTGATATTTTTTTCGCGGTTTTGAAGTTATCCCCATATTAAAAGTTGCTCGCATTGACGAGTAGAACCCCCCCATTATCGGATGTACATGGGGATTTTGTTACACCCAGTATATATCACAGGTAAACAGGGTTATTTCTAAACGACGAAATTCATAATGCACCCCAATTTGAGTTTGTACTATTTTTTTTTTCTATTTTTATTTTTCCTAATCTTTCTAAAATCTCGTGTCACAGTGTTTGTTATCGAACTCCTCCCAAAAGGCTTCACTTTTTTTTTGTGTGTACAATTGGTAGGTCTGAGAATAGGTCGCAGGGTAATTGATATGGCAAAACAACGTTTGCCGGGTCCGCTAGAATAGGTTATATTATATTAAAATAAAAATGATCGAGCCTTCACCGCGAACGCATAGGTAAACAGTCACAAATAGAAGACGAAGAAGAAGAAAGACATTTATTATACCAACAAGATACATCACAGAAACAAAATAAGCACATAAGTAAAATAATATGTACAACAACAGAAAGAAAACTAAATACACAACAGACAAAACGAATAAATAAAACAGGACCAAACAGGAGAATCGTGCGCAGGTGGCGTTCACGCCGGACGGCTTGGGCGTGGTGGGCGTGGCCTGGGAGACTGAGCCGAGCCGGCTCGGCCTCACCTACTGCACCAACCGGCCCTCGCATGTCTTCTACCTCACCATGGACGGGCAAATGAGTGAGGCTTTTCACTTTGACTGTCTCCAGTACTAATAAAGAAATACTTCATACTTTTACATTTATTTTTGACGTGCTTTTGGTTTCAGATGAGAATTAAAATACGCTTATTGTTTATTGGTTCTGCGAATTTGTAGTAGCAATACCACACGCTAATCGTGAGGGAAAACATCGTGAGGAAACCCGCGGCTTGGTTGGCTCCGCACGTGTTGACTTGTCTTTCCTGTGGGCTAGGCCGACTACGCTGCCAGGGTGGTACCTATAGGTGCCGGGCAAGCCTACTCCATCTAAAAGACAATGGCCCAGCCACTGCAGCGTCCGAGTGGTCCCTTTACCCATCTAGTGTGAGTGAGGGTGCCACTGGACGCTGTATATCTATGTACGTAGATTCAAAGGCCAAAAAATGTGTTATTACCCGGCTGAGAAGGCAGAGGAAGGTTATGTTTTTCGTGCGAGTGTATGTTTGGCAGCACGTATATGTATTTAAAGGTAAGAACTGTTATGTGTAAAAACGCAATGTCTCAAATGCAGTTTAAATAGTCTGTGGTAAAGGTAAAGACCAACTGAAACTGCATTTGAAGAGTGTTTTAAGAAATCGTGTTTGCATAAAGAAGACGGAAGATCTCTGAAAATATTTTAGAATTACCTCAGCAGTGATTTACAAAATGTGTTAAAAACTACTTGGCTAAATCGATGTCTGGTAATAAACAATACAATACAATACGTTGACGCCTAGTTAGAGGACGATTGCGTGAACTATCCAACCCACGAGTAGTGAACTAAGTATTTTTTTTCTTGTAAATTTAATTCACCGTAAAACAAAATTGTTGCACAATGAACGTAAAAACTAGTATTAGTTCTAGTTGCTGTTGTCAGTATTAACAGAGAAACTGACAAGGGAACTCCGAAGTTAGGGCCTTTGCACACGACGTTTTTCGAACGCGCCGACGACGCGACGCGTAGAAAGCAATCAGCATGGGCAGTATGGCACTGGCCACGCGTTTTGTGGTGCTAAAACGTCAGATTAGTTAGACAATTAATGTACTGGAGAGTCGCGACTTTTGAAATATAAAACGCGCGATTCGCGTCACCGTACTGCCCACGCTGGACGCTCAGCAAACGCAAGGCTGCCGGCCGGCCGTTGCACATATTCTTAATAAGAATAAGAGTTAGTAGATTGTGTCTCAAGGGAGCAAAATGATATATTTACGGCGAGGGCGGTATATTGAATCCTGAGTGAAGCGAAAGATTCTACAATAGCTACAGTAGAATCTTGAGCGTAGCGAGGGATTCAAGTGTTTACGCCCAAGACGGAAATAATTTTGCTACCGAGTGACACATACTGCTTTTCACACCTGCTGTAAGGAAAATTTAAATCAAACACAATTAAGATATCGAAAGAAGTTTATGATCGATTGCAACAAAATAAAAATCGAATTGGAATTACATTTTGTGAAAATCTGCACACGGATCATGCTGAGGGCAATAAAAAAAAAAAACTAGAATATCAGGGAAGAAAAGTACAACTTTGATCCCTCATTTGAGCAGGTGTGAAATATTTAATAGCAGGTGTGAAATATTTATTTGCTAGTAGCTGTTGCCCGCGACTTCGTTCGCGTGGTAATTTTGATGTGTATTTTTCCGGGATAAAAAATAGGCTACGTGCTAATCCAGACTATAATTTATCTCTGTGCAAAATTTCATCCGGATCCGTTCAGCCGTTTTTGCGTGAAAGACTAACAAACTTCCATCCATACATACAAACTTTCGCGTTTATAATATAAGTAAGGATAAGCGTTCGCGTTTGTATGAAAAAAAAAGGATGAAATGAAAAAACTTTATTGTAAAACTGTTACAAAAAAAAATTTTTACTGGCTCCCAAACTAGGATTCCCTGTGCTATGGGTAGCCAGGCTCTTACGCATTCTGTTGAAACCGCGCAGAGGACGCGCTCATCAACAACGTGGTGTGCAAAGATTCTTACTGTTCTAAAAAAAATCCTGGCTAATATGGTTCTTTTTCCCTCAGCGGAGCTGTCGGAACCCGGATTGGCGGTTCGCTCCCCGCGAATGAAACAGGACACCGCGGTCTGGCTGCAGCGCTTGTCAGGCGGTCCGCACCACGGCTGCCACCAGCTTGTCACTACCAGATATAATAACGTAAGTGCCCACACGACTGCTGGCTTGTCAAGCTGCAGCGCTTGTTGGGCGGTCCTCACCAATCCTGCTACCAGCTTGTCACTGCCAGCTACAGTAACATAAGTGCCCACAATACTGCTGGCTTGTCAAGCTGCAGCGCTTGTTGGGCGGTCCTCACCAATCCCGCCACCAGCTTGTCACTGGCAGCTACAGTAACGTAAGTGCCCACACGACTGCTGGCTTGTCAAGCTGCAACGCTTGTTGGGCGGTCCTCACCAATCCTGCTACCAGCTTGTCACTGCCAGCTACAGTAACATAAGTGCCCACAATACTGCTGGCTTGTCAAGCTGCAGCGCTTGTTGGGCGGTCCTCACCAATCCCGCCACCAGCTTGTCACTGGCAGCTAAAGTAACGTAAGTGCCCACACGACTGCTGGCTTGTCAAGCTGCAACGCTTGTTGGGCGGTCCTCACCAATCCCGCCACCAGCTTGTCACTGGCAGCTACAGTAACGTAAGTGCCCACAATACTGCTGGCTTGTCAAGCTGCAGCGCTTGTTGGGCGGTCCTCACCAATCCCGCCACCAGCTTGTCACTGGCAGCTAAAGTAACGTAAGTGCCCACACGACTGCTGGCTTGTCAAGCTGCAGCGCTTGTTGGGCGGTCCTCACCAATCCCGCCACCAGCTTGTCACTGGCAGCTAAAGTAACGTAAGTGCCCACACGACTGCTGGCTTGTCAAGCTGCAACGCTTGTTGGGCGGTCCTCACCAATCCCGCCACCAGCTTGTCACTGGCAGCTACAGTAACGTAAGTGCCCACAATACTGCTGGCTTGTCAAGCTGCAGCGCTTGTTGGGCGGTCCTCACCAATCCCGCCACCAGCTTGTCACTGGCAGCTAAAGTAACGTAAGTGCCCACACGACTGCTGGCTTGTCAAGCTGCAACGCTTGTTGGGCGGTCCTCACCAATCCCGCCACCAGCTTGTCACTGGCAGCTACAGTAACGTAAGTGCCCACAATACTGCTGGCTTGTCAAGCTGCAGCGCTTGTTGGGCGGTCCTCACCAATCCCGCCACCAGCTTGTCACTGGCAGCTAAAGTAACGTAAGTGCCCACACGACTGCTGGCTTGTCAAGCTGCAACGCTTGTTGGGCGGTCCTCACCAATCCCGCCACCAGCTTGTCACTGGCAGCTACAGTAACGTAAGTGCCCACAATACTGCTGGCTTGTCAAGCTGCAGCGCTTGTTGGGCGGTCCTCACCAATCCCGCCACCAGCTTGTCACTGGCAGCTAAAGTAACGTAAGTGCCCACACGACTGCTGGCTTGTCAAGCTGCAACGCTTGTTGGGCGGTCCTCACCGATGCTGCCACCAGCTCGTCACTGCCAGCTACAGTGTAACTTCGCAAGCACCGCGCACGCCACCGGCCGGTTGCCAGATACAATAACGTGACAGCGTAACTGGCGACAGAAAACTAAGTGTAAGCACTACTGAGAGTAATTTTTTTAGATTGCTGGGCCCAACTGCCAACTGCCAAAGTAATAGAAAGTATTACCAAACTATTAAAACAATGTTCCAGGCACTGCAGCGTCCGAGTGGTCCCTTCACCCATCTAGTGTGAGTGAAGATTTCACTGGACGGTGTATAAATAATCTCATTACGTAGATGCAAAAGCCAAAGTTACCAAACTACTCTGAAGCAAGCACATACAAAACGGGAGAGATGGAGCCCTCGTGAAACCTAGACAGATTGAGGAAATTTTATGGAGAAGGAAATGGCTGAAAACCAGCGCTGCCCTTTTGGCTTATCAAATTAATATCAGAACCTAATTTTAAGTAAGTCTCAGTTTGTTCTTTTAAGTTGTATTTTGATGAGGCAATTAATACTTTTTTATCTTATCCTTATGTATCTCAACACTGTTTCACACCAATGCGTGTAGTATAATATACGTGCGTGCGTTTGTGCGTGCGTGCGTGCGTGCATGCGTGCGTGCGTGCGTGCGTTTGTCCGTGCGTGCGTGTGAAAGAGAAAGAGAGAGAGAGAGTAAGCGTACGTAGTTGTAGTTTCTACAGTACGAAGTTCCGTTTCAAGAAGCCAGCACTCGTCCCCAGGGCGGCGTGAAGACGGTGATCGACATCGTGGAGACCGACGAGATGACGGACAACGGCGAGCTGTTCACCGGCATCTACTGCCAAGCGCTGCCGCAGCGCTGCTTCGCCAACGACGGCCGCCGCGTGCTGTTCGCCACGCCGCAGCCCACTAGCACCAAGAGTTACGTCTTCAACATAGGTGAGCACACTGCGACCTGGCGACAACGGCGTCCTGACGGCCATGGGCGCTGAAAATCACCAGTGATCTGTAGAAAATCTAAAGGCCACCATAACAATGGTTCTTGGTGTTCCGTACCCAAGGCATCCGTCCGTCTGTCCGTCTGTCACCAGGCTGTATCTCATGAACCGTGATAGTTAGACAGTTGAAATTTTCACAGATGATGGATTTCTGTTGCCGCTAGAACAACAAATACAGAATAAAATAATTTTTTTTTGTTTATTTAAGATAAAAAAAGAAAATACACACAACATATACCTCCAATCCGCCAGAACCGACAATATTCAAGGGGGGCTTCCATACAACAAACGTGATTTTTTTTTACCGTTTTTTGCTCGATATTAATAACGGCAACACTTGAGATATTCAAATGTTGTATAGATAATGGTGCGGAACCCTTCGTGCGCGAGTCCAACTCACACTTGGCCGGTTTTAATTCTTCTTTTCAAGGTCATAATCTAACAGGAATTACTTACCTTACTCAAAGGGTTTTCTCCTATTTATGTTAATCCCCTGGTTACCGTTTTTTTGTTGTTCAAACCAACGCAACATCACTTTCTTAATTCTAGTCACTTTATCCTTTTTCAGTTCTCTAACCACACTACTGATTTAAAGATTGGTCTGACCCTTTTTTCAAAAACGATCTACAAAATAAGACACCAGTTTTTTTTTAGTTTAGTTTTAGTTTTTTTTTTTAGTATATTATGTCACAGAGGAGATTATGTGTAAGTGTTTTGCTGTATGTATTGTAGTTGTACTGTTTTTGTTGGTTTATTTAAATATGGGTCGTGTAACCTGAAATAAACTAAAAACTTTGGCCTTTTATGCAGCGTCCAGTGGCACCTTCACTCACACTAGATGGGTGAAGGGACCACTCGGACGCTGCAGTGACTGGGACATTGTTTTTTTTAGATGGAGTGGACTTGCCCACCACCTATACCATCGTGACAGCTTAGTCCGCCTAGCCCACAGGAAAGACAAGTCAATACGTGCGGAGCCAACCTAGCCGCGGGTTTCCTCGCAATGTTTTCCTTCACAGTTAGCGTGAAATAAATATATTTGACGACCTCGTGGCGCAGCGGTATACCATGCGAGAGGTCCCGGGTTCGAGTCCCGGCTGGGCAAAAAAAAAAAACCGCAGGTCTTGGATGTATACATGTTTGTGATGTCGTTGTTTCTGGTTCCCACGACACAGGGTATCCTAGTGTGGGGCCAGAAGCAATGTATGTGCCTGTATGTAAATGTTTATGTTTTATGTTATATTTTATTATTTATTTTCCATTGTGTGCGCTTGTTTATCGTATGGAGCACCACACGAACGAAGTCTGGCTTTGGTTTACAAACGGCACTCCGGAATGCAATGTAACCTTGATATCTTTAGAGAACACAAATTGAGGTGTGGTCGTGTCTAAAATAAAAATAAAAACTATTTAAAAATATTGTGATTTTTTTCTATTCATTGTCAATTCTTCAATCGATCTTATCATATAGGCTCTGATGTATTAAGTTTAAGATGATTTGAGAAATGATGGTCAGAGTGGAGTTTTTTTCCCGCTGCCTTTTTCTCCACTACAAATACGGCCCGAAGGCAGCGGCTAACATAGTAACATAGTACATTGACATTCAGCAAACAGAATGTATAAATTCTTTACGTTGAAATTAATCATTGATTTGTGATTGATTCTGTGTACGATCCAGGCCGGTCCAACTTCGTGAAAGAGGTCAATCGTCGAATCCCACTCTGCTGGGCAGCATTCGGGAAACTTAGAAAAGTCTTTTCGTCTAATATACCTCAATCGCTCAAGACAAAATTATACAACCAGTGTGTGTTACCAGTGATAACTTATGGCACTGAAACGTGGCCTCTCACTATGGGCCGCAAAAGAAAGCTCAAGGTCACGCAACGAGCTATGGAAAGGGCTATTCTCGGAATTTCGAGATCGAATCAGAAATGATGAGATCCGTAGATGAACGAAAGTCGTCGACGTAGCCCAGCGGATTAGTAAGCTGAAGTGGTAGTGAGCGGGGCACATAGCACGTAGAACTGATGGCCGATGAGGCCGAAAAGTTCTCGAATGGAGACCACATATCGGCAAGCGCAGCGTAGGACGACCAGCCACAAGATGGACAGATGACCTCATCCAAGTGGCAGGAAGGCGCTGGATGCAGGCCGCTTCCAACCGGTCTTTTTGGAAATCCATGGAGGAGGCCTATGTCCAGCAGTGGACTTCTTGTAGCTGAATGATGATGATGATAATGACGATCAAACCTCTACTTTTGTCCATACTCCACTTTCGGCTACTTTTGTGCTAATCTCTATAAAAAAAAAAATATTTCTAATATCGGCTAGCATGTCTAGCTACCAACATGACAATTGCTAGCAAATGGGATGTGCTGAAAATCAGCTATGCGCTGATGTTCGCACACGCAGCATTAAGCTGAGCATATCCTTATTATCGCACAGCGGTAATTCACTCAATTTATGTTAAGATATCTTGGTATTTTTTTGTGATAATTAAACCGTTTTTCAATTTCAATACTGGTAAAGTTTCGTTGCGATCCGGCACTGTCGCTTATAAACCAAAACCAAACTACGTTTGTACGGGAATCACAGCTTGAGGAACCCACCTAACGGCGATACAATGCGCCTCTTGATTTTTGACTGACTGGTCTACCATGCCAGAGGTCGTCGGTTCGATTCCCACTGGGGGCCGCCGTACATTAGTACAAATGGCCTCAGTCTGGGTGTATTTCCATGTTTGTGATGTCCTTGCCTGTTACCATAGCACAGGGTATCCTAGTCTGGGACCGGGTCATGTGATTGTGTGATTACCCTTACAGGGCAAATCCCCTCCTTATTTGGATTTATTATAAGTGTTGTTTTATTGTTATTTGCATAGACTGTAAGCATGCTTTGCCTGTCAATTGTAATATCTTTGTGTGTTGTGGCAATTTAATAAATGATTATCTTATCTTGTCACGTTTAACAAAAGGCCAAAAGTTAATTATTACAGAACACAGCAAAAGGCAAGAAATATTGATAGTGACTGAAATGGTGATTGTGTTGTGTGGAAGTTATTTACTCTTATCTCTTGCAGATACCAATGCGTTCGTCGAACTGAAGCAAAAGGACTTCAATAGCTCCCTCACAGTGGTCGACGTCCACAACGATGTAGTGTTAGCCATCGCCTCCAATATGATCACTCCTGGCCAGGTGAGTACTCTTTTATCGTGACTGCGACTACGAGTGCGACTTTTATCGTATCTGTAAGGGGCTCCGCAGTGTCCGTTGCAATTAAAACCACTGGAATTCACAAACTAAAAAAACAAAAACTCACGTCTGTATGCCGGAGGGGTAGGCAGAGACCAGGGTTTGTAACTTGCCAAGAGGATAAAGGAAGAAAGATTGGCGGAAGAAATGTGGGACGTCCCAGGCGGACATACTACGGTCAAATGTATTAGAAAAGGTCAAGATAAAAAATACCCGAACTGGGCGTGCCCGCATGCAACGTCTAATGAATGTGTGTGAATCGAAAGAGATGTGCCAGGATCGTAGAATTTACTTATGATATAGATGTGCGAAGACCTCAGATACTCGGGTTTCATCACGATGTTTTCCTTCACAGTTAGCGAATTAACTTTTTTTTAATGTAGCCTACATACGTCCCAATGCAGGGCACAGGCCTTCTCTCAGAGAGAGAGAGAGAGAGAGAGAGAGGGCTTAATCATCACGCGAGCCCACCGCGGATTGGCGATTTCAAGCGCTGAGCGAATTCACTTAACTGAGGTTTATTGTGAACGGCAAAGCACAGCTTGCTACAGTTTGTCCGAAAATTTGGAATAAAGGTCACGGTACAATAAGGCCGAGGTGGAAATAGATAAAGTGAATTAGGGCTCGACTTTTCATGGCATGCACCTACTGCGTTTTTTTATAACACATATTGCGCGGCGAGATTACTCTTATCTCCCCAAAAATTGGAACATGAGGCAATGAACCTAACAGAGAAATAAATAACTTCTACACAACACAATCACTTGACCTGGTCCCAAACTAGGATACCCTGTGCTATGGTAACGAACATGGAAATACACCCAGACTGCTTCTGACATCGGACTTACGTCAGGCTCGCTTCTTGGACACCGCTATACGGTTAGTTAGACCGTAGATTTCCGCACTTAGGGCCACTTTCCGAATTGAGAATTTCGATAAGTAAATACTTAACTGCAGTGCTGTCTCTTCGAGTTTCTCAGAAAAGAGCGCGACAGAACGTTACTTAAGTATTTACTTCGTGAAATTCTCAATTTAGAAACCGGCCGATAGCCTCATAGTTGGGCCATTCATCATCATCAACCCATTATGTCCCCATCGAGGGGCACGGGTCTCTTCCCTGAGGAAGGTATAGGCCATACTCCACCACGGGGGCCAAGTCCGGATTGGTGGAGGCTTGTAGACTAGTGGCTCGTCTACTGTCAGAAGTTGTCAAGCCGCCCTAAGGCCTCTGACTTGGCTTAACGACTGCCATCTATCGAAGGCAGCCGGCACCAACAGCTTAACGTGCCTTGCGAAGCACGGAACCGCTCGGAAAAGTGCCACTAGCGTAAGGCATAGACGGCGACCCATCCATGCACTGAACGCGGCCTGTGTTGCTTAACCTTCGTGATCGTTTAAGATCACTCAGGCAGCCGGGGCTACGAGCGATAGTTGGGCCATTGTTAAATGATAATTTTATATTTATGTATTTAGCTGACTCGGTAAACGTTGTTTTGCCATATTAATAAATGGAATCGTGTGATTTTAAAACAACACAAGTCACATCTGTTTTTAAAATAACACTGGTCCATTTTTTTTAATTAAATTATTTACACCTACCTATTGATTTACATTAGAAAAAAAAATTGTAGTTTATTCATACAGAAATCAATATAATATACTAAAACATTGCTGTTGTAGATATTAGTATTTGAATAAAACAGTATTTTCTATTTCCTGCAAAGTTGTAATGAAAGGACATGTGTCGTTTTAAAATCACACTATTCAATTGTCCTACGACCTATTCTCAGACCTACCAAATATACACAAAAAAAATCATAAAAATCGACGAACCCGTTTCGGAGGAGTTCGATAACAAACACTGTGACACGAGATGTTTTTATATATTAGATATAACACCGAACTAGGTACTAGCAACTTAGTGTAACCGGAGATCAGTGGCGCTGTTTGCCGGAACAAGCTCTTGCTTACTCCGGCGACAGAGGTCGATATGAAAATTAATACTTAAGCGCAGTTATAAGCCAAATAAATGTTATCTTACCTTATTGTACGCGGAGTAGAGAAGAACGGTGGTAGCTTTGTGGGTACAACATTCGACTCGGTAACGAGAGACCCAGGTTCGATTCCCAGTGCGGGCATGTACCTATGACATTGTTTTCTAAGTTATGTACATTTGCGAAGTTATAGTAGCAATACCACTCGCTAACTATGAAGGAAAAAATCGTGAGGAAACCTGAGCGTCTGAGCTATTCACATACCTCAGCGCTTGAAATCGCCAATCCGCGGTGGGCACGCGTGGTGATTAAGCCCATACGCTCTCCCTGAGAGAAGGTGTGTGCCCTACAGTGGGACGTGTACAGGCTGCTTATGTGTGTATTGTACGCGGCAAACTAGCATGGCTAGTATTATGATATTCGCACCTTGATTTCCTTAACGTCACTAAACAAAAATCATCAAAATGGAGGTAAGTACCGCCATCTAACCTACAATCTCGGGCCTATGAGGCTATGTTTGCTGAAGACACTGGTTTGAATAGTTCACTAAAAACCCCCTAGATGGCATTGTGTCGTTAGGTACTTTCTCGCGGAACGCATGAGTTTTAACTAAAGAATGACACCTTCGCTGAAAATGTGTGTATTTCGTTTAGTGACGTTAAGGAAATTAAGGTGCGAATTATTTTGTGGCGCTGAAATGACAGACTTTGACCTTTACATACGTGCACTCTAAACAGTTGCGTGATGGAATTTGCAACAAAAATGGGAAGGTTGACCTGCTGTCGACTGTACTGGGAAGTCGCGACTTTGACATTTGAATCGCGCGACTATACTCAGTTCCACGAGTCCGCTAGAGACAAGCAAAACGATAAGCGAAGACGGTCCGCTTCATAGGGTAGGTTTACTTAATGCAGTGGCTATTGAAGGTCACGCGCATTAACCAATCGGCGCACATGGAGGACTTTCTTTGGGAGCTCGTTTCGTGGAACGTAGTATAGCGTAGTCGTGGTACCGTAGTCGTGCTGCTCAAAACTTGTGCTGCAAACCGATGTTCCCCTTTGCAGCTCTTCGCAGCCATTCTGCCTGCGCCCGGCCACGAGGCCCTCATCAAGTGGAAGAGGATCACCGAGGTCATCGACACACCGGTGTCCAAAGGGTTTGTGCAGCTCATGAATCTGGAACACCCAGAGCGCGATGAAAGCGTCAGTAAGTATAAAACGTTGGTTAGGTGATATACTGTAATTTACAACATAAAATATCGTGATCCTACGCCTCTCTTATTTTATAAATAAGATATTTTCGTTGCACGCGCATCATCATCATCGTCATTCAGCCACAAGAAGTCCACTGCTGGACATAGGCCTCCTCCATGGATTTCCAAAAAGACCGGTTGGAAGCGACCTGCATCCAGCGTCTTCCTGCCACGCGCATGTTATTTAAAAATTCATTTTTTTAATTGAAAATAAAAAAACTTATTCATTATATTCTTTGTTGCACTAATCCGTGCTAAGGACAATTTTAAAAACCTATTTAGAGGCTAAAAATTGCACCCATGCCGGGACTTGAACCCGCGACCTCTGGCTAACCGTGCTAGCCTCTAAATAGGTGTTTAAAATTATTCATTTAAATAAAAATAAAAAAACTCATTTTTAAATTAATATGCGCGTGCAACGAATGGATCTGGCACACCCAGAGCTCGATGAAAGCATCAGTAAGGATAAAACGTTGGCAAACTCACTAAATCGTTCTGAAACTTACTCTCAGAATCAGTTCATACTTTAGAGAGGTTGTACAAAATACCCGTGCACCTTGAGTAGTGAAGATAGCGTCTGATGCCAAATACGCATTACGTGCGTAATGCGTATGATAAGAGTACACACCGACCGTCCTACTTTATTATTTATTTATTTGCTCCGCCAACAGGGTAATACATTATAAAGCCAAACCAGTAATATAAAAAACCTGTTTTAAGGGCGCCACATTCGCTTTGTTGACTGCAACACTAAGTATAGTCGTGCCCGTGTGAATTGGTTACTGGATTAAATTTTCTTTTCTCACTGGAATCAAGATAAATTACATTGCATCCACGTTTACATGCAGAACCATGTAATAAGTAAATGAAACGATTGTCTGGTTAATTTTTTTTTATTAATTATCAAAATCAGAGTCTAAATATTCAACTGATTCATATGGCATACCATGATCAGATTGTGCCAATGGTTGAATGAATTCCAGTGTGTCGGATTCGCTGTCAGTTTTTAGGCTTGATGAGTCGCTTTCACTGCCACCAACATTAATAATAAGTTTTTCAGTTTCTGTTTCAATTATGGTTCCCCTGCTGCTATTTTATTCTATTGTGTTAGTGTGTTCGCAGCAGTTATTCCATGTTTCTGCAGTTATTTCCTAGAATAAAATAAAAACAACATTAAATGAGTAAAAGCGACATTTGTATAAATGAATCAGAGTCCCTGATATTTACCTCAAAGCAGTATTGTACAAGTTCCAGGAACCTTATGTTATCTATACCAACATTCTTTGTGGCAACCTTCCCTTTTACTATACCCCATATCATATCTTCATTACGGAAGAGCGAGATATACCTGAAAAAAGCAAGTTGATCGTAAAAACTGTTATTGGTCACAAATTAGCCAATTTTGTATGCACTTACTATACTATATACCTACCAGCCATGTTGACAACTGCGTCGGTGATGTTCTTTAGAGGAATAAAGTCTAATCCCTCGGACTTTTTCTCCGACAAGTACTTAATTATGTTGTGAATTAGTTTTCTTTCACGGCTATGGATAGTTTTCGGCATTTTAAAACACAAAAAACTCACAAAAGCACTAATAAAGACCACACGTCAACTTGACATCAATAGACTGACAACAACATGACATCAAATCAATAGACAGATGACATTTAAAGTTAGTGTTACCATTGGAAGAAAAAAGTTCTATTGCTTTTCCGCAACATGGCGAGGTATTTTATATTTCTGGTTAGGCTTTACATTAAAATTTAACATTGGTATGAGACAATAATACGAGTATGTACATTCCAATAACAGGCAGATGCGCCGCGTACTATTCATTGAGTTAAATGCAAATGTTAAACCTGCCTTAATCAATTAAATTCAATTCGATTTTGACAAATCAAATTATAATCAAATTATTTATTGAGATGAATATTAATAATTAAGCTAATATTAAAACGATATTTGAATTTTAGTTTATAAGCACTACCAGAGTATTGAGCAATTAAATTATATATTTTAATTGTTAATTCTACAGCTATAGCTTACTAGCTGAATCGGCAAACGTTGTTTTGCCATATTAATTAGCCTACGACCTGTTCTCAGACCTACCAAATATACATAAAAAAACTGAATTTGCATGGATATCTACCAGAGCGCTTATGTTTCACGTTCAATAAATATTTCGTTAGTTGCAAAAGTACCGAACCGTCGGAAAATTTAAATAAAAAATAAACGAGCAATTCACTTTTTATTATACACAAACAATTCATAAAAATCAGCGAAGCAGTTTCGCCGGAGTTCGATAACAAACACTGTGACACGAGATTTTTTTATTTAATTAAGCATTTTATTCAATTCTTAGTTTATTATTATTTATATTGTGAAAACAAATTATGTTGTATATATTTAAGTGAATATATATTTGCCAAATTAAGCATGTAACTGTTTAGTGTAATACATTTCTCTGATGATTTTTGTTGAAATGGGAACGGCCGCTCGAAGAACCCTCGTAAGACTGTTCTTACGTGGAGCATGCTTTGTCGCTCGCACAATTTCACATTTTAAATTGTTGTAACAAAATCAGTAAACTTTTGATAAATGTGGTCTGAGGGGTTGATGCATAATTAAATTGCGGACGTTCAAGACGTATTTTCCTTATTCTGTAACTAGTTTTTGATTGACAATAATGAATAATTTTGGAAACAACTTTTCTTTATCAAAAACTACGTATATGAAAGTAAAAATATATTTGAAATGCCCGTAATTTAATTATGCATCAACCCCTCAGACCACATTTATCAAAAGTTTACTGATATTGTTACAACAATTTAAAATGTGAAATTATGCGCGCGAGAAAGCATGCTCCACGTAAGAATAGTCTTAAGAGGGTTCTTCGAGCGGCCGTTCCCATGGAAAAGTCAATCAATAAATCTTCTTCATTCGTCCCAGGGACGTTCACGGCGATCTTCGCGGCGCCGAAAAAGGACGGCGCGCGCCGCCCGCTGGTCGTGTGGCCGCACGGCGGACCGCACGCCAACTTCGTCAACGCATACTCGTTCGAGGCCGCCTTCTTACTGATGCTCGGTGAGTCGGCGGAGGAGGGATGAGCTCCGGGGGAAGACTAGCCTTAACAGAGATAGGGAAAGAAAAGTTTTAAAACAATCTAAGGATAAGGCCCAGGGAATGATAAGCCTTAAGTGAGTCCAAGTCTTAAGGCTGCTTTTAAGTCTGCCATTCGGTTTCGTTCGCACAGTCTAACTTTTTACGGATTTTAATCAAATTAGTACACTTTTATAAATGTCTGATTTGATAGGTGACACGGATATTAAAAAAAATATTTTCTTATAAAATTTGTTCCGAAATTATTCATTTCAGTATCAAATTTTCTCAATTAAAAGCTAGGTACGGGACAGCAAAAATATTTCTTGAATGTCCGTAATTTTATTGTCTATCAAACCCTCAGATCACTCGCTCCATGTCAAATAAAATAATAATAAAATGTGTATATTAACCTACCTTATACTAACACTATGGATTTTTCATTACTTATTACAACTAAGCACAATTATCTTATCCCGATCTCGCCACACACGCAACCACATAACGCCCCTCGCCTGCAGACTACTGCGTCCTCCAAGTGAACTATCGCGGGTCCACGGGCGCCGGACAGGCCACAGTAGACTTCCTACGCAAGCGAGTCGGCACTGCTGACGTCAGGGACTGCAAGCTAGCTACCGAGACGGTCTGCTCACGCTACCCCGTCGACAAAGAGCGGATCGGCCTGTACGGGGGCTCCCACGGCGGATTCATCGTAGCTCACCTCAGCGGACAGTATCCGGAGGTGTTCAAGGCGGTGGTCGCAAGGAATCCGGTGTTCGATCTCGTCTCGATGGCCAATATTACGGATATCAATGACTGGTGAGTACACTAACTGGGCCTAGAGTCTGATACGGATCTGACCGCACCTAAAGATCTGTTATTATCTGACCGCACCTTAGGATATGTAGTTATCTGGCCGCCCTAAAGATCTGTTGTTATCTAACGGCACCTAAAGATCTGTTGTTATCTAACGGCACCTAAAGATCTGTTGTTATCTTACGGCACCTAAAGATCTGTTGTTATCTGACCGCATCTAAAGATCTATTATCTGACCACACCAAAAGATCCTGTTATCTGATCGCACCTTTAAGATCTGTTGTTATCTGGACGCACCTAAATATTTGTTATCTGACCGCAATCAAAGATCTGTTGCTATATGACCGCACCTAAATATATGTTGTTATCGAGCGCACCTGAATATTTGTTGCTATCTGACTGCACCTAAAATTCTGAATTGTGACATCGCCTGATGCTCCGAAAGTCTTACTCCATCTCTTTAAGGTAACGTTTAGGATCCCATCTGACACTAGCTACATAAGTACGTGATTCTGATGCTGTGTTTACGACCGAAAAGTGAAAAGTAAGTTGTTTAGGGACGTCTACTGAGGCCAGTCCTTGTCACTAACGCTTTGCTTTTTTAACCCTTAACCAGACATGGGTAGTAAGAATTTTTAATTAGTGTTAGACTTTACGTCAGGGTGATAAGGTTAAATTTAAAATGGGATCTATACACTACGACCTGGTTAAGTTTTAATAAAATACTGTAACACTCACAACACGCTATATAAACACATTTAACTAGAACTCAACCTAGTAACACGAAAAACAGTAGCTATCTTCCGATAAAAAATAATTTTTTCAATATTATTATCATTCAATTCAATTCAAAGGATTTTTCAATTTACATATTTCCACACAAAACAAACTCTCCGTGAAACCTCTGTATGTATTTCTGTGAGGTGAGTTACTCTATAATATAGCTAACTTAACAAGTATTCCGGCACTGATATAATAAAAAAAACCGGCTAAGTGCGAGTCGGACTCGCGAACGAAGGGTTCCGTACCATTATCTATACAACATTAGACAAATATCGAATTCAAAGACAGAGTCAAAGTCAAAAATTTTATTCACTATAAAAACAAAATGTTTACGTCAAAGCTGTTAGTTTCACAATTAATACATTATGCGGAGAAGAAGCTACCAAAGAAACTCCACATTTATTCTTTTCAGAACAGGTTTGCTTAATTAACAGAGTTTTCAACTTAAAGTTACACGACACTAGATACAATCGTTCCTGTTAACATTATTTAAATACCAGACATCCTTGTCTTCCAAATAATCCTTAATGTTATAATAGGCTTTTTTTGCACAGAGTATGCTGAACACATTTTTTAAACCGCGTCGGTGGTAACTCTAATATATCTTGAGGAATCTTTTTGTAGAACCGTATACAGTGCCCCATAAAGGATGTATTTAACTTTTGCAAGTCTAAAACGTGGAAATGATAATTTATGTTTATTCCTAGTATCAATATTGTGATGGCTACCGATGTTTTCGACATTGCTGATATTTTTGTAACATTTTTGTAACATACATTATATTTTTCATAAATGTATAGACTTGCAACTGTTAAGATGTTAGTTTCTTTAAAGAAATCCTTTAAGGAGTCCATAGTAGGTACCTAGCTTGTAAATAAATCGGATCGCTCTCTTCTGTAAGATGAAGATCGTTTCAATGTCTGCTGCCCGACCCCGCAGTAGTATGCCGCAGGACATAATACTATGGAAGTAACTAAAATAAAGAAGCCTAGCAGTTGCAACGTCAGTGAGCTATCTAATTCTTTTGACTGCTTATGCTGCAGAGCTAAGCCTGTGTGCTAGTTTTACAATATGAGGACCCCATTGCAATTTTGAATCGATTTTGATGCCTGGAAAAACGGTATCTTCTGCAAGTTCTAGTTTTTCTTTTCCGAATTTGAGAACATCGCCATCTATAGAAACCAACAAGAAGCGTTCAACATTGACATTTAACGGCATGCCATCGGCGCTGTGAAGGTTACATAGATGGCCGCTAGATGGCGAGCGCTGTGTGTTGTATGGGAGTCTCCCTTAAATATTAATTTTATTCTGTTTTTATTATTTGTTGTTGCCGCTAGGCAACAGAAATACATCATCTGTGAAAATTTCGATAGACAGACGGACAGTGAAGTCTTAGTAATAGGGTCCCGTTTGGCACCCTTCGGGTACGGAACCCTAAAAAGTAGGTAACTTTTTTCGATTGTGTTGTGAATTTATTTACTTAACGCAAACTCGTGTTATTTATAAGCCCGACACGTTTATCTAAAAATGAATGCCTCGTTGTTCCACAAAAGAAACGGCGTGGGTTCGATGCCCACTGGGGGCCAATGTACTTGTACAAATTGCCTCAGACTAGCTTACCGTGGCACAGGGTATCCTAGTTTGGGACCAGGTGAAGTGATTATGTCGTGTGAACGTTATTTTTATTTATCTAAACACCAAATAATTGCAAATCACACTCCATATAAACAACTTGCTGTTGCCCGCGACTTCGCTCGCGTGGAAATTAACATGTGTATTTTCCGGGATAAAAAGTAGCCTGTGCTATACCAGACTAAAATTTCATCCACATCCGTTCAGTCGTTCTGGCGTGGTTGAGTAACAAACGTCCGTCAATCCAAACTTTCGACATCAAACCACACAACATGGTCACTTGCCTTGGTCCCAAATTAGGATGCCCTGTGCTATGATAGCCAGGCAAGGACATCACAAACATGCAAATACACCCAGACTGAGGCCATGTGTACAAATGTACGGCGGCCCCGCGTGGGAATGAACCCACGACCTCCGGCATGGTAATCAGACGTGATACCGCATGACCATAGAGGCAGTCGAGTCATGTTGAGGCAGATCTAGAGTAGTAGTAGCTTGGTTTGACTGTGGTATCGTATTAAATAAACAGAGTTTTTTTTTATTTGTGGGTTTTACATAGCAGTTTCACATAAAAATGCACATTAGCACACTGTTAATAAGAATAAATTAAATAAAAAAAATCAATTATTGATAACTAGCTGTCCCGGCGAACTTCGCACCGCCACAGAATCCTTTAGAATATTATCCCACGGGAACGCATTACCGGGATATCAAGTATACTCTATCTCAATTCAGGTCTTTGTCTATCTGTACGCCAAGTTTCATGTAAATCGGGTTAGCCGTTATTGCGTGATTGAACAAACATCCAAACATCCAAACCTCCAAACATCTTCACAAACTTTCACACTTATAATATTAGTAGGATTTTATGTCACCAACAGTTCGAAGTAGTATTATTATTGTTAGCATTACATAAGAGTATTACTTAGCACTAATTTTATTTATCAGCAACACGATCAGCCAAGCGATTCTAAACCCTACCCCCGTCCGCGCAAGGTATGGCCTCAGTACGCATAAACTACCGCGGCTCCTCCGGCCACGGCGAGCGCTCGCTTCGCTGCCTTCTCGGCAACGTCGGGACGTACGAAGTGGAGGACTGCCTTCTCGCTCTAAACACCGTGCTAGAGAGGCATCCGACCATCGACGAGAAGAACGTTCTACTCTACGGCGGGAGTCACGGGGGGTTTGTGGCGGCGCACCTCGCCGGACAGCACCCGGAGAGGTTCGCCGCCGCGGTGATGAGGAATCCGACGATCGACTGGGCCACGAAGGGACCCTGCGCTGATAATGCTGACCAGTGAGTAGTCGGTTGGGCCTGAGATTTCAGCACTTACCTCTGGTTTCTTGTACGCCAACAATCGGTTAGTCTACTGTTAACAGCTGTCAGTTGTCAAAAGTGCATACAAAGAAAAAAACAAGTGACATCAAAGATTTGACGTCGAAAAATAAAAAAATAAAAACGTTTTTTTAGACAGAAATATTGACATTAGTTAGAAATGAATACTTGATTTAAAACGTATAAGGTCAGTGAATATAATGCTAGAATTTTTGTAAATTAATAATATGCACAGATTTTTGTGAATAAGTGTGTAACTGATTCGACCTTCTATCGTTCGTTTCACACGTGAATGAAAGTACCTTTAATATTTATTAATGAAAAACGTCACGTTATTGACATCTCGGTATTCCATAAAGAAACAAATTTAATAAACTGTTACGTATGCACAAATTACGAGTCTTTTTAGGTACCTATTGTTTACTTAAAGAGTTCTTGTATCGAGCCACGGTATCACTAGAAACTGACAGCTCGTAGGATCTCAGTTCTTCCGGTTTCGTCTGGTTCTTTTTTTCGCTGTAATTAAAGCAGCCCAAATCTAAATATTTATCCCAGGCTCTCAAAACTACCTATTTACTCGAAAAAAAAAAAAAAAAACCAAAAACAGAACTTATTTTTTTAAGACAATTCCCATTGTACATTCCATGTTAACGTGGAACCCCCCGCAGGTGCTCGGTGGAGGCCGGCTACGACTTCGACGAGGCGCTCCCCCCGCTGGAGGCGCAGCTGCTGGCCATGCGCCGCTGCTCGCCCGTACTGTACGCGCACCGCGTGCGCGCGCCGACCGTGCTGATGCTGGGCGCCCTGGACCGCCGCGTGCCGCCCTGCCAGGGCTTGGAGTATGCGCGCCGGCTGCAGGCTAACGGCGTCCTCACCAGGTGACCGCTTCTAACAGACCGCTGGCTCGTCGGAAAGAGAAGCTAAAGGAGTAATCTCACAGCTTTGCTTCGTAGAATTTAATCTAACCTAAACACTGTTTATTATACTATAGACATTCCTGTTCAGTAAACAGGAATATCGATCGTAGATTTAGACATCATTTTCGCGCGCCCACCGCGCTTATGCTCGGTAGCGAGAACAGGCGCGTACCGCACTGCCAGGGATTAGAGTACGCGCGCCGTACTCTAAACAGACAGATAAGTCTTGCGTCAATTGGTAGCGGATACACGGACAGGAGCCAGCAAACTGTGTTGAAGTTAATATTGTTTGTTGACGTCCGCTCAAAACTAAAAGCTCGCTCTATTCCAGGGTGTACGCGTACGACGACAACCACGCTCTGTCGTCGCTGCCTGCCGAAAAGGACAGTTTGATCAACGGCGCGTTGTGGTTCCAGGCCTTCCTGCGCTAAGCAAGGTGCGTCACCTGCCACTCGAGCCTGCCGTGTGGGCTCTCACAGGAGTTCATGTGAGGGTGTCATGTGAGACTCTCACAGGAGTTCATGTGAGTGTGTCGTGTTATAACCTCACAGGAGAACATGTGAGGGTGTTATGTGAGACTCTCACAGGAGATCATGTGAGTGTGGCATATGAGACTGTCATGTGAGACTTTCACAGGAGATCAAGTGAGGCTGTCATGTGAGACTCTCACTGGTGATCAAGTGAGGCTGTCATGTGAGACTCTCACTGGTGATCAAGTGAGGCTGTCATGTGAGACTCACTGGTGATCATGTGAGGCTGTCATGTGGGACTCACAGGAGATCTTGGGAGAAAAAAAAAATTGTTGCCTCATAAGACTTTTCATAGAAACTGTTCACAAGGGGCCACTAAAGTATTACGTAAGTACTACAGGGGGGTTAATACCAGGGATGTTACGAATGTCGTATTTTTCACATTCGCGAATGCGAATGCGAATGTGCGAATGCGAATGTTGAGTGAGAAATAGCACTAAAACACCTTAAGTCAACATATTTCATAATTTTATTCGTTTATTACTCAGGGGGAGTAATAATAATGATAGTATCATTATGATACAAAATGGAAACACTATTTAAATGGAAATATTATTTCTATTATTATATATTTTACCCCGCATGCGCGAAAGGACCAACAAGAGACGCGCAGTCGCCGACCGACCGGGCGGCGCGGCGCATCGCGGCGAGCCAGACGCGACGCGACACGACTTGTACACATTCGCATTCGCAAAACATTCGCATCGATTTATGCGAACGCGAATGTCTATCCCAATGTTTAAAATGATGCGAATCATTCGCATAAGCGAATGCGAATGCGAATATTCGTAACAACCCTGGTTAATACATACTTAAGAGGCTTTCAGGTGAGGCAGTGAGGCTGTCATAAGAGGTGCTAGATTAATCTTTTTTCATCTATTATTTTAACGTAAGTGGTACATGTTTGGCGTAAATTAAACATGGAAAAAATGCCCCCAGAGAATTCGCTTTTTGAATCCCCGTTGAAGGCCTTGTATAATTTTCAATGTTTAATTTATGTTAAGTTCCTTTTTAGATCATATTGTAGCTGCCATGCTTGAGTATTGATTTTCTTAAGGCTCCGACATTACCCCTAAATTAGGTGTTTCAAAATACATTTTACTCTCTAATGATTAGTATCTAAAATATTAAAAAAAATGTTTTTAATGTCCTGTCTAGGGCCGTCGGTCATTATTTTTAAGATTTTTTAAACTTTATAGCATCAAAAAAAAAAATCGCGAGCATGAGTCTAAATTATCACTAGCCATGGTTTTATTTGAGCTGTACTTCGTGTCGGATAATAAAAAATATACCAAAATGACTGTCACTAAGTATTAGTGACGTCGGTCGTCGAAATTCTGTTAAATTATTAATTAAAATATTAAAAGCCTATTAATTTAAAAAATGCCCACTTTTCCCCCAACTATTCGCTCGCGCAGCGCGACAAGTCCCATACAAATCCGTGTGCTTGGAGAAGCCAGCCTTAAAACATACGAGGTGTTGTATGCTGGTTATAGTCAGTGTTGGCCATAAATGCGATTAAACCCGTTGATATTAGGTTCTAGCAATTTTTCAGACAAGTCAAACTATTTTACATTACATAAACTCACGCCTGCACCCCGGAGGGGTAGGCAGAGACCAAGGTTTGCCACTTGCTACGATCCTGACAGACTTCTTCCGCTTCATCAACATTCATTAGTCGTTGCATGCACGCACGCCGCTTTCGGGTATTCTTTATCTTGCCCTTTGCTAATATATACCCCATTTGATCGAAGTACGTCCGCCGTCCGTGGGATTTCAGACGTAAAGTAACCTTGATGGGCTACTCGGAGCTATTAGGTAAGGACGACGCCGATTACTACACTTATTGGCTACTAGGCAGCACAAAAATATTTTTTTTTCTTTACTCAAGCATGACAGTAGATTTATTTACATTTTCCCCTCCAGTGAACGTTGAAATGTCTATATTTTTATTAATTAAGTAATTGCAAGACTGGAACGTTGCCATCGATCCTAATGTCTGATTAGTCTATAAGCGTCTTAGCGTCATGAGTGAATTTACTTATAAAAATGTTGTGTCTAACTACGGAGTTATTTTTAAAAGGTGCAATTCCAGATAACCTTAAGTAGAGTTTGTCATTCACACGGCAATACATTCGCAATGTATTGATGTCTTACAGGAATTGCTCGTTTAATAATAAAAATAACCCTGTATATTTTATTGTCACTATGCTTTTGGTGACTTATGAAATGGAACGAAAGAAATTTATCTACACACTTTGCAAGAGTCACCAAATGCGTCATATTGTCATCAAAAGTAGTACAAATAATATGGAATCAAATGCAAATAAAATGTTCCTTGTTGCCTTTATTTTTAATCTTTGAAATAAATAATGTACACAAAACTATTTTTATACTACCCAAAATATAGAATTACGTAAAGCATATTGCACTTGTTTATATTGCCTACGCTCACTAATGATGGGTCTACTCTAAAACATTAAAAACGTCTCTTGGATTGTTACTTAATTTATTTAAGTGAAAATAGTATTTCCTTCAGGGACTAACTACCATAAACCATATACCATTCACATAATAACGTGCACAGGCGAGGCGCATAAAATATCAAAAAGTTAGCACGCAATGGACGCGTAAGCTTAAGCGTTCTCACGGTACCGATCTTTAGTATAAACCAAATGCTACGCTTATGGAGATCCCGATGTGTATAATACATTGCTCGTTGATGTTTGAAATTCGATTTCTAAAAGCTTGAAATATTTTAACCCGATAAATATTTATGTGTTGTAGTCTGATTTGAAGATGGATATATAGTCTATGTAGTATTTTCTTTTACCACGCGTTATTCAAACTGCATTTAAGGAGTGTTTTACTGGAATCCTGTTTTTATAACACCATTAACGTTTCAGCCAGTGATAATTAAAAATATAGATGTCTAACTAGCGCCTAAAATGACCCCCAGGCGGGGCTTGTCAATTATGTTAGCAATCGGAGCGAGTACAGTATTACCCGGCAAAATATCTATGGTACCTAGGTATTTCGACGGGTCATGACGGATCACGAAGTCAATGATTTGACGTTTTTGTACAAAACCAATCATAAGTTACGCTGTCATTTACTATCGCCCAATCAACGTTCACGTTGTCACGCGTGGCGTACAGAGTGAACCAATCACAGAGTGATTTACTCCACAGCACATCTTGCGCTCATTTCATTGGTACAGACTAATCGGGAGGACAGGGGTCGTTTTTGAGAGTGAATTTTGTAGGAAGAATTACTTCTATGGTTTTTTTTATTCAGCGCTTCAGAGTAACCCCTCAATAAAACAACACCAATTTCACGATGAAGGCGACGTGGCCAATGATTGTTAGACTGATTAGGGTGGCCCGTTCGTGAGCACCTGTTCCGCGGCATATGGCTTGCGTGGTCACCCTGCAAGTGGATGGGCCGTTTGGAACAATGGGGTGCGTGTTTACACGTCGATTTACGCGTAAGTGTTTTCGGTTTCGGCGAGGCTTGTTAAATGCACTCTGGGGAGTTGTCGGTCATAGGTACATAGTGCCATAACGCATTTTTGACAGTTCGGAGTAGGATAAAGCTAACGAGCCGATACTTCGGAGAAGATACGTAACAGCACTGCTGGACCCTGTTTTAAAAAGCTGCTAATATACTTTGGCCTTTGCATCTAACTAAATAATGATGATAAACTTATTATGATAAAAACAAAATCACAGTGAGTGTTGGAAAATGCCAATGTATAACCTTCACCAGAAACAAAAAACCCTTAATATATCCCTATAATTTTAACGGCGTTCTAGTGGAGAGGGTCGATATAGTTCGAGACCTGGGAGTGCTTTTTGATTCAAAAATGCTTTTCTCACACCATATTGATACAATTGCTCTTAGAGCCTACCGTAGCCTGGGTTTTGTTATAAGAGTGTGTAAAGCATTCAGAAACCCCCACAGTTTAAAAGTGGTCTACTATTCCTATGTACGTAGCATACTCGAGTATGCCAGTTCCATCTGGTCACCTTGTTACAAAACGTACGTTGATAAAATTGAAAGAATCCAAAAACATCTGAATTATAGAGAAAAAACTCCCTTTAACTCATATGCAGAAGGCTGTCGACACTACGGCCTGCTGACCCTGGAGGAAAGGCGTATAGTTAGTGACATGTGCCTTCTGTTCGATGTGGTGCGCGCGCGCCTAGACTGCCCCGAGCTGCTCGCCGGCGTGGGACTGTGGGTGCCGCCGCGGCGCACGCGGCACACACACTCACCTCTTCAGTGTTTCCCAGCACACAACCAACTATGTTCAGAATGCGGTCCTTACCCGCATTCCTAAAATTTATAATAAACATTTCTGCTATGTTGATATATTCACAGGATCTAAATCGTCGTTTAAAAACGAAATAGTTGATATCTTAACAGACATAAATTCAAATAAATGCTAAATACTTTTGTGACGCTCACCAGCTAGTATAGTATTTACTGTATATTATTATTATTATTATTATTAATACGGTTATTGCACTTAAGTAAAATAATACAATGACAATGACAACCTATCGTATTTGTATACAACCCATACATACAATCTGATATAACTACCCACCAAAAGCCTTCTTTAAACCAGGTTCAAAAATATTATTGTGGTTCTTACATGATTGGGAAATTGTGATATTGAAGAAATGAATAAACACAATACAAAAGCTTAAAAAGAAAAAAGCAACGTGTAAAGGACACTATTTATTATTTGAATATTTAGGATATTACGTACTTACCAACAAAATTGTCATAATGTATTAATAAAAAAAGTTTAATATGTTTGAATTTCTTATAGACAACTAACTTGTTAATTTGTGGAATCCTATTATTGGCTTTAGAACATTGTTACTGCACTACATTAATCTACTATTGTTAATTAAGCTGTTGGTTTCCCTAATAAACTTAAAATAAAATAAAATGAGATGATTTATACAACGTCCAGTGGCACCTTCACTCAAACGAGGTGGGTAAAGGGACCACTCGGACGCTGCAGTGGACATTCGGACATTGTTATTTAGATGGAGTAGGCTTGCCCAGCACCTATACCATCCTGACAGCTTAGTCGGCCTATAATTAAAAAGCAATATTGTTATTATTAATACGTTTATTGCACGTAAGTAAAAAATACAATGGCAATGTGGCGAACTTAATCCTATAAGTAGTAATAAACTGGCAATTCTCAATAATTTCGCCCAACCAGCCAATGTTGAAGCTTGTTTGAGTGAGAATTCATCGTCAGTTCCTGTTATCCCTCATCAAGTCTCAAAACAGGTTAGATTTCCATAGCGGCCGATTTCGCCTCTTCAACTCGAGCTCATCCATATTTGTCCCTATACTGGTTGCTTCCCGCTGGACAGAGGATCTCCTGGTGGTTTTATGATGTCTTCTCTTTCTTGTTACAGTGGTGCACCATTTCAGAGTAATTATGAATGGGTGGTTACCTGATCTTTTCATTGTATGCCCAATCCAACGCCGCTTTCGCATCTGTATTTCCTTTTTTATCACTTTTTAGGGTTCCATACCCAAAAGGTGCGGGACCCTATTACTAAGAATCCGCTGTCCGTCAGTCCGTCCGTCCGTCCATCCGTCACCAGGCTGTATCTCATGAACCGTGATAGTTATAGTTATTTGATTTATTTTATTTTACTTTATTAGGAACAACAACAGCGTAATCTGATAATAATTACTTATTAACTACCTAATGAGTGATGTCCACAGAATTTCGGTTGCCGCCATAACAACAGACTAAAAACAGAATAAAATAAATATTTAAGGTGGGCCCCTATACATTAAACGCGATTTTTTTGCTCGATATTAATAACGGCAGCAGGTAGACGCTTAAAATATTCAAATGTTGTATAGATAATGGTACGGAACCCTTGGTGCGCGAGTCCGACTCGCATTTGGCCGGTTTCTGTTTAGTAGTCCTCCAGAGTTCTGCTTTGATGATTTTTGGTCAGAAGACCGTATGGTCTCAAGCATTTGAATTTCGGTTAAAATTACTGATGTTCCTCTTGTAGGATTATTACTATTTCTAGCTTTACGGAACAGGGCCTAAGGCGGGCGCCAGGGGAAAGTCGGCTCTAGTGTCTTGGATATGCGCCACAAGATTGAGTAGTCACGGTGTCGGTCGATAGAGCCGTTTCCATAAATATCAGTCATCCTGCGAGCAACAAGGGAGCATCGGAAGCGATAAGCGTCGTCTAGTGAACGTATTCACCAAAATTAATGAACTAGAGGTCGTTGTAATCCCGGGTCGTCGACCCTTGACCGCGATTACTTACCCCTCGAGCGATTGCTTGGTAGAAAGTCTTTGTCGAATACAAAGAACGATATAGAACGATATATAACGCTGCCTTCGACTCGATATGTCTCATATGTTCTCTTCACGACTTTTTTTGTTTTTTTGACGTTTGTGTATTTATGTTTGTGTACCTTCGTGTTTACTTTGTGTTTCTGTGACAACTTAAATAAATGTCTTCTTTCTTTCTTTCTTTCTATATTGTATGTCTGTGGCCGACTGACTGGGAGCGCTAATAAATTGTCCAGACTAATACAGGCTTCGTTAATTTTTATGACTTTCGATGTTCATACTTAATAGTGATGGGCGGGTGGCGATGTTTTAGTATGGCGTGAAAAGTGAAGTTGGAAAAAGTGTGTATAATGCTTTGTGAAATAAGGAAATCACTCTGCAAGGACTTGAGGCATCCAAGGACATGTCTATAAAGGACCACAAACGAAGTATTTAGTCATCATCATCAGCCATTTGACCCCCACTGCAGGACACAGGCCTCCCTCAAAGGATTTAGTAACGTCAGTTATCATCGTAACCCTAAATCGATCCATAAATGTTTTAGTCGTATTTTCCAGTGTCATTTTTTGACGTCACTATCCCAGTCGCATTCAAAACCAACCCCTAACTCTACCGCTTAAAAACCCTATTACAACTAACCGTAACTGTCATGAATGAGATTGTTATTATCTACAGCATGTTGGAGTAATGGCCCGTAAACTTGTCAAAATGAAAAGTTATTCAAAAATATGTTTTAATCTCACTGAAGAGATGGCCTTAACAGATATAATATATTTTTTTATATTATAACTAGCTGATCTGGCAAACTTTGTTTTGCCATATTGATTAGCCTACGACCTATTCTCAGACCTACCAAATATACACAAAAAAAAATCATTAAAATCGGTCAAGCCGTTTCCGAGGTGTTCGATAACAAACACTGTAACATGAGATTTTAATGTGTTAGATAGTGATATTTTTTTTTCCACGACTTATACTTTTCATACGAAAAGTGTATTTTTTAGTCACGTGGTACAAAAATGCGCCATGCAACGATTTGAACCCAATGGCTCAAACTGTAAAGTCACAAGGTGCACTTACGGCCGACAGTACCCCTAAATCAGGTGTTTTAAATTACATTGTACTCTCTAATGGCTAGCATTTAAAATCTGAAAAAAAAAACTACAATGTTTTATCTAAGGCCGTCGGTCATTATTTTTATCATTTTTGAAACTTTATAGCATCAAAAAAATATCGCGAACATGATTCTAAATTATCACTAGATATGGTTTTATTTGAGCTGTACTGAGTTTTGGATAATAAAAAAATGATACCAAATGACTATCACTGAATGTGTTAGTGACGTCGGTCGTTTAAATTCTATTAATAGGATTTGTATTTCTGTAATTTTAAAAATGCCTAATTTACCCCTAACTTTTCGCTCGTGCAGCGCGACAAGTCCCATACAAATCCGTGCGCTCGGAGAACCCAGCCTTAACGCCTTACTACGTAAGTGTTTATCAATATTTTATTTATCTTTTAAAAAATGTTTTAATGAGTCCACACCCTTATTAGATAGAGTTCTATGAAAAAGCTCAGAAGTAAGTAACACTTTTGTATTTTTTAAGACCGGTAAAAACCAGAAAAGAAATATTTTTTAAATTTTGGGATTCTATGTGTTGTATGTATTTTTTATAAATAATAAGCAGCCTATATACGTCCCACTGTAGGGCACAGGCCTTCTCTCAGAGAAAGAGTATGGGCTTAATCACCACGCGTGCCCACCGCGGATTGGCGATTTCAAGCGCTGAGGTATGTGAATAGCTTAGACACACAGGTTTCCTCACGATGTTTTCCTTCACAATTAGCGAGTGGTATTGCTACTATAACTTCACAAATGTACATAACTTAGAAAACAAAGTCATCGGTACATGCCCGCACTGGGAATCGAACCTGGGTCTCCCGCTTCCGAGTCCAATGTTCTACCCACTAGGCTACCATCGCTTTATAAATATTTTTTATTATTTTGTTAAATTTTGCGCGGTGTCTGGGTACAGGGAGAGATGGAAACCAGTAGGGGAGGCTTTTGCCCTGCAGTCCCAACTGAAAATAAGTTTTGCTGGTGTTATGTTATCTATAGCACACACCAGTAAAGTATGCTGAGTTGGAGCCCCTTTGGTCTAGCCGTTAAGGCGCTTAGCTACCGAAACAGAGGTCATGGGTTCGATTCCCACTGGGGGCCGCCGTACATTTGTACAAATGCCCTTAGTCTGGGTGTATTTTCATGTTTGTGATGTCCTCGCCTGGCTACCATAGCACAGGGTATTCTAGTTTGGGACCAGGTCAAGTGATTGTATTGTGTGGAAGTATTATTCTATCATTCGTTGTCACGGAAGCACCTGAGGCATTTGGAGTCCAGGGTGGCTCGGTACCATACATTATTGTACTCTATTATGCCTCGCATGTTCTCTTCACGATTTTTTTGTTTTGTTAACGTTCCTGTATTTTGTTTGTGTACATTCGTGTTTACTTTGTGTTTCTATGACAATTAAAATAAATGTCTTCTTTCTTTCTTTCTTTCTTTCAAAGAGGTAAGTAAAAAAGATGTTAAAAAAAAATAGTTTCCCATTGAAGCGACAATCGCAGATAATTCTTCTGTGCCTAACACCCTGTACAGTATATGGTGCACGGAGGGAATATACCGGTGGCTGGCACGTCACGCACCGACGGGGCCCGCGGCCCGTGACGACACGCGGTTGGGGCACGCGTAGCAGTGTACGCAGCAGGGGTAGGCAGGTTTGCCGCCAAAATTATCCAGGAGCATATTTCATACAACCACAATAAAATTCATGGTTTACTACTTATGACAATTCGATGTCCACTGCAAAGACGATTTACCCACAGATTGAAGCCTCGGCTACATAATGTACTGATAACTTTGGGGTTTGCATCTACGTTATGAGATGATTTATGCAGCGTCCAGTAGCACCTTCACTCACACTAGATGGGTGAAGCGACCACTCGGACGCTGCAGAGCCTGGGACATTGTTTTAGATGGAGTAGGCTTGCCCGGCACCTACACCATCCTGACAGCTTAGTCGGCCTAGCAGGAAAGACAAGTCTATACGTGCGGTAGTGATAGTACTGGCATAGCAAACTATGTATTGTAGTTTTATGAAAAGCGGCCCAGCATACGACAGTAACCATAGTGGTGTATTATAGCTAACGAAGAAAATAAAATTATTTATCGCCTCATAGGCGCATAAAAAATATAAAGAGACAAGGCAGCATGCAGGTAGGGGGCACGAGGTACGTCCATGCGGCGGTAAAACAGCCTCGCGCTCAGTATTTGCTGGAGGCCTATTGCCCAAATGCCCACAGCACTGATTTTTATTAAGGCCCCGCTCCTATATTACGCGCACCAAGTCCTAAAGTGAATATAGAGTTTAATGCCTATAAACGCTATATTAGTCACATTAGTGGTCATGTAAACTTCAATGTTACTAACACAACGCGTCTATCACTAAAGGCTGATTATTATTATTATTGTTAATATATTATTTTTTTAAAACCTATTTAGAGGCTGAAAATTCCACCCATGCCGGGACTTGGACCCGCGACCTCTGGCTAACCGTGTCAGCGCTCTCCCAAATGAGTTATTGGGCACGTGCAAGCATCGGCGCTTTACAAATTTCTCTGTGTTACGTACAGACAGCTCTAAATAGGTTTTTAAATTTGTTTTCAGCACGGGTTAGTGCAACAAAAAGAATATAATAATTATTTTTTTGTTATTATTGTAGGTACATTTTTTTTTATTTGTATATGTGTAACTTTAGGAGGTTCCTCATACTCTACAAGTATTTTGTCCGTAAGAAACTTAAATTTCGCCTTCGAAATTTTTGTTTGCTTTTTTTTTCAGCACAAAGCGCGATAACAAATCTGATGAATCTGATGATCAACCAAATCGTTAGCATGCTAATGCGTAAAATAAATCAAGGATACACCAGGCTTTATAAATTGCTGCCAAATCAAGTGTTCCAATAATGGCCCCCGTCAACCACCATCGTGTCAATAACCCACAAACCAAACAAGGGTTGCTCAAGCAGGAAAGAAAACACTCACTTTAGGTAACTACACACTTGATCCTTCGTGATATATGACGTTGGAGTTAAAGGTACATTATACATCCATATTACCTTTTGGCAGTCGTTAAGCCAAGTCAGAGGCCTTAGGGCGGCTTGACAACTTCTGACAGTAGACGAGCCACTAGTCTACAAGCCTCCACCAATCCGGACTTTGCCCCCGTGGTGGATCATGGCCTATACCTTCCTCAGGGAAGAGACCCGTGCCCCTTGGTGGGGACATAATGGGTTGATGATGATTACCTTTTGAATAGGCTACTCGTCTTATAAACCACATTTTCAATGCACACAACATCAAAACTTATCTCGGGAAGATTTTCGAAGAGCGTTGGTAGCCTAGTGGGTAGAACATCGGACTCAGAAGCGAGAGACCCAGGTTCGATCCCAAGTGCGGGCATGTACCTATGACTTGGTTTTCTAAGTTATGTACATTGTGAAATTATAGTAGCAATACCACACGCTAACTGTGAAGGAAAACATCGTGAGGAAACCTGAGTGTCCGAGCTATTCACATACCTCAGCGCTTGAAATCGCCAATCCGCGGTGGGCACGCGTGGTGATTAAGCCCATACTCTCTCCTTGAGAGAAGGCCTGTGCCCAACAGTGGGACGCATATAGGCCGATTATGCATATTGGCAAGACCTTTCCTTCTAGGTCATGTGTTCCCAATTTTTTTCCAGTGTGGAGCGCAATTACGGATTTAAAATTTTGTCACGGGGACGCCCCAAATAGTTGAAATATCTTTACAATGACACTACGCCCAGCCAGGCACAGAAATGAAAGCAACTTAAAATTAAGCTTAATTTTCTGAGAAGAAAAAAGAGCTTAGGTAGGTACTCTCTGCCATGGCATCTTTGCACACCCTATGAGGTCGGTAATATTATTTTAAACTACTCCGTTAACTTCGAAGACTTGTTAAATTGATCGACCTTTCAGGATCCAGACGTAAATTCTACCTAAATAAATTTCAAGCATCTTAAGTACCTTCCACCTCTAGACAAATTCGATTTTAGGTGGGCATTTATAAAATTACAGACGTTGTGGACGTAGAAAAGGGCTAAGGTTTTAATGTACTTGACACACATCAAGTGTTTACTGTATCACAAAAGAAACGATCGTGCCCAACACCTACCGAGAAATACTCTAAACAAAATGCTTCCTACATACATATATAAACTCACGCCTGTATCCCAGAGGGGTAGGCAGAGACCAGGGACTGCCACTTGCCACGATCCTGACAGATCACTTTCGCTTCCTCAACATTCATTAGTCGTTGTATGCACGCACGCCAGTTTCGGGTACTTTTTATCTTGCCCTTTGATAATACATCCCCTATTTGGTCGAAGTATGTTCGCCTGGGACGTCCCTTGCCGGCCGTTCCACCCACATTCGGTTCATATATGTGTATTTGTTTCGTCAATCTTTCTTCCTTCATCCTCTCCACATGTCCAAATTAACACAACATGCCTTTCTCAATTCTAGTCACTACATCCTCTTTCAGTCCACAACATTCTCTAATCAAACTATTACGTATCCTGTCATTCAAAGTAACACCAGACATACTTTCCTTGAGCTCATTTCTACTGTATTATAATCCGACTTTCTTACTTCTTTTGCCATACCCAAGTTTCGCTATCATACGTAAGCTCTTTTTTCAATCAATCTAGCTCTTTTGGAGATGTTTTGGCCACTCACTAAGGAGCGCAAGGCACCGTTTACACAAATGCTTCCTAATCAAAAGCTTGTTTTGTTGTAAACTATGGTTGAAAGAAAAATACAACAATTAATTAATACAAGTCAGAAATATATAATAATACTTTAAGAATCTTTATTTTATTGATTAGTAAGTGCGTTAGTTGGAATCGATACTGAAAAATCGGTTATTCATTTACCGATTGTACAAGTTCACGCCCGAATTTGCCTTTTGACTCATAAAAACGCATCATCACTCTAATGATAGCATCCCAATATCTCGGGCCATCCTACCACCCGCACGACGCGCCAAAGCGTATCGCGACAAGACGCCGATAACCACGACAGGCCACCGATAACCGTGGCTAATTGTGCAAAACGACCATGCGGGCACCACCGACCCACCACCGCCCCTACGCCGCCCGCGGCCTCCTTTACACTCCGCTACTTGTTATGCCACTGCGGTTGCAGCTGCACCCATTCGAAATTGACCAAAATACTGTGAGCGGATTCGATTTTTGAACTAAGGATAAATCTATGCGTTCCAAGTTTGACCTGCCTCTCAAACACGCGGTTTCCCGTTCACTAACATTATAACGTTCACTAATTGTTAGTCTCGATTAAAAACCCAAATCCCATCTCGGAGCCTCAATGAGCCCAATTCGCATAACTCAGGGGTCTCAAGGATCGACAAAGTCTAGTAAGATTAGCTAGCTGAAGTGGGCAGTCGGAGTGGCTTGTTCACATTTCACTAAGGAAAGTCTATAGCAGTAAAGTGTTCACTCTCTCGCACTTCTCCCACCCGGCCAGCAGCAGTGGGCGTAACGCGGACCCGCCACAGTAAGTGCGGGTGGAAGGAAATATATCGATCCGTAGAACAGGTGTGCTCAGTACACAATGGCTCGCGCACCTGAGCCAGTGGGAATGGAGTCAGTTCAGTCGCAAGGGACAGGCGCAGCGCTTGCCGGCTCGACTGACCACCACGACGTCAGCGATCGATCGTCCGGCATCTTGGCTGACCTGAGTGACCGACGCACTCAGCCTTTTTACCAAGTAAGTGCACAGTTTGAACTTCAGTTTTCTGTTGGACGACTTTATGTTGTTTTATTGAAGTTTGTTGTGAGTTAGGTCCTTAGTAGACTATACGGGAGTGTGCTAAAGAGACAGGACTTCTGTTTGCATTATTAAACAGCCACGCGTGTCTTTATAGATTGATTTGAACCACTGGTGTAATAGTTAAGACGCTTATGGTTCTTCACCATTTTGGCCTAGTGGACTGGAGGAGGAAATAATGTGATATAGTAGTAGAGTATTGGAGTGATTCGTCATCATTTCGTTCGTCGTATTTCAGTGGAGTAGTGCGATGTGACAATGCATATCACGTCGGGACTGTCGCCGGCGTCCGGCGAGATGCTGGACGCCTCCATCCAACTGTACGGCGACGGTGTCGATTGCGGAAGCTTCTTCGCCGTCGACCACTCTGTCCCCGAATCCTCGCACACCGTCGAGATTGAATACGAGTACGAACAGCCAGACACTTTCGCACAAGTTGAGGAGCCTACAGAAAATACGGCGCTTCAAGAATCTGACCCGCCGAAAGAGGAAAGGATCGACGATGACCAAGAGACGGACTTGACGAATCTGACTTGGCTCCAAAACATCACGAACATAATGTCTCTGCCACAGTTCTCCATACCGCCCATGTCGCCTAATCCACAGACCAAGTACCAGCCCCAGAACACAAGGCTCCAGAAGTTCAATGAAACAATCCTAAAGTGCCAGAAAGATTTTTCGGACAACAAAGAGCAGTACAGGACGAACGGCGAGAAAAAACCTCCGTACTCCTACAGTACCCTCATCTGCGTGGCAATGAGGTACAATGACAACAAAATGACCCTGTCCGCCATCTACTCGTGGATTCGTGAGAACTTTAAATATTACAGAAATGCCGACCCTACTTGGCAGGTGAGTTTTTTTTTCTTTTTTTTACAATAATTTACTTTTGACTTTACAAATGACGAGTAAAGAATTCCCATCCCATTCCGTATGGCGCCACTCCATTTCCTCCCGTGGATGTCGTAGAAGGCGACTAAGGAAATAAAGCGTCTGGAAAGCGTCTTCCTGAAATTCCAACCCCATACTGCGATCGCCAACCCGCCTGCCAAGCGTGGTGATTATGGCAAAACCCCTCATGGTTATAAAAACCACGAAGGAGGCCTATTAGATGTCCTACAGTGGACGTCAAGGGGCTGATGATGATGAGACAAATAAATTGATCGATTGAATGAATGGCCGAGAAGACGATGCCATGGCGGGATAATCTTGACAAGTTTTTGCCAGAGTGGTCGTAGGTGGCAAATTACCGAAAATATGGTCTAAAAGAGGGCATTTGCCCTGCCGTGGGACAATCAAGCGATGGAAGCTACATATAAAAAAACATTGAATGTTCTTGAAAAACTTAGTTCTCGTATCATAGGTACCCATCTACTGTAGATAGATTACGACCCTTCCAATCTACTACAGAGATAGACAGACCTATCGATATAACCTGTGTAGTACATAGTAGCAAGGGGAGCCTTATCCTGATTAATTAACCGTTAAATCTGCCAATAATCTCCGATAAGATAGGTACTGACATATTGGCAAATTAAATTATTATTCCGACCACTCGTATATCTCCCCCAATTCCGTCACGCTGTAGTAGGCGAGTGTCACATTTACAAATTGAACAGCTGGTGCTGTGTTAAGGGACGCTAGGGACCAGGTGCTAACTAGCGCCACTGATAGAAAAAAAACCGGACAAATGCGAGTCGGGCTCGCCCACCGAGGGTTCCGTACAAATTTGTAGGTTCTTACAGTCATATTATAAATAGTTCAGGAATCGAGTCTCGCAGTTTTTCCCGAGCTTTTCCGAACTTCAGACTATTTTTTTATGATTTAATCACAAATGTTTAGTTTTCAAATTTTTCCCTGTACTTGTAGCATACGACGATATTGTTTGCCAAATTTCATAGTTCTAAGTCAACGGAAAGTACCCTATAAATTTTGATTCCCTTGAGCTTCGAAATATACGTTTTTGAGGCATAAACGACCGTATCTTTTTTTACGTTAACTTAGAATTTTCATTTTTTCACAGCTTCAAGGGACTGTAGAACTGAGTATATGGTTTTAATTTCAACTCGATACCTCCACGCCTTCCCGGGATAAAGGGTCTTGACAGACGGCTATACTGGTTCCATTTTTTCCTTTTGAGGTACGGAACCCTAAAAATACTAATAAAATATGATACTTTTTGCAAAATATGAACGTCATACACTTATGGTGATAGCTATTTTTAGAATGTAGAACATCATCATCATCATCAGCCATTTGACGCCCACTGCAGGACATAGGCCTCCTTCATGGTTTCCATAAGGGGTTTTGCCATAATCGCCACGCTTGGCAGGCGGGTTGGCGATCGCAGTATGCGGTTGGAGTCTCAGGAAGACGCTGCTGCCCGTCTCCTGTTAATTGATTTCCTTAGTCGCCTTCTACGACATCCACGGAAGGAAATGGAGTGACGCTATTCTTAATCCGGCACCACACGGGACAAACCTAATGTCAATAACCTAGGACTAACCGATTTCCACTAAAAACGGCCATTTTGGCAAAAAAAAGCTTTAAAATACAAGGTCTTTGGACCTAGTTTCTACGGCTGTAGGTTCTGAAAATCTGTCACCATTACTGACATGTATGACTCACTTTTTGCAAATACAACGTATTAAAATACAAAATACTAATAATATTTGTAATATCTTTCACCTGGTTGTGCAATAGTGTTCTCTATCACAATCTATCTACTAGAAAATTATTTCTTTTTCCCTTTTTGGCTATACTTATCACCGGGTAGCCCATCACTTTACTTTGCGAAATGCAGTACCAGCCTTTGTATAACGTAACTTTCCACTCTATCGGGTTAAGCATTTAGACGACTCGAGAGTGTCAAATATGTACGTATTTGACAGTCCGGAGTTGGCTAAATCATACAACTCTATACAGTGGAGGACTTACGTGGTCGCACCCCAGCAAGACGAGATAATTACAATCCATTTTTCTGCCTTACAGAACTCCATACGACACAACCTATCACTTAATAAAGTATTCGTGAAAGTCCCGCGCTCGAAGCAGGAGCCCGGGAAAGGCGGCTTCTGGAAACTGGACCTGGCTCACTTAGAAGGAACTAGACGCATCTCCAACCGGCCCAAAAAGAAGAAAAAGGCCGCAGAAGTGACTCAAAAACCTTCTGAAGATACCATAGCCGTCGCCAACATCCCGAAGCCAGACAACTGTTTGTTGAACCAAACGGTGACTTTGCACCTTCCGGAATACAACCTAGGAGGGATGCAGGCTCTGCCAGAGATAATCATAGAAGGTAACGTTGGTGCGAATGTGATCGTGGAGCCAGCGGTTCCCCCGCCCTTGATCCCTGAGGAGGATTTGACGTCTCTACTGCTCGACCCAACGGAATGGGACGACTTGCAGTTGGATATGCTGGATAACTACTTGGATTCTTGTTTCAAGTAGGTGAGGGGTTTGTTGTTTTGTTGTTCATAGTGGTAGACCAAGCCTGGTGTTTGCAACTGGCTGTTAAACGCGCGAAGAGTCTTAAACTCCGACCAGTAGGGCCCTGCCGCCTACGCATGCCGAGTATGCGGACCGGACGGGGCGTCCTCTCCCGAATAGGACATAAGTCACGAGTGTAAATCCTCAAAAATCGCTGCATAAATAATCTGGGGGGGGATCAGGATGGTGGCAATTAGCTAACACTGGTCTCTGCCCCCTCTGGGATACAGGCGTGAGTTTATGTATGTATGTATATGAGAGTGTCACTAAGCTAGGTTAAGCTCTGTAACTTGTAGGTCGTAGAAGGGTGAGTCATTTATGGCCGATGACGTCACTTTTTCATGACGAACAAACTGTAGTAGAGCCGAGCGAAAATAAAACAGTTTTGAGTAAAATCGATCGGCGATGAATAATAACAGAGCGAATACAAAACTTCTTTTATATCAGTAAAGCTTTTTAGAGCTCCGTACCCAAAGGGCAAGGGATCCTATTACTAAGAATCCACTGTCCGTCTGTCTGTCTGTCACCAGGCTGTATCTCATGAACCGTGATAGCTAGACAGTTGAAAATTTCACAGATGATGTATTTCTGTTGCCGCTGTAACAACAAATACTAAAAATAAATATTTAACTGGGGCTCCCATACAATAAACGTGATTCTTTTTCCGTTGCTCGATATTAATGACGGCAAAAGGTAGACGCGATGAAATATTCAAATGTTGTATAATGGTACGGAATCCTTCGTACGCGAGTCCGACTCGCACGTGGCCGGTTTTATTTGTAACAATTTTCAATGTCTCTGAATGGAGGTCAGTGATAGTCAATACGGTAGGCTGTCCTGGATTAGCCTATAAGCAAATTAAGAAATTAATCACATCTCACCATAAAAACGGGATTTATTTTTCTAAAATTGATTTTTGTTGCCATTGTGAAAAAATAATAATGTACCTAACGAGCGTACTGGAGCATTAAACCTTCTATAGGTCACTCAGACATACGTCGAGACTATTTTAAAACAAACTATTCTTGGCACAATTTTTAATTTATGTTGCCTGATACGGTGTCGAAACATCGGGAACTGAAATTAAGAATCGTGGTAGGAACGCCGCTTCTTTTAGTGATGTTTATGTACAACCACGAATTCGAACGTAACGTTGTGTTAACGTGTTTCATAGAGTAACACAAGCGCCACCCGGAAAAACACACATTCCGTTTTTGCAAAAGGTGTTTGTACAATCCCTCAATCATGTAAAGAGTGATTTTTAGCACTTGTGGCCCTGGACCTGTTTTTGCAAACGGCCTTTTTTGGCGTCAATGCTATCTAGTTCTAGGTTGTATGCCATAGACCACGACCGCAGGTCCTGAAAATCACTATTAACATGATTGCGAGATTGTACAGGCACTTTTTAGGGTTCCGTACCCTAAGGGTGCCAAACGGGACCCTTTTACTAAGACTTCACTGTCCGTCTGTCTGTCTGTCTGTCGCCAGGCTGTATCTCATGAACCGTGCTAGCTAGGCACCGTGGTGACGTATTTATAACAATGCCGCGATGGCGCTTTTCTCATTTGAGCTACGAAGATTTTTGTATGGGGCCTGGCATAGTTCATAGTGGCGCCCTCTATATTTTTATCAATATCGTGGAGCATGATGAAACCTAGCTAGATCGATAGAGGACAAAAAAGTAAACAAGAAATTATTAAGGTCACCATGTCCTAAAGTGGCACGTTTAGGAGTTATTGAGCTTTGAAGTTTGTATGAGATTTTTATAAAACTTAACTTTTGAATCATTTTTCACTAAATACTGGACTATATGCTTGGCACCTGTGACTCGTTGCCGATTCTTGACTAAATTGCTAAATAAGTCGTAGAAAAAACACCCAGTTTATTATAGATACCGTATATTAAGGCACCCGAGCGTAGCGAGGATGCTTACAATGCGAGGGTATTACGGGAGCTTTTACCAGAGTTATAAATCTGCCATTTTTCAAACAATAAACAAAATGCTTTGATTGAATTTTGGAAAATGAAAAGAAAACGAAACAAATGAGGTACTTACTTTCCAAATATAAATCAATGTTGACAACGTCACTTCAGTAGTTTACCCACTCACCAAAAAGATTAATCTCAAAGAAGTTTGTAATAGGTAGGTACCTCAGTGGGTAGGTCCGTAGGTTCTTTCTTTGCCCAACTGAAGATGAAGGTACCTACCTAATTATTGGATATTGCCTACCTACTACGCTACGTCAGGAAATGGTATTTATGTTAAAAACATGGTTGAACATGGTTTTACACACAGCAGCGGTTTAAGTTTCTAGCGATATGTACCTATCTACATTATTTATAGGTACCTACCTACCACCTAAACCTATCTATATTAATTAAACTGTAGGTTTTATATTGACATGTTTTGAATTTTAATCGAATTGAACGAATTGGATGCATGAATAATACTATAATTTCATGTATATATGTATATAAGTAGGTAGGTACCTACTAGACATAGCTACCCAGACTTTAAAAAACATCAAAGTAGGTTTGAATCCCCGAGAAAACTCATATCAAGTGACAAATTCAGTGATGAAACTCAGTTAGTGGAAATTCCATACAAACTTCAAAGCTCAATAACTCCTAAACGTGCCACTTTAGGACACGGTGACTTTAATAATTTCTTGTTTACTTTTTTGTCCTCTATCGATCTAGCTAGGTTTCATCGTGCTCCACGACATTGAAAAAAATATAGAGGGCGCCACTGAGACTATGCCACTAATCTTCGTGGCTCTTTGATCTTTGTCTAATGTTGTATCTAATAGATAAGGGTTCGGAACCCTTCGAGTCCGACTCGCATTTGGCCAGTTTTTGCAAAAATATGATTTTTTCCCTTGGTGGCGCTGGTGTTGCTCTATGGAGCCCCTTAAGGCTTATTCTAGTCCCACTAAATGTGAAAAAGTAATGGCATGATGCGAAAGAATTACTTGTCTACGTTGTATTTTTATACTTACTAGAAATAATTACTTATTTTTACTTGTAGTTATTAAGTTGTATAAATAAGTGTTATTTTAAATGCACAAAGATAACTAGGTACTTAGCGGGATTACGAGCTTTGCAAAGTGCGATTTTTAGGGTTCCGTAGTCGACAAGGAACCCTTATAGTTTCGCCATGTACGTCTGTCTGTCCGCGGCCTAGCTCAGAGGCGATTAGTATGAGAAAGCTGAAATTTGGCAAAGACATAATATTAGTCACGCGGACAAAACGATAGAATAAAATCTAAAAATATTTTTTTAGGGTAAAATATTTTTTTGATTCAGGGTTCCGTTTGCGGAATATTAAGCTTTAAAGAGCAATTTTTTTCCGAGTAGGGCATGCCCCCTCCCTCTGTTTCTGGCTAAACGGTTGATTGTGGAAACGTTAAAACATTTAAGATAGGTAGTATAATGAACTTAAAAGGAAAACTATCACGGGTATAATAAGGCTTGACAAGTTAACGAGTAATACGCGACTAACTTCTAAAAGGAAAACTTCGTAAAAAATCCATTGAAAATTACGTTGATAAAGTTGTTAGTTCTGTAAAGCACATAAACCCCCTCTTTCCAAGGAACCCTACACAGCGTGTGGCCCGACAAAAGTTTATTTTGTCTATTGTACAAACACATTATGTGAATTGTCTTGCTCAAACACAGCTCACTTAGTTATGTATGTAAGTAATAACAAATCTAAAAGTATATTTATACACTTTAAACGAACAGTACTAATTCAAAATTTATAATTCGTCGAATAAACAGCACAATTTGTATTGTAGGGAGTGAAGGTAGGTTGTGTTTATTATATCTAGTAGGTACCTAATAATTTCATTGTTGTAAACAGCTTCTTATATTTTTAAAGGACAGATTTCTAGTTACGCGACCTTATTCAACACAGTATAAAAATTGTGTCGGGTACACTTTCTTTTCTTTATCAATAAAAAAATTATTAATATGAGTCCCACAGTATTTTCTGTGGTTAACACGAGCACTAGACATAATAAAACTGAATTTTAACGGATATTTACTCGTTTACTTTTACATTTTTCCGACGTTTCGGTACGGATACTGTACGTACTGATGTGACGGGCGTCTTTTTGAAAGCATTAACTGTTAGTTTACTACCCTAGGAAAAAATTATGAAGTTACGTTCCAAAAAATTTTGGAGACTTTTTGAATTTAAATTGGCACTACAATCATTTTATATAAACTCAAAAATACTGATTATTAGTTATTGACATTAAAATTCAATGTACAAAAAATTGTTTTTATTTAAACTCAAAAATATTGATTATTAAGTAGTTAGTGAAATTAAAATTAAATGTACAGTCACACTTCTAGCAAGGGGGTCTCATGGAGTAAATGTCCGTTCAAATTCAGTTTTTATTATGTCTAGTGCTCGTGTTAACCTTAGAAAATACTAGTCCCATGTTAGGTTAGGTAAAAAATGAGCCGCACGCGTCGTTCCGACTTTTCTAGGCGAAGTTGGTTTTTCGAAGTAGAGCATAAGCAGAGCATAAAGATAAAATGCAGGCTCTGTAAGGCCTCATAATACTTTATTCAATTGGCTTCTTACTAAGTAAGTTACAGAGTGAGCCTAAAAATAACTAATAAATAAGAAGTACTTCTCTTCGATAAAAGTCAAGAAATACAATAGTAGAAATCAGTACTCGATGATATAATATCAGCGATATTCTTCAATGATTTACTTACGTCATAACTATTTCATATACATATTTATATGCCGATTATTTGGATTGTTCTTTCTATGAGAAGTTTGTTTAACGAACTGTATTTTTTTAAAACAATGAAAGTCAATAAATAATAGAGATCAGGGCTCGATTAAATAGATCAGTCTTTTTTGATCACCGCCAATGGATCATACGGATCGCTCCAAATATTGTGTGTTGTTGGCCATTTTATAATTCACCTGTAGTTTATATTGTACCAAATACCAACAACACACGGCCTCCATGTTATTTCCTCGCCAACCTTAGGTAATTAAACTCTGCCTATTTCAATCACTGACCATTACCTCACTGCGAAACAAAGTGAACATTGATCAGAACATTGAGTAGAACATTGATTAGAATAGGGGAAGGAAATAAACCGTGAAGGAAAACATCGTGAAGAAACCTGAGTATCTGAGGTGTTCACATACCTCAGCGCCTTGAATTGCTAATCGGTAGCGGTGGGTAATATGTTGATTGAGCACATAGGCCTCTGCCATGCAATGGGACGTTAATTAGTGTGTTCTAAATTCTGTTTAACCTGGCTAGAAATCTGTCAAGTAGGTAGGTACCTAGACAATTTACCGCTCAGTATTAAAGCAATGTACAATAATTGATTGTAATAAGTTAGGTAGTTTTAAACGTGTGGCAATATCATAAGCCCTTATTAGGAGACTATCAGTCATTCCGTCCAGTATTAAAATAAGTAATAAAATATGCAGAAACTGCAGTAAAAGTCCTTGGTCAATGTTGCTCAGCACAAAACTATAATTAATTGTATATAAGTTATCATAACAAAGCACAGTTTTTCGTGTATACTGTAGAGAAGAAAACCTTTTTTTACATACATACTTAGGATAAATAATATCTTCCGTCCATTTAATGCGTGTCTTTGGAGTTTAAAAATAAAATAGGTATGTAATTAATAAAAATAAATTCTAGTCACCTGAATGTCTGTTGGATAGATAAGTTTATAAGATATATACGTTTGTAGACTGTAGATATTGATTTATCTGTGTTGTGCCTAGTAATAAGCTGCAGCAGTACCTATTCATAAAGTACTTATTACCTAACGAAGTAAAATTCATAATGAAAACTGAAATTGCACGGATATTTCAGTTTTTACTATGTCTAGTCCCCGTGTTAACCTTAGAAAATACTGAGTAAAATTCATTTAAGCTGTTTCAGCCTCCATGCCTTGTTGATGCTCTCTACAGACTAAACGAATGAATACGAATGTAGGTACAGTGTTACGAAGTACTTACGAAGAATACGAAGCGTTGGTAGCCTAGTGGGTAGAACATCGGACTCGGAAGCGAGAGACCCAGGTCAGATCCCCAGTGCGGGCATGTACATGCATGACTTGGTTTTCTAAGTTATGTACATTTGTGAAGTTATAGTAGCAATACCACACGGTAACGGTGAAGGAAAACATTTTGAGGAAACCTGAGTGTCTGAGCTATTCACATACCTACATCAGCGCTTGAAATCGCCAATCCGCGGTGGGCACGCGTGGTGATTAAGCCCATGCTCTCTCCCTGAGAGAAGGCCTGTGCCCTACAGTGGGACGCATATAGGCTGATTATGTAGGTACAGTCGACAGTGTAAATATAGATGGGCTGTCAACGTTACCTTCGTTGTTGTAATCTAAAGTCACCTGTAACGTAACTGAGAAAAGTACACGCGCGGAATCCTTCACTGACCTCTATGTACTAATACTATTGAGGTCAATGAAGTTCTCTAATGATTCGTTCATTTTCCATTCCATTCGGTTGGTTTGTAGCCGATATCAGTAATACATATATGGCTGGTGTAACTCCATATAGATCCGAAAATGGGGTAGGTAGCACAGTCGACGGCAGGTCCAACTTTACGTTTTTGTTGCAAATTCATCCGTAACGTAACTGATTAGAGTGTACATTGTAAAGGTTGATATGCTATCAAGTGTACTTTTACTATAAGAAAAACTTACAATCGCGAAAAAATATTAGTTGTTCCATAGTAAATTAAAATGTACCTATGGAACAGCTAAATTTTTTTTTGCCCTTGCTAAAATATGAAACTATGTAGTGACATGAAATGGTTGTTTTTTTATCTAAAGAGCTCAGCATATTTCATGTTTAGAAGTGTCCTTATAAACTATGAATAAAAGTGATAAAACCACATTCACAGATTTTATTAAAACAAAACCTTTATTTAATCATTTACAGCTAGACCACACGACATTTTTAATTCGATATCGTACTAATATTTCTTTTTTGTTTTACGGTGTTATTTATACGTTTCCTCTAAACACTCGATAAACGCCGTATAAATAGTCTGTGCTAGATTTAACAAGGGAAATTATTTAATTGATGAAATCGTGGTTTTATAATTCTGGGGTCGGCGGACTGAAGCACATTGTGCCAAAAACGCAAATTTTTGAGGCAGTGAACAAAAAAAACTTAATTTTATTCTTTTTGTTGCACTAATCCGTGCTGAGGATAATTAAAAAAAAATTAAATTTAAAATTAAATTCTAACATTACGGCCTTTTTTATAAAAACACGATTCCTCTAAAGCACTCCTAAGAGGCAGTTTATTTAATCTGTGGTTACGACTTTTCCTTGTAAAATCTCCACCACAGACTGTTTTGATGGGCGTTTTAAGGAATCTTGTTTTTTATAAATAAACCCGTATCTCTGTAACATTTTTAATAGATATCTTTATTACATAACGGAGAGCTGTCATGAAACAATGAATTCAAGAAACATGTTCAAATGAACATACAAATTAAGGAAACTTATGTTGTATAGAACAATGATTTAAACTCAATTTGATTTATGTGCCCTATTGATACTTTCATTGTAGGTACTTACATTAAAAAAAAACCTACAATGCGGCGGACTTAATGCCATAAGCATTTTCTACCTGTCTTAAGTCCGCCGACGCTAGAATTATAACACCGTTACATTTTATGCTACTATGCATGCAACGCTCTTATTAATTTTAACACATGCAACATTCAGCCATTTACCCAGCGATACATATTAAGTTACACTTATCCTAATATCACAAATTCAATTACCTATTTAGAGCACATACTTTGAACATATACGCATACCACCATTCATTACTATCACAAGACAATATCTTCACCTTTTTAGGCATTATTACAGACTCAAAGAATACATTAGCCATCAAAGCAATTGCTGCATTTATATTACCACTGGGCAGAGCTGGCAACACGGACCCGTCGGCCACGAACAACCTTTTAACGCCAATAACTCGAAAATTCGTATCAACTACAGTATCTCGGGACTTTGGCGACCCCATCTTGCAGGTGCCCACATAATGGTAAACTGATAGAGTCAGATGTTTGATGTAGCATTTCCAATACCCGTCACTGAACAACAAATAACTTTTACAGCCCGGAAATGGCTTAGGATTTAAATAAGCTCCTATACTTGTCATTGCTTTACTTTGAACAAATTCTTGTACTAACTTCAACCCTTCCACTATTGTTTCTATATCATCTTGGCTTGAAAAGTAATTTGGATTCACTGCAGGTGGCACGGTGGGATCTGAACTAGTAATATACACTTCACCTCTGCTTTTAGGATGTAACAAAATAGGCAGTATAGTTGCTGTAGACATTCCAAACGAAGGAACAAAGTATTTCTTCCACACATCATCAGTTATACCGATAGATTTTCTTAGACTGACACCTCTATCTGAAGTGAGGCCCACAGGCAAAACCATGAACTGTATGTCAGGTACAGTACTGTTCTTTGTTGATAGAAATCCTACTACTTCGCATCCAGGCGAAGTGAGAGGGCCTTTACCTTTAATAAAATAGTCAAGAATATGCAAAGGGTTCATCATATTTGTGGGACTTATGTTTAAGGGCATATTAAAGGCTACAAGGTCTAACCCAGTAGTTACATGGTCTTGTAAATTCATACCTACATCTAAATCTTTTACTATTGAAATATTTAGTGGCTTGAGAACATCTGAAGGTCCTATGCCGGAGAGCTGGAGGATTTTTGGAGTATTTATAGCCCCAGCACTCAAAATTACACCTCTTCTGGCCTTGATTGCGTACTTTAAGCCATTTTTCTGGATTATGACACCAAAGGCTACCTTTTTCTCCTTAAAAAGTACTTTTTCCACAAATGTATTTGTGACCAAATGTTGACTATTAACTATTTTGTCAGAGGTTGTCCACCTTCTCCCATTTCTTTGAGTAACTTTACTTCTCATAAAACCTTTATGGAATTGCTTTTTAGAACCAATATTTTCATAGTTTAATTCTTTGGCAGCTTCTAGGATAGCATCTGCCAGTTTACTTTGGTATCTTATTTCATCTAATTGTATCATATCCCTTTCTATGTGGTCAAACTGTTGCTCTATGTACTTTTCAGTGTATTTACCTTGAAACCATTCTAGATAGTGTGTAATATTTCCTCTAATGTGAATCATGTTGCTCAGTTTCGATGATCCTCCCACAATTTTTCCTTGGATCAATTTGCATTTCTGTGAAATATAAGAAACGCATGATTAATGGTACTGAAGAGTATGATTCATTAACCTCTCTTTTTAACCGACTTCGACAATTTTTTTTTGTTCAAATATATGCCCTATTGGTCCCATTTTAATTTGGTGAAGATCTGATAGACTTTCAGAGATGGAGAACTGAACTCTTCAATGGAAAGTAGTAAATAAGGCCTAATGAGGCCTTTAAAGCAAAGAAGTAAGTAGAATAAATTATGGTTATTAGGGACTTGTTTATATTTTTCTCCCGCTCCCACACTAAAAATTGAAAAATAAAAATTTTAAATAAAAAAATCAAAACTGACTTCAAAACACTAGAGTGTAATTTGTAGTTGGGGCCCAATTTCATGACATGCACATATATTTTCGGCACCGACTCCAAATTATACTTCTACAATAACACACATACTTCTATTTTAAAAGTATTGTTTTCAATTATTTCTAACTTTTTAGTGCTGTAATGTTTCGAAGTTGGTTATTTTGTTTAAAATTTTAGTTTGTATTTTCTGCACTCAATTGTCTGTCAGTTCCATTATTTGTGTCTTCAGACTAGCATAACAAGGCCATATTTTATTATTCTATTATTATATCATAATAAAAATTAAAATGAAAAAAACATATTGAGCTGAACAAAACGTAGCAATATATAAAGCAACTCTGAACCCCAAACTTATTAAGTTGTATCTTGGGGCACAGTGAGGGTGAACTTAAATATATTACAACATAGTGTTTGTACAGTAATAAAATAAAAATTAAACATGCACACAGCAAACTATAATATAGCTCAAGTCCTTTATTTAAAATAGTAAAACAAACATATGATATAATATTATGTAGATACGATAGTTTTTACAAGTTTCATAGAATAAAACGAAATAGACTATTATAAAATAAAAAATATGTTTATTTATAAGAAAAGATTACAATAAGTTATGGTCGATGGCGACTCCCACACTAGGCGCAGCCTGTGTTGTGGGTGACAGGTAGAACATGCACTTCATCGTTAGCACCGGTTGACAGATGGAGACAAGCATGAGCAAAAACAGTGCTACTATGGACTCTCGGGATTCCACACTAGGCCGAGCCTGTGTCGTGGACAGCCATTGATTGTTTTTAAAGGATATTGTAATGACCAATTGTAATTATGTAAAATTTTATAAACTTGAATGACTTAATTACGAAACAAATTAAATAGTTACTAAAAAAACAAATTGCTTGATTAAAACTAGTAATTGAATATAAAAGATGTCAATGAACATAAAGATATAGGTAATAGCAATATACATAATGCATGCGTAAATGTTTTTAAAATTCATTAAGCTAAATTTAAATTAATAAAATAAATTATTAATTTACTCAATTTAAACATCTAAATATAGGTATAAACTTGCTTCAATTAATATGACTTGCATAAAATACATACTTACTGGGATAGATTCATTGTAATTAAGTAAACAAAACATCTTTCCCAACTCCAAATTGGGTAATTCATTAACGATGTAGGGTAGATTGTTCAAAAGATTAAAGGTTGTTAGTAACCAACAAGTAGGCAAAATCATGACCAGAGAAGCGTGAGACCTGATTGCATGGTATTTAACTACAATGCGAGATCCCAGTAAATTGGTTATCTAATGAAAGAAGAAACCTATGCAATCAGAGTCTGCAACAACAAAATACAAAAAATAATGTGTGTGTATCATATCAAAGTAAATCTCATTTTAATGACCACTTAAACTAGGTATCTCAATAGTTAGAACAGTGAACAGCAGGTGAACCTTTACGTTTTTGCTGCAAAGTTGCATATACGGTTGATGTGCTGTTAACTGAACTAAATATAATAAATACTGACGATGTTAATATAATGACTGCAAAATTTATGAAGCTCCCTTCGTGAAGGCAAATATAATGCAAGTAAGTACTAACTTTATTATTCACAGCAAAGCACCCATTCTCCTGTGGTACTGTTTCAAACTGCCAGTCGTGAACAGAGCCATGCAAAAGTGGGCCGAGTACAGGAATTTCTAGAAGAGCATTGCTCCTGACTCCAGCTTCAAGTAAAACATAGGAGAAGTTGGTCTCTAGGGCTATTCTGTGGGCTACGAGGGAGCCGGCAGTTCCTGCACCAACTGAAGCAGATAAGTTATTAAAATATGTAATGCATCTGAACTATTAAATAAATCAGTCCGTTAACTTTTCGTTCATTTCTATCAAAGGCTTTATTACCTATACCGGGAGAGTGTATGTGCTTAAAGCTTACTTCTTATGTACTTCCACACGACACTTTTTACAGAAATATTAAATACAGTGGGTAGAACAATGGACTCGGAAGCGGGAGAAATCTTTAGTTCGTAGGTATATCATGTTTGTTGCTTACCAATAATAAAATCGTAGCATAGTTGAACGTGTTCATTTGATATCAATATATCACTGTAAAATGTGATGTAAATGAACACCGTGAAGGCGTAGATGCACAGACTATAGATCAAGTATTGAAAAAAATGAATTGGAGACATTTTCGTACATACTTGATTGAAAACCAACGTTTCTTTATTACAATATTATTAGGAAGGTATATTTACATTGCTTTTAGCGGTTAGACCTTTTTGACATTTGATTGAAGTGTTGCTATGTCAAAAAAAAAATTGTGCCACTTTCGACAGAATGGTTAGACCACAGATATAGGTTTGATACGCGGTCCGCTCCACTGCACCATGGGTAAAAATAATGTTCGAAGGACTTTAGTATCGAAAAAGCGCACATATTCGCAGTCACATCACATCATAAGTCTCAAGATGTTTTATGGTGGAATGGACGCGCGGCACGTTAACATCTGTGTCGGAATGTACTTTATTAACTCGTAATGAGCATTAATGTTAGATCAAGAGTAGAAGCTAACCTGAAATAAATAAAAGCGTTCTACCTTGCTTGCATATGAAATTGAACGTTCGACGAATGCTCAATGTTCTGTGCACAGAACACTGGTACTCTGCAAGGTTTTGTTTGCACTGAATGTTACGCACGATTTTTGAAAACTCTAGTCTAACAAGTCGAGGGAGAAAATAAAGATAGGCAATATACTTACAATGATTTAATATATGGCTTATTTTATAATTTATTTATAATTATATATTTAAAATCTGCGGTTCTAACTTTAACCTGTCTATAGTTTCCTGAGGCATACAATATGTTGGATTGACTGGCTTTATGCTAGTGTTCCCAAGTAGCGACAGGCCAGTTAGGCCAAACAGTGTGTGGAAGGGATCAGTGATGTCCCCTGGCCTGTCACTGAAGCCCCCGGTCTCTGCGTCCTGGCATGCCAGGATGAATTGCTCAAGTGTTTTCTTGTCCACCCAATGTATTCGATTCAGCATTGAGAGGGAGGACATCACCCACCTGGAACGAAAGAAGATTATTATCTTAAGAATACATTACAAGACTAGATTGTGGAGCTACAACTTTGGCCATAGAATAGAATAGAAAACGTTTATTTGGTACCAACACAATCAAAATAAAAAAAAACATGGTTTAGCGTGTACATAATTTAGACACACACGGACGTATACAAAGTACTACAGAGCGCGAAGTAAACCAAACAGGTGATTGTGTAACTAAGCGCAGTCGGCGTGCCGCGTAACTCTGCGTGTGTGAATGCTACATTAGAAATAAGCTTTTTTTTTAAGTGAGCTGGCAACACATTAAATTAGTACAGTGTATATACCATTAGGCGGCCGGCCCGGCCGTACATAATGAAATGCATTGAGTAACTTATATAGGTAGGTATATGTGAACGGAGTGGCTTTTTCTGGATTCAGGCAGGAAGAGAATTCTCTCGACCAAATCAAAGGTCGGTCCGTTGCACAGAACAGTAGGACACAGTCGAATCGGTATTTGCCAGGTCGATTAATTAATTCAGCTAAATTCAGGCGGAAGACCATTCCGTCTTTATGCGCCGGCCTTATAAAGGGTCTTTCAACAAAGACGGGTCGATGTTAAAATTGAATAAAACTAGATGTGTGTGAGATATTAACGAAATTTGGTTTTTATTTAAAAGGCCCGTTTATGCCATTATACATGGAATATGACATCGTTCAAATGTCCGCCGCGGCTTCGCATGGTGGCACGAATCCGAGAGGTCCAATTTTTAATAACTCTGCTGCATAGATCCGGCTGAATCTGAGCGATGGCCTGCGTTATGTTGGCTTTCAGGGCAACGGTCGAATGTGGTTTATTGGCATAGACCTGCGACTTCAGAAAACCCCACAAGAAAAAGTCTAGCGGAGTCAAATCACACGATCTTGGTGGCCAATTCACGTCACCTCTGCGAGAGATAACCCTACCCGCAAACCGTTCATGCAGAATGTCGATTGTGTCGTTCGCTGTGTGGCAAGTAGCGCCATCTTGCTGGAACCACATGTCGTTCACGTCCATATTGTTCAATTTAAGCCAAAAGAAATTGTTTATCATTGATCTGTAGCGCTCACCGTTGACGGTGATGGCCTCGCCAACTTCGTTTTCGAAGAAGTACGGACCAATGACGCCGCCAGACCAAAATCCGCACCAAACAGTTACTTTTTGTGGATGCATTGCTACCTGGTGAACCTCATGTGGGTTGTGGTCATCCCATATACGGCAATTTTGCTTATTAACAAAACCATTCATCCAAAAATGTGCCTCGTCGCTAAAGATTATTTTTCGGCCAAAATAGGGGTCCTCTTCCAAGCGTTCCGACGCCCATTCAGCGAACACACGGCGTTGTCTATGGTCATTAACTTTGAGCTCCTGGGTCAGTTGGATCTTGTATGGATGCAGACCCAAGTCCCGACGCAAAATTCTCCAAGTTGAAGTCTGCGAAAGGCCGAGTTCTTGTGCACGGCGAGAAATCGACTGCTTCGGAGTCTCCTGAACACTCTCACGTACAGCGGCGATGTTCTCGGCCGATCTGGCGTTCCTTTGACGTAAAGGTGTTGGTTGGTTGTTTACCGAACCGGTCGTCTCAAATTTAGTCACCAATCGTTGGAGAGTAGACTTTGAAGGGCCACCGCGTCTGCCGTAAAATGGGCGCAATGCGCGCAACGTTTGCACTAACGAACACTCATTTTGATAATAAAGTTTTATCATTTGCACATGCTGCTCAACCGTGTAACTTGCCATGGTGATTTGGCATCAGTGACTGAATAAGAAAAAACAGATTTGACAGATGCCGCCAAATCAAAATGGCCGCCACAGATTATTAATATCGACCCGCTCTATTTGAAAGACCCTTTATAAGCGTTCCTTTCATAATAATCCAGCAGTAACACGGTTTTTAATGTTTTTTGGACCCCAACTTTTTTTAAAAATCTTTTGTGCGTTTTTTTTTGTCGGTACTTACATACCTACCTACTTTATACGTTGAATAAGATTGGAACAACATCATAGTGTTGTTCCAATCTTATTTTGACTTAACTACCATATTGACTTATCAACCCTATATCCCAAACTCTCCAGGAAGTTTCGAGGTCTTATAAAAAAAACATTTTATTAAACTATGTGAGAATTTCGAGGCATTGGTTGGTTGGTGGGTAAAGACTTTATGTACAAACATAGTCTCGTTCCAATCTAAGTTTGAGTCAACTACCGTATTGACTCATCAATGTAATATCCCCTGATCTCACCATGAGTAACACAAGTCAGGGAGCTTCTCCGGCCGGCCGTTCAGGCCCCCGCTGGGCAGCTGTCTCTCACACAGCCACCAGGCGAGCTCGTCGGCGTGCAGCGCGTCCATTCGCTTGCAAATGGAGAGGGTGCCAACACAGCAGTAAATTAGACCTGAGGATGAGTTCCACTGACTTTGTATTTAATTGCCAATTCAATGAGTAATAGGCAGCTAGCTTTAAGTTTTACAAAAAAATGTATTACTAAGGCGGATTATTTAACAAGTAATAGAAAATACGAAAGTATCAAGTATCAAAATAAAGTGCAATATTTTTCTTGCATGGGGATGCAAGACAAAAAAAAATATTTTATATAAAAATATGTTTTCGCCATAATATTTCCAAATTGGTAATACATAAGTAATAAAACTTTGTGTGACTACAGTGCATGTCCTTTTGTATAACAACTAATACTAGAAAAAAGCGAAGTGTGGGTCTCATTCTCACTAAGAGTCCCAGACAGAATGAAAATAAATATTTGCTAAATAACCAAGAATATTCTCATCCTTCGCCAGTTTTTATATCCGTCCAGTGTTGTAGTGCAACAATAGTATTGTTCATTGCTGGTTTTTCATGAATCTTTTTATAATCTTTCTTTTGTTTTTTTTAATCAAACATTTTAGTTCAGGACAAGTTTGGTATTGATGGGTAATTAAGTAGTATTTCTTACCAGCGTGACTTTCAGAACCAGGTTTGGAGCCAAAACCACCATCAAAGTTCATACAGCACAGGACAAAGTCTACAGCTTTGTTGACATTGATAGCATCCAGTCTATGTAAAATAGACAGGCACATTACTGCACAGAATGAAAATCTAGTGTCTACTTCACCCCATTTGTCCCCTGAAAAAAAAAACAGAACATTATTAGTAAGGTTTTTATTTTTGTAATGGAATATGCCTATGTACTTAATTCAAATTACTTAGCACCCTCAATGAATAAGTAAAATATAAGAAAAAGTTTGATAAATAACGTTACCAAAGAAACTCCCATCTTCTTGTTGCAAAGAGGTCACATATCTTACTATTCCTTCAATGTCTATGGCATCCAGTCTGTCATACATAGCCAGCACCTGAAATATATTTAATAAATAGGTATAATGTTTTTTAGAACTCTTTGAAATGAGGTTGAATGCATTTTTCAACCAGGAATTATTAAATTTTTCTTTAACCGACTTCAAAAAAGGAGGAAGTTATCAATTCGACGCGTATTACATATTTTTTTTATTTGGCTATGTTTCTCCATAACTCTGTCAAATCTTAACCAATTTCGACAATTCTTTTTTTGTTTGAACAGATATAACGTCCCATTGGTCCCATTATAATTTGGTGAAGATCTGATGAAGACTTTCAGAGATGGAGAACGGAACTCTTCAATGGACAGCAGTAAATAAGCCCTAATGGGGCCCATCCTGTAGTAATATCGGTATGTTTCATAAATAAGCGTAAAAGTAGTCCGAAGTCATATTGGTGATGTTCTGGTGAAGACTTTTGGAGATTTAGAACATCAAATTTTAAAGGAACGAATTGTGTATGGTAAATTATGGTTATAAGGGACTTATTTATTTTTCTCCTGCTCCTCCACTAAAAAAAAAATTTTAAATAAAAACTAAAAACTGACTTCGAAACACTACAGCACTAAAAATATAGAAATAATTTAAATAATTAGAAGTATTGTACAAGTATAATTTGCATTCGGTGCCCAGTTTCATAACCAGCACATATATTTCGAGACCAACTTCAAATTATACTTCTACAATACCTACATTTATAAACACTTCTAATTATTTAAATTATTTTTATCTTTTTAGTGCTGTAGTGTTTCGAAGTCGGTTTTTATTTTTTATTTAAAATTTTTTTAGCCGTTCGTTTAATTTTTTTTAATCATCAAAAAGCTATCTACCTGAACAGCACTCAATGTGTACAGCATGTGAGGGTCATGTCCTATACTGGCTGACATCCCACCACTCTCACTGTCCTGACAAGACTTTATAAACTCTATAATCTCTTCTTTTGGCATCCTGAAAAAAGAATATAGATAGAGTGATACTGAGTGTCATGTAATTGATGATAGTTTGATGATGTTAACATCCTCAGGGCAAAATAAGATGGATTAGGTACTTTTTATTAATATCTGGCTTTTTTTTTCACTCAGAATGAATGAACATCGAACCAAAAAACCAAATAAACACAGAATGAAGGTCAAATGCCAAATAATTTCTTAAACCGATAGAATGTTGAATCGGTTCATTTGGTACTGGAGAACAATGTGTGAAATGTCTAAAATTTTTTATACAATTGTGCATGTATTATGAGATTGTGTCACAAAATTTTGGTCCCTTAATGCACAGCATGGCCAATAGAAGGAATTCATTAAGTAATTATTTGCCTGTCGCTCATACTACATGGGCAGAACACTTTTTTGACCTTGTTATATAAATTAATGTTGATTTTGACCATGTCACACAATTTAGGAATGAAAGAGAAAAAGAAAGATCACTGGTACTCAAAAGATCATCCGAGTGAATAATCTAATTTCACCAGACTTGCAGAATTGTTGTAAAAAAAGAAAGGGTCTAAACTGATGTAATTTCCTTTCACTGTGAAACTCTACGAAGGTTAAGGGTTTGAAGGCCTTGGTTATTAATGGTTGGTCACCTATTAGTCTGCCCCATGAGCTCCATAGCAGTCAAGCTCCAGTATATACCGGACATCCGAAGATATTCAGTCATACAGTATTCGAAGTCATCCTTGTTCAGTCCGTAGGATGCCAGATAGTCCGAGTGTTTTTGCAGCAACAGAGTCTTTGGACGATCGTCAGTAATCACTACATCTTTCATTGTGAAAGACATGTTCTAATAAAATAATTTATCACTTTCTTCCGCGAGCTTCATTCGGATCTGTTTATTACGACTTGGATTCAGTGTTGCCAGAGCAGAGCCCGCACGTCAAAAGTTACACAAGCAAAGTCAAAAAATATTTATCCATAAGTTACATTTCTTACTAAATATTTTTCCTGTGAGAACAACTTAAATTTTTGAACCATTTTGATTGGAACTTGAAAAATTGAAGAGAAAATAAAAATAAAAATTATTATAGACTATTTTTCTAAACTTATGCTGTTTTGTATAACAAATTCCACAAGTCAATAGTCTGTTTCTTTGACAGTTAAGATGGCACTTAGACGTGCGTGCCCATACAAAAATCGTGTTGCTTTAAGAACGAGGGTGTCAAATTTCGCTTGCACAGATAATCATTTATCTGTGAATACCAGTGCTGATACTCACAGATACATGATTCAAAGTCACAAAATGTTACAAAAAGTCACAAAGGTGGTGCAAAAGTTACAAAATTTGTGACAAAAGTCACAATATGGCAACACTGCTTGGATTGACTGTTGGTTGACTACATTGTGTTTTGTGTGGTTGACACTTGACCATCTGTCTGTGCACTCTAGTGTAGAGTATCCTTGGCACTTGACAGATTCACTAAAGTGATGTCAGGTACTGGCCGGCAAATCACCAACATTTGGAAAAACAGTCTCATTAAAAAATCGCTCTCAAGCATTATATTATAATTAGATATTTTATCATAATTAATTAAATTATAATAAAAAAATATATATTTGCGTGCTCGTGCGGAGTTTTAAACTAGCATACTTAAAATCTACATAGATACCTTTACTAGGTGCATGTACATCTGCAACAGACAAAGAGAATATAACCACTACTCTACAGAGATACCGTCCTGGTCTCCGAAACATAGAAATTCGATAAAAAGATGATATCCATCACGCTCAACTGCAGTTCTCCTAGAAATTAAATATTTATTGGCAATAATTAGACCACGAAAACAAAGTAGGTACATAATAAGTACTTTAGGATTATATTCTTTTTGTTGCACTAACCCGTGCCACCAATCCGGACTTGGCTCCCGTGGTGGAGTATGGCCTATACCTTCCTCAGGGAAGAGACCCGTGCCCCTCGGTGGGGACATAATGGGTTGATGATGATGAAGCCATGCTGAGGAAAATTATAAAAACCTATTTAGAGGCTAAACATTCCAGCCATGCCGGGACTTGAACCCGTGAGCCAGAGGTCGCGGGTTCAAGTCCCGGCATGGGTGGAATTTTTAGCCTCTAAATAGGTTTTTAAGGACTTTAGGATCCATCACTAATAATACAATAGTCTTTAATGAATTCACTTTAAGACGCTAACAAATGGGTATATTAAGGCGAAAACACACCGATGTTATCAATTATCTACTCGACTAACGATTTCCTGATGCGTGACATCTGTATAATAAAAAGAGAGAATATACAACTTGGGTATAGATAATTATAACAGATACATTGAATTTTAACTAAAAATAATTCCTGTTAATTTTTTTTAACTTCAAATCCACTGAGACAATATAAAGAAGCGTTTCAAACATTTCGTGACACGAAAAAAGAATCTGAAACTGAGGCTATTTCTACAGCGTGATTTTGATAACATTAGCGTCATTTTGAAGCAACATTATTTTCATTGTAATAAGCCTGTAGGTAATGGGTAACATTAGTAAATATTCGTGATTTTGATTGAGTTGGCCGGCGCCACATAGTTTTTTCGATTTTTATAATCTTTCGTCCTAAATTACCTACTGAATTTATTATATACAACATGATTATTTTGTTATCACAATACAAAATAATAATAACAATAAGCTAAGAATTGAAAAAGAAAATAACTAATAATTTAAATAGAAAATCGAAGCCAAATCACTGCCGTCGGCCGGTAAGGTCCCTAGAAGGCTAGCAGCATTACCTCGCTGAATAGCGAGACTCAGCCGCTGCCCGAAATGGGCACCAGCTCTTGGGTCACCTGACGCATCGATCAGGCGCGACGAAATCTCTTTAAACAGTCGCCGTGCTTACGGCCCCCACGGCCCGAGAGACTACACCAAAAGGCACAAATATATAGCTTTGTCCTAAGCCCGTATATTTGCGCCTCTTGTTCGGCTCCGCGGACAGCGCCGCCGCGCCGGCGAGGCGGGCGGTCGCTTAAACGTGAGATTGTGCCAGCAGCGTGTCTACGCACGTAGCGTCCCACACCAGCGACCGCCCGTTTTTCCAAGGAATGAGCATCATCCCGTCCGGTCTCTTGCCGTCGTCTCACGCCAGTCCAGTTGGCTCCAGAACAGCCGGCACGCTGACAAGAGCCCGGCGGATGACGTCATTAATGGCAGCGTGCAGCGGGATGCTTCCAGCGCTGCGGCGACACGCCAGGCCGTGGTGACGGTACTGGTCGACGGCTCCGCCTCAACGGCAGCGATGTGGCTCGTTAGTCCTGGCTCCTACCCTCAGGCTTAACGCTAGACTGAGGGTAGTCCGCTCTAAGAGGGTACCTAATAATGTTTGTTTATTCTTTAAATGTTTGTTTGCGCCTTAAAGCTTAATATTTCGCAAACGGTCTATAAACGGGCGGTAAATCAAAAAATGGTCGTTCTCTGAGGTCTTTCTACACCCACAATATTTTTTAACGACCAATCCAACGATATCCCACATGATGGGGTAGACGAGAAAAAGAATCACCCCACTTTTAATATTAGGGGAGGTACACACGTAAAAGTGACACACGTAAATAAAAGAATACCATTAAATTACAATACATGTAGTTAGGTATTGTAAAGTATAAATTGGAGTCAGTGCCCAAAATATATGTGCTGGTCTTGAAACTGGGTATATATACGTACTTCTAATGCAATAGTATACTTACTTTTAAATTATTTGTAACTTTTTAGTAGTACTGTAGTAGGTATTTTGGAGTCGCTTTAAATTTTATTTTTTTTTCATTTTTATTGTGGGGCGGGGAGAAAAAAATCAAGACCCTTATAACATTATGTACCATCCTTAATTCTTTGCTGTAAAATTTGAAGTTCTCAATTTCTATCTCCGAAAGTCATCACCAGAACATCACCAAATTACTCTGGGAATACTTTTACGCTATGTTATGAAACATATGCACATTACTAAAGGATGGGCCCCATCAGGCCTTATTTACTGCTGTCCATTGAAGAGTTCCGTTCTCCATGTCTGAAAGTCTTCATCAGATCTTCACCAAATTGAAATGGGACCAATGGGACGTTATCAACCCAACAAAGCATAGTTATTTGAATGTTTTGTAGCTGTGGCAACATTGTAACCTTTTCTCTTCTCTGTGTCACCGTTGAGCTGTAATGACGTCGATCTGCAATAAATTATTTAAAAATCTAGCGTTTCCGTGCTCCATACCCTCCACAGTCAGTCCAGACCTCTACAAACGAACAAAAAAGCATATATATAGTATATATATATATATATATATATACTTTTTTGTACGTATGTAGTATATATATATATATATATATATGTATATATATTTGCTATGTTTCTTATATAGTATATATTCGACGCGTCGAATTAAGAACCCCCTCCTTTTTTTGAAGTCGGTTAAAAATAGAAATAAGTGCCTCATAAGCCTTCTCATAGAAACTTCTTAAAAAACCATTCGTTTTTATGGGAATCGCGATGTAAGGTCTGATGTGCTGTATACTGTATGAATAGGTAAGCAACTTACACTGTATTCATACGTACTCGTAGCTCATACTTATGGCGAATGAAATTGGCGATGAGCGAAATTGAGTCAGTTTCTTGGAGTTTATTAGGTACTTACATTCCTTTATTGGTAAACAGAAAAACACTCCTACAGGGGGTTGAAGAAACGTCCGGTTTTATCTGTCTACCGATCCAGTCCATGAATAACGCCCAATGCTGAGCTTAGGCCTCATGAAGAAGAAGAAGTTTTATTTATCGCTACATGCACACAATAGGTACTACAATCCTACTGATATTGTAAATGTGAAAGTTTGTGAAGATGTTTGGATGTTTGTTACGCAAACACGCAATAATGGCTGAACGGATTAACATGAATTTGTAGGCGTACAGATAGACAAAGACCTGAATTGGGACATAGCATACTTGATATTCCGGTAATGCGTCCCCGTGGGATAATATTCATTTTAATTTTAAAATAGATGGATAAAATAGATGTTTTTTGAGCGAACGTTGTGTTTTAAGAATCTCTGGCGGTACGAAGTTCGCCGGGACAGCTAGAACTAGGTATATAAAAGACGTAACATAGAAAGACAAAATAAAAATAAAAACAAATACGGCAGAACACCACAAGTTGGGGACACTATCTATATCCGTGCGGTGGTAAAACGGCCTCCGGCTCAGTAATTGCTGCAGGTTTATTGCCTACAATGCTTTATGTATGGTGTGCAATAAAGAGTTTTAATCCAATCTAATTTAATCTTATTTTCAGCAAGGGTCTGCCCCTGTACCTATTACGCGCACCAACTCCTGAACTCTGTTAAATTCCATACTAATTGCTGTCGCAAACGTCAGGATTCCGACAGGATTTGGTGCGCATAATTTAGGCCCCGGCCTAGTGATTCACGTCCTATCCTGTCAAGCTAACCCTCACGGTGAACACTTGAACAGGGGGACTCTAAAATACGTAGTTGTCACTAAAATACATAATTGTTCAATAGAGTCATATTAGTACGTTGATGGTTATTTCAATCGCCGTCCAATGGTAACGATGCCTATTTAATTTGAGCGGATTATACGACTGGAATGACATTGTACAGCTATTGCTCAGTAGACCACCAATCAGAGACAAATGACGACTATTGTCGTGCTGATATATAAGTAATAAAATTCTATTGAAAAACTATGTGTGTAGATAGGTATTAGACTCTAAGGCCCTGTCCCGTGTCAATCTCGTCCATTGCTTTCCGACGGCTATAGGGGTGACCCAATGCCAACTAGCACTAATGGAAAAAAATCAAATCTAATCTTTACTAGGTACTTCTAAAGCAGATATTTTGCAAAAAATGAACATCATGAATTTTAAGAATTATGATAGCTATTATCAGAACGTACTCGTATAGTCTAGCAGCCTTAATTAAAAAAAACTAGGCCTTAGGTTCTAGGCTTTAAAAATAGCTATTACGATTATTGAGATTTTTTAGAAGAAGATATGTTTCTTCATTGATGGCGCTAATTATTTCTTAGTCATAATTCCTAACCGGATGGTCAAATATTGACAAAAAATCAAAAAATTCGTCGCGTTCTTATATCTAAAACCAGCATAAACTTAACATAAAAATAAAAGAAAATTAAAAAGACAGTAAAAAAATAAAAAATAACCAACACGCCGACTGCTGAGCATGAACTACTAATGGCGGAACCCTTTCAATAATGTAACTCAGGTATCTAGGTTGGTCCCGCCTGCTTCGTAGTTAATGCTCAGTAGTCGGGTCGCTCGTTATTCCAGTTTTTTCTACCGGTCCTTTTTGCAACACCCCGTATAGCACCGCTGCCGGGTTAGTCTAGACCCAATGGCTAGCCGAGTAGCCTGTTTACAAACTTCTCCGTATTACGTACAGGAGGCTCGAAATTTTGCCGATGCTTGCACTTGCTTGATGCTTGCAGTTGGGAGAGCGCTGGCACGGTTAGCCAGAGGTCGCGGATTCAAGTCCCGGCATGGGTGCAATGTTTAGTCTCTAAATAGGTTTTTTAAAATTGTCCTCAGCACGGGTTAGTGCAACAAAAAGAATATAATAGATATTTAATTACCGCGCGAACTTCAATTTTCTCCATTTTCTCATTGCGACAGAACACAAGTAAAAAACCTTCTATGATTGAAAAACAAAACAGAGCAGCAAACTTTTTTTATTTCATTATGACGACAAATAAGTGGGCTATGCCTGCCAGTATTTTATTTTTCTATATCCAAGGAGTTAATACCTCATTCTCACTACTTATTGAACATCCCTCGTAGTTAAATTGTTAATAATATTGCTTAACAATCCTTAAAATTTTGCGAACGAATTCAAAGTCACGTTGTGATAATTAATCGTCTCTTCGCTAGTACCTATCCTAGGGCCCTAGCCAGACAAAATGGACGTGGGGCGAGGGTGCGGAAAAGACGCGACGCGTTGTATAGAGTTCGCGCCCCCGCCCCGCCCCCGTCTCTTCTGTCTGTGAGGGCATGTGTGGGCTTTGTCCCGTCCCTTCAGTACATTTTGTATAAAAGTGAATTGGAAAGACGACGCGTCTTTTCCGCGCCCTTGCCCCACGCCCCTTCTGTGTGGCCAGGGCCTAGGTATATTAGCTAAGATCATAAATAGAAGTTAATAAACGACGGATGCCTTTGGATAGGATTAGTACTGAGATTAATAATTATAATATATTAATCCCTATTGTAATGCGTAGGCATAACGCCCCTCAGCTGCCACATCGCGTTGCGATCATATAATATGTTATGGTTGCGTCTTACACAACTCAAGTGCGCATTTATCTATTCTCCAGATACCTGTTGGGCCACGAAATGGTGATGGTGGTGATCAAAATGGATTATAACTCTCCCATACGATGAGGTTGGAGCGAAGACGAAGTTCATTTATTTATTTATTAGGTTTTTCAACAGACGCACACTATACAAATATAAAAACAATTCACAATAAGTCAAGCGACAGTGTGAATCCAATTACTGACAAACACAGCATTCACAAAACATAGGTATCATGTAAGACTTAAATACTACAAGCTGGCGTAATTGTCAATTAGGAACTAAAGTGACAATAAAAGTTTAGGATGACGTTGAAACTAATTGGATCAAGTTTGATCTGAATTTATTAAGCGTACAACCAAAGAAATCGAATTTCTGAGGATCTTTTACAAAATGTTGATTATGCTGCCTACATAATCTGTTAATTATTGAGTATTTACCAATATTGGTTCTTGCTGAGCGAAGATAAAATGGACGGTAATTAACGACCCTGGACCGCGACGTGGAACCACAAAAGAAAGTAGTTGAGGACACAATACCTTGTTACAAAAAAATTTAAACAAAAATACATGCGTCGAATTGATAACCTCCCTTTTTGAAGTCGGTTAAAAATATCACGCACGCACGCACGCACGCCCGCCCGCACAAACGCACGTACGCACGCACGCACGCACGCACGCACGCACGCACGCACGCACGCACGCACGCACGCACGCACGCACGCACCCACACACACACACACACACACACACACACACACACACACACACACACACACACACACACACACACACACACACACACACACACACACTCACTCCCTCACTAGGTTAACAAGGTTACATACATATATTATGTTGTATTGTGGACATTATTGTAATGATATTAATTATGTACCGTTAATTAATTCCCAGTTTCAGCGCTTTTTTGCATAAAAAACGACCTCTGTACAAATGGTCTCAGTCTGAGTATATTATTGCCATGTTTGTTATGCCCTTGCTATCTTGCCTGGTTACCATAGTACGGTATCCTAGTTAGTAGTTGTATTGTGTAATATTTATAGATATTATTATTAATTTGGGACGAGTTTTTATTTCTAGAGGTACCTATGTTAGAATTTACTTTAAAGTACCTAGAGGTTTCAAGCTATCACTTATGAACTTTAAAATAAATGGTTTGCTCTTTAATACTACTGATAGTATTTTTACACATTTTTATAATGAGAAAGGAATGTTGCGTTGGTTTGCACATTTGGAGAGGATGAAGGAAGAAATATTGACGAAGCAAATATATCGAGCGATTGTAGGTGGAAGGGTAAGGGACGTCCCAGGCGGACGGGATGCATTAGCAAAGGGCAAGATAAAAAGTACCAGCACGCAACGACTAACGAATGTTGATCAAGCGAAAGTGATATGTCAGGATCGTGGTAAGTGGCGGTCCCTGGTCTCTGCCTAACCCTCTGGGATACAGGCGTGAGTTTAAGTTTATGTCATGTTTTATTCATTGTCATGGTGACGGGTTTAGTGTTCCCCATGCGGCGGAGGCTTTACGGCTTTGGCAGGCTGCCTGTCCTGGTAGCGCGGTGCCGGAGCAGCCGGAACGCCAGCGCGCTTGGGATGAAGAGTTGTGCCGGACAACTCTAGAGACTCTTCTGTTAACTAGTGCCGGTGCTGAACAGGCGCGCTTGCGGGCGGTTTCCCGGCCGGAGTCCGGCTTGTGGTTGCACGCGTTGCCATCGCCGCAGTTGTTTTATGGTGATTTCCAATATATTAAAGGAGCCGTTAAATTGGTATATGTTATTGTCTATGCTTCGCCCCTTGAGAAGTTGAGATGCATCGTCTTTATTTCGCTAATTCACTGCCCCAACACCGATAGCAGTTTGCCTCTAAAACTGATTACTTAGAATTAGAACGATCAGTGAGGTGGAAAGTGCAACGGCTGACTTAATGCGTAGTGGGTGCAGGTTCGACCCCCACAAGAGGGACTTGAGGTAAACAGATTGCGACAGTAAGCAGAATCGGTTGATTAGTTCAGAGTGGAGATGTTTGTGTGGATGTTAATAATGTCACCGACCTCTCGAACAACGTGACAGTTATTTCTGTAATAAAAAAAAATACTGTCACTTGGACATTTGTCAGGGTCGTAAACATCATAATCCATTGCATTTCTCTTCATTGTCCTCTAGTGGACATCAATACAAGTTTGATTTTTAAAGGTCGTGACAGAAGACGGCCATAAATATATCGTACGATGTCCTGTTCGTACTATAGTATAGCCGATCGCAGTCGTGTGTGGACGGAGATTGACGGGTTGCATGTTGGATACTGTATGGAAAAGTCTATTGCATATTAATATATGCTGTAAGAGCGCCTACAAGTCACGCTATGATCTAGTACGGCTCTTACGGTTGGTTACAAGATTAGCTATTGTCTTGTAACCGGGAAGCTAAATGGGGTAGCTAGCTGGGGTGCTATCGGCTAGAAATGAAAGCACTCAATTGCTAATAAACTATCACTATATTAAACTGAATAACGATATAAATGATAGATGAAAAATGAGAACGCGCGGCGCGGCTGATTGGCAGTTGCGAACTAAAGTCTGTTTCCGCGCTAGTTAGGTGAATTGCTGACTGGACAAAATATGTGCGGTTGCACCGTACATATGCGTTAATACGCCGTCGTCTGTCACGGCCATAAATCTAAGGATCCAATGAAATCTATGCCAATAAAAAACTCTGTTATCAAAACAAAAGTATAAAAATCATTCAATTAATATTTCTTTCACATGTTGCATCTACTATGCATCATCTAATCAGTGAAGTAGTCTTAATTGTGTAACTACTTAAGTGTACAGGTAGTCGTAGTCTCAAATGTGTAAATATTTAAGTGTATAGGTACCTAATTAGCGAAATTCTCTAGTCAGAAACCGGCAGAAGAGCGCTTTTAGTAAAGTTGTCCCAATTTCAGTCAGTCGTCCAACTCCGTTTTTCATTGTTTTGTTGAAAGAAATCTCAATGTCTTTTTTTCTGTCTACTTTATGATCTACTTCAGATACGTAGAGCCCACGTCTAATGCGGCCTTAAATGTGTTAGCACATCCATCAGTGAAGGTCCAATGAAAATACTTAGCGTTGATAAGTAAACGTTTTTCGGAAAAGCAAACGGCTCTTTGTTTTGTCTGCGACTCAATAGAATGTTTTGTTTTAGGATTTTCATTTTAGAAAAACATCACAACGTATGATTTTTTCTAAAATAAAAATCCAGTTACTGCGGTATTTACTGCCCTTGTTTCGAATTCACATATTATTTGGAATTCGCATATTATTATTTATCCTATCGTACATACTGAAAGTCAGGAAACACCCTCTGTTGCGAAGATCCCGACACAAATTATTTAGATGGAATTTATCGTTATGGGACATCGTCATAACGATAAACTCCATCTAAATAACATAAATCATAAAATTTAAAAAAAGATGATGATAGTTGTTGTCTCAGTAAATTTTTAACTGACTTCAAAAAAGGAGGAGGTTATCAATTCGACGCGTATATATATATTTTTTTATTTGGCTATGTTCCTCCATAACTCCATCAAATCTTAACCGATTTCGACAATTCAATTCCATTGGTCCCATTTTAATTTTATATCCGTATGTTTCATAAAATAGCGTAAAAGTAGTCCCAAGTTAATTTGGTGATGTTCTGGTGAAGACTTTCGGAGATGGAAATTTAGAACATAAAATTTTAAAGCAACGAATTAAGTAGTTATTTGTTTTTCTCCCTCGCCCCCACAAAAAATTGAAAAATATTTTTTTTTTTAATAAAATAAAAAACCGACTTCGAAACACTACAGCACTAAAAAGTTAGTTCGAAGTCAGTTTTTATTTTTTATTTAAAAATAATTATTATATAAGATTCGCAAAATGAAAACATAATTTCTAATGATTTTCCATAACTTGTCCTTTTGGGGCACGAGTTTTCCAAAAATAATGTATTATTTTGGAACTTCCGACCGAAAATTGGCAGTAGTTGACAATAATGGTCGTTATCCACTTAATATTAGGGGTTAAAGTATGAAATTGCCGTTTTATTGCAATAGGTTCTTTGAATTGACATAGAATCTTCATGGTTTGAGGTTTTCGAATGAAACTTTTTTCAAATGGTTTCTATGATGTTCTGTTTTTAAAAAATGTGAAAAATTTGAATATCGACTTTCGTAAGGTAACGTTAAACCATGCCGCTAATTCCTGGATAATTTGACTAGGGTCGGCTTCCACTATCTCTCTTAATTCATCGTTATTCACCATCATTATTCATTATAAAAACAAAATGTTTACTTAATGAACGTCAAAGTTGTTAGTTGCACAATTAATAGATTATTTGGAAAAGAAGCTAACAAAGATATTCCATATTTATTCTTTATTTAATTAACAGAGTTTTTAAATTATTTATTATGAATTTGCTGAACACTGGACACAATCGTCCTCTGAATAACCTTTAATATTAATCTTCTGTCTATTGAACTTTGGCCTTTGTATCTACGCAATGAGATGATTTATACAACGTGCAGTGGGACCTTCACTCACACTAGATGGGTGAAGGGACCACTGGGACGCTGCAGTGCCTGGGACATTGCATTTTAGATGGAGTAGGCTTGCCCAGCACCTATACCATTCTTAGTGTTTATTAATCTACTGTTAATAGCTCAAAGTTGACGTGTGTGTTAAAAAAAAACAGCACGATCACAACCGTTAACCGTAGATAAACAGATTAAACAGGAAAGACAAGGATAGATGACTAAAGAAGAGTTAGACATAGGTACAGTTCAGAAACGTAATCGGTGTGTTGTCTTTATTGCTCTGTTTATGCCCCCTTATCAGTGGCGCGTACCTACACTCATTTATCTCCCGGAGTTAAGGTCTATCCACATCACGCCGGGCCGGGGCCATGCCCGCGATGCGATAACGAGCTAACTCATACAGCCATTTTTGGACGCAATTTTTTATTAGACGTAACAAGTTGCAGCAGTTTCGTAACCTATATGACACATTGTGACTTTCTCGGTTTTTGTTTAAAGGTAACAGTTCAGTTACAATGTTACCGAATTTAGTTTCAGTAATCGTGTGTTGCCGCTGTACTTTCGCTGCGTCGTCGCGCGACATAATACACAATAATCTGTGTCCACACATTGAATACACTTTGCATTTAATTTGCAACTAGTGAACGAAACTTGTAACAATGTATCGTAACGGGATGGTAACTTAAGTCGTTACCGTTACGTCAATATTCCGGAATACTAAATAACCTAACTTACACAAATAATTAACGTTTTTGCTGAAGGCCTCTAAAAGAGAAAAAGAAGTAAAGAACAAAAGTCTAGTAAATTTCGATTGATTTCTACTTTTTGCAGAAGAATTACTCAACTATTACCAAAGTCACTCAAAATCATTTCTATATGGTTACACTACAAATCTTGAAATTATGACAAAATACACTTCATATTTCAGAACTTTATTAACACACCATATATATAAAAAACTACAAGTAAGATTCTTTTTTCTTCTGATAATAACAGCAGTTGTTAGATTTTCAAATATTAAATATTTCTTCTAGCTGCGTTTTTATCCTCAATAATTACACTGTTCGATCTTGTTCCACTGAAAAAAATACACCAATATTAATCACACAATAATTACCATGCCTGAAGGTTACCCATGAAGTTAAATAATTTCCTACATTGTTAAAAAATCAAGTCAAAGATCATTTCCATTTTGTTGTGTCATCTATGATACAAAGTGGGTTTACAAAAAAAATCTAAATGACAAATCATTCACTGTCATTGAAATGGAATTTAAGTGACATTAAGTAATAACTTGGTAGTTAATAGCGCCAAATATTTTTATCAAATTTCTGTACACTTAAGTGACAGAAGTTACAGATTTTAGAATTCGATAATAAAACTGTCAAATGTACCAATATAATGTGTAAGTATTAACACTTACGATAATGATTACGAGTTGAATTGATTCCTTAAGCATAAGTTCATACTTTGAGAAACGCTGGAAGCAAGAAAAATTAAGAAACCATTTTAGAAATTCAGTAACATTGTGACGACTTTACGTAATATGTCGATGTATTATCGTAATTTTATAACTAGTTGTGACGAAAATACTTTCACATAACAAAAAAATATTTTATTTCAAAATTTACCAACTGTATGGTTTAATATTGCTAAAATAGATTGTTGATAGTGAACTCTGGTTAAAATATGGTAACAGTGTTACGACACGGCGTTGGTTTAGACATGTGGAGAGGATGAAGGAAAAAGATTGACGAAACAAATATATCAAGCGACTGAGGGTGGAACGGCCGGTAAGGGACAATACTTCGACCAAATAGGGCATGTATTAGCAAAGGGCGAGATAAAAAGTGGGTACTCGAAACCATCAAGCGTGCATGCAACGACTAATGAATGTTGAGGAAGTGAAAGTGATCTGTCAGGATCATGGCAAGTGGCAGTCCCTGATCTCTGCCTACCCCTCTGGGTGTTTATGTATGTGTATGTATGTTACTGTGGTCGACTGTTCCCCGTTTCTCGTTGCAGCGACCACACAAGTACGTAACGGTGATAAATTATGTTTCGGGAATAAATCAGAGGCTACACTAGTTGCGTAACGGTCACGTCAAGTTACAACAATGCAGAAATGCCTATATAGGAAATGAATCCTTATAACGCTAAAGCAAAATAAGGCAAAGTAACGGGAAGTAACAAAAAACATGGAAATAATTTCTTCAGTATAGATAATAAAACCATTTCCTATAATTAAGTAATTTTTTTCCCTTACGACTATGCATTTGACGCGACCAATTTGTATAAAATAGAAGTAAATTTTGCGTTACTTCATTAACACGTTGTATATGAGTATCTCTCATATTGATTACAAACCAAATAATAAAAACACGCGCACCAAAAGGAAGAGAATGGATTAACAAAATTCGACCAAAAAAAACAACGTGCGTAAAAACCCTCATAATCTAAATATTTGCATAAGAACAACTGTAGGTTTTCAGTATTGAGTTGCTAAAGCGGACTCCACTCGACTCAGCATGATGGATTGCTGGAGTGTTACCTACCCACAACTCTGGTATTCAGTCGAGACCACGTTGCGGTTAGTTGAATGTCAATGTACTATGTTAGCCACTAGCCAGTTAGCGGTTAGCGACTAACATAGTACATTGACATTAAACAAATTGAATGTAAAATGTTCACGTTGAAATAAATGATCGATTTCTGATTAATGACTATGAAAAGATACAAGTATAAGTAAATTATTTTTTAGCATTCCGTCTCACTCGGACATTCCAAAATTTTTGATGATTGGTAAAAAAATTGTATACTATTGATAAATGAGGCCAGAGACTTTGCTAGGTAATAAAATTACGGGCATTTTAGATATATTTTCGTTATCATATACTTAGTTTTTGATTTAGAAAATTTGCTATTAAAAATTATAGTTATATTAAATTAGCAACTTTTCTACAATACGATAATGTAAATTAAAAAACTAAATTATATCTTAAGCTGTTCTTACATCATCTGGCATAGCCTCAGACCACTTTATTAATAGTATACTCATTTTTTCACAATCATTAAAAATGTTAGATGTGCGAGAGAAACGAAATGCTACACTTAACCTACCAGGTGCAGCGCGTCGCGTGCTTTACTTTTCCCTCGTAGTAGTCTCTAACCTTAAAGGTATAAGGATTACTTTAGATTTATATCATGGCCCCCGCTCGGCCCCGGCCTGTCTAACGTAGAGATACCTTTATTGCCGCTCATTATTGGGCCAATTCTACAGCGCTGTGGTCTATTGATTGTGATCGTGCTGTTAAATTGTAAAAGAAACTGATAGCATTCTCGTGTGTGCAACAGTGCTATTGTTTTAAGGTTATTGTGCGAAAAAAGATTGTAGATTTTAAGGTTGGTACTTATTCATAACTTGTTTCATTTAGTTAACAGCCAGAAAGATTCAGATTTCACTTTCCTAAATAAAGGGGAGCTTGCGTCAAACTTAGATTGAAGTGGAATTGATTTTATACCCTAGACGACACAGAAAAAAATCAAGAAAAATTTCAAAATAAAGCCATAAAAATATTTTTTTCTTGGTTTTTGGGGGTTCCAAAAAATGCAAAAAATCAAGTGGCTATAATAAAAAAACATATTAGATTTCGTTTTTTCATTGAATTTTAAACCTTTTCTAAAAAGGGTGCAGATCAGATGCTTAAAATACATAATATGTATATTCGCGTCAAATTGATAACCTCCTCCTTTTTTGAAGTCGGTTAAAAATATTATATCAGAATATTATAACAAACGCTTCATACATATAAGGTGTTACGTGCAAGTTGTGACGTCATAGTTTGAGTACAATTTTTACAGCGCGTTTTTCTACCACGTGACTAGAATGACTTTTCGACAGGTCACAGGTATTATGAAAATTATTAGTTGTAGTGAAAAAAAATTACCACATTTACTGATCTTTTAACATGGCCTCTCCGATCGTTTTAAAACATGTTTTGTGCAAGTTCTCCATTTAAATTGAACTTGCATTCAATTAAATAAAAAAATTATTGGTAACATGCCACATTGTAATAGTGCAAGTTTTACACTCAAACAAAACTTGTATTATTAAGCAGAGACGATGCACAGCATCTTAAATTAAACTCATCTCTTGCAATTAAACTCAATTCAATAATTTTGATAAATTCAATTCAGTTCAATATTTTTATTTTAGAACAAGTCCATAGTGATAGTAGGCATCATAAATATTTCTTAAAGCTTGTATACAATTTGTTAGGTACTCAAATTCCTTAAATTCCAACTTAAATTCCGAGAAGTTGCCTATTTCCCCGCTATACGTATATACTTCCGCTAGACAACGAATTTTTTTTGATAAAAAGCGATGGTCCATATTATATGCCTAGACCATACAAGGCACGCCTACTCCTTCATTAACATGCTGTATAATAAACCTGAGTACTTACAATGACGCTGATCAATCTTCTTTGCTTATCGAGCGAGCTATGTTTTACATCATGAAAGCCGGGATGAACTTGAATATTATACTCGTAGTTACGCTTATCGGCTAACCGATGAGCCATGACCATGACTTGACCGCCGGCGTCTAATGTGTCTAAATGAAGCGTTGCATGTTTTTTGTGGTATAACTGCATCTATTACCACACACATACACACACACACACACACACACACACACACACACACACACACACACACACACACACACACGCACGCACGCACGCACGCACACGCACACGCACACGCACACGCACACGCACACAGTATTCGACGATGAATGTGGTCTGAGGGTTTGATGGATAATTTTATTACATTGCGAATATTAAAGGCATACTTTTCTTATCCTGTGCTAAGTTTTTGACTGAGAAAATTTGATTCCGAAATTAATAATTTCGGAAACCACTTATCTTTTTCAAAAACTACGTATAGTAAAACAAAAATTAATCTAAAATGTCCGTCATTTAATTATGCATCAAATACTCAGACCACAATTATCAAAAGTTTACTCATACCTTTACGATATTAAAAAAAATGTTGAATTGTGCGAGCGAGACAGCATGCTCAACGTAGCTGCTTGTGTATTAATGTATAATAATAATAATATGACAATTCGATGTCGAATCGCTCGTAACCCCGGCTGCCTGAGTGATCTTAAAACGATCACGAAGGTTAAGCAACACAGGGCGCGTTCAGTGCATGGATGGGTCGCCGTCTATGCCTAACGCTAGTGGCATTTTTCCGAGCGGTTCCGTGCTTCGCAAGGCACGTTAAGCTGTTGGTGCCGGCTGCCGTCGATAGATGGCAGTCGTTAAGCCAAGTCAGAGGCCTTAGGGCGGCTTGACAACTTCTGACAGTAGACGAGCCACTAGTCTACAAGCCTCCATCAATCCGGACTTGGCCCCCGTGGTGGAGTATGGCCTATACCTTCCTCAGGGAAGAGACCCGTGCCCCTCGGTGGGGACATAATGGGTTGATGATGATGACAATTCGATGTATATTACGTAACTGATTATTACAATTAGGCTTACTTCTTGTTAATCTGTGGGTCAATTGACTATGCAATGTACATTGAATTGTAGTTTTATGAAACAGGGCCCAGGGACCTAATTATGCGCGCCAAATCCTGTCAAAATCCTGACGTTTGCGATACCAATTACCTAGCATGGGATTTGACAGTTAGACGATTGGATTCGTTCAGGATTTTGTGCGCGTAATACAGGGGCTGGCTGCCACAACGACAGTCTTGTCACTTGTCAATTTAGCTTGTCATTGGCACTTTATTGCGCTCGATGCTCGCACAAGACGACAAATAACATAAACATTTCACTGTGTCGTCGTCGAGGCCAAATTGTTTGGTGACGCTCGCTTCAGCTTAACAAGCAAAACGACACACACCTGAATCATAACAAGGCTCAATTCCATCTTAACACCTTCACGGACATCCACCATGTGATAAGAATTGTACTGTATTAATTGATTTGCTTCGAAAATAGGTACAGAGTAAGTCTAAAAATAATACATTGTATTGTATACAAAAAGGTTGTTCTAAAATATGAAATATGATCCACTGAGTTTAATCCGAACAGTGAGTAAATATAATCCTGCAAGGAAAGCTTATGTGAAGAAGGTCATATATCATATGGCCTTAAGATTTTATGTTATTTGTATATTTTTATCATTTATATATTAATTAAGTCCAGTTTCTTTAGTTATTTTAAATTATACAACGAGCTTGAACCTTAAGATGGATATCAATTCAAATTCAAAAGATAATATGATAACAATAAGTAAATAAACAAGAAAAGGAAAGTGGAATATTTGTATTTGTCCTGATATATAGATAGCTAGTTTATTCTTTGTCTCTCGTTTGTGAATGTTAACTGGTATATCTCCAGGGGATTACCTTAACCTAACTTACCCCCGGTTCTCGTACACTAAGAAGCTGTTAATCTACTGTTAACAGTTGTCAATGGTTTTTTTTTGTATGCACTTTGGTCAATTGACAGCTGTTAACAGTAGATTAACAGCGTGTTAGTGTACGAGAAACTGAGGGTTAGGTTGCAAATTAATATTATTACAGCAGTTTAAACAAAAACCTGGAGTGGGACACAGCTTAATCCCTTTAAAGTCGAGGATGACGAGAGGGAATCGATCTCTCGTGGACCGATTTGAAGCTCTCTTTTAAGGGTTCCGTACCTCAAAAGGAAAAAACGGAACCCTTATAGAATCGCTTTTTTGTCCGTCCGTCCGTCTGCCTGTCAAGAGCCTTTATTTAAAAAACGCGTGAAGGTATCGAGTTTAAATTACAACCATATACTCTGGTACTTTCTGTTGATCTAGAACTATGAAATTTGGCAAGTAATATGGTCTTGTACCACAAATACGGAGAAAAATCTGAAACTATACATTTGCAGTTAAATAAAAAAAAATTGTCTTTGAAGTTCGGGAAAAGCCCGGAAAAAACTGCAAGACTCGATTCCTGAACTATTTAATAATGTGTGAGTACGTACGCCAATTGTATATCCACTACTTAGATATAAGAAACCATTTGTAATATCTTTCACCTGGTTGTGCAATAAAGTGTTCTCTTTCTATCTACAATTTTGTACGGAATCCTCGGCGGGCGAGTCCGACTCGCACTTGTCCGGTTTTTTACACACATAATCAATTCCGCCAATCTTTAGACTGCGTAGCATGGGATTATTTTGTCTATACCTCGTGTATGCTGGACCAGGCCTTCAAGACCCGCACTATCCAGCTTTGACCGCATATCATAATGCAAGTCGGGGCATCTCAGCCCCGGACACTCGTCCAGCATTTAAGTAATAAATTTATTTTTTATTTTATTTTTTTTAATAAGCAAGTTGTAGTAAAATAGTTCCCCAGAGGAGAGCCTTACAAGGTCTTCACCTTGGCGTCTCACCTCTGAGAACCCTACGATATTACAGGTGATATTCTCTAGCTCTTGGAGGAGCACTTCAAATCACGCGTTATCTCTTGAAGACCTGTGAAAACGTGTTTTGCTAGTCGCCAATATGAAAATTTGTCTGGCTATTTGTATAACCAGATAAATCGTAGTTTGGTCATCTATCCTATGCTAACATTTGAGTGTAAGAAGGCAGTGACTGAATGGCTCCTAAACCAGAACTATGAGGAAACAGAATTTCTGTTACAACATGTCACATAACTACAATAAGTATAAATAAATATGAATAAAAATAAAACACGCAAACATACACACTACACACACACACACACACACACATACACACACACACACACACACACACACACACACACACGCACGCACGCACACGCACGCACGCACGCACGCACGCACGTACGCACGCACGCACGCACGCACGCACGCACGCACGCACGCACGCACGCACGCACACACACACTACACAAGTATAAATCATGTCAGAAATCTTACTTATAATTAATTTCTGAAATTTATATCTTTAAATAAAATAGACAATTAAATTAAGCTCACACTTAAAACAAAATCTTTATTTTGCGTAGGTTTAGATGTTCAACCTTTACAAGTTATGGAAGAGCGGGTTTCCCTGGCACAGGTACTTTATACTTAAAAGGGAATCCCAGCAAAAGTGTATGTTAGCAATGGAATTGGTTGGATGAATAAATATTTTTGTATTTTTTTTTGTATTTTGTGTCAAACGTAGCCAGGGTCAATTTGGTTTGGCAGCCGGATCTCTGCCGCGGATTCCGCGGACAGACAGACCGACAGATGGACGGACATGGCTAAACTATGAGGTTTCCTTATTGACTAAGGAATCATAAAAAGCACCTAGTACACTACCGTAGAGATGGTGCGGAACTGTGTACATATAATTGTAAATACGACTTTCCTAAAGTCTGAAATCGTGATAACTCGGGAACGGTGCTTCGTAAGGAAAAAAAGTGTTGATACCTTTTTTGTAGAACATTTTATGATCTACAAACTTCCATACATCCATTTTCTGGTACCGTCACCGTTTCAGAGAGATAAGCAAAATACAAAAAATTGTGGTATTCTTGCATACGGTGGAACATGTAAAACTACCCTAGCTATTGCTCAACCAGCTCAAAATGCCATCATCAGAGTATTTTTTGGGAAACCTGCTCGATTCCACAATGAAGACCTTTATAAAGAAACACAAATTTTCATCATCATCATCATCATTCAGCCACAAGAAGTCCACTGCTGGACATAGGCCTCCTTCATGGATTTCCAAAAAGACCGGTTGGAAGCGGCCTGCATCCAGCGCCTTCCTGCCACTTGGATGAGGTCATCTATCCATCTTGTGGCTGGTCATCCGACGCTGCGCTTGCCGATATGTGGTCTCCATTCGCGAACTTTTCGGCCCCATCGGCCATCAGTTCTGCGTGCTATGTGCCCCGCCCACTGCCACTTCAACTTACTAATCCGCTGGGCTATGTCGACGACTTTCGTTCGTCTACGGACCTCATCATTTCTGATTCGATCTCATAGAGAAACTCCGAGTATAGCCCTTTCCACAGCTCGTTGCGTGACCTTGAGCCTTCTTATGAGGCCCATAGTGAGAGACCACGTTTCAGTGCCATAAGTCATCAGTGGTAACACACACTGGTTGTATAATTTTGTCTTGAGCAATTGAGGTATATTAGACGAAAAGACTTTTCTAAGTTTCCCGAATGCTGCCCAGCCGAGTTGTATTCGACGATTGACCCCTTTCACGAAGTTGGACCGGCCTAGTTAGACTGTTTGTCTTTTTGTGTTCTGAGTCCTAAGTAGACGTATTTGTCTACAACTTCGAGAGTCGAGTTCCCCAATGTTATTGGGATGGGCACAACACGGGCGTTCGACATGACCTTCGTTTTGTCCATGTTCATTTTAAGGCCCACACGTTGGGAAACTCGACTGTGGTCTGCGAGCATTATGCCGAGGTCTTCCATCGTTTCTGCCATGACTACTATATCGTCGGCAAATCGAAGGTGCGTGATGTACTCGCCATTGATATTGATGCCGCGTCCCTGCCATTCCAGAAGCTTGAAGGCATCTTCCAGTGCGTTCGTGAACAGTTTCGGAGAGATAACGTCTCCCTGTCTCACGCCTCTTCTCAATGGAAGTGCCTCCGAATTCTGCTCCTGTACTCGGACCAACATGGTGGCGCTGTCGTCTTAAATATTCTTAAATCATCTTAAACCTTAGCCAACATTATATAAGGTACAATACTTTCACTGTCACAGGGAACTACATCACTACAGGCTAGAAACGGACACTATGGCAGCTCATAATTCAATTCAATTCAATTCAATTCATTTATTTGCTAGAATGTGGAAGTACATACATAAATATTGGTACAGATCATAAAACATATTATAGAACGCACATTCTGTCAGTCTTGACATGCAACATTTATAGACATACACAAAGTAAAGTCACTTATTCTAATTAATATAAATCAAATGAATAATCATAGCTTCCTTTTCTCGTTAAAAATATCGGTTATGGAGTAAAAGCATTTTTCTAAAAGCGACAATATGTAAGCAGTCCCTTATTTCGTTTGGCAATGTATTATAAATTCGTATAGCCATACAGTAAGCGTTATTTTTATATAAACACAATCTTATTGTTGGAAGAAAAAGTTTGTCCTTGTGTCTCCTACTGCCCTGTATAGCCTGCCCATGCTTTGGAAAAAGATTATTCTGCTGTCTAACCAACATGCTTATCTGTTTTATATACATACATGGTAATGTCAACATTCTAAGTTTTTTAAATAGTGGTCTGCATGACTCTGTGCTCTGTTTGCCGCATATAGCACGAATACATTTTTTTTTTGGGTAACGAATGCACGTTCAGCATCTACTGAATTTCCCCATATGAGAAGTCCGTAGTTTAAAGTTGAAGCTACATACCCATAATAAGCCATCATTGCCGTTTCCAAAGAAGAAGTTTGGCGAAGTTTTCTGAGTGCAAACACAAACCTATCTAATCGTTCACATACGTGTTGGACGTGTTGTTTCCAGCTGCAATGTTTGTCAATAACAAAGCCTAGGAACTTCACTGTGTCCTCTTCTAAAATTTTCTTATTATCATGGCTAATATCAAGTTCTATTTTATTACTATTGTATGTCAGAAACTGCATGAATTTAGTTTTAGTCAAATTAATTTTAAGTTTATTTCTATTTAACCATTCAATTACATTGTCGATTGTATTATTTATATTATTATTAAACTCATTTTTGTTCTTGCCGTTTATTAACAATAAGCAGCGTTTGATGCTTGACAGGATGCAAACAAGCTTTGGTTCGAGATTTCACTTCTGGCTAGGTCCTAGATTATAAAATAACTCATTACCTTGAGTTTGATGTATCTATCAGTACTATTAACTGTTGTGGAACCTAATAAATAAAATAAAAAAAAAAAGACATACCAGACAATATAAAGGAGTGTCTACAAATAGCTAATAAGAAACTTAAATCTTGGATATTGGATGTATGCGGTATATTAAAGATGCGGAAAAGCTAATAATGTACATTATTTGGTAACTGCATATGTACATTTTAATGCTATTATGGATTTCCGCAAAGTAACGCCCGATTCCATACAATGTATATTTTTATCTATTATTTTTTTTTTCTCTGTCGTATGTATAGCATTTCATCATCATCAACCCATTATGTCCCCACCGAGGGGCACGGGTCTCTTCCCTGAGGAAGGTATAGGCCATACTCCACCACGGGGGCCAAGTCCGGATTGGTGGAGGCTTGTCGTCTACTGTCAGAAGTTGTCAAGCCGCCCTAAGGCCTCTGACTTGGCTTAACGACTGCCATCTATCGACGGCAGCCGGCACCAACAGCTTAACGTGCCTTGCGAAGCTCGGAACCGCTCGGAAAAATGCCACTAGCGTTAGGCATAGACGGCGACCCATCCATGCACTGAACGCGCCCTGTGTTGCTTAACCTTCGTGATCGTTTAAGATCACTCAGGCAGCCGGGGCTACGAGCGATTAGATATAGCATTTATGTAATCTATATTTTGAGATAATAGTTGCCTATTCTGTAGTATATTAGTGTATGTATATATTATGTTAGCTTATGATATGTAAGTAATCTATATTATGTGATGTATATTACTGTGTTTCAAATTATTCTTTAACACTGCCTGTTCTTACCTACACAGAAATTGATAATGGAATCTGATCACTTCAGGACAGGCTTGCCTAGAAGCCGAAGAAGAAGTGAAGTGCTGAAGTGTTCAGGCACTTACTGCATTCTAAAACATACACTTTGTAAAGAAAATAAATAAATCAAAAAATATTTTTATCCATTAATTATAAAATCGATAACCAATGCGCAGCATCGTACTCAGGCTCAGGCGAATTTATGCGGGTGGCGACGCATTACGACCCTCCTCGGCGCACCTAGTCGACGCGCGGGACGCTGAGATATATCCGCTTCTAAAGGTTGACAAGAATAGAGTAGAAATACTTGCTTTAAATTAAGGTAACAAATGGAGCGAATTTTCGGGAAAATAAATTTGTTGCTCAGGCTTTACGTCCGATTCCTACGGGATAAATTCGGCGCGTTTCAATTTGACTAAAGTCCAAAGAATTCTAAGTCACAACCCGTGTCCCACGCCAATAAAACTAGAAATACGTCCATGCGAAGTCAAAGGCATTTGTTCACGTTATTTCTCGGGCATTATACCTCTTCAATCTATACAAAAACAAGTCTACCCCCCGGAATTCCTAACAGTAACAGTCCGTTGGTTTACTGTCAGAATCTGTCAGTTGGCTAAAGTGCATACAAAGAAAAGGAACGTCTGACAGATAGATAGATAGAAAACATATTATTGTACATAAAAAAGGAAATTACACAGATATTTCTTAACCTAAGAGTACAGACGGCGGCCTTATCACTAAAAGTGATCTCTTCTAGACAACCTTTTAACACTAGATAAACAGATGTTTGGTGTACGAGAAGCCGGGGGTAAGCCTGCCAAGTTAGGGTCTCTGGAAAGTGTAAATTTAGCCTATATTACGTTCCACTGCAGGCCACGTGCCTTCTCTCAGAGAGAGCGAATGGGCTTAATTGCCACGCGTGCCCACCGCGGATCAAAGACGGGCACAATCTAAATGAGAGATTTATTTTCAGATGGCATCCCAAGCGAGTGGCGAGGCGAGCCTGCTCAGCAAGGCGAGGGAGGCGTTCACAACCCGCTTCGGGCGCGCGCCGACTGCCGCTGCTTGCGCGCCGGGCCGGGTGAATCTTATTGGGGACCACGTGGACTATTGTGACGGGTTCGTGCTTCCTGTGGTAGGTGCTACGTTTTAGTAAGTATGTTGAACTCCTGCCTTTACCGAAAGGGTACGGGACCCTGTTACTAGGACTCCGCCGTCCGTCCGTCCGTCCATCTGTCACCAGGCTGTATCCCAAGAACCGTGATACTTAGACAGTTGAAATTTTCACAGATGATGTATTTCTGTTGCCGCTATAACAACAAGTACTAAAACAGAATAAAATTAATATTTAAGGGGGGCTCCCATACAAGACACGTAATTTATTTGACGTTTTTGCTCGATATTAATAACGGCAACAGGTAGACGGTTCAAACATTCAAATGTAGTATAGATAATGGTAGGGAACCCTTCGTGCGCGAGTCCGACTCGCACTTGGCCGGTTTTTTTTATTTTGCCTCGATAGTGACCCACTGCTGGGCAAAGGCCTCCTCTTTAGCTCTCCACTCCTCCTGTTCGTGGCTGCCTCTTGCCAACACGGTAGAAAGGAGGTCGTCCCGCCATCTCCGCTTGGGTTGGCCACGTTTACGATATCCGTCGGGTAGAACCAAGGATGTTTCTTGGGTAGAACCCAGGCTTACATCGTCCGCCCAATTCCACTTCAGGTTAGCGGTTGCAGCTCAAATGTCGAAAATTTTGCTCCTATACACAACATTCCGTAGTAATTGCTATCACAAACGTCTGGATTCCGATAGGATTTGGTGTGCCTAAAGGGCCTCTGGGCCGCGTTTTCAAAACTACAACAGTTCCTGTTCGTTAATCTGTGGGTTAACCGGCTATGCAATGTATATCCATGGCGTATTTCCCTGATAGTGATGTGCTTGCCTGCTTACTATAGTACAGGGTCTGGGACTAGGACAAGTGATTGTGCTGTGTGGAAGTTGTTATTGGAAACACGCACATACTGAGGCCATTTGTTCAAATCAAGTACGGAAGCCTCCAATGGAAATCGAACCCACTACGCCTGTTTTAGTAGGCAAGCGAGTTAACCGCTAGCGGTCTAGACCAACGATGCAGCCAAGGTATAAACACAGTGTCACTTCAGTATTATTTTACATTTACCCCATTATTAATCAAAGTCGATTTCCAATTAGGCAAGTAGATACAGCCGACATCTGAGGAAGCCTATTAATTTTTGTTTCAGTCACCCGTAACGTAACTGAGTAGAGTGTGCGCGTTAATGTCGACTTGATCTCAACTGTACTCGTTGTCATTAAATAATGAACTTTTATTGAAGCCTCAGATGTTATTATTGCTTTTGGCCAGAAAGTTGTTGTAAAATAAACTGGTTCGGTTGCTAATTGAGTAAATTAATGTTTCGATTTTTAGCCATGGTAATCAGACGTATTACCGCTAGGCCAACGAGGCAGTCTCTCTCTAAAAAACCTTATGCTATAGTAACAATTTTCTACAAACAAGTGACCTGTAAAAATGGCGGTGGTAGCCTAGTGGGTAGAACATTGGACTCTGAAGCGAGAAACCCAGGTACGATTCTCAGTGCGCGCACGTACCTATGACTCTGTTTTCTATGTTATGTACATTTGTGAAGTTATAGTAGCAATACCACTCGCTAACTGTGAAGGAAAACATCGTGAGGAAACCTGAGTGTCTGAGCTACTCACATACCTCAGCGCTTGAAATTGCCAATCCGCGGTGGGCGCGCGTGGTGATTAAGCCCATACTCTCTTCCTGAGAGAAGGCCTGTGCCCTGCACTGGGACGTATATAGGCTGCTTATGTAAGTGACCCGTGTTATGGATAAAACACACTACCGCGGGGCGGTGGCGATATGGCGCCGTGCCGGTCATTTACTGCAGTAGTATTGAAAAAAATCTTACTTGACAAAATGTTATTATAGTGTGATAGAATTTTTGACTGAAAAACATTGACTCACGATTTAACTTGACTTTAATACGGACAATTTTAGCTTGCTTAATATTAATTAATTTACTATTCTTTCCCATAATTTTGTATAATAATTTCAGACTATTGTCAAGACTTATACCTAAATGTGTCTAAGAAAACTTAAGGAAAACTTACCTACAAGGCGCACTCTCACAAAAAAAAATGGTATGTCCACAATGGCAAGGCATGTAAAATCTTTTATTTTTACATTTTTCGACAACACCCCCCCCCCCTCCTTGTCACAGGTGGTCACATTTTGTGAGACTGAATAATATATTTACCTATATTTCACGAAAGAGATAAGCGAAAGAGGTTTGTCCGGATTGTGGCAAGTGCCAACCAACCCTTGTCTCTGCCTCTTGACAAATTAGGTGTCAAATCACAATGACAATACTAGTAACGTTACGATAGTAAAATTACCGATTTTTATGAGAAAGCCGCAAAAAAACCTAGCAACGGCGGGAACAAACTAAGCTGGAAATTACTAACTATTTAATGTAATGGATTCCATCTGCTGTTTCTGTAAACAGAAAAACATAAATAAATCGTCGGCTTATTGCAAGAAGTCATTTACTGCAAAAACTCTCTAACTGATTTTTTAAAGGTATGGACATATAGATGTATTGAACAATGATACAATAGTGGTGTTTTAATATCAGACATTATTTTAACGATGTTATAAGGAATAGGAAATACAACCATTAACTAACACGAACTAAAAAGTCGTTTTCTCCCAATAGTGAATATGTCGGTTAATGAGTTCTTGCAATAAGCCGACGAAATGACATAAATGTCATTAAATGTGTTCATTACTTTTTAGCCGACGGGTTTTTATTTTTATGATCGAGTTTTGTATTTCTAAGGCTGTACAATCGACAGCAGATCAACCTTCACATACGTGCGCTATAATCAGCTAATTGCAAAAAAAAAACGAGCAAGAAACGGCAAAAAGTCACGTTTGTCGTATGGGAGCCCCCCTTAAATATTTATTTTATTCTGTTGGTAGTATTTGTTGTTATAGCGGCAACAAAATTGAAAATTTCAACTGCCTATCTATCACGGTTCATGGGATTACAGCCTGGTGACAGACGGACGGACGGACGGACGGATGGACGGACAGCGGAGTCTTAGTAATAGAGTCCCTTATCCTTTGGGTACGGAACCTTAAAAATGTAGCGGTTGAGCTGCTGTCGACTGTACAATTTGGTCCGTATAAAAATATGTATTTATAAAAATAACCATGTTTTAACAAAAAATACAATAGTATTTTCTAATGGTAAAACGAGCACTAGACATAATAAAAACTGCATAATTGTTTTGCCAATTGAAATCTAAAAATTTGCCAAAATATTTTTGGAACGTAACTTAATAATTTTTTGCTGAGAGTAGTAAACTAATAGTTAATGCTTTCAAAAAGACTACCTCAGTCTACCGAGACCACGGCTCTAGCAAAATTATCGAAACGTCGGAAAATTGTAAAGTGAAAAAATAAACGAGTAGATATCCGTGCAAATTCAGTTTTTATTAAAAAATACAATGTTGTTTGCTCTCGCGAGAAAGGGTGACCAACATACCTCTTCATTTTTGCCGTAGGAATTATCGGATTTCTGAAGCATGCGTGAAACATTGCTATCCGAGACAGCAACCTGAGGCCAGAGGGCTCGCTTTCATCTTCTTAGGGTGACCTATTATTATTTCCCTGTATAAAACATGACGGTGAAGGAAAACATCGTGAGGCAACCCGCGCCGCGAGGCACTGCAGCGTCCGAGAGGTCCCTTCACCCATCTAGTATAAGTGAAGGTGCCACTGGACGCTGCGTAAATCATCTCATTACGTAGATGCAAAGGCCAAAGGTTTTTTTTATAGAAACATAAAAAACTTTGCGGACGTATAAACTGCGTGGGGTCTATGATGTCTTACAACCAATTCTTTAGCAAAGTATCATTTCACAAGCAACGTTTGTCAACGTTTCGTTTTACAAACTGTTGTTTCACAATGATATCTAAATACAAATATTCATTTGAAAGGCATTATTTTTAAAAAGGATCATTTATAATTCATCTCAAGTCATGGTGTCATTTCTATTTGGGACAATTAATAATGTATTGGTAAGTTTGCGCGGGAGCTTTACGATTGTCTGAACGGAATTTCTTCCGCCTCTTAAAGTAAACTAATAAGTTATTAACATAGTACCGGATAAACTTACTTGGTTTTTTGTTGGAAGAGTCCGACCAGGTTAAGTAAGGTATTAAGTTAATAATGTGTAGTGATTACGAACGTTTTAGTTCGAAAACCTAATAAGTAAAGAAATTTATTTTGCTAGGTAAACTTTTCGGTAACGACTAAGGAGACCGCGTAGGGAGATCACAAGTCTAACCTGACCTAACCTACTGTTGCGGTATTTTTTTAATGCGGGCCCCCCCCCCTAGCCCCTCTCGCGGGGCGCCGCGCCGCCCTGCACCCCTCTGCTCTGGCTTTTTTTATGTTGCCAAATGACATTATACGAAATAATTACTTTATGAGGTGTAAGGTTTGCGAAACATTTTTATAACATGGAAAGATAGTTATCAAATGATACATGTGCATTTTATTGTTTGTCTGAGAATTTGTTGAAATAACTGTTGAACTTTTGAATGGTACCCAAGCTGCGTTATTGTTTATAATAATTATTGACTTATCCAGGCCCTCCAGTACTCAACCCTGCTGGTGGGCGCGGCGAACGGTACGGGGACCTGTAACGTGCACTCGCTAACCGAGGGAGGCCAGGTGCTCGAGGCCAGCTTCCAGACCTCAGCTGGGAAGTTACAGGAGAACGCCTGGGCTAATTATGTACTGGGCGTCGTGCACTATTTTCCAGGTGAGATCCAGACACGGGTTCCGAACCTTAAAAGTAACAAGAGGGTGAGGCTGTGTTACTTGGTTACAGAGTTACAGCCCCCGACGACGCGACATGTTTTCGTTGCATGCGGTTTTAGCAAGTGACCCTCTACTATCAAACTAAAAGATGTTTCACGTCAAAATGGAACATTTTGTGGAACAATGGTTTATCACTTTCTTTTATCGGAAATACCTTACCTTATGTTCTACCGGATATTCCCGGTCGTTTACTCATGAATAAAAACCACACCAAGTCTCACATCAAAAATCGCAAAAGAGGCGAGGGACCGCGAGGAACTGCGGTTAGAGGTGGGGTGAAAAGTAATGGCATAACATTTTTGGAAATATGTGATTTACAACTTTTTCATTCAAAAATGTAAATGTCAATTCCGAGTACGTAGAAAGAAGTGGCGTTGAATATGTTCTGTATATTAACAGTCGAATTTACAAAAATACGATTCCTTAGGACACTTCTCAAATGCGGGCTTAACTAGTCTATGGTAAAGGAAATTCTTAAGTGTCTCCCGAAATGCGTAAACAAGTGAAATAACCATGTGGATGGTTATCATATGCAGCCTATATACGTCCCACTGCAGGGCACAGGCCTTCTCTCAGAGAGAGAGTATGGGCTTAATCACCACGCATGCCCACCGCGGATTGGCGATTTCAAGCGCTGGGCATGTGAATAGCTCAGACACTCAGGTTTGATCACGATGTTTTCCTTCACCGTTAGCAACTGGTATTGCTACTATAATTACACAAATATACATAACTTAGAAAACAAAGTCATAGGTACATGCCCGCACTGGGAATCGAAGCTGGGTCTCTTGCTTCCAAGTCCAATGTTCTACCCACTAGGCTACCGTCGCTCTCTTCGTGGGTGGGTAGCGCTTTATTAATTATTTACTTAGTGAAAATCCCTAAACAGAAACCGGTGGTAAGTACAGTAAATGGTATCAATCATAGGCCCAACTAACTGTCAAACTTTGCGCCATTCTGTGCTACAAATTGTCGCTGTTGTTCACTTTGTTGTTTTACATTAAATAAATTGGTTTTTTAAGTGATTGTAGAGGTAGTGTTTCTAGACTTTATAAACAAACGTCGACGACGGAACAAAGAAATAAGTAAACAATTTTTATACATATGTTCGACACTTTTCCTCTGAACTACTGAGCAAACTATGTTACGGGTCATCCATAAAGTACGTTACACTTTTCTCTGTTCTGTGGTTACACTCATCTCGTGATATTTGACTCCACCCCCATCCTCGTCACAGTTGGTCACATTTGTGAGACCCCCCTTCCTTGTGTGACGTTACACATTTCGCAATTTTACACTTAGACATTATTACTTAATTTAATTGCCATTTAAATAATTTAATAATATTACCAACATCATATAAAACATTTCAAAAAATTAACAAATCAATAAATAATTATTATATTCCTTTTGTTGCACTAGCCTGTGCTGTACGTAATACAGAGAAGTTTGTAAAGAGGCTCGAAATTTCACTGATGCCTGCACTTGCCCATTAGCTCAGTTGGGAGAGCGCTGGCATAATTAGGTTTTTGAATTTGAATTGGTTTTAGAGGAATATAACAACGATATAGGGCCGATTTCTGAATTGAGAATTTTACTAAGTAAATACCTACTTAAATAACGTTATAATAATATCACGCTCTCATTTGAGAAATTCGAAAAGACAGCACTACAGTTGATTATTTACTTAGCAAAATTCTCAATTCAGAAACTGGTCCAAAGAGTACCTATTATTGCAATAGACTTTCCACTCTCAATGTCAATTTTGTTGCCGAAAATAGTCACAACATTAAACAGTAATTTTGCAAGGGGCCGACTTTCAATCTACCGCAGTGTACATTTATTAAATTTAATAACAAGTTTGTTATCAATTTTGAAATACCTAGCCACAGACACAAGATTGATCACGAAATTAAAGCTCTTTGCAAAGGCAAACCCGCGTCGTAGGCGTACTTAGAATGAGTACTTAATGAGATAATAATGGCTTAATTGGTTTTTTGTAGTGCTTGATTGCATTAGTGACGTAGGGCTCCAACGCCCCTCGTTGGAGCCCTACGTCACTCAGCGGAGTCCCGCGCCCTGCAGGTCAAAACCGATGGTAAGGGTCGACAGGCCTTTACCAACGGGTCGATAAACATATTTTCGAATTCTTTCAATTTTTGTAAAAACTCTAATTTATATCCCCTATAATATCCTGAGCCTACAATGGGAACTATTAAGTTTTATGTTAATTGCATTCGGGATCACCCATTGAGAATACTGCACATTGTTAGCCGTGGGGCACATAGCAAGGGCGCAGAAAAGACATGACGCGTTGTCTTAATATCCAGACAACGCGTCAGATGTCTTGGTGTCCTCGCCCCATCTTATCTGCGTGTGCTAGTGCTAAGTCCCATCGCTTCACTAGGTACATTTTGTAGGAAAGTTAATTGTAAGGACGCTACATTTTTTCTGCGCCCTCATCCCACGTCCTTCCTGTGTGCCCACGTCTTTGAAAATTGTGAATGAAGTCACGTTTGTCCGCGTGAAAACTTTTTAGTTCCTTTTCAAAACATAGAATCAAACAAGAATAAAATATATGTAGGAAGTACAGCCGTATTTTCCTGTGTTTGACTATGGAAGTTGAATGAAAAATAAAGTTAATGACATACTCTCTTTTAAATTCAAACTTGTCACATTGTGTATTTAAATACGCATGTCAATTGGCTATTTAACCCTTTGCCGCATATGTTCCAGATTTGGAACACTTAAAAAATATTCTTAGCGTTATATTAAAACCAAATCTGTGGACAAATTAACGTTGATTGATTAGTTATCTGAGGGTATATTTAAAAAATATATTAACAGATATCGGATATCAGATTAACAGAGAATCGCTCGTAGCCCCGGCTGCCTGAGTGATCTTGAACGATCACGAAGGTTAAGCAACACTGGGCGCGTTCAGTGCATGGATGGGTCGCCGTCTATGCCTAACGCTAGTAACATTTTTCCGAGCGGCTCCGTGCTTCGCAAGGCACGTTAAGCTGTTGGTGCCGGCTGCCGTCGATAGATGGCAGTCGTTAAGCCAAGTCAGAGGCCTTAGGGCGGCTTGACAACTTCTGACAGTAGACGAGCCACTAGTCTACAAGCCTCCACCAATCCGGACTTGGCCCCCGTGGTGGAGTATGGCCTATACCTTCCTCAGGGAAGAGACCCGTGCCCCTCGGTGGGTTGATGATGATTAATCATCATTCCTTCCATAGTAGTCTAGAAGTAAATGACAGCGTAACTTATGATTGATTTTGTACAAAAACGTCCCGTCGAAATATCTCGCAATATGGCGGTCTGACGGTGGCAGATGCATAGATATTTTGCCGGGTAATACTAAATTCGCTCTGATTGGTAACACAGCCGATAAGCCCCGTCCGACTTCCCACAATTGAACGTGGGGTCATTTTTTAGCGCTAGTTAGATATCTTTTTTTAACTATCACTCGTTCTACGGGAATGGATGAATGGAGGCTTCTATTTACAAATAAAATTCAAGCCCTATCGAAGTGTTAGGAGAAGGGTTAAGGGAATGGATACGATAAGGATAGGTACTACAAAGGTGCTTTTATCATGTACGGTGTGCATCAAAGAGTTCTAATGTAATTCGTTTTTTTATTATCTTTTTGTAATACATTCTTCTGGTTGTGCGAATCAAATCAAATAAATTTTTTTTATTCAAAGGATCACAGAAACTGTGACTTAATGAACATTACAAGTTAAACCAGGTGTCCGTTTCAAAATCTAGATAATTTTGGAGAAAAATTGCCAAAAAAACTCCAAACTTAGTCTTTTCAAGTCCAGTCCTTTCCTTTTCAAGTTTACAGAATTTATATCAATATTCTCAAACCTGGAACTGGCTTTAATTCCAGACATCATTGTCATCTAAATAATCTTATGAAATGAAATGAACAAAATATTGACATCTCGGTATTCCGTAAAAAGAATTATATCCTTGACGTTTGCACGGAGTAGGAGTCTTTTAAGTTTTGTTTATCATTGTTACAATTTTTGTTGCAAAGTCGTCCTTAATGTAATTGATTAATCAGTGTGCACGTATGTAAAGTTTGATGTACTGTCGACTGTACAATTAATTAATAAATGGATTGATCGCGGCGCTTGTCCACAGGCTCTGTGCCGGGCTTCGACGCCGTGGTGGTGTCGGACGTCCCAATTGGCAGCGGGGTGTCCAGCAGCGCGGCGCTCGAAGTGGCGACCTTTACATTCCTGGAGGCGCTCACTGGGATCACCGTAGAGTGAGCATTGCAGTGCTGCTGTCTACACTTTAAAATTTTATTTGCAATACCAAAAACCATACCACCAGCACCATCATCACTACCACCTGTGGTTGACTAGTAGAGAATGCTTATGGCGTTAAGTCCGCTACATTGTCATTGCATGTTATTTACCTATGCGCAGTAATAAATATGAGACAAAAACTCAAGCTGCCATATTTTAAGACAAAACAAGAAAAATACGTAAGCTGTGTAGATCACAAAAACAAAGAGTCTAGTGTATAAACAGGTGGAACTAAGAATTGGAAACACAAACAACAACAACAAATGGGTCACTAATGGTGTGTGTACCACGGCACACTGAATGTCAGTTACTCAATTCAATTCCATTCAATATTTTTCTTTCGTAACATGTCCATAGTGTTAGTAATACCATACATATATTTCTTCAGGTAGGTTAGTAAACATTTTAATATTTTATTTTACCTGGACTGAGATCTAGTGCCTCAGCATAGAATAAGAAATGTATTGTGTTACAACGTCTGTACCACAAAAAAATATATGTCTTGGATACATTGAACTTAGTAATTATGTTTTTACATCGAAAACCATATTAAGCGAGCCTATATCATGGCTTTCGACGCCTCTCACCGAGTCTCGGATACATTGCAATGTTGGGGGAATATCGATAAAATTAGTTGTGCCGAAACATAGATAAAATGTATTATTATACTTATAAGGGTTGGTCCAATATAGACCGAATTAAATCACTATACCTACAGCATACGTTTAAAAGCACTGGTAGAATAAATAATGTTGCATGCATAGGGCTGCCAGTCCTGTTTGCATTGTCATTAAGGGAACTGTTGACGCTGCCGCGAACACTGCGCATCAGAGTGGCACAAATCTTGAGTACGCGCCTCGGCAACAATGCTGATGCGCTGCAGCATCGCGGCAGCATCATCAGCATCCTGAATGAATTATTGCCCGTCGAGAGAGCGCGGTCACGAAATTGCAAAAACAATATGTAGAGATATAAAAAAAAGGATAAAGATAAAAAGTACCTACCTAAAACTGGCGTGCGTGCATTAAACGACTAATGACTGTCGATGAAGCGAAGGAGCTCTGTCGGGATTGGCAAGTTACAGACCCTGGTCTCTGCCTACCCTTCCGGGATACAGGCGTGAGTTTATGTTTTAAAATATTAAAATTAGGTACTAAAACTAAATTGCTACAAATAGTACGCTTGAACCAGCTTAATTATTATAGGAAAAAACCCGAACTTAAACGGATACAACTTCTTTCATTTAATAAGTGCTTCCCAAAACAAATAATTGCTTAAAAATACATGAAAACTCACCAAAATTTATATCATCATCATCATCTGAGGCATTACAGCCGCGGGTGGGCCTTAGCCTGGTCAAGCAAAGCTCTCCAGTCCGATCTGTTAGAGGCTTTCCTTCTCCAACTTGTCACTCCCAAGATCTTGATATCTTGTTCGACGCCGTCCAACCATCTAAGCTTGGGCCTGCCTTGACTTCTGCGGCCTTCCGGTCGGCCTTATAGAAGGCGTTTAGGTACTCTGGCTTCGTCCATTCGTATCACGTGCCCTGCCCATCGCAGGCGCCCGATCCTTATGGTCTTAATTACGTTTGGCTCATCGTACATTTGGTATAGCTCGTGGTTATAACGCGTTCGCCATCTCTCATTTTTCATCACAGCTCCGAAAATGCGTCTTTGTATTTTACGCTCAAATACCAACAAGGAGTTTTCGTCTTTTTTGCTCAGCACCCAACATTCAGAACCGTAGGTGAGTATGGGCCTTAGTAAGGTTTTGTACAAGATAAATTTTATGCTTCTTGAAAGAAGTTTTGAGCGAAAGTGTCTTAGTAGTCCGAAGTAGCACTTGTTAGCCGCCATTATTCACCTACTTATTTCTGAAGATACATCGTTGTTTTCGGTTACTAAGGATCCCAGGTATACGAAATCATTGACGTCAGCGAAAGTGTTGTTGCCAATGTTAACTCCTTGTGGTATGCATTCTCCATTGCAGGTAGAGATCTTCCTATCACGTCGAGGTCATCCGCATACCCTAGAATTTGGACGGATTTGTGGTAGATAGTGCCTTTGGTCTCGATCTTTGAGGCGCGGATACACTTGTCGAAAGCGATGTTGAACAGTAGGCACGAGAACGCATCCCCTTGTCTCAAGCCGTCACTGGTTCTGAAGGGCTCTGATATGTTTGTTTATATGGTCACTACGAAATTTTCCGAATTCGAATAATTTATTGGATAAAAAAATACGGCTTACAATGAGCCACTTATCCTAAAGTACAAATTGTTTCCCAATGGGCATTGTCCTCAAGAAATAAGTTTTTTGAGAGCCTGGGCTGAATATTTCGATTTGGGCTGCTTTAATTAAGTTTTAAAGCAAACAAAAAAAAAACACCCGAGTCTACAGAACCGGAAGTACGTCTTGCACTGAAGTATAGTGCCGCACAAATCTTTTTGGCGGTAACGTGAACATAGTCAAAGATAGTTTGCACTTCGCTTACTGTCTTTACAGTGAATGTGTGAGTAATTGTCTAATAATAATTTACTACGCATCACACTACGTCAATTTCTCACACATACACTGTAAAGACAGTAACCGAGGTGCAAACGATCTGTGACTATGTGCACGTTACCGCCAAAAAGATCTGTGTGGACTGTACGTCATCAACTGAGATGCTACGAGCTGTCAGTTACTAGTGATACCATGGACTCCTAATTAGTGCAAACGTAAAACATATATATTTGTTCTTTTTACGATGAAGGAAGAAAGATTGACGAAACAAATATATCGGGCGAATGTGGGTGGACGGGCCGATAAGGGACATCCCAGGCGAATATACGTCGACCAAATAGGGAATGTATTAGCAAAGGACAAGATAAAAAGTACCCAAAACCGGCGTGCGTGCAAGCATCGACTAATTAATGTTGAGGAAGCGAAAGTGATCTGTCAGGATCGTGGCAAGTGGCAGTCAAGCTGCCTACCCCTCTGGGATACAGGCCTGAGTGTAAGTATGTATGTTTTTTACGGAATACCGAGATAAAAAAAAACAAAATACGATAGTTTCATTCACGTGTGAACTGAATGTTAGAAGGTCGAATTATTCACACACTTATTAAAAAAATACAAGAAATCAGTAAATTTAACTAATTAATAATTGTTGCATTATATTCACTGACCTTATACCTTTAAAATGAAGTTTCATTTGTAGCTATTGTCAATATTTAGGACAATGCCTATGGGCAACTGTCACCTGCACTGACCTATCGACCGTATCGCAGAGTGTTAGTAATACAAGAAAAATAGGACAAATGAGCATAATTTTTTCTTTGTGTTTATTTATTTTCAGTAAAAGAAGAAAAAACACAGTTTTATTAGTTTGCCAAACTACCAATGCAGTTTATCGGCAAGCTCTTGGTAAAAATCCTTATGTAACTTACACAATCTACACAGCAAACAGTATCGATAATACTTTCTAAGTCTGAAGCATAGGATAGGTTTATAAACTAATAATAAGCTGATAAAGTTAGCCCAAAAAATAATACAAAATTACAATTATTAAAATTTGCAGTAAAGTTTTTCTACGATGGTAAATGAAATATTTCAACTTATTTCATGATTGACGCCTAGGTTCTACATCTTCTCCACGTTCTACAAATAAAGATTAAGTATTGTGAATAAAAAATCAAGAATGCGTTTTTCATGATTGGTACAGGTTCTCTATTAATTAGGCTTCAATAACAAACGCTGACTGAAATATTTACTTCACTGTAACCATACTGTAACACAAAAACTGTAACACTCGCCTCTGAGATCGCTCCTAAGTTGCTGCTGCTTTGTTTAGAACTGAATTTAGAAATGGGCACATAAAAGCATTTTCAGAACTTTATTTTATTAAAACGACCCTTAAAGTGGCCCCTCAAGGACCCATTCCTATACTTTATTCTCTGTTGTAAGCGCGATCAAGCCTCGATTGATGCCCTTTAAGCGTATTGGTAAAGTTTCACTGCGATCCGGCATGTAGTTTGTAAATAATAACTAAAGTACGTTTTTATATTCTCAGACCGGTGAAGAAGGCACTGGCTTGCCAGAAGGCGGAGCACGAGTTCGCCGGTATGCCGTGCGGGATTATGGACCAGTTCATTTCCACGATGGGCAGAAAGGACCATGCCTTGCTCATTGACTGCAGGTGAGAGATGGTATTTGTGTGCCAGCCATTGAGGGCATTTTGCCCTAATCACCACTCTCGGTAGGTGGGTTGCAGATCGCGAAGTTAGCCACCTCGCAACTATTGGTTTTTCGCCTGTAACTATCTGACCAACACAGCGTAGAACGCCCACAAGCTCGCTGCACTAAACATCTGAGGCAGATTTCTGGCAGCTGCTGCTTAGGAATGGCCCAGAGATTTGGTCTGGTTGATTTGGATGAACCTTAAGTTTCACTGGACCTTTTTGAATCATCCAGTACTGAGAAAACACAATTATTTGTTATGTAAAATTACGTGTGCAATTTAAACTGATGACGAACAAGATGCATGTTCTTAACTTTCTCTCAAGCTTCAAAGATTTAAGACGTGCACTCAATTCGGTTTTATTGTTTCTACGTTTATAATAAATTCTCCTTCATTCAGAGGATAGATCGTAAACAAACATTTATGAAAGAAACTCATTGCAAAAGTAAGATGTGTGTGGGCTGTGGATTTTAACTTCTTATTGACTAGAAGTGATTAATTAACCCTGAAACAAATATAGAGTTGAGAAACACATAGGAGAGTTTGCTGACCGCTAAAATTGAGTTCAAAATAACTCGTGAAACTATAAAAGGGATCTGAATGGTGTAAACTCCGGGAGTAAAATAATAACTAATGGACAAGATGTCGATTGAGAGGACGCGCCTACTGAGGTGGAAAAATCGACGAACTCATCTAGGCTCTGTTTGAGACATTGTGGCAGTCTTTAAGCGGTTGCGAAAGCACGGTTCTCGCGCGTATGTAGGTATGTACAGCATTTTAGCGGTCAGTTTTTTTGTTGTTTTTAACCGACTTCAAAAAAGTCACATATCGTGTCTCACATGACTATTCTTGTTTTGTATGGCACTTGTACTGTGAGTGACTAGCACAGTAAATTCCGCCAATATCATGTGTTGAAAGTCTCACATGACTATCCAACGTGGAAATGAATCGAGTCATAAATGTCACGTGAAAAATGTCGTTCTGACCTTTTGACACTTTTCAAAAAGGTTAGGCTACAGGGCAAACCCTTCACCTGATCGTCTTTGTTTTTGGCTCAAATTGTAGCTGACTAACCCCCGGTTCTTATATATAAGAGGATCGCACTTTTTCGTGAAATCGGAGCCTACACTGAAGCGAACGAAAAGACATTGCCAATGTCAACATGAGAAGGTTCTCAATAGTTTTCATAAAGGTTTTATGGTTATCATAAAGTTTTTATTAGGTAGATTAATATAATATACAGTATTATTTTTAGTACACCAGGAATAACATTAATAAATTTAAAATATAATGACGTCATAGATTACTATTTTGCAGATAATCATTGACTGAAAAATTGAAAGGAGCAGATAGGTACAATAAGTTTTTTTAAACCCTTTGTTCACAACTGGAAATATATGTACATACCGGGGTCTTCGATTTTTTGTTCAATGAGAGTATTTTAGCATTTTATTTAAGTACTCTATAGTAATATATAGGCTTATATTCTTATATTTTAGTATATATGTATTGTATTGTGTGTAAGTGTATATTAATGTATAAGTTACATCGTATGTTTGTAATTTGATTTTATTGTATTTATTTTTTTGGACTCTTCTACCTCCTGTGGTTGACTGGTAGAAAATGCTTATGGCATTAAGTCCGCCGCATTGAACGATTTTTAAATATAAGTGCAATAAAAGTATCAATAAATAAATAAATATTTTAGTATCGTACTCACGGATTTTGCTTTATTCAGATCCCTTGCATAGTTTCACGAATTATTTTGAAAAAAATATTATAGAAATCAGAAATCAATAATTTATTTCAACGTAAAGAATTTACATTCTGTTTGCTGAATGTCAATGTACTATGTTACTATGTTAGCCGAATATAAAGAATAGTTACAAGAATAGTAAAACAATGTGTGCCCTTGGTTAGCCCTAGACACGTAATCTTCGTCGCTTCGACGAATACGCGACACAAAAATTGTTGTATCTTGTCTCTTGTCAACCCGGTGTTCGTTACCGCTTGGCAAAAGGCAGTAAATTCTGGCAGCCAAGTACTATTTTTTTCAAAATTTTACAAGAATATGTACAACATCGCAATTTGTGGTTAACATAAAATTGTTTTTCGTACTGAGTAGGCGTAAAAAAGTGGTTTTTTTTCTCTAATGTCTACAGTTTAAGATTTCCCTTAAAATTAACAACTGCTTTTTAAATTTAGGTTCCAATTACATTTTTCGTAAGAATGTCGGTTTTGATCTGTAAAAATGCGTGCCATTTTAAACAGAAAAAATAAGAGTACGTGATAAATAGCGACAAATCATTTAAAAATATATATATATAATATGCCTGAAACCTCAGTGCAATAAAAGTACCAAAAACCACAAAAGTTTTATTTAAAACTTAACGCTTCAAAAAATAGTTAGGTATTATGGGGCATGTGAGAAGGTAAGGTATCTAGGGTTAAGCCGAATAATTTATTTGTAATATAGTCCACTTGGAGATAAACCTAATGCGATAGCGACGGTAATATTTTACAATTATATAACTACTGGTGACATAATATGTATATAGTGCCCCATATAAACTCATTCAGTAACAAACAACGAGAGAATGTTTCACAGAGAGAAACAACGCATCAAAACCCTTCCCATGCGCAGGTCCCTGGAGGCGACCCACATTCCCTTGAAGTCCGAGGAGCTGGTGGTCCTGGTGGTGAACTCCAACGTGAAGCACCAGCTCACGGGCAGCGAGTACCCGCAGCGGCGCGCCCAGTGCAAGCTGGCCGCCGAGCTGCTCGCAAAGCCTTCGCTGCGCTTTGTGCAGTCTACTGAGCTGCCGGGTGAGTAACATTATTCTATAGACTGTGCGCTAGCAGACTAGTGAGCTGCCGAGTGAGTAACATTATTCTATAGACTGTGCGCTAGCAGACTAGTGAGCTGCCGAGTGAGTAACATTATTCTATAGACTGTGCGCTAGCAGACTAGTGAGCTGCCGAGTGAGTAACATTATTCTATAGACTGTGCGCTAGCAGACTAGTGAGCTGCCGAGTGAGTAACATTATTCTGTAGAGTGCGCGCTGACTAGTAAGCTGCCGAGTGCGTAACAATATTCTATAGACTGTGCGCTGAGCAGACTAGTGAGCTGCAGAGTAAGTAACATCGTTCTATAGGCCTTTTAGGCCAATAATTTCATCTTTCAGTGGAAATTTGACCCAAATCGGCTATGGCAAATACTACCCTGCCTAATGGGAATATTTCTGGTAGAGCGTATCTATCATTATGGAGCCTGTTCCGTTTATAGTTGTGTATGAAAAATCAAAGGAATTGAGCATAAGAATTTTTCACTTATTAAAAGTGTGACCTTGAAAAGCGTTGATCTCAGCATCGAGAGAGAATGGGCTTAATCACCACGCGTGCCCACCGCCGATCGGAAATTTCAAGCGCTGAGGTATGTGGAGTGGAGCGAGTGGTATTGCTACTACAATTTAACAAATGTACGTAACCTTAGAAAACAAAGTCATTGGTACATGCCGGAATTCGAACCCACGACCTCCCGGATATGAGGCCGGTTCTACCGCTCCGCTACCACTGCACTGATAAAAATGCACAGGCACGTTTGCGTTGATTACTTATACAAAACTGGCGTATTCAATCACGAAAAATTTTTGCCTCAATTTATTCTGTAGCATGAAAGTGGAGAGTGAAACAAATATATCCTCAACCCAGTTGTTGAGGATATTTTTGTTTCACCAACAACTTCATCAAAGTAGATAGATAGGTAGATGGATAGAGAACACTTTATTATACATAAAAAAGGAAATTGCACAGATATTTATTAACCTAAGAGTACAGACGGCGGCTTTATAACTAAAAGTGATCTCTTCCAGACAACCTAAAAAAATAACCTAACCATTAACATAATAATTCTGTTCAAAAGTAATTTTTTTGAATTATTGCTGAACATAAAAAAGTGTAAACGAACGAATGGAATTGTTTTTGAAGGAAACATAATTATCGCTCGTCCGGGATAACAATTACATTTTTGCAAATTTAACAGGAGAACATTTCGACGATGGTTATACAGAAACTAGAATGAATCAGTAAAAAATGCACAGAAATCAGAAATTAATAATTTATATTATTTCAACGTAAACATTCTGTTTGCTGAATGTCAATGTACTATGTTACTATGTTAGCCGCTGCCTTCGGGCCGTATTTGTAGTGGAGAAAAAGGCAGCGGGAAAAAAAACTCCACTCTGACCATCTTTTCTCAAATCATCTTAAACTTATACATCGAAGCCTATATGATATGATTCCGTGATAGCCACCAATAACTTTAAAAGCTAAAATAACACAATGCGTCATTTGAATGAAATTAAAAGAAATTCAATTCTGTCGTTGTTTCCTCGTGTTTAACTTCCCTTTAGGAGTAAGTATTTTGTAACATAATACCCAAGTAGCTCATTTTTTAAAAGAGTAATTCCAGTTTTCCGGAATTGTTGTTATAATTGGTTAAAGTCGGATAAGCGATATGTTATTATAAACTCGCGGATATGAAAAAATATGTTTCGCCTTTTTCTCTCTAGGATCACTTTCGCTTCCTCAACATTCATTAGTCGTTGCATGCACGCACGCCGGTTTCGTGTACTCTTTGTCTTTTATCTTTAAGTGATCTGTCAGGATCGTGGCAAGTGGCAGTCCCTGGTCTCTGGATACAGGCGTGAGTTTACGTGTGTATGTATGTTCTCTCTAGGAGATTTAAATCTAGGAGGGACAGGTGGAGACTAGGGTTTGCCACGACACACCTCTTTCACTTCATCAACATTGATTAGTCGTTGCTTGCACAAACGCCGGCATCGGGTACTTTTTATTTCGCCGTTTGCTAATACGCGCGACGGAATTGACGCTTCTGCAGAACGTAAGAGTTCACTTAACAGTAATTACAGTGAGTTTTGATGGATAACCACCACAACAACTTTGTGGGGGTGTGTGGGTGTGTGTGTAAGCATGAGTGTGCTTGTGTGCGTGGCGTAAGTATGGCTGTATTTATGAGTATGAATGCGTGTTTGTTCCGTTTTGATGCTCCGTGAGTCACCAGAAGGCCTTAGCTGAAAATCAGTGTTGTGGGTGCAACCCGCTGCATTGACATACAGAGTACATACACTGTACTCTTAGCCTTTGTTTTTTCTCACTATTAGTGTAACATTTTTCTGCTTTTGTCCTATATCTGCCTTATTTTCTGTATTTACTTTTCCTGCATAATTATGCATGTCTATGTTGCCTAGAGGTTACTTCAATATGCCCGTCAAAGTATGCGGATTTACAAAAAAAATAATAAAGGCAGAATTTTTTAAATGTTCGCAACATTAAATAATAATTATGCAAAGAGATTTGCTTTATTTGCATTGAATGCGTGGCTCGGCAGGCTGTCCGCCAAAACACGACGTCATTTCAGTAAATGTGTTTTTAATACAGCCCTCATACGTCCCACTGCAGGCCACAGGCCTTCTCACAGAAAGAGAGAGAGAGAGAGTATAAAATTAATCACCTCGCGTGCCTGCCGCGGATTGGTTCGCGTAAAACGACGCTCCTAGGATTCCCGTAATACGACGCTCCTAGGATTCGCGTAGTACACTACGCTCGTAGCATGCTACGCTCGTAGCATGCTACGCTCGTTGCTGCTACGCTCGGGCCGTGTAGCACCATTTTATTTAGTTTTTAGTAATTGCCACGCGTGCACGTCGCTGATTGGCAATTTCAAGATATGTGAACACCTTAGGCACTCAGGTTGCCTTAGTACGCTTAAAGAACGAGAAAAGGATGCCGCGCATTGTGCGCGTTAAAATTCAATTCCTCGGGTAAAAATAAAAGTCTATAAGCAAACTTTAATGATAACAGCATTATCCACCTGTGCATTATCTTGCCGTTCATCAAATGTTCATATTCTCAGGCTATTACATTTTCAATTTATATCGAGCAGCTGCGTATTTGCACTGCCTTTGAAGGCTTACGGACGTGGATGTTAATGTAGGTCACGCAATACTACCGTGAGAGCTCTAATAACGAAGCTCATACCAGACTTGATTATGTGTTTGTCCATTGAATTGAAATAGCTGGCAGTGTAGGTAATACATACGGAAACATTACCCACCTGATTGAAATCGCCTAGGTTTATCTGATAGATTTATCTGATAATCATCTGAAGTTAGGAAAGCCAAACATTTTTGTAAACCTATTTAGAGGCCAACAATTCCACCCATGCCGGGACTTGAACCCGCGACCTCTTTGGCAACCGTGCCAGCGCTCTCCTAACTGAGCTAATGGGCCAGTGCAAGCATCAGCAAAATTTTGAACCTCTTTACAAACTTCTCTGTATTTGACGCGTCTGTTTGCGAACAATGAGATGAATCAAAAATTGTCACATTTATATTTGCAGTTGATTCCTTGTACATAATATCTCAATATGCGTGACATTTAAATACGAAACAATGACTACTGGAGATACGAATTGCAAATGCTAGAGCCAGTTGCAACAGAATTAAAAAAAGGACAATGAACTGTGAAAATCTTTTCTTTGTCACCGGGAGTTTATATTTGTGTTGTGTTTAATGTCTCTTATGTTTGCAATAAAGTAAAATGTAAAACTGTTCGCAACATCAAATTAAACTAAAACATCGTGAATTACAAGTTTGAAGTGAAGCGCATTTAGCTTCAAAGAGATAGCGTAGTTGTAGTGCCACGAGCGTATTTGCTGACGCACGTAAACATTGTTAAGGGGCTCTACCGGGCATGACTGACAATCTAGGATCACGGACTCGATTCGACTCGACTTCTGGCATAAATGCCTTCGGGACTCGATGGCATTTATGCTAGAAACGCCTTTTTATGGCTACTATTCGTCACGCTGTCTCATCCAATCTATCGGGTCATATTCGTCCACTGCTGGCCATAGGCCTTCCATAAGGCACACGACGCCTTGTGGGAGGCCTATGTCAGTGGACGTATATAAGCTGATGGATTGGTTGATTCAACGTGACTTTCTTTCTGTCCTCGACAATCCTCATATCCCGGTACCAGCGATGCCTCAGATCGTCGGTCCAACTCCTAACAACTCCTTCGCTGAGTTGGTATCCACTCAAGAACCTTTGCACCCAATCAGCTATCAGTTTTTCGGTGGATGTAACCAGCCCACTGTTACTTCAACCTGCTAATCTCATAGGCCGTATCAATCAGCCACATAATATAAATTACTAGCTGACTCAGGCAAACTTTTTTTTGTCATATTTACTGATTCCTAAGATACAGGTTGCCCTAGTTTAGGAGTCAGGACATTACGTATTATTTTAAGAAAGCTGTATACCATTATATATTGAAACTTACACTGTATGTATTGTCAAAATAAATTACTTACTTACTAAAAACTTACATATTAACTAGCCTACAACCTATTCTCAGACCTGCCAAATATACTTACACAAAAATTTTTACAAACATCGGTGAAGCCGTTTCGAAGGCATTTGATAACAAACACTGTGCCACGATTTTTTTATAATAGAAGAATCAATAAACCTAGCTTTCTTTTCTTTAGTGCTTGACAAATTAAACGCTGAAGAGGAGGTCAAAAAGCGAGCAAAACACGTCGTCTCGGAGATCAAACGGACTGAGGAAGCCGCTATGAGTTTGAAAGACGGAGATTTCAAACGAGTGAGTATCTGAATATGTCGTTTTTCCTTAAGATTAAGCTATTTAAGTAAACAATCTGTTTGATACTATCAAAATCTAGAAAGTCAGAAAATGAATGGGTTTTCTTGAATTAATTGAACGCATACATTACCTATTCGCATAGCTGGGCATTGACTCGTCATTCGTTTATTAACGAAGTTAAAATTTCGACTAACGGATAAAATTTTAAGTTTACTTTAAAAAATATTACCGGAGTCGTTAACTTCCCTTAAATTTTCCCAAGTTCGATAGTCTTTAATCCAGTACCGACTATTTAGCAAACGTATCACATGTATGTTATCAAATGTACGTTCGGGCTGGTCGACAAGTGCGGCGAGGCGCGTGAAACGAAACTACGAGTAGTTAGACATGTATGTCTTGCTGGCCATTGTGAGTGGAAAAACTCCGAAGAAAGATTCACATGATTCGGTAGCAGAGCGGTAAAACGCCGGCTTCTCACTCGGGAGGTCGTGGGTTCGAATCCTGGCTTTGTTACGAGTACGTACATTTGTGAAGTGGTAGAAGCAATACCACTCGCTTACTGTGAAGGAAAACATCGCGAGGAAACACGACAGTCTCTGGGGTATTTACCTACCTTAGCGTTCGCTACGTACCATGGCTCAACTAAGAGGCTGAGTGTGGAAATGTCAGGTCTAACTAACTATTTCATTTGATCGTTTCATTATCATTAAAAGACATACCCTTTAACCAATAAATACTTAGACATAGTTCATGAAGGGGTATATCCTCATTATGCCAGATGACTAAATTATACACTCCATTTATACACGTATTTTATTGTTCCTAACCTGTTAACTTCCAGAACCCAAACCAACAGTTTTTATTTAGAAGTAGATCACTAACGCAGCGATACAGAAAATGCAATTCTATAACGGATTAACGTTTAACGTTAACTTGCGTTAAATCTTCTGAAATGTAACGCCTTAACGTTTACGAAGTTAACTGTTTTAGTAACGAATTAGCGATTAACGAAGTTAATTACCTATTTGATTAACGGTTGGCCAGCTATGTCTATTAGACATGGACAAAACAGGGCATTCCAAAGTAGGTAATATGATAGAGCATAATAAATCCTACGAGTTTGTATACTACCGGAGTATGTTGTTCATATAATAAATTAAAGATGCATGCTGGAAGAAGTGTAGCTACCTAGTACCTACTGCCTCAGTGCATACGTCAGCCGTCCGCGAAATCACTTTGCAACCGGAAGAAAATCACGCGGCGCACGAGTTATATTTATGTGCCCCCTGTACACTGCGCCCATCTTCAGCACTCAACTGGTTTTATTATACAGTCGCCAAACTCGAACCCCACATCTCTAAAAATTTAAATTGTTGATCTGTCAGGATCGTAGCAAGTGGCAGTCCCTGGTCTCTGCCTACCTCTCTGGGATACAGGCGTGAGTTTATGTATGTATGTGTATGTAAAATGTTGTTTGTAGAGCAAACACATTCAGGTAATTATTTCATTTACTTACCATAACGTTTAACTCATAATTGAATCGTGTGATTTTAAAACAACACAAGTCACATGTGTTTTTAAAATAACACTTGCCCATTTTTTTTTATTAAATTATTTACAGCTACCTATTGATTTACATTAGAAAAAAAATTGTAGTTTATTCATACAGAAATCAATATAATATGCTAAAATATTGCTGTTGTAGATATTAGTATTTGAATAAAACAGTTTTTTCTATATCCTGCAAAGTTGTAATGAATGGACATGTGTCGTTTTAAAATCACACGATTCAATTATGATGATAATGGAACTAACCTTAATAATATTTTTTATCTTTACTACTGATATCTAATGGATAATAGTAAAAATGAATCGGCTCATAATTTTGCTCACCAATTAGATCTCAATACAATAAGCTCAGCCTACCCAAAGTGAAAACAGCTCTGATGTCAAAAAGCCTTTTTTGTATGGCACCAAAAATTTATAACAAAATACCTAGTGTGATGAAAGAAATGAATTTATCGAAATTTAAAAGTAAACTATGCCAATTTCTTATTGACAAATGTTATTATCCTTTACACGAATTTTTGAATGACATTACTATATAAATGTAAAGACTATTTAGTTTTGACACTGCTTTCATGACAATACTGTATAATGGACTTATGTACCTATTATCTAATTGTGACATTTCTTGGTTTTGTATAATATTTTAATTTCTTACTTCATTGTGCATGTGCATGCTTAAACATATTTGTATACCTACATTCGTTTTGGGTAGAACATAGCGCTCTAAAGTACACTGTAAGACCTTTATTGTAAACACACCTATGTTCACAAATAAATATATTGATTGATTAACAGAAGAAACAATGAGCAGCTAATAAATAAATCGCATATGATCAGCAAATAAATTCATTTTGGGCAGCGTTATAAGCAGCGTTAACTTATTTCGTTAGCAAAATAAATAAATCGATCTGCAAAATTATTATGTGGTCAGCAACACATAAGTCCTCTGCTCTCTAAATACAATCTTATTAAAATAGGTTAAGAAAAACACACCCTCTTTGCTGAAATAATTAATTTTACAGCTTATCAAAACTTTACAAAATGTAACTCGATTGCAAATTCCAAATCGTATGATTCTCAATTTGATTTTAGTTTAGCATTTACCATTGACCACTAGTTACAGCTTATATAGGTCAACCAGAATCTAATGGCAAACTGGGAAATAAAAATTTGTTGTGTGCAATACTGGAGAAATTGGATTAAACGATCTTGATACTTATATTCTTTTTGTTGAACTAACCCGTGCTGAGATCTTGATACTGATTAATTTTGATTTATGTCTAGTATTAATGAACATGAAGTATATTAGTTACGTGTATGAAGAATATTGTTATATCGAGTTCTTAACATAAGAAAATATGTCATGAAAAATAATCAAAGCGTAAATTACTTTATGTACTAATTTATTACATATTGTTTCAATCATACAAATAACTTAACACCTCATTCAGAATTAGAAGACGATTCCAAGAACTCTAATTGCATATCTTGATCTTCATCAGATGATGAGGATAAAGAGGTATTTATTATAAATCGCTCTTCCAGCATTTCAATTATTCTATCTTGCTTGATGAAAGCCTTTTCAATTTCCATTACATGTTCACAACATTTTCGCCAATCCTCTGCACCAATTTGTGACAAAACTTCTTCTGTTAATAATTTTATTTATTTATTTATTTATTTTAATTTACATAAATATTGCAACATTACAGTAATTAGGTACACCAAAGCACTTATGTCACTTGCAGGCTTATTTATATTTATATCAGCCATTTTTTGCTTTATTATACCTCAAATCATTTCTATGGGATTTAATGTGCAATGATAAGGTGGGTTGAAACTTCGTGATCGTGCGATTTTAATTCTTCATCTATCTCATATAAGGGCGCAGACATGTTTTGTTACTACTTAAAGTAGTTGACATCTACGCCAAAGATAATCATTGCACGAAGCCATTCTTTTATATCAGCGATATGATTGGCTTGTGTGGGCAGTTTGTTCATACGTACGGAATGATAACTAGCATTATCCATAACAATTAGTGAATATCTTGTCAGATTTCGAATTAGCTTCTCGGTCACCCATTTTGTAAAATTGTCCTCATTCATATTGTGGTAGTATACACTTGTTGATCTGTTCACCAGACAACAATTTGGTACAAAGCCATTTTCTCCATCAGCGTTTACAATAATCCACCTCGCTCCAAGTGAAATACATTTAGATGGACCTGCAATATTTTTGCATTGCCAGCACATGTTCACAGAACAGGAACCGCGAATGAAAACCGCGAACCTGTTTCTTGTATCTTTGTAGTTTTATGTCATCTCGCTCTATCAAAACGGTCCTTTTTGATTGGCATTTAACATATTCAGAACCAATCTCCTTAAGCATAAGTCTGTAAAAATAATAACATTTATCATTTTTAAAAAGCTATTTAGAGGCCCGGACTACCCATGCCGGGACTTGAACCCGGCAACAAAAATAATATAACATTTATCATGATACTCAAATGATAGCTTCCTCATTCATCATCATCATCATCACCACCAGTCTATATATGTCCCAGTGCAGGGCACAGGTTTCCTCTTACGAGTGAGAGTGAGAAGGATTATTTATTACTTAATATTTTTCTTACCTCAGAGGTTCTCTCCCTCCGATGAAATCAATATCTTGTCGATGAATTTGTAACAGTTTCATTACTGTTGGAATTTCCTTCTGAACTGTATAGAATTAGTTTACTTTATTCCCAATGAACTGTAAAAGCATCTTAATAAAAAAAAAATAACAAAATCGAAACTGTCCAAGTTAATTTTTTTCTTCCCCCCTCTCCTCCTTTTAGCCGGCGTGGAAAACATACCATCATTCCACGTACCCTGAGCTACAATTCACCGTATAGTAATACTGGAAACCCCTATAAAGAAGTCTCAATTAAGTGCCTAAGAAAAATATAAAATAAACGAAAAGTATCAAAACAACTCATTCCAACTTACCGGTCAACCCTAACACGCGCTTTAAAATCAAAGATTGAGTTTGATTTACACCTTCTTGTTCCTTTATTTTACGATAAACATTGAAAACAATATGTCTCGCTTGAGATCGCTCGAAGTGGCTTTTTCGACATTATCACAAAAACAACAAATTTCAAGAACATAATAACTCTCACCACTGGTTGACAGATCTCGTATATACTTTGATTTGACGGGTGACACTTGACATTGCCATATTTTTTTTATTTTGGTTTCTGGTAGACCTACAACACTTTTACTGCAGACAGAAAACAAAATATTTCTGAACCGAACGAATTTTCTGCAGATCGTTTCAATTACACCCTAATGGTACCTTTAATCCTTCTCCCCTAGGTCGGAAAGCTATTCTACGAATCTCACAAGGACCTCAGTGAGCTGATGGAGGTGTCCTGTCCCGAGTTGGATCAGCTCGTGGATATTGCGAGGTTCGTCCCTGGGGTGCTCGGCGCCCGAATGACCGGCGGTGGCTTCGGTGGATGCGTTGTCTCCTTGGTATACATAAGCTATATTTTAAAAACCTATTTAGAGGCTAAAAGTTCCACCCATGCCGGGACTTGAACCCGCGGCCTCTGGCTCGCCGTGCCAGCGCTCTCCCAAGTGAGCTAATGGCCAAGTGCAAGCATCTATGAAATTTCGAGCCTCTTTACAAACTTCTCTGTATTACGTACAGGCAGCGACATCTGGCCGAAGTGAATTACATCACTTGCAGCCCCGAGTAACCCACTCTGCAGTTAGGTTTTTACATCGGAATGATATCGCTGTACCTACGTGATTATATATTCTTTTTGTTGCACTAACCCGTGCTGAAGACAATTTAGGTTTAAATAGGTTTTTACATAAGCTATAATCGACTGTAAGTATAAGCAATCTGAAATCTACTATTATCAGCTTAATTCAGGATTCACTTAGGTAGTTGATTTACTTTTGTCGGAAGAGTCCGACCAGGTTTCTATCTGATTCGCAGAGCTTAATCGTGCCGAGCACTCGTCGTCGGTTGCTCGGCTCTGACTTATGCTAGTAAGTGATTCCGGAATTAAGTGAAGCGAAACCTGGTTGGATACTGCCGACAAAAAATTAAGTAAATGATTCCGGAGTTTAGTTAATAATATAAGTCTACTATGAATGTAAACCTAGTATCTTATATATAAAAATGAATTGCTGTTCGTTAGTCTCACTAAAACTCGAGAACGCCTGGGCCGATTTGGCTAATTGTTGTTTTTATATATTTGTGGAAGTCCAGGGAAGGTTTAAACGGTGAGAAGAAAGAAAACGGTTGACGTCGGTGATACGAAGTTCACGGGGTCATCTAGTAAACTACTATAAGTAACTATTAAGCTTATAGCTACTAAAACAGAGGTCGTGGGTTTCATTTATACGTACTTTAGTGGGACAATATATTATGGAGGCTGCATAAAAAATACTTTATAGTACGCAAATAAAAAACATGTACCTACACAGGATATAAACAACATAAAGGAGTGCAAAGACAAGCTTATTTCTACAGCGGCCTTCGCTGGGAATCAAATTTTGATTCCCGGCATTTCCTTGTTTGTGATATTCTTTTCCGGTTGCCATAGCAGAGTGTATGCTTGTTTGGGACCAGAATAAGTGATTGTGTTGTTATTATCATGATTATAATATTTGTAATAAATATGTGAGTGGTTGATCAAAAAGGGACCTGGAGGGATTGGAAACCGTTATTTTTTTTATTTGAATTTTTTAATCTGTGGTATTTTAGCTTTGTTTCGGTCTAACCAGAATATTTTTAGGTGCCGTAGTTATTTTTTTATGATTTTTTTTGTGAGCCGAGTACACGCCGTTTGTACACGAAACTTCAAACGCGATTTTCTCGAAATGAATTATTTTCCCTTGAAGTCCCTTTTTGGTCAACCACTCACGTATGTATTTGCTATGGTAACCGTGGAAGAAAACACCCAGACTGAGGTCATTATTCAAATTGGGTCATTATTCAAAAAAAAGGTCATTAGCCAAGCATAGAGTTTAAGATCAACGTAGCAAATAAAAGACTTTTCGAATCTCTATTTTATAAAACCTACAATTCATGGTTTACTATAACAATTCGATGTAAGTAGATTCGAATAATCATATAAAACTATGAATTGTGGCTTTATGTAACGCGGCCGTCCTCCTACGCGCACCAAATACTGAATAATTCCAATCATCTAGCTGTCAAATTCCAAACTTTAGAAGTTAACTTGTGCTGTGGGTTTTGTATTAAAATAAAAAAAATAATGAAAAAAAAAACCAATTGCTATCGCATAGGTCAGAATTCTGACATGATTTGGTGCGCATAATAGGCCTCCTAGGTACGGCAGTGACGCAATGAAGCCTACGAATAAAAAACCATATAAGTATTTCGTCCTACAAAATGCATACTCAAAAACGGCCACTGTCCTTTCGATTAGTCTTTACCAATGTAATGAGCGCTTGATGTGCTGTAGAGTAAATCACTCTGTGATTGGTTTATTCTGTGCGCCATGGTGACGACGTGAACGCTGATCGGGCGACAGTAAATGACAGCGTAAAGATGATTGGTTTTTATAAAAAAACGTCAAACCATTGACTTCATTGATGTATAAACTGTCGAAATATCTAGGTACCTCGCAAGATGGCGGTCTGGCGGTGGCAGATGCATAGATATTTTGCTGGGTAATACTGAACTGGCTCCGATTGGTAACTCAATTGACAAGCCCCGCTCGCCATGCCACAATTGTTACATCTATGTTTTAACTATCACTGAACGAAGCTAATATTTCGGTTTCTAGGTACACAAGGACCGCGCAAAGGACCTGCAACGCGCCATCACGTCCCAGTACAAGGGGAACCCGACGTTCTTCGTATGCTCACCGAGCGATGGCGCTAGGGTGCTGACTTTGTAACAGGAGATTTGTTTTAATTAATTATTTTAAAGTGCTGCCATCCACGAAAGCAATTACGAAACGGCAGAATAGAATGAATGCGATGCCAATTAAAATTTTGTTCGGAACAGGAGAACACTCCGGAGGTATTTATGCCTCAATATCATTAAAACTGAAGTTGTAGTTATGTTAACTTTGAAAGAAACTTTGCTGGCGCGATCTAGGATTTGTATTGCGCGCACAGTCAGGGATTGTACAGTGATAAAATTGTGTTAGTCTTGTAACATAGCAATGAAAAACCGACCAAGTGCGCGAAGGGTTCCGTACCATTATCTATATAACATTAGACACAAAGATTAAAAAACAGCAAAAAAGTCACGTTTATTGTGTGGGAGCCCCCTTTAAATAATTATTTTATTTTGTTTTTAGTATTTGTTGTTATAGCGGCAACAGAAATACATATTCTGTGAAAATGTCAAATCTCTAGCTATCACGGTACGCTACGATACAGCCTGGTGACAGACGGACGAACGGACGGACGGACGGACAGACAGACAGACAGCGAAATCTTAGTAATAGGGTCCCGTTTGTACCCAAAGGGGTACGGAACCCTAAAAAACAATATCAGTAAACCAAAACCAAAACATTTAAAATGGAACAAACTAGTTTAAGTATAAAATACTCATAGAGAATCGATATTGCTAGTTAGGTACTTCAATCAATCAATTTATTTTATTTTATTTTATTAAGGATATCAACAGCGAAAAGAAATAATTTGATTACAATAATAAAGAAACAGTTCACAAGGCCAATAACAGACATCCACAAATAGGCAGTTCATAATTACTAGAAATATAGCACGATAGCGCTCAGCAATAAAGAATACATGCATATTTTTAAATTATTAAAATAAATATATCTTATTACAATTTAAAACTAATCAAGATTCAAGATTTGCATTTTAAAACTAATCAAGATGCAATATAAAAATACATGCTTTATTTTTCTTTAATTATTAAAATAAATATATCTTAAATTACAATTTAAAACTAATCAAGTTTCAAAATTTAAAATTTCAAAATTTGCCCATTATGTGTGTGTGTGTGTGTGTGTGTGGGTGAGTGTGTGTGTGTGTGTGTGTGTGTGTGTGTGTGTGTGTGTGTGTGTGTGTGTGTGTGTGTGTGTGTGTGTGTGTGTGTGTGTGATGAATGAGTGCGAATGGGTGGGGGGGGGGGGTTTCTCCAATAAATTACGTATTATCATTGAGTATAGTTAAAATACTATGCTTAAATGAAGCCTTGGAACCCAGAAAAGGGTCGGCTGAGGAAAAACTTCCATTATCAATCATTCAACCAAACGTGGGCGTCCCACGCTGCGCTTGACAGCTCGTGGTCTCCACTCGAGAACCTTTGCACCCCATCTTCATCACTGCCACTTCAGCTTGCTAATCCTATAGGCTAGGTATATCAGTCACCTTGGTTCTTTGGCGGATTGTCTTATTTCTGATGTGATCCATCAAAGAGACCCCGAGCATAGCCCGTTCCATAGCACGCTGAGCGACTTTGAATCGGTGGACCAGTCCCACCGTCAGTGTTCATGTTCACATTTAAACTCCGTAGAACGCACTGGTTGAAGACCCTTGTTTTTAGGCTCTGAGGAATAGCCGAGGAAAAATCCTGGCGCAGTTTTCCGAACGCAGCCCAACCCAATTGGATCCTTCTCGCGACCTCTTTATCGAAGTTGCCTCTGCCCAGTTGGATAGGCTGGGCAGCCTATCCAAGTAGACATATTCTTGGACACCTTCGAGGGCCACCTCATCGACGAAGACCGGCTTCGGCATGATTCTATAGTTGAATATGATCGTAGTCTTGTCCAGGTTCAAGCCGAGGCCCACACGTCGGGAAGCAGTGTTGAGGTCGCGGAGCATTCCACTGAGTTCGTGAATCGATTCTACCATTATAACTATGTCGTCGACAAAGCGTAGGTGCGAGATGTACCGTTAATATTGATGCCTCGTCCAGTCCAATCCACTGTCTCGAAGACATCTTCCAATGCATTGGTGAACAGTTTCGGAGAAATAACATCTCCCCATCTCACACCTCGTTGCAGTTGGATAGGTTTCGTTTGCTGGTCCTGGACTTGGATAGTCAATGTTGCGGCGTTATATAGACATCTCATCACCTCCACGTACCGCCAATCGATATGGTATCGCTGCAGCGATTCCAGAACAGCCCAGGTCTCGACGGAGTCGAAGGCCCTTTTTCATAGTCCACAAATGCCAGACACAGAGGGCGATTGTACTCCTCAGTTTTCTGTATTATCTGCCGCACTGTGTGTGTGTGGTCTACGGTGCTGTAGCCTTTGCGAAACCCAGCCTGCTCTGAGGGCTGGAATTCATTGAATCTTTGGGCAAGACAATTTGAAATCATCCTCGAGAACAGCTTATAGACATGGCTGAGGAGTGATCATCATCAACCCATTATGTCCCCACCGAGGGGCACGGGTCTCTTCCCTGAGGAAGGCATAGGCCATACTCCACCACGGGGGCCAAGTCCGGATTGGTGGAGGCTTGTAGACTAGTGGCTCGTCTACTTTCAGAAGTTGTCAAGCCGCCCTAAGGCCTCTGACTTGGCTTAACGACTGCCATCTATCGACGGCAGCCGGCACCAACAGCTTAACGTGCCTTGCGAAGCACGGAACCGCTCGGAAAAATGCCACTAGTGTTAGGCATAGACGGCGACCCATCCATGCACTGAACGCGCCCTGTGTTGCTTAACCTTCGTGATCGTTTAAGATCACTCAGGCAGCCGGGGCTACGAGCGGAACAGCGGAGGAGTGATATCGGTCGGTAATTCTTAAGTAGTATTTGATTTATTAGTCAGGTACTTATCAATATCGTTCTCATCGACAATGTTAAGAGGATCTAGTGGGCTAACTAGCGCCACTGATAAAAAAAAAATCATATCTTTTACCGATCGTAAGTTTTGCACAAAGTGTCTGTACAATCTCTCACTCATGTTAAGTGATTTTTAGGACCCGCAACAAAGAAGAAAACGGCTGTTTTTTCCTATGTTTTTGCCTAAGGTTAAAGGTTCCGACACACTAATAACACGCCACCCGACGCGACCTGACGCGACGACCTAACTTGTATGAATAGTTGCGTTGCGTCGGATGTTCCTAATGTGATTCTGATTATAGAAAATAGTAAGATTTGATTTGACTCAACACGGTCGCGTTGGGTCGGGTCGCGTCGCGTTTCAATAATCTGTTTCCGCCTTTACGGTCATGGGTCCTAAAAATCACTATTAACATAATTTGATTGAAAGATTGTACAGACACTTCTTGCAAATTCGATTTAAAAAAAACATTTTTCATCATCAGCCATTTGACGCAGGACATTACCATTAACCTACTTTAATTTAATGTTAATTTCTAACTTTCTTTCCCAAGAAAGTATACAAAAGCTATATTTTACTTGAATTATTGATTGATTGTTTTGTATGTGTCATTTCCCACAGAATAGCATTGTATCATACCTTTTGGGACAGCACTGGCTCCTGAGAAACAGGTCCCCGCCTAGTTCAGGAGCTTGTTCAGGAGTCAGGAGACAATGATATTGTAAACAAATATAATTTATTTGTGTTTAAAAAAACAATTATCTTATCTAATATCTCTGCAGCAAGTGCAGACAAATCTTCTGTAATGGTCGGTAGCTGAAAAGCCTCTTTAGCATACCTAATTAAAAAAAAATATAAGGATAATGGTTGTTTTATTAGGTATAAAATAATTAATTACATTTAGTATTTTTAATTGCTTACATTGACTTATTTTTGATAGTTTCTTATTTTATTTTCACATTCTAACTGTTGAACTTACTACCGGTTGTGGGAAAACAAATAAAGATCAAATAATATTGATAACCTCAATTACCTGTACCCCTTGTACCCACTAGATATACCCACGTGGAGTCGACAGCACATGAACTTTTACATTTTAGTAGGAGTGAGCGTTCCAAAGACGCACAGTTTAAAAAAAAAACCGTTTTACTGCCAAGAACGTACAGACCGTTTTTAAAATTCAGCAAAAGCAGTCTCCCTAAAATAGTCTAACTATTTATAAGACGGAACGGCGGCGCGCGCATGTTCGACGCGACAAAACATGGCAATGAGTAGAAGCAGTCTAGTCCCTAAACTAGTCTAACAACGAGACGAAGAGCGGCGTACGTGCGTCGAACGAGACGAAACACTGCATTCAGAAAAAGTAGTCTAAAATAATGAAAGATGAACCTTATCTGTATACAATAAAGACAGAAATTGCATCAAAGCAAAACCAGTCACTAAAAGACCGTTTTTAAGACTAGTTTTTCTGTCTGGAGAACGGGTTTCGTCTCGTCATTGAAAAATACAGTGACGACCCACCCCTACATTTTAGTCGCAAATTCACCTGCATCATTTAAACTGAATGTAATGTAATGGCATGGATGTAATAGTTGATGCGCTGTCGATTATACAAGTTTCTACATAGGAATACATTTTTGAGGAAAACAAATATCCTAATTTAGTGTAATCGTATTAATCTACCAGAATTATAATTTAAATCCATTATATTTAGATTTAGAACCATCCATCGCTTACGCCTAATGGATAATGAACGACTAATGAATGTTGAGCAAGCGAAAGTGATCTATCCTACCTCTCTGGGACACAGGCGTTAGTTTATGTATGTATGTAATCGCTCACCCCAACTTAAAAATGTTTGACACACGCGCGCTCCCACAACAATTGAAAAAAAACGCTATGCTGCAGCGCGTTTGCATTGTTTCTCAAAAATGTCACAAAAAACGTCGTCGTTTGAGTCGGCTCTTACGTATGTATGGTAGCGAGACGTGGGTGTGGCAATTATTATGCGTGCGGTGTGAGGGCCACTTTGTTAAAACTCTTTTGCCGTATGAAGAAAGTGGGATTAATGCAGCAAAAATTAGATTCCTTACTTATTTGTGACACAGCAATCACCACCTAGTAATATAAAGGTGACCGAAGAAAAAAATATTTTTTTTACTTATTTTTGGTTATAAAACGATGCCTAAGGCGCAATAACAATTTTGCATAAAACACCTACTACATTCTCAGTAAAATTAACACCGCAGGTTCTATTACCTTGAAATTGTAAAGGCACGTAGGTACCTATCATAAGCAGCCTATAGTATACGTCCCACTGTAGGGCATAGGCTTTTTCTCAGAGAGAGAGTATGGGCTTAATCACCACGCGTGCCCACCGCGGATTGGCGATTTCAAGCGCTGAGGTATGTGAATAGCTCAGACACCCAGGTTTCCTCACGATGTTTTCCTTCACCGTTAGCGAGTGGTATTGCTACTATAACTTCACAAATGTACATAACTTAGAAAACAAAGTCATAGGTATGTATGAAGTTTCTATATTACCGTCTACAGTAAGCGCACGCCATTTTATATAGGTAACAAAACACAACACCTACCGCGGTATACAATTTCTGTCTGTCTTTTTGTATTTCACTTTCTTGCTTTAAAAGCAGTGATGATTTTGACAATATTATTATGTGATCTCGGTGAGTAGTATTAAAGCTACATACTGATATAAAGACGATTTGATCACTATTTTATCACAAAGTAGTGGAAAGCTGTGACTGTTTATCACTGTTATAAAAGCTAGTTGTAATTCAACAGAGCTATTATATCGCCACAACATCACTCATTAGCCACGTAAAGTACGCCTTTTCCTGGGGGTTATAAGCGCTTAAAATATTAATATAGAGCTGTTTCCATGCTCTATTTGAATGCGTCAACCTTCTAGCTTGTTGGGGTAGTACCACCTCCTCACGCGCCTTTAAATTTCCACTACACTCCCTTCAGAGCCTTTCAGCTTTCAGTGTCTCGCGCGCGTTTGTAGCGGACGCACGTCTTGCGTCTTAGAACTCCATATTTTTCCATGAACGAAAAAAAACTTTTGAACAAGAATCTAATATAGTTAATGCTAAGACTATTTGACAATGTTCGTAGACGAATTCCCGAGTGTTTTTCCCTGACAGGCAACCTCGGTTTTGAAAGTTTAATAAAAAATAATATAATATAGAATAAGAAAGGTTTAAGAAACTTTGTGTGAATCACTGACTTTTGAAAGTTTACTCGTAGGAAATTGTCTCGTAGTTATATTGGTTTATTATTTGGTAAGTAATTTTTTGTTGTTCTTTTTGCGATGCTTTGTAGTTTCTTTGTTGAAGGTAACTTCCGCAGCTTTGGGAGCATCGTCCAACAAAACAAAATAAAATAAAAACAAATTGATTTATTTATATATAACAGTATGAAAATGGTAAGTGTCGAATCCTCCTTTTAAGCTTACACCTGTATTAGGAGGAATTCCCTCTTTCGGCCGATTACTTGTAGTTATGTTACTAATTTACTAACAAATTTTTAAATTGGTCAGAGTACCAAAAGTGTACAAATGTATGTTTTTATATTATGTAAGTCGCAGGTTCAAGTCCCGGTATGGGTGAAATTTTTAGCCTCTAAATAGGTTTTTAATATTTAAATTTAGTTAAGTTATTTTTTTATTTTATTTATTGGCACACAGAACTACGCGGTTACAGACAATATTACACAAGAAAAATAAAGAAACAATTTACCTAGATCTTACCATAACCCTAAACTTATACGTACAGCATAAGTAAGTTACGAACAGGAAATGTTGTTCAAATTTGGAAGAAGACTAGCATGTAGGAATAACATAGAAAAACTAAATTAAGTAAACTTAATAATTATGATAATGATGGTGATGCTGATAATTACAGTTCGCTCTTCATTTGACGATACTTAGGAGGTTCTTTTTAAAGACGCAAAATATCTCCATGTTGGGCCACCGTGTCGTTATATAAGCGACGCATCCTAAAATTGGGTTGAAGTATGACGTATTATTTTTGTATGTTTCTAAGGGAAATAGGTTTGGTTTCCGAGTACGATAATTTGTGTTTAGGTTAATTTGAGACAGTAATGAAGAATTAATTTTTGAGTGTATTATTTTGTGCAAATACATTAAATCATGACATCATGACATATGGTGCCGAAACGTGGACACTCACGGTGGGGCTGGTCCACAAATTTAAAGTCGCTCAGCGTGCTATGGAAAGGGCTATGCTCGGGGTTTCTCTGAAAGATCGAATTCGAAACGAGGTGATCCGACAGAGAACTAAAGTCACCGACATAGCCCACCGAATTAGCATGCTGAAGTGGCAGTGGGCCGGCCATATTATCCGAAGAACTGATAACCGATGGGGTAGACGAGTTCTCGAGTGGAGACCGCGGATCGGTAAACGTAGTGTGGGACGTCCTCAGACTCGGTGGAGCGATGATCTTCGCAGGGCGGCTGGCAAGAGTTGGATGAGAGTAGCCGAGGACCGTGCTCAGTGGCGTGCTATAGGAGAGGCCTATGTCCAGCAGTGGACAAGCATAGGCTGATGATGATGATGATGATGACATTAAATCTTATTGTTTTCGACGCTGCTCGAATGACAATACATAAAATTACAGTAATCCGTCGTTGTAGCCATTGATAGAGCGATTACAATTAAGCCTATAGCATAAAGTTTTGAGACATCTGTTTCGCACGTGTTCTATGTTATTTATGTGTACGGAGTAGAACCAAATAGGGCATGCATATTCAAGAATGCTGCGCCCTAGGCTATAGTATACGTATAAAAGACTACTGGTCTTCTTAAAGTCTGAGCTAGTTCGTATAATAAAGCCCAGTAATATTCATAATGCTGCCGGAATGTCAGCTGTTCATCAAAAAGGACTCCAAGGTCTTTAATAACCGACTTTCGTGTTAGGAGCTCATTAGACAGCTTGTAATCAAATGCAATCGTCTGTCGTTTACGAGTAGGTACATGAAATAAAAAAAAACATTTAAATTAAGATTACATCATCATCATCATCATCATCAGCCATTCGACTTCCACTGCAGGACATAGGCCTCCCTCATGGTTTTCATAACCATGAGGGGTTTTGCCACAATTGCCACGCTTGGCAGGCGGGTTGGCGATCGCAGTACGCGGTTGGAATCTCAGGAAGACGCTGCTGCCCGTCACCTGGTAATTGATTTCCTTAGTCGCCTTCTACGACATCCACGGAAGGAAATGGAGTGACGCTATTCTTAATCCGGCGCCACACGGAGATTACAGATTACATACTTATTTTTAAAGAGTACATATTTATTTTTTGAGTAGTGCACAAAACTTAGGTATTTCACTCCACTCGGCCCCCGCCCGCAAGTAAACAAACCGTTGACGGTAGTCTTTAAAATATCAGGGAAACAATAACCGCTTAGTAAGTTTTCGTATCGTTGCCACTGTCGTTAGAGGGTAGTACAGTCAACAGCACATCAACCTTTACATACATGCACACTAATCAGTTGCGTTAAGGGCGACTTTGCAACAAAAATGTGAAGGTGGACCTGCTGTCGACTGTACATGGGCTTTACATAAGAATTGATCGATGTTCTTACTCCAAAATAAAAACAGCGAAGAGAACGTAGTCACATTCTTACTTTGTTGATCGGGCAGTGGTACAATAGTTCCTACCATAAATTTAACCTTATCACTTTGAAAATAAAGTCCAAAACCAATGAAAAATCTACACTAATGCCCGTTAATAGGTTAACAGGAAAGAAATTCTCCTGGCTGTGCATTTATGAGCTATGTAATGCAGCCTATATACGTCCAACTGTAGGGCACAGGCCTTCTCTCAGAGAGAGAGAGAGAGAGAGTACGGGCTTAATTACCACGCGTGCCCACAGCAATTTTAAGCGCTGAGATATGTGAACATCACAACTTATCTGTAAAGTTCTATCATAATTATACGAAGCGCATCGTCTGAAGGGATTAGTACTTAGATTAGTTATTTCACATAACATGTAGTAACGCATAGGTACCACCACTCATGCAGTTCAGGGTAACAACAAAAAAATGAGATATTTTATTGACGGTAGTTGTCATATTTCTGTCTTCACCCGTTTGCTCCGTGGCTTGTCATTTCGTTAAAAGTGTATTGACCATGAATATTTCGTGAGCCGTGAGCCTTCCGTGTGGCGCCGGATTAAGAATAGCGTCACTTCATTTCCTTCCGTGGATGTCGTAGAAGGCGACTAAGGAAATACATTACCAGGAGACGGGCAGCAGCGTCTTCTTGAGATTTCAACAGCATACTGCGATCGCCAACCCGCCTGCCAAGCGTGGCGATTATGGCAAAACCCTGCATGGTTAGGAAAACCATGAAGAAGGCCTATGTCCTGCAGTGGGCGTCTAATGGCTGATGATGATGATGATGATGATTTCCTGAGCCGCACAGTTAGGGCGGGCGGGTACTAATCTCTTCAAACGATGCGTTTCGTATAATAATGATAGAACTTCATAGTTAAGTTCGTTTAATAATCAATTGTACTTCGCGCATCGTCTTCGAGATTAGTACTTAGATATGTGTCTACATATGTGAAATGACCACATTTCACATATGTAGACTCTTAGAGTAGGTTCAGGAAATGTCAGTTTAGAAAACTAGCATTTGTGAATGGAATATGGAATGAAATTTGTCATCAGAAAAATGTTGGTTGTAAGTACAAAAAAATATAATTAATTAATAATTATTATTTCCTTAGATATATCATTTTAGGAATTGAATTCAATTAAATACTTATGTTTACTTAATCATAGAGTTTCATTAATAAACTACGGTTAGTGTGAACGCATAACCGCGTTGGCTAGAGCCGTACGATCATCGTGTATATTATATTGTTCTTTGATTGAATTTGCCAAATACGTTGGAGGTTCCACTCCCACCATCTCTTTTACGACTTGCATTGATATGACCGCCTACGCTATGTGCCTTTGATGTGACATGACGTGTCCAGTGAGCAGGGAACAGAGAAACTGTATCAATTCCGCTATCCTTAATCCAGCGACTTAAAGTCTGTGTACCTACTTCAGCGTATGTTTTTTTAGAACTAACATACATACATAAACTCACGCCTGTATCCCAGAGGGGTAGGCGGAGACCAGGGACTGCCACTTGCTACGATCCTGACAGATCATTTTCGCTACCTCAACATTCATTAGTCGTTGCATGCACGCACACCGGTTTCGGGAACGTTTTATCTTGCCCTTTGCTAATACATCCCCTATTTGGTCGAAGTTTGGCCGTCTGGGTCGTCCTATACCGGCTCTTCCACCCACATTCGCTCGATATATTTGTTTCGTGAATCTTTCTTCCTTCATCCTCTCCACATGTCCTAACCAACGCAACATTCCTTCCTCAATTCTTTTTTTCAAAACTTATGAAAAGTATGTCTGTTTCTCGTAAAGGTAATGTCTTATTTATGGTCTTTCATTAAAGAAAGGTAAGGTCAACACAGGTTGCTTGCCTTCTACGCGTGACGTTTTAATGAAAGGAATTTTGATGAGCATTTGTGAAGGAAGGTTTTCTATGTTTTTTTATATTTACTTATCTTGGAAAGCGTTTGCACTTTGTTCCGAGGGCTAATAGTGTCACTATTTTTTTTAGTTAATAACTCTAATGATAAATGTTCGTTGGGATACCAGTTAAGTAAGTAAGTTTGGTAAGTTTAGTACCAAATTTATATCCCACGTAATATCATACTTTGGCGTTGTTGGTCGAAGTCTGAACATGCCTTTAAGGAACAGAGTTATTAAGTCACTATCAAAAATAGTTGGACCCAAGATTAGAGATAAGGCGGATCTGCAGCTGTTAAGTGAGCCTTACTGACTGCCATTGTTATAAATTTCTGTTAGAAAAGAAAGAATTGATCATAGTGACGTCTCGTGCAGATTGAGCTTATTTTGCTTACAAACATCGAACCATTTTTTCCAGTAGACTTCGCATTGCTTAAACGAACTTGGTGATAGAGGCTAGAATGATATCCGCAGTGGGTTCGGGTACGGTTCTGCGCATCAGTGCCATGCGGACAATATGCCGGCCACCAGGGTAAGGCCGCCCAGTATGTTCCGGCGTTGGCTGGAATGAGATATTATTGGATTTTCATCAGGTTTTATAGTAACAATGTCCGATACAAGTTGCCTGGAAAAAACAGAGTACCATGGTTATGTCCGCCAATAGGGCACAACCACAATACCCTGAGCCTGATCCGTTTTAATTTTTTCTAAGCATTTCAAGATCATGGAAAATGGTGGGAAAACATAGAAGAATATGTGTGGCCAGCTTATTGTAAACGCGTTAATTGCATAAGCATCAGGATCTCTATGCCACGATACATATTTTGACATTTTCTATTTATGTTGGTATTTACTCTGATTTTTTTCGGCGTGCGTGCATGTAACGACTAATGAATGTGGAGGAAGCGAAAGTGATCTGTCAGGATCGTGGCAAGTGGCAGTCCTTGGTCTCTGCCTACCCCTCTGGGATACAGGCGTGAGTTTGATTCATGACTCGTGGTCCCACTGTCTTTGTCCCACTATTGCTCGTGGTCCCACTAATCCTGAAAACATTGACTCGTGGTCCCACTGCTAGGTGGGACCACCAGTCGTAGCTATAGAGTATGGCTCGTGGTCTCCCAAATTTGACGGTAGGAGAACAAAAAACTGTGTTTGGGAGTTCCCACTCTATATCCGGGTGGACCTGCCTGGATTCTGAGTCAGCTATATTACTTGAGGACTCAACATAAGCTGCGAATACAAAAATATGTCGGGGTTCACATCACTGTCTCTAGATACTTGTTTTAGGTGTGGGAATTGAATTGCGCCCCTAACATTAATATACGATGTCGCAGTTGAATTATCTATCCGTAACAGTACTTGGAAGTCGTGTAATCCATTGCCAAATATTTTTAGGCCAAGGCTGCTAGCAGCTCAAGACAGGTTAACGTGCTTACGGCCTCGTTGCAGACCGCATACCACTGGCGGTCTCTTCGTTACACACTTCACCTCACCCCGTAGTTGAGGCTGATACGACGATACGACGACGATACGACGACGATACGACGATACGACGACTGCTTCGATGACGAGTCAGAGAAAATGCTGCAAACTTTCTCCGGTCATGGATTCAGTATATTGTAAATCGCAGACGTATTTTTCTGAGAAAATCGTGGTTTGTATTCTTGGAGTAGAGATGTTCGGTAGCCACCTGGGCCAAGTAAGACACTGCAGCTGTGATTTGTTTTTGTTTGGCCTCGATAAATCGATCTCGCTGGACAAGCGATTAATTTATACTGCTAATCCCAACATTTAGCTAAGGAGCTCCAACGTGTGTGCAGGTGGACGGTACAAAATATTTGTCCTTACGGGCTTCTTTAGTGATCCCTGATCTTGATACGTGTTCGAACCTCGAACCTGTTTACGAGTTCTTTGTGGATCTCATTTCCATAAGCAATGGTCGCGGTCGGGTCGTCGCCTAGTATTTGTAGTATATCGCTGTCCAGCGCATCTTCATCGGGCGCGTCATGATTCTGAGCAGTGACGTCATGTTTAGGTGCAGGGCTTAAGCCTGCGTCGAGGATCTAACCAAGGGTAGGGTCTTGAGGATTAGAGTTTATCACTTGTATCCGTTACGGTATTAACATCTGCGATGTCCATATTTTCTTCGCCTGGAATGTATTTTATAGATTTTATTCGCATATTCCGAGTAGTTACTATGCAGGTAATGAAATTCCATCTTTCATTTAATTTAGACAATATGATATATTCATTATTAGGTAAGATTGTATCCCCCTAGGATACAACTCAAACCTTTTTATACAGTATTATATTCAGATTTGTGCGGAGCTTAAATAAAAAAGTAAAAGTAAAAAGTTCTTTATTAATAAAATGCTTATACACAACAAACAGTTTTCTGTGGTCGCCACGCTGGGTCAAGCCAGTGTTGTGGTAACCTTCTAAACCTATGTTAACAATAAAGAATGGCGCATGTTTATGGAATATAATATTTCAAGGAATATATAGGTAATATTTCAAAGAATTTAAGAATGTACCTACAAGTTATAGCTTAAATATTTAGTTAAACAAAAGAAAAGGGGATTGGACCTCTATGGCATATCCACCCGCCACCATTTTGAATTTTTTTTTATAAATTTTCTTTCTCTATCTTAAATATGGATGAGATAGAGGATGGAAGTATCCTACTTATACAAACAAAAAACTTCCGGTCATAAATATGGTACCCGGGACGGGATGGAAACTAAGCCAACTATTGCGGTTCGAACTAGCTACTTTGACAAGATAACGATAATCGCGATGTGACAGTAGGCAGTAGTTTTTTGTGGTACAAGGTCGTGGTGCCCTCTAATAAATAGTTAAATCAGCGACTATTATTTGAAGGCAATGAATCGCGTATACACGCGTACCTAATTACTGCATTGCAACCCCTTTATAAGTGAAACAGGAGACTAGAAATTTCAATAAACAGTAATGAGTCCTAACTGAGAGTCGTATTGTCTCTAGTATTAGGTCTTTGTAGTTCGTATTTCAAAACTCTTCTTATCAATGCTAACAAATTCTTCTTCGAAATATCGAACAATATCAGCTGGTTGTTTTATACATTCACAGTAAATATTCATAAACATAAACATTTACATACAGGCACATACATTGCTTCTGGCCCCACACTAGGATACCCTGTGTCGTGGGTACCAGAAACAACGACATCACAAAGATAAAGATAAAGATAAAGATAAAGAGATTTATTTGTCAAACATGTGTACAGAAAGGTGGTATTAACATATTTAGTTCAGCATGTTTTGCCATAACAGGCGTATAAATTTTTATAATTATTGATAGTAATAGCATAGCATTAATATTATATCAACATCGTGAGTAAATTGTCAAAAAGATGCGAAATAAAAAATAAAAATCATTCCATGCGATAATAAATTAAAATGTCAAAGAAGAGAGGTCACAAGGATTGTATTAAATAGAATGTCATTGTTATGTCGAGAATATTGTATTGAGACGATGAACATATTTGTATATAGGTATTTAGTCAATATTATTATCAGTCAGAAATTCTATTGTTGTATAATAGCATTTTTCAATTAATATTTTTTTTTAATTTGTGCTTAAACAAGCCTAAGTCCAGTTCTCGTAATGCACTAGGTAGCTTATTGTAGATTACAGATCACAAACATGTAAACATCCAAGACCTGGGATTTTTTTTGCCTCCAGCCGGGATTCGAACCCGGGACCTCTCGCATGGTATGCAGGTGCACTACCGCTGCGCCACGAGGTCGTCAGTAGTGAACATATTAGTTGCCAGTAGTGCCAGCGTGTTCCTTCGCGTGGCAATAAATAAGCGTATAGCCCATGCCCACCCTACATACCTTTATTCTAATTACTGGTGAAAGAATTTTGTAAATCGGATAAGTAGTTTCAAATATTACCCCCCTACATACTGTTGAAAATTATCTTCTTATGCTATACTAGATATGCTTCATACGAGTATTGATCTGTGACAGATGTCTCTGAATCTGTGCTTCCGCTTTACTTCTCTCGTCCGATCCGGTGCCCCGCCCGGTGCCATGTAAATCTGTTATTTAGTCATCTATTGTGATCGTCTGCCACTCAATTTAAATATAAATCGTCTCTTTATATTCATCATCAGCCATTTAACGCCCACTGCAGGACATAGGCCTCCTTCGTGGTTTTTATAACCATGAGGGGTATTGCCATAATCGCCACGCTTGGCAGGCGGGTTGGCGATCGCAGTATGCGGTTGGAATCTCAGGAAGACGCTGCTGCCTGTCTCCTCGTAATTTATTTCCTTAGTCGCCTTCTACGACATCCACGGAAGGAAATGGAGTGACGCTATTCTTAATCCGGTGCCACACAGACAAGTCTCTTTATAATTATTAGTGAATAATATACACGGTGTAATTGAGTGCCTGGTGTATTTTTCATCTCCCATTGCGCACATAACCCTAAATCTGCAACACATACCAACTTACAAACCATAATTTTTGAACTGTTTGAACCCTTGTGTGAAATTGATAGTTTCATCAACGGGATGGGTGAAATTTTGCTCGACACAGTAAGCCCAAACATTGCACCCAAATTTAAATTCTGCCCAATAACCTCAGTAGACGTAGAACGCTCTTTTTCCGCTTACAAAAATTTATTAAGCGATCGTAGACACAATTTGTCTACAGAACATTTTAGAACAGTACTTAGTAGTACATATTTTTAAAGGTAAATTTTTAATTTCATTGTTACCTAAGTAACAGTTTTTGTAACAGTCTTGTAACAGTTTTTTTCACAAATACGATTTTCAGTACAAGCCTTTATAAGATAAAATAAAATATTTAAAAATATTACTTTTTATTTTTTCTTGTTTAATTGTATGCATATTTTGGCCCTTTTTAAGGATTTTCGTGCATATTTTAGCTATTTTACTTGCATATTTGCATGCATATTTTGGGCATTTTTTGGTGCATATAATTCGGTCTCTAAATATTAGTATAGATTTAGATCTACACGGATCTATCAGTTTCACTATTAGTAGTAACCCTTCTTTTTCCTGCATATTTTCATACAAAAACATGAGGCCTAAATATCAGCCCGCCATCCGCATGACAATTCACGCTAGTACAGTCGACAACAAAAAATGAGAAAGTTTTAGTTTAGAAGTTACTCGCTGATCTGGCAAACGTTTATTTATTTATTTTATATTTATTGAAAAAACCAACAGCGATACATAGTGCACTTACAAAACATACAGTGTTTATCATATGGCCAATTATAGGTTTCTCTTGAATGTTCTAGAGTATATAGGTAATCTTTGCTGTAGACGCCAACTAAAGGGTGTCACAAAAAAAAACTGAAAATATTCCATTCTAGGAATGGAAGAAGAAAAATCCAAAACCAATTTCATGATACGAAGAGTATTAGGCGAGGATACTGACAATAAAATAACATATATAACTAAATATTTAGTTTAGTTGTTTTGCCATATTAAAGCCTACGTCCTATTCTTAGACCTGCCAAATATACACAAAAAAAATCATAAAAATCAGTGAAGCCAGTAATAGTTAAAAACATAGATATCTGGCGCTAAAAAACTACCCCACTTTCAACTGTGGGAAGCCGGGCGGGGCCTGTCAATTGTGTTACCAATTGGAGCGAGTTCTGTATTAACAGTATTTATGCACCAGCCACCGTCAGACCGGCATCTTGTGAGGTACCTAGATGTTTCGACGGGTTATACACATAGAAGTCAACGGTTTGACGTTTTTGTATAAAACCAATCATAAGTCGCGCATGGCGCACAGAATGAACCAATCAGAGTGATTTACTCTGCAGCACATCTTGCGCTCATTTCATTGTACAGACTAATCGAAAGGACAGTAGCCGTTTTTGAGAGTGAATTTTGTAGGAAGAAATACTTCTATGGTTTGTTTATTCGTAGGGTGAAGCCGTTTCGGATGAGTTCGATAACAAACACCGTGACACGAGATTTTCATAGATAAGTTATTATATGACCTACATATAACTGTTACTCTCTTAATTCATTTGTAATTATAATTTATTACGGAATTGGCGATACCTCTTTGTAGTAGCTGGCCAGCGCAGCCGTCTAGTTTGATTTCGCATGGAAGAGAAATCGTAACATCGTTTTAGAAGTCAGTTGACAGTAGGAATAAAAATACTCGTAAAAAGAGAGTTGTTGGCTATTATCGATTTTGATTCAGGCTTACCTAGACATAATTGTACAGGAAACTCTATTCAGTGCCGAAATACAGAAAAATTAAATAAATTCATTTACTGATGTCACGAAACATGTTCGAACTGATGAATCGTCATCAACCCGTTACATATAATATTGGTTACATATAAGTCAAGATAATCAAAAATCCAACTATTCGCAGATCCCTTGTGACTTTTCCGTGGAACTAAAGCGTATTATGGAAAATGAAACCAACTGATACCCTATTTAAGAATTGCTGAGTCATACAACGAAAATTATAGTCATAGAGACTGGCGATGCTCATACATAGTGAAAGCGCTTCGTAACTAACCAAGGAAATCATTGAAATACACCCAAATTGAGGGCATTTGAACAAATTAGCCCTCTGTCTTGGTAGTCAAGCACGTTACTGCTAGACCAGAGGCATAGGCAGTCAAATTGTTGGCGTATTGTCACGAACGTCAAAACCCATATTTTCCTCCACTGCTATCTGTCATGAGGCCTAGTGTACATTCCAAGTATGTGACCTACTCCTATCCTTTTATTTCGTATTCCACACGCATCATGAAGAGCCTTTGCAGTAATACGGGCAAAACAACGTAATGCCTCCTTGTGTTGGTGGCCCGAAAAAACTCCTGAAGTAGATCTTGCAATATTGCGTCACTATTTACTTAAGACAGAAGATACTATATAAGACATAAACCAAAAGATTTATCGAAATATTACTCAGTAATATAATTTGAGTACGGGGTGGTAAAATATTGACGCTGGACCCGAAAGTTGCGCAAGCTGTACACGACAACAAAATATAATACTTTACCTATAAAATTTTGCAGGGAAATCAACTGATTATTTTTGATCACATACACACATACACAAACTCGCGCCTGTATCCCGAAGGGCAAGGCAGAGACCAGGGTGCCACTTACCACGACCCTGATTGCATTCAGGACCCTAACACGTGTGGCGTGTTGGAAACGCAACTTAGGGCTCTTACACGAATTAATGTTTTTACATTACACGACGTCGCGTTGTGCTACGACGAATTCGAGCCAAATACACCCAAATAAACGCGTCGTAGTACGGCGAGACGTTGTGTCGTCTTTATGTACCTACAACATACAAATACAATAGTTATTTGTTATACAAGAGTGCAAAGTTGCTTTTTGACCGCGTGCTCAATTTTGATGACAGAGCAAGCGAAGGATTCTAAAATCAGAATCCTGAGCGTTAGCGAGAGAATCTAAAGAGTACGAGGTGAAAAATCTTTGCACTCGAGTGCAACACGTAACTTTTCATCCCACCGAGGAAATGACTAAATGCAAAAAAACACATAACAAATTAAATTAAAAAACCGGCCTCGCACTTGGCCCGAACTCGCGCACGAAGGGTTCCGTACCATTATCTATACAACATTAGACACAAAGACAAAAAACCGGCCAAGTGCGAGTCGGACTCGCGCACGAAGAGTTCCGTACCATTATCTATACAACATTAGACACAAAGACAAAAAACCGGCCAAGTGCGAGTCGGACTCGCGCACGAAGAGTTCCGTACCATTATCTATACAACATTAGACACAAACATAAAAAAACAGCAAAAAAAATCATGTTTGTTGTATGGGAGCCCCCTTAAATAATTATTTTATTTTGTTTTTAGTATTTATTGTTATGGCGACAACAGAAATACATAATCTGTGAAAATTTCAACTCTCTAGCTATCACGGTTCTTGAGATACAGCCTGGTGACAGACAGACGGACGGACGGACGGACAGACAGACAGCGAAGTCTTAGTAATAGGGTCCCGTTTTAACCCTTTGGCTACGGAACCCTAAAAAGTAGTATAATAAATTCGGCACCATGGAGGTAGAAGTAAATATGTTTAATGATGTTTTGAATTTACAAACTTAGTGAACTCGATGTTCTAAATTCAATTTACTTTATCCTCTAGCGGATAAAAACGGCTTTTGCACTCTGATATCGAAGAGCAATAATACTTTTTCCGAGATGGGGGGATGAAAAGTTCTTTATTTCGTTATCCACTGCATCTTAGACTATATATAAACAATACAATTTAACAAGATTAACTTTCATCTAATTAATGAAGATATCTTTTTGGCAAAGATTAAAATTGCCCAGTGTGGGATCGCAGATCAACAAGCGGAAAAGAAAACCCTGTCAAATTGTGTATTGAAATTTGTCAAAACATTCTTATATAATCCTGTTTTCTTTGTTATTTCAGATCTCATTTTGGCAAATAAATATTTTTTGTATTTTGTATTGTATTTGTAAATTACGTGAAGCTTATGGAGGCAAATCATACTATAGGTATTTTTGGTTAACCCCTGGCTAACCTGCGGTAATTAATTCTGCTCACGTAACGTTATGTTGTTTTAATAATACCCAAATGTTCGGAGGTTAAATGGCGGTGACCTGGGGCCTGTTTCATAGAACTAAAATTCATAAATCCATCCTATGCTTCAGATTTAGAAAGTACTATCGATACTGTTTGTTGTGTAGATTGTGTAAGTTTATATATAAGGATTGTTACCAAGAGATTGCCGATAAACTGTATTAGGAGAATGAAATTGTAGTTTTTCATGTTTTATTACGAATAAACATAAATAAATGAAACATTATATAAATGGTTTCCTATGACAATTCGATGTACATTGCAAAGTTGATCAACCCACAGACTAATAAAACGGCTCTGCTACGCAATGTACTTCGAATTGTCATAATAAACTACGTTTACGAAACTCGCCCTTGAAAAGGTTCTACAGTTCAAACTTGTTTATACAGGGTTGCCTCCGAAATGCGCAGTTCCTGAAACATGGCAATTAGGAGTTTTGATTTGCAACAACATATTTGTTGTAAGGCTTTTTACGGCTTACAAACCAAAGCAGTCGTCGCGGTCGTGATGGTGGTGAAGGTCATTCATTTACTGCAGGAGTATGTTGCATCATTTACTCCAGTAGTTTTGGAACTACAACTTCCGGAAGCACTACACACTTAAGAATAACACACACCAACGCGGTGGCGGTGGCGGTGATGGTGGCGGTGGCGGTGGCGGTGGCGGTGGTGGTGGCGGTGGCGGTGGCGGTCCGTACATACATCGTTTAGTTATTTCACATAAAGAAACCATTGCAAACGTATATTGGCAGTTACCCTTACGGGTAACGGGTCTGCATTATTTTCAACTGCAAAGTTAAATTTGTATTTATTTGCTCGGTACCTCGAGGGCACGAGTCTTACTCGCACTTTAGCGGTTAATTTTGAATTAAATAGGCATTAATCATTTGTGAGTGGTTGACCAAAAAGGGACCTCAAGGGAAAATAATTGATTTAGAGAAAATCGCGTTTGAAGTTTCGTGTTTAAACAGATTTCGCTCACAAAATCTAGTGTACGCTGTGTATAAAGTGTAATTTTTCCAAAACTGCCTCGGCTCACAAAAAAAAAAAATCATCAAAAAATAACTACGGCACCTAAAAATATACTGGTTAGACCAAAACAAAGCTAAAATACCACAGATAAAAAATTCAAATAAAAGAATAACGGTTTCCAATCCCTCTAGGTCCCTTTTTGGTCAACCACTCACATTTAATTAAAAAGGTTGAATAGGTTATTGGCGTTGAATTTTATCCGTTATGGCGCATGGCGCTATAACCATTTGAGACTATCAACTTGAGTTTATCCTCCTCAGTCCTGACCTTGAAAATAACAATTGAAAACCATTGTTATTTTCAAGGTCAGGACTGAGGAGGTTATACCTCGAAAATATAAACAGGTAATGCATATTATGTAAATGGTTAGCCATTTATGGTACAAAACATGTCCGAGATAGTATTATTTGCAGATGACACGTCACTTATTTTTAAAATTAGGAGACAAAAAAATACCTAATCTTGACGATGCAAATAATGCTCTCTCGCATGTATTGGATTGGTTCACGGCAAATAATCTGCTTCTAAATTGCAAGAAGACAAAATGTATAAAGATTACCTTACCAAACGCAAGATTAGTTGAAAACAACATTGTACTCGGAAAAGAAAAACTAGAATTTGTAGAAGATACCGTTTTTCTAGGCATCACAATCGATTCAAAATTGCAATGGGGTCCTCATATTGTAAAACTAGCACACAGGCTTAGTTCTGCAGCATATGCAGTCAAAAGAATTAGAGAGCTCGCTGACGTTGCAACTACATAGGTTTGTTTATTTTAGTTACTTCCATAGTATTATGTCCTACGGCATACTACTGTGGGGTCGGGCAGCAGACATTGACACGATCTTCATCTTACAGAAGAGAGCTACCTGATTTATTTACAAGCTAGGTTGTAGGGACTCGTTAAGGGATTTCTTTAAAGAAACTTATGAAAATATAATGTATGTTAGAAAAAACATCAGCAATTTCGAAAATATTGGTAGCCATCACAATATTGATACTAAGAATAAACATAAATTGTCATTTCCACGTTTGACTTGCAAAAGTTAATACATCCTTTATGGGGCACTGTATACGTTCCTACAATAAGATTCCTCAAGATATATGTTAGAGTTACCACCGACGCGGTTTAAAAAATGTATTAAGCATACTCTGTGCAAAAAAGCCTATTATAACATTAAGGATTATTTGGAAGACAAGGATGTCTGGTATTTAAATAATGTTAACAGGAACGATTGTAACTATTGTATTGTACATTTAAGTTGATAACTCTGTTAATTAAGCAATCCTGTTTAAAAAGAATAAATCTGGAGTTTCTTTGTTAGCTTCTTCTCGGCATAATCTATTAATTGTGAAACTAACAGCTTTGACGTTCATTATGTAAACATTTTGTTTTTATAGTGAATAAAATTTTTGTCTTTGACTTGACTTTGGTATCATTACGCTACGTCCTTAAAAAGGACTTACTGGTAATGAGAGGCTTATTGGTTCAGGCAAACTTTTCGAATAGGTAGAAAGGCTTAGCTATGAATATTGTGATAAATCGTAAATTATTGAGTTGTCGGCAAGGCAAACACCTAACATTATTAGACCACATCTCCGTTTACCATCAGGCGTAACTAGAGTCAAGTGTTTACCTGTCCTAATAAAAAATGTGTTGTAAAGCTTTATTTGATTGAAAAAAATTAAATACTATATTTTGGTCAATTAAGACAAAAATATCGTTCTGTTTTGGAACGGATGGGTGGCCGAGATAGCTGGCGGCTGTTTACCCACCGACCGCCGCGCCGCACTGCGGTCAGAGGGTAAACGACCCGGTCGTCGGTCAAGACGGCAGAGAGCCCGTGGATGCGGATGGCGAAAAAAGGCCCGAGTGGGCAGAGGTGGGTTGATGATAAGGATTGACAAGAAAACTAGGCGAAACGAGTATCTTAGGGGAAGGTGAATCAATTGTTACGTAGTTCATAGTAAAATTATGTTGGGCGCATTGAAAATGAGCTGTTTTGGGTAATGTTTGTTGAAAAAAATGCGGCTGTCATGGGTTCGATTTCCGCAACATCTGGTTGAATCGATTAGGAAGGTATTTGATTGGTACAATCACAGAACAAAACAAACATATGGCTTATGTTTGGATGTTTTCTATTTTGTATTGTGTTCTTTTGGTTAACATAGTTATTAATACTTTTTGGCTAGGACAAGTTATCGTGTTTTGTAGATTATTTGTCAATGATAGAAAACGTATATTGACCAAGACCTGTCTTTGTTCGCAGATGTCCAGAAGTTCAAGCCCATTTGAACCTAAAAAAATATAAGAACCAAAATGTTTCCGCTAACAATATTGTCATTCGTGTTTCTGCTAAAACACATTGTCTCCGAAAACCTGTCTCTTTTTGACGTCAAGGAGACAGTAGCACTGCTCAACGACACTTATGATGGACAATACGACTCATTCGATGGCGAGAGCCGTTTAGAGTTAGCCCAAAGTAGAAACGACCAAGATTTTAATAGCACTACGGACTACTACCACTTCCCCAGCCACCAATCCATAAACCCGAAGCTCCCAAAATCCAAAACATTTGACGATTACAAGCAGAGATGCGACGTCAGTCACAACGAATCCGAGAAGACAAACTTCATTGAGCCCAATATTCTTGACTCCATCTATTTGAACAACATCTACTCGCGCGTTACAACAAACTTGATCGAGGAAAAGGTCTCAGTGGAAACAATGGAGTCGAATGGCGTGAGTCTGTCCGATGTCGTTCGCAGTGAGTGCGGTGGCAATAAGGTGTGTCCAAAAATGACTGCAAACTGGACTGAGGGCAATGTTATCACAGTCGGATTCTTGGGATCTTACAGCCAGAGTCAGGTATGTCGCTTGTTTATTTAATAGTTATATTTTAATATCTAGCGGTAGCGCAGCGCTAGGACGCCATCGTCACATTCGGGAGGTCGTGGGTTCAAGTCTCGGCATGAACCAATGACTTTGTACATTTATGATTTAGAAATACCACTAACTGAGAAGGAAAACATCGTGAGGGAAGCCTAGTGTCTGAGGTATTTACATCCGTATGCTACGCTACGCATAATGGCCCAACTATGAGGCAAAGCGCGAAAGTCTCAGGTCTAACTAGGTATATTTAGTAAGAAAATGCCAATATATTAAGTTTACAACGCTTTAATGAAATGAAAAACCTGAACTTGTCTTTCTTTAAAACCGTTTCTTTAGTAACGATATTTAAACCACTTTTTAGGGTTTGCGTTATTTCATGTGTTTAAATGTGTGGCTGAAACTGTAGTCCACTCGGATTATGGTGTACACATTATCATCATCATCATCAGCCATTGGACGCCCACTGCAGGACATAGGCCTCCTTCACGGTTTTCTAACCATGAAGGGTTTTGCCATAATCGCCACGCTTGGCAGGCGGGTTGGCGATCGCAGTATGCGGTTGGAATCTCAGGAACACGCTGCTGTCCGTTTACTGGTAAACACATATATTTTGTCAATTCAGATTTTTATCTCGGTTTATAGGCGTTACGTTGCATTCGTTGAGGCTGCTCGTGTCAAAGTTACCTCAGATTTACTGCTATATGGCCAGAAGCGGTATCGAATATAGTTATAGTCAAACTTCAACAGCTGTAGCTTAAAAAAAAACAATGGTCTCGGAAATGGCATCCGCATATTCCACAGTACTTTCTCAGTACTCATTCAAGCACTTCTTACTTCACTGCCACTTATTGTTCATACCTCAGCAAGTCAGGTGCAGCACAAAACCAGCGCTAGTCGCCTTTGACTAGCATTTTGCTGAGCTGCAACCTTTTTCTGTTGTAGCACTTGTGTTCGGCATGATTGCATTTGGTTCTATTATTATATTCTTTTTGTTGCACTAACCCGTGCTGAGGAAAATTTTAAAAACCTATTTAGAGGCTAAAATTCCACCCATGCCGGGACTTGAACCCGCGACCTCTGGCTAACCGTGCCAGCGCTCTCCCAACTAAGCTTATGGGCAAGTGCAGGCATTAGTGAAATTTCGAGCCTCTTTACAAACTTATCTGTATTACCTACGTACAGGCAGCGACATCTGGCCGAAGCGAATTAAATCACTTGCAGCCCCGAGTAACCCACTTTGCAGTTAGGTTTTTAAATCGGAATGATATCGCTGTACCTACATGCTACCTACCCAACATGCTACTCGTTTCTCGTATACCGGCTATCTTAGTATACTCTGTTGAAAACAACCAATTCTTGTACCAAGATCGCTGGTGTACACGATACGATTAGCTTCTGATTAACTAAAATATGTCACTCTGTCCAAACGTACTAAAATCGTGAAAACGCGGCGCGCGGCGCCGGTTTGCCGTTCAAATAATACAATGCCCGTGCGCAAATCCATACCCACCTAGCATTTGACGGAATTCATGAACATAATACTATAACACCAAATTTTGTGGTTCGTAGTTATTGGATTCGCCCACGTGTAATGAAATTATAGATTAAATCAGTAATTAATTTAACAAGTTCGTCCACCCCTTCGTCCGTAAATTATTGTAGGAGTTGGCTCGCATTGAAACGCTGCATTGAATATTCAAGTCAATGGCTTTGCCCTTTCTATTCGCCGTTCATTAAAGCAGGCGTTAAGTACAAATGACATATTTATCAGAGGTTTTATAAATGGACGTGACTGACAGTGAATAAATATTTAGGGGTCCCTTAGCTTTCATAAGCGCCAAGTGCAGAGATGGTGGACCAACGATGCGTGTGCTATTTTTATTAACGATAAAATGTTGGGTCATTTATTGGACAAAGTACACTCAGGCAGGGTTAAGTTTAGACTTCTGCAATCACAGTAAAACATGTTGATTGATTGATGTCATCCATGCCGATTCGGCTACGGTGACTGCTGTTGGACCATTAGGCTTCGTTGATGTGCCCGAATGTGACTGACGTAAGCAATCTTGGCGGTAAACGTACCTCCGCACATGCCACATTTCAAAACTCCATTTACTTAATTATGTGGCCAGGTTGACTAAAACATAAGTATTTTAAAAACATATTTTAAATTGGTTTTTAAAATAGGTTTTTATAAGTATGACAGTCGAGAGCCAACTTTAAGGAACTAAAAGCGGGAAAACTTACCTTTATTCACACTTTATGTAACAATTTTCACTATTTAATATTTTGTTGGTACATTGCTCTCTTAATTTACATTTAAACATAAACAAACAGTTACATACAGTCACATGCATTGCTTCTGGCCCCACGCTAAGATACCCTGTGACGTGGGTACCAGAAATTGTTTCATCACAAACATGTAAACCTCCAAGACCTGGAGTTTTTTTTTTGTCCCCAGCCGGGATTCAAACCCGGGACCTCTCGCATGTTTTGCAGATGCACTACCGCTGCGCCACGAGGTCGTCAATTTAAAATCAATACTAGTGACATACTAGTCAATACTAGATACTCACCATAGTGATTGCACATTAATGGTATCTGCAACTTTTTTGCCATGCTCCACGAGTAGGGTAGCAATGGACGCGCTCTATTTTATGTTCTTTTATTTGATATTGAACAATATCAAAGTGAGAAATTTGGCTTTTACTTCTACTAGTAATACTTTGCACAATATACATATTTTATTACTGTCTTTATTTAGTTTCTGTTTGTTTTTCGAACTGATTATTAATTTTAGACTTCTTATTTATAATGTTTTTATCTTCTTGATGTGTATTTGGTATACATTTCCAAATCACCGCGTAACTACTAAATACATGCTTTAGGTTGTTTATCTTTCCCAAAGCCGATCTTAGTTATGAACATACACTTTCTGTATTATGTGGTGGCCAACTGAAGTTGCTGTCTATTAATAGACCAAGATAGTTTTGTAACTCCTTCATTAATTCACATTGGTATAGGCTGTAATTATTGATAGTTATGGCCTTTACTTGTTATTACATCGTGCTTATAACTGCTACGTGCCGAGTATATACGAAGAAATTCGATATACGAAGAAGGCGACTAAGGAAATAAATTTTCAGGAGACGGGCAGCAGCGTCTTCCTGAGATTCCAACCGCCAACCCGCCTGTCAAGCGTGGCGATTGTGGCAAAACTCCTCATGGTTATGAAAAGGCCTATGTTCTGCAGTGGGCGACAAATGGCTGATGATGATGACTGTTAACAACGTAGTTTTCAATGGACTTGTGCGATTCGAAGCAAATTGGATCGGTACTCGGAATTAGAGCCATCGTCCACGATGACTTAAAAGCTCGATTACGGCGCGCGGGCGCAGCGTTTCCGCAAGAATGGAATGCCGTTTGCCATTGCCAAAGAGGGGGTTTGCCCGCGTTTATATATATTTTTATTATAATCTATTATAACAATTGTCAACAGACGGTGTTCGGCGCGCTGCCACTGGCGGTGGCGGCGGTGAACCGCGAGCCATCGCTGCTGCCGGGGCTGCGCCTGCGCTTCGTGGCTGCCGACATCGGCAAGCCGCAGCCGCAGCTGCCGCTCGACAGAGACAGTCTGTCCTTGAGGTACTTACTTCATTATCATCATCAATGGCCTTTACATCTATCGAAGATAGTTCATGTTAATTTTCATTTATTGCAGTCATGTTGTACGATAAGATGCCTCTAGGGCGTGGCAATTTTTGTTTTTAAATATTGTTTGTTTTGTGTGCCATCATCATCACTCAGTCACAAGAAGTCCACTGCTGGACATAGGCCTAATCTATGGATTTCCAAAAAGACCGGTTGGAAGCGGCTTGCATCCAGCGTCTTGCTGCCACTTGGATGAGGTCTTCTGTCCATCTTGTGGCTGGTCGTCCTAAACTACGCTTGCCGATAATGTGGTCTCCATTCGAGAACTTTTCGGCCCCATCGGCCATCAGTTCTGCGTGCTATGTGCCCCGCCCACTGGCATTTTTATAAAATCAGCGTGTGGATCCGATTTCCTTCCGTGGATGTCGTAGAAGGCGACTAAGGAAATCAATAACCAGGAGACGGGCAGCAGCGTCTTCCTGAGATTCCAACCGCATACTGCGATCGCCAACCCGCCTGCCAAGCGTGGCGATCATGGCAAAACCCCTCATGGTTATGAAAACCATGAGGGAGGCCTATGTCCTGCAGTGGGCGTCAAATGGCTGATGGTGTATCTATCTGTCTATTTTACTGCATTCCACAAGTATACTAATACCTCTTTTTCTTCTACTGCTGCTACTAAGTAGAGGCAAAACAAAAACCATGTTTGGCACAAGGAAAACTGATTGTTTTGTGAGCAAGGGCCTTTTGGATATTTGAACGGAATAATTTTCCGAGAATCTTTTAGTTTTATGGGCCCTCACTACGTAAAACGGCCGTCATAAAAGATGTTTTATTAAGTCTGCCTTGTGTGTATGTAGATAGATAGGATATTTTTTATTGCATGTACGCCAGGAATTACATTGGACACTTGAAAAATAAAACAGTTCATTGGCAGCCTTACTTCTAAAAGTATTGTAATATCTAGAACATTATACCTCGTCACAACTACATAGCCGTTTCATCTGGTGACTAGAGAGAAAGAGAGACGGAGCTCGCATCATCGGTTGTTCGTCTCTGAGTCAGATTGGTCGGTTCGTCGGTTGCTCGTCTCTGAGTCAGATTGGTCGGTTCGTCGGTTGCTCGTCTCTGAGTCAGATTGGTCGGTTCGTCGGTTGCTCGTCTCTGAGTCAGATTGTTTGTTTCGTCGGTTGTTCATCTCTGAAGTCAGATTGTTCGGTTTGTCGGTTGCTCGTCTCTGAGTCAGATTGTTCGGTTCGTCGGTTGCTCGTCTCTGAGTCAGATTGTTCGGTTTGTCGGTTGCTCGTCTCTGAGTCAGATTGTTCGTTTCTTCGGTTGTTCATCTCTGAGTCAGAGTGTTCGGTTCGTCGGTTGCTCGTCTCTGATTCACCGTGACTAAGCTCTGCGAATCAGAGCGAAACCTGGTCAAACTCCTACGACAAAAAATAAAGTAAGTGAATCCGGAATTAAGCTAACAAGATACATCTACACTGTACAACGAAAAACAGACGTAAATGTGAAGCTGGCTAGAGAATTTTGCTTCTTGAAGGAAATAGAATAGAGAGGAGACTAGAAAGCCATTCCACTGAGTAAACATGCACACAGGATGGTCAACACTGCGTCTTGTCATTGGCATGCATAAGTATAAGTACCCAGGGTTATTTCAAGCGCACAACCTGAAACATGTCGGTTAGAGTTTGTAATTATTTACAATTGTAATTGTAGAATAATCAAGATGGAGGGAAATCAATTATCACACACCTAATTGAGTGTTTTTTCGGCCGATGCACTAGATAGACCTCATATTTGAAGAAGAAGAAGAAGAAGAAAGACATTTATTATACCAACAAGATACATCACAGAAACAAAATAAGCACATAAGTAACATAATATGCACAACACAGAAGGAAAACTAAATACACAACAGACAAAACGAATAAATAAAACAGGACTGTAGATGTAGCCTGTGGTGTATCTACATTGCCACAAAAGGCAGCTGACTCAGCGTTGTGCTGAGGAAGTGATCCCTCAGCGCTGATTTTCAGTCAGTGCCTACGGTAACCCATAATTGTACTACGGAGTGCGTGCCGTGGTGCAATAAAGTAAAAAAAATAAATGAAATATCGTCATAAAATACTTACATATATTATTAGTTTTAAATTAATATGTATGAAATATAAAGGAACACCATAATAAATTAAATTCAATAAGTAAATATAAGTGAAAGAAATATAAGTGAAGGAGAAGAGAGGGGAGGATACACACCAAAATAAATAAAAAGTAAATACATGCCCGACATTACGCAATGGTGGCCTATGATTTAGTTGATGCGATTACATAGTCGGTCATTTTACTAAATAGTAAAAGTAGAAGTAAAAGTAAATCAGAGTCAGAAGCGGCGAAAAATCGGGCGGGATAGTCTCTGCTGTTCAAGCAAATATACCTTGAGCTTGCGCCCAAAGGCATACCTACTGGAAGCGTCACGGACTGGGGGAGGTATATCATTCCAGCACTTGGACGCCGCAAAACGGAAACTACCTCGAAAAGCCATCGTACGGTGCACAGGGATGATAATCGTATCCTTGTGAACTATGCGTTGTCTCGACGAAAACTCAAGTTTCCTGTATAGATAACAGGGTGTTTTCGTGCGCACTACTCCAAAAAGGAGCTTGGCAAGGTGTAGTTGTCGTCGAGCCTCCATGTTCAGGAGTTTTGCGTCGTTCAAGTACGGGGTGATATGGGATCTGGGAGAGATTTTGAAACAAAACCGTGCGCATGCGTTTTGCACACGTTGTATTAATCTTCTCGTCCTGCCAAAAATACAGCCACCATAAACGACATCACAGTAGTTCAATCTAGATAATATCAACGATTCACATAGACTAACACGCAAATCAGTTCTAAGGTAATCGCGTATATTATATAAAATCTTAAGGCGGTAGAAGCAGTTGCTCACAACATTGCAGATATGGTTTTCGAAGCGAAGTTCACCATCTAGCAGCAGTCCGAGGTTTCTGGCTTTCCTTTCTGACAACCCTTTTCACTGGTTCGCCCTTAATAACTATATCGTTGACGGCAAGAGCCTCTACTGTATTATGAATTTGATGTTTAGTTCCAAGCACTTTTTATGATAAACATATAAGGTAGTGATTGTTAAAAACATAGATGTCTAAATTAGCGCTAAAAGTGACCCCACGTTCAATTGCGGGATGGTGGACAGGGCTTGTCAATTGTGTTACCAATCAGAGCGAGTTCATTATTACTCGGCAAAATATTTATACCTTTCACTAAATGAAATGAGCGCAAGATGTACTGCAGAGTAAATCACTCTGTGATTGGTTCATTCTGTGCGCCATGCGTTACGTGAACGTTGATTGGGCGATAGTAAGTGACAGCGTAACGATGATTGGTTTTATACAAAAACGTCAAACCAATAACTTCATTGATGTATACCCCGTCGAAATATCTAGGTACCTCGCAAGATGGCGGTCTGACCACCTGTATAAAACCAATCATCGTTACGCTGTCACTTACTATCCCCCAATCAACGTTCACGTCACACATGGCGTACAGAATGAACCAATCACAGAGTGATTTACTCTGCAGCACATCTTGCGCTCATTTCATTTGGTAATCCTTCTCTTCAAAACAGGCTTTGGCGCAGTTACTATGAAAAATAAAGCAACCTACACCTTTTGCTCGGATAATGAAATCTTTTCTTTGATCGTGAGGTGAGTGGATCGAGTAATTAAAAAAATGCTCAGATTAATTACAGCTGATTGAAAATTAAAGCTGATGAATTCAGTAAAAGATATTACAAATGATATCTTATTTCTCTGCCGTATTGTGAACTTTGTTGACCGCTTTGGCTGAATAAAACACTGGTGAAGTGCCAGTGTGATTGTCAATATTATTTGTATACTATTATAAATATTTGTGTACTTAGACATTTAATTTTTGGGGGTCATTTGGGGGTAGGGGGTCACTTGCAAAAACCGCATGCAGCGAAAACATGTCACCTCAGCGACGGCTGTAACTCTGTAACTACGTGTCGTGTGAAGTGTGCAATTCATTTATAATTGTTGAGTAGAGCAAAGCTGCCATTACCAGTGCCTAAAATGTTCTACAAACATTACATAACTAAATAACATAAGCAGCCCAAATAAGTCCCACTGTAGGGCGCAGGCTTTCTCTCAGGGATAGTCTATGGGCTTAATCAACACGCGTGCCCACCGCGAATTGGCGATTTCAAGTGCTGAGGTATGTGAATAGCTCAGACACTTTTCTCACGATGTTTTCCTTCGCCGTTAGCGAGTGGTATTGCTACTATAACTTTACAAATGTACATAACTTAGAAAACAAAGTCATAGGTACGAGCCTGGGTCTCTCGCTTCCGAGTCCAATGTTTTACCCACTAGGCTACCATCGCTGTTCCACAAACTTTCGACGAAATGGTTTTATTGTGCGAGCGAGCGATAAATTCAATAAAATTGTTACACATCTTGACATAGATTTGTTCAATACATCCACATTCTAAGACGTTTAATTAGTGCGCCATTTTTGCGGGTGGACCATAGGTGCTCAAATATAATTAAAAATAAATAAATCAAAAATGTTTTAAAAACTGAGGACTTGTGGGGTATGTCAGTAAAATTGTTAGTTCAGTGATCCATGTCCTAGCTTTGCCGTTAGCAAAAATTTTCAATAAATGTGTAGATGAGGGAGTATTTCCGGACCTCATGAAATATAGTAAACTAGTACCCTTATTTAAAAGTGGTGATAAACACGATCCAACCAATTTTAGACCCGTCTCAGTACTACCAGTATTAAGTAAAATATTTGAGAAAATCATCTTAGATCAATTACTTACGCATTTCAATAATTACCAACTCTTTCATAGCCAGCAATTCAAAGTCAAAAAATTTTATTCACTATAAAAACAAAATGTTTACTTAATGAACGTCAAAGCTGTTAGTTTCACAATTAATAGATTATGCGAAGAAGAAGCTAACAAAGAAACTCCACATTTATTCATTCGGTTTTACTAAAGGGCGGAATACAACAGACGCCGGAGTTATGTTACTTAAACATATTTTCAGCGCGTGGGAGGATCGCAAGGATGCAGTAGGCATATTTTGTGATTTATCAAAAGCATTTGATTGTGTAGACCACGAAACGCTACTCCTAAAGTAAAAACACTACGGAATAAAGGGTGCAGGTTTAGATCTTTTAAGATCGTATTTAGAAGGAAGGGTCCAAAAAGCAGACGTAAATTGGATTAAATCCTCGGGTTCACTTGTAAAAATAGGAGTCCCGCAGTAATCTATCTTAGGGCCGCTCCTTTTCCTAGTCTATATACATGATTTACCGTTTATGGTACAAAAAATGTCTGAGATAATGTTATTTGCTGATGACACTTCACTTATTTTTAAAATAAGGAGACAAGAAAATAATTTTGGCGATGCAAATAATGCTCTCTCGCAAGTACTAGATTGGTTCACAGCAAATAATCTGCTGCTAAATTCTAAAAAGACAAAATGTATAAAGTTTTCCTTACCTAACGTAAGAGTAGTTGAGAACAACAAAGTAATAATAATTGGACATGAAAAACTAGAATTTGTAGATGATACTGTATTTCTGGGTATCACAATCGATGCAAAACTACAATGGGGTCCACATATTGTAAAATTAGCACACAGACTTAGCTCTGCAGCATATGCAGTGAAAAAAATTAGGGAACTCACTGACGTTGCAACTGCTAGGCTTGTTTATTTTAGTTACTTCCATAGTATCATGTCCTACGGTATACTACTATGGGGCCGGGCAGCAGACATTGAGACTATCTTCATTTTGCAGAAGATAGCGATCCGATTTATTTACAAGTTAGGTAGTAGGGATTCGCTAAGAGATTTCTTTAAAGAAACCAACATCCTAAAATATTATGTACGTTAGAAAATATATCAAAGACTTCGAAAATGTTGGTGGCCACCATAATGTAAACTAGAAATAAACATAAATTGTCATTTCCACGATTTCCAAGATTATTTAGAAGACAGAGATGTTTGGCATTAAACAGTAGATTAATATTAATTACAGGACGATTGTGACTAGTGTTCAACACATTCATGACTAATATTTTAAGTTGAAAACCCTCTTAAAGAAGTTAAAACGTGTTTTGAAAAGAATAAATGTGGAGTTTCTTTGTTAGCTTCTTCTCCACACAATCCATTAATTGTGAAACTAATTGACGTTCATTAAGTAAACATTCTGTTTTTATAATGAATAAAAATATTTGAATTGAATTGAATTGAATTGAATTACTATGTAATTGTGCATTTTAAAATCATATTTACATATCTATATACATACATAAACTTACGCCTGTATCCCAGATGGGTAGGCCACGGACCAGGGACTGCCACTTGCCACAATCCTGACAGATCACTATCGCTTCCTTAACATTCATTAGTCGTTGCATGCACGCACGCCGGTTTCGGGTACTTTTTATCTTGCCCTTCGCTAATACATCCCCCATTTGGTCGAAGTATGTCCACCTGGGGCGTTTTTTACCGACCCTTCCACCATCTTCATCCATCTTTCCATCTTTTCTACTTTATTGTCTATACCTAGTTAGTATAAGTTATGTGTTTGAAGAAGCAAGAAGTCGTATGTATACGCGAGAATCTGTTATTAGCTCTTATTAACCTATGTTTAGTCTATTTTCTTCTAGTCTATTTGGTCTAGTTCTATTACCTACTAGTATGTTTCCTATTCTGTTAAATGTTTAAGAGTCGATGATATGCGTAAACAAGTAAAAGTACGTTGGGAAACTTGTCATCTTGTGTCAAACTTAAATTTGAGTAACATTGCTTTATACCATAGGAGCCACAAAAAAAGTCAAAATATATTTTTCGGGTTTTTCCGGTTACCGAAAAATGCTAAAAATCAAGTTACGTGCCTCACACGACTATCGAGCACATTGGAAATGAAACGAGTCGTTCAGACTCTTCGAATTTTCCAAAAGGGTTAGGTTACATAGGCCCTTAACCCGATCGTCTTGGTTTTAGGCTAAAATTGTAGCTGACTAAATTATCCAGGGGATATTTTCTCAAATTCATGATATCATTCTTCGTTTCCAAAATGTCGAGCACCAAAAAAAAAATCGGAATTTTTATTTTCACTATTTTGGCCACAAGTTTTTTTGTTTTTGACTTTCTGCTTCTTTCTGCACCTTACAGCTCTCGTGAATTACGCGTCTTTTCAATATCATAAGGAGTTTTAAACTCTCCGAGGTATAAGGGGATCGCACTTTTTCGTCGGAGTCTGCGGTGGAGCGAACGATAAGACATTTCCAATGTCAAAAACTTATTAGGTTGACGTTTTTTTATTGCATTCTAACCGTTTTTAACAAGGGCGTAGGTGCAATGCGGTGGGCTGTGACTGGAAGGGAAGAGCCGAAGATCGGGCTCATAGACGTGTCTTGAGAGAGGCCTTTGTCCAGCAGTGGACTGACACCGGCTGATTATGATGATGATGATGTAGGTGCTTAAAAACATTATTTTACGAGATAATTAAACTATTGATAAACGCTACTTACATTCTAAGGCGTTACGTGCAGGATGTGACGTCATAGTTTGAGCCCGTTTTCGATGTCGCGTTTTTGTACCACGCGACTAGGATAAGTTTTTGATGGGTTATATCATGAAAAGTATTAGACGTAGAGAAAAAAACATTACCACGTTAATTTATCTTTTAACATGGCCTCTTCGATTATATGAAAACAATTTTTTGTGGAAGTTCTCTATTGAGTTGGTTGGCGCCGAGCTACAAGAAGCTCGGTCTACAGTTTTTTTCTAACTTCGTCACTTGTCATCCTGCTATTGTTTATCTATGGGCCAGTGAATTAGTTTTTGAGTGAAAACAAAAAAAAAACTTAAAATCCTATTTAATTTAAACCTAACGTACCTAAACCTAATAAAACTATGGATTTATACTCTGAAATAAAATGGGCATAAGTAAATATATATAGAGGCTAAAAATTCCACCCATGCCGGGACCTGAACCCGCGACCTCTGGCTAACCGTGCCAGCGCTCCCCTAACTGAGCTAATGGGCAAGTGCAGGTATGGGCGAAATTTGTGCGAATGTCCTCAGCACGGATTAGTGCAACAAAAAGAATATAGCATTAAAATGTGAAAATTACTTTGCTAAATTCCGCCAAAATCCCACAAGCACCATGCGGTTCGTTAATGCACCGCCCTCTCTCCCACTTTTTCAAGCAGAAGCAAGACACAAACACACCACCACCGACACCAATACTTGCTGACAAATTTCGCCTCTAACACGAGGCATCCTCAGGCTCCGATGGTCGACCGACAGTATTGGTGCGTGCGTGCGTGCTTGCGCGCGTGCGTACGTGCGTGCGTGTGTGCGTGCCGATGTGTAATGTAATCATCCTTTTTTTCATCTGACCAAGTTTCAAACGGGTAAATCATTGACAAAAACCCTACTTCACCAACAGGGTGATGACGCAGATGCGCGACCTGGGCGTGGCAGCGTTCTTCGGCCCAGACCGCACGTGCCACACGGAAGCCAAGCTGGCTGCCGCCTGGAACCTCCCTCTGATCTCCTATGTAAGTCATACATTTCATGTTTGTGTTTTTCCTGGTACAATAAAGAATATTCATATCTTATCTTATCTTATCTTACATTTGTATGGGGTGCGGGAATTGTCCCAATTGTCATTGGTATTAGTACAATAGTATCAACATACAAGTAAAATCTAAATGTTTTATTCAAAATAGCACAGAAACTGCGACTTAAAGATGCGACTTTAGATTTAGGCAAGTTACTACCCTAGATGTCTGTACCACCCTCCCCGTAATATTAAACGTATGACCCCGATAGTAAAGGAGAAAAGTTACTATGATGCAAAACACTCCAATGGCCAACTGTGATCGTCTAGTCTAGTGAGGACCCTTCATTGTGAACGTATTAATAACCCAAGAACTTTTAGGATATGAGATTGAGTAATGAGTGCATGTAAGAGATCCGTTAAAATAATAAAAGTGGAACTAAGAACATTCAGTTCAAATCAAATGTTTATTAGAAAAGGTAAATTTTAGAAAGATTCGAAGAAACTAAAATAGCAATAAGCAACATTAAATAAGCAGAAGCGAGACAAGATTGGGATAAAGAAGGAAAATTTTAATAAAGAAGTTAAGTTTAAAGACAATAAATTAAAGGTTAAATAAAATAAATTCCATGTAAATAAAATAAGATTATAATAGCAAAATATTTGAAATAACTACTTGTCATACTACTACACATGTGAGTGTTTTAGTATAACGTCCCCTACCACAGGCCGGTTAAGGCAGACATTATTAACCAGCTAAGTTGATAATATTGGATAAGAAGAAGTGAGTGCAATACTCAATTATCTACTAGCCGATAGTGCTAATTATATCTACCGTGGATGGGGATTGGCCACCACTACGTTATACTGTTAATATATACTTAGAAATAATAAAACTATGACTGACTAGAAATAAGAATACAATGATTCATTATTCCGAGTCTATGCCTTAAGAAAACATACATGATTAACGCAAGAATTGGCAAAGAGACGTTCAGCAGTACAATGCATTGGCAGACGAGAGTGAGAGAGGTAAAAAACCAAATGCACAAAGTACGTTGGAATAAGACTTCATCGAAGCTTACCAACACTGAAACAGTCCGGCCAAACCCACGCAACCATGAAATGTCACCCAAAGACATAAGTCATACAAATAAATTTAATAGAAGCAATAAAAGCTTTGAGCAGGCAGAGATATATTAAGACTCAAGTCACTTCACACAATTAACGCAAGAAACGGCAAAGGGATGTTCAGCAGTACAATGCATTGGCAGACGAGAGTGTGAGAGAGGTAATAACCAAATGCACAAAGTACGTTGGAATAAGACTTCATCGAAGCTTACCAACACTGAAACAATCCAGCCGAGCTCACGCAACTATGAGATGCCACTCAAGGACAAGTCAAACATAATAAAAGCTTTAAGCAAGTATAGAGATCTTAAGACTCAAGACGCTTCACACAATTAACGCAAGAAACGGCAAAGGGATGTTCAGCAGTACAATGCATTGGCAGACGAGAGTGTGAGAGAGGTAATAACCAAATGCACAAAGTACGTTGAAATAAGACTTCATCGAAGCTTACCAACACTGAAACAATCCAGCCGCGCTCACGCAACTATGAGATTAAGCAGAGTATTAAGCCAATATACTTAAAATTAATATAGCTTTACTACTACAAAGCCTATAGTGGCTCTTAACTACTCCCTAACGTCCCATAACGTCTTTCAATTCCTAATAATAATCCGAGTTTTGACCACCCTATATATTATTCACCCTATATTGCGCCTAAAATGCAATAATACTAAAGAAACAACGGTCGGAAGGAAAAGTATCTACGCACCTACATAAATTGTTCTTACCTCTGCAATAGTGGAATGACCCGTCCGAAGGTCAAAAGATAAGTACCTATGAAGCTAATATTTTCGTTTTGTTTTACCTATTCCTTAGTTTCAACTGATCACCGTGTGGATGAAACGCACCAACCTTTACGTCTAGTTTTAAGGTAAGGACCAGAGACATAGATAAGCAGTAAGTTTAGTAGCTACTAATTCAAGACTCGCACAATTAAACAACGAATACAATCTTTTAGTCCAACAGAGCTTTGCAGGTTTACATTAGCGCGGCGCGGAATTTTTGCGGGGTTACATCTACATCCTTATGAGTAGGTGATAAGAGAATTACTTAACGCTATCATTTACAGACGGGTTTGGAAACAGATTTATTGAACACTAAACCTATTGCGACATATTGATTACAATATCACTACACTACAAAACATTGTGGAAGCACCAATTTCACTTATTTTAGTTTTATTAAGTAAATGAACCTTAAACGCATCTAATGACCGCATTGTTATGGTGGGGACTTGGGGAAATACTTACTCTCATCATACAACTGGATACCCTGAAAGAAAAGGGGGAGCCTGCCTAAGTTTTCCCAACCTCGTAAGCTAATTTATTTAACCACCCATCAATATTATTATTGTTTCAGCAAAACAATCCTCATTTACATTTAATCGTGTGTATGCGTGAGTGCCTAAGGTGTCTCCCTAGTCACAGCTATTTCCTACTTCTATCCTCCCTAACTCCGGAAAACCAGACTGTTTCAAATTACTTGGTAACTTGACTCAGTTAGCTTTCAGACTTTCTGGCCGGCCAGAGTGTGTAGCCTAGGATGTGTATGCGCAGGTGGTTTTATGGGTTCGGTAACCACCCGCAAGGTAAGAATATTCGGAATATAATACATAAATATGTTATGGGTGCAAAGTGCCAGAGGGCTAGAATCGTCTGTCACTCAGGGTAAGCAGGGGGAAAATTGCTACACCACGTATGCTAACGGAAGAAGATCTAACACCGCATTCACAAGAAGCATTTTATCCCAATCTTCAAACAAGATAATTAATGTAATTATCTCAATTCAAAATTATTGTTAGTATTACTTTTTTATTATTAAATTAAATTGGGAATGCCTCCGGTGAAGGGATTCTTTAAACCTTTCAACCCAAGCAGACTCAGATTCAGCCGTAGCATAGTAAGCAGAGCTAGATTTTGGGTTCCTTAGTCCATTAATTTAAACTTCTTAAGGCTCCCAAGTGAATTCGCTCTAAATTCACACGTTTGTATACTGAAACTCAATTACCACTAGCTAGTGGAATTAAGCTAAAGTAATAAGTGGAATTAAATGTCTGCAAAGGCTCAGAAAGCTATGACGCAAGAATGATATCGATCATCTCGTGTGCCCCCGCCGAGCCTTGGTTATTTGACAAAGGCTAGACACACGGATTATCCATAGCATACCTTTGTCACCGTGAGTTATCCTTTGCACAAATTTATTTCCGCATAAACGTAGTACTGTGGAGGAAAAGGATTAGTAAACTTTTATTTCGCGAGAGCTACCCTAATTACTAAGGCTGAAAACCCTATTTTACGCGGAAAACTTCTAGCTAAATATACAAACGGTTTAGGAATCGAAGGCCGCTTCTAACCTTACACTTCACTTTCAAATCTCATTCCCTAGCTAAGAAAGTAATTCAGAACCTGAAACTTCACACCAGAGCTGATAGTCTGGGACGCAATGCCCACAGGTGATGTTAGGTTACAAATCCAAAACCACTCTCCTACTTTCGAATTTAAATGCAAACGAAACTCCCTAATAGTAATAAATTCGCAAAATGGCGAATTTGCCTACGAGCGCAGCAGACGTATTTACTGTTCAATTTTCTGTTCCGGAAAAAGCGCTCAATAGTTCCCGAACCCAGCTTTTATAACCTCGCGGCCCCCTCCTAATATGATGCCACTTCTCCCGCTCGCGAAACCAATAACGAAATCCCGCCAACTAAGAATTTTATTCCTTATTGCTATTAATTTAAGGACTTCAACATTGGTAATTCTATTTTTGTTCGTCAAACTCGTACCACATCGCGCCACTATCTTCTCAATCAATTTCAGAACTTTAATATTATGCTATTTTATAAATTAATATTTAATGTCTGCAATTATATTGTCAATTAAGTTTCTATTTATTTATCTCGATATTTCCCGATTGATTTATTTTTCTACAATCCTTTTATCAATTTATTCAACGCACATTTGAATGACGCGGTGGTGTTTTCGAAAAACTAGTTTCTGTTAATAACAAAGTTTCGTATCTCGTATATAGAACAACATCTCTTTAATTCAGTCTATATTCATCTAAACATACTCTACTTTATCTACAATTGGGATTTGAAGCGTTATAATGATTTATTTGGTTGGCGTCAACCGGACGGAAATAACAGTGGCGCCCCCCCACTCAAACGGTTAATATCGTATTAACAAAGAACTAATACTGATACGCTACTCACTCCTAGATGGAGCTAACTCTAGAGCTTATGCGAAGATATTCGATAATGGGGACTTGCACCAAGAAAAACTTTAATAAAGTATGAGAGGACACGTCCAAAGGCAAACAAACGTGGTATCTCTTTCTTCCGCGACCATACACTCCCTACGATACAAACAGTCAAAAAGTCAATACAATCTCGCGGCACTACAACGCGGCATACAACTCGACCTCAGACCATGACGTCACTCCCCAACGTATGAACGCAACGCCTACAATATATGAAGCGTTTATCAATATATATGAGTCATCTCGTAAAATAATGTTTCTAAGAAAACGTTCAGAGTTCAATGAAAAACTAAATTCTACGTTTTTTAAGTAGAAATGAGGTCCTTGAGAAGTATGTCTGGTGTTACTTTGAATGACCGGACACATAACCGTGTGACTAGAAAACGTTGTGGACTAAAAGAGGATGCAGTGACTAAAATTGAGAAAGGAATGTTGAGTTCGTTTGGACATGTGGAGAGGAGGAAACAAATCCATCGAACAAATGTGGGTGGAAGGGCCGGCAAGGGATGACCCATACGGACACACCTCGACCAAACAGGGGATGCATTAGCAAAGGGCAAGACAAAAGCACCCGAAACCGGCGCGCGCGCAAGCAACGACCAATGAATGTTGAGAAAGCGACAGCGATCCGTCAAGATCGCAACAAGTGGCAGTCCCCGACCTTCGCCTACCCCTCTGGGACACAGGCGTGAGTCTATATTGTTTTGTTAAAGTTTTATATGATTTAAGTTCCCTATTTATTTAGTACCTGGATGACTGAGTTTTTCGGATGCAATTTTTTGTTTTGTTTTCGAGAATGAATTAAAAAAGCGTCATCTATGAACAAAATAATGAACTGCCATGTACTGTAACAGGTTTTAGGTGAAAACTTTCTTCAATCCATAATTCATTAGTTGTGCCATCTCGCAAAATAGATGCCGTTGTAATTAATCTCAATTATCGTAAATATTTAATCTAGAAAAGACAACGCAATATTTCACAAGAACTGTTTAAATGTTTACAAATGATACAAACAAAATATACCTAGCTTTATTTTATGTTGGGGAACCAAATACGTTTTGGCGCTTTATCGGATTCTATAATACGCTCTTTAAATGTTTTACAATCCCTATATAAGTATACGACTATCATTTCTCGGTTTATTTTAGCTTCCATCCTTAATCTTCTCGTGCAGAACACAATTCAACATGATATTAACGATCGTGAGCACTTGTACGGAGCTTGGTCCGTCACATGTCCATTTCAAAATCTTGAGTATTTTGTAGAAGAAAAGGACAAAAATACTACAAACTTACACTTCAATTTTGGTCCTTAATTATTATTCTAAAACATACAACTCGTGCATTGAACGGGCTTTATATTAGTAGTATACCCGACAAATATTTGTCTAAATGACTGCCTGCGAAAATTATTGTACAATTTATCAGTCTTTAAATACAGCACTCTACTCAGTTGTGTTGTGACACAGGCGACTTCAATGTGCAATCCCAAACGTATGTGATTGGCTTTATTTGCCAGTCGTTTTTGCTCAATGTACTTTAAACAATTTACAATGTACGTTTATCTAAATGTAACCCTATAACTAAGACTTCACTGCTTTTAACATTGGTATCTAACGACATGACATCGGCGCTGTGAAGGTTACATAGATAGCCGCGAGATAGCGAGCGCTGTCATGGACAACGTTTGTTATATGGGAGCCCCCCTTCAATATTTATTTTATTCTGTTTTTAGTATTTTGTTGTTATAGCAGCAACAGAAATACATCATCTGTAAAAATTTCAACTGCCTAGCTTTCACAGCTCATAAGATACAACCTGGTGAAAGATAGACAGACTGACGGACAGACAGACGGACAGACAGACGGACAGTGAAGTCTTAGTAATAGGGTACCGTTTGGCACCCTTCGGGTACGGAACCCTAAAAAGGTATTTTAACAGGGTTTTAAGTATTTATTTTACAGACTAGTACAATGCTTTTAAATGTCAAAATATGGCTGAATAGAATGCACTGTGAAAGACTTGACCAAAGATTAGATACTTCCATGCCGCCGCTGCCGGGTCTGCTTGTCTATGCGAACGTGTGAGTGAACAGATGCTACTTTGCAATGGTTTGAAGCACAAACTGAATGTGATCAGTATTAAGCCGGGTCTTCTGCTCCTGTTTATTATAAACATTACACAAAATAATCGGTTTTCAATGCTCCAAATATTTTTTTTATTTCGCTTCCCCTAGCAACGAAAATGTTTTGCGCGAAGAAAACGGAATGTTTTGTGTAATGTTTTTAGCAGGGGACACACCTTTAGATATCTGTTCTCAAACAAGTTCGTAACCTGCTCGTAAACGGGTAGGCTTGCTTGGGCAGACGTAGATTAAATATTTTTTAAATCGTTGAGTACCTACCTACTATGTACACGTTTAATGTATTTTATTTATTACACGTTGTCTTACGTCGTTCTACTGTGACATGATTGAAAATATTATAAATATGGTTTTTGTTGGTAAATAAAAACATTATCATAGTCAGTTCTCCGAACACCCCTGTCCCCCAATTAGTTCGGATAATTTTATTGACGCTCTACTGAAATTTCCTCTACTACCTATGTAGTTTCTGTTAGACGTCAAGCAAGACCTCAGATGTTTTCACAAGTAAAATCAAGCGTTGTCTTTTAAAATAAAACGAGGCAATATTACACTCCATGTCGGTTAGCATACGAGTTATTAATACGGGGGAAAATAAAGGAGAAATTACTTTGTTATATGTATTATAAGTAAACTCCGCCCACTAAAATAGAATATTTCGGCATATTGCGGAAAATCACAGGAACTAATTTATTTTACTGGCAACAGCAACTTTAAACGCCATTTATCTGATAGTTTTTTAAGTGTGGTCTATTTTAAAGGTTTTGTGAGTTTCTTATGTTACTACACCATCCTACCAAATTTCACCCTATAAGGGTTCCGTTTTTTGTTATACGGTGTACGGAACCCTGAAAATTTTCGGATGGAAAGTCTGCAGGATTGGGCTTCAGACCTTTAAATAACAATAACGACTTAGTTGTCAACATGACTGATTGGTGTCATGAATAGTTTATGTAGTGAAAGGTGGCCACTTTGTGGTTTAATAAAACAGAAATTGAAATAGTACATTGTTCACCGAGAGGAGAAAGTGACCGATTACCGTCGAGGGTGTCGTTTGAAGCCCGAGCCGTAGGCGAGGGCTTTAAAACACCCGAGATCGGGAATCGCAGTTTCTCTCGAGTGATACATAGTGCTTTATACTACACCTGCTTGATAGTTTTATTTTACTTTCTACGAAAACTGAATCCTCAAACAACACACAAATTGGAAATGGCGCCAATGGCGTCTGCAATTTTCACATGTTCTTTTTTCAAATAGTTTATCCTGCCGCCGCAGGGTCGCACTGCCAGCCCGACACCATCCAACACACAGCTAGTGGCCAGTGTCATTTTGCGAACTTGGAGATAAAAACTCACTGTAAAAACTTTTTGGCTTTTGATATTTAGGTTACCGGCGCATAGTCTTACCCAAAATTAAAAAAGAAAAACCACGTAAGAAATGGATTTTCATACACTTTTCTCTCCCGCTCAGATGCGTTTTCTCCCCGCATATTTGTTCGATATGCAATGACGTACTTTCTACCGTAAATTTGATAAAGTATCAAGGTACTTTCCAAGCAGGTGTAGTATAAATTTAATTTTCTTTTCTGTTTTACAAGACAAGCGATTTTTTTTACAGAAATTACGTTTCCTTCTCAAGCCTGAGAGTTTTTTTTGACGGATTTAATGAGTGTACCAGGTAATCGGAATGTTTTTTTGAAGTAAATAATAATAATAATGTTTCATGATAATGCACAAATTTGTGCAAGAGGTCACTTCGTGAAAGAGGTCAATCGTCGAATCCAATTCAGGAAACTTAGAAACGTCTTTTCCTCCAATATACCTCAATCCCTCAAGACGAAATTATACAACGGGTGTGTGTTACCAGTGATGACTTATGGCACTGAAACGTGGTCTCTCACTATATACATATGCAGCCTATATACGTCCTACTGTAGGGCACAGGCCTTCTCTCAGGGAGAGAGTATGGGCTTAATCACCACGCGTGCCCACCGCGGGTCGGCGATTTCAAGCGTTGAGGTATGTGAATAGCTCAGACACTCAGGTTTCCTCACGATGTTTTCCTTCACCGTTAGTGAGTGGTATTGCTACTATAACTTCACATATGTTCATAACTTAGAAAACCAAGTCATAGATACATGTCCGCACTGAGGATCGAACCTGGGTCTCTAGGCTACCACCGCTGTCACTATAGCCAGAGGTCGCGGATTCAAGTCCCGGCATGGGTGGAATTTTTAGCCTCTAAATAGGTTTTTAAAATTGTCCTCAGCACGGGTTAGTGCAACAAAAAGAATATAATACGTGTCGGTGTTAAGAACTTTAATCGAAAAAGTAAGTCAACTGTGCCACGTGTTATCTTTAATAGTATTATAATATTATATCAGATATCTCCTGACGCTTACTAAGTGGAATTAAGTGCATTTTGCGACATGTTTGTTCGTAATCACGAATAGGTGAAATTAATTCGGTAATTTAGTATGACAAAAATTCCTTATGTATTCCCTCAATACGATTAGTGTAAACAGCGTATTGCCTATTCCAAATTGCAGAAGCATATTATTCTGAATTTACTGCGGTTTATCTACCAATGACTAAAATAAGGTTACATGTGATTATAGGCCAACAAGTTTTTATCGTTTCTTTAAGTCTAGATTGCTCACGATATTTTCCTTCATCGTTAGCATCTGAGGTGTACAGCACATGCCTCAGTGATTGAAATCACTAATCCGCGATGGGCACACGCATACTCTTTCTCTCTTTTCTACGTACACGTTGTTGTCGATACCAGCAGTACTCAATAGGCTCTGATACAACCTTTGCGCTTAGCAGGACAGAGACGCTATTCCAGACAAACTTAAAATGTTTTTTTTTCCAGAAGAAAAGTTGTTAAGTATGACGAGTGAAAATACCCCTCAACTCAGACGGCTCAAGGGAGCAATTCCTATAGAAACGTAATTTTGTTTTAATTCACAAACGACATGCCGGATCTCAATGAGACTTTACCAAGGTTAGAGGACACAAGTCAAGGTTCGTGCTTACAGCTGAGAATAACAGACCAAAAAAGAAATTATAGCCTCATAAGACTTTATTCATAGAAACTATTCCCAAGGCTATAATTTCTTTTTGATAAGTTTATTTCCAACTCTTAGCACGATCAAGTCTCGATTTGTGTCCTCGTAAATAAATTGTAAGTAAAAACCAAACTACGTTTCTATAGGAATTGATCTTTGAGTGGCCGCCTTAACACTAGAAAGGCGGGAAAATCTATCTACCTACGAAGACTCCGACCGGTCAAATGACTCCTCCAATTTATAAAATATTTATTTTATTTTATTATTTATACACATGTTTTACATTTTAACATTTTGTTTACATTACAAGAGCCGCAAAGTGGCTTTTTACAAGTGTCGCAGACTTTATTAGTTTTATTTTTGCACTTTTGTACATAACATTCTCGCCTTTTCCGAGTTTACGGATTTTGGGTATAAGATCGAGAAGTAGAAGGTGTAGACTCTTCAGGCAATTGTTGGGTTCCAGAAAGTCCGACATCGATTTCTACTTTGCTGCAAAGTTCACTTGCTAAACTCATTATGAATTTCCGTCGTTTTATGTTGGTACCTGACATTTTTTTATATAAAATGAAAGGATTTATCCCTGCTAGGTCTAGTATATTGAAAAAAACCTGTACGGGCCACCTTCGAGATGCCGCTTTGACACTATATTTTTTTGCCATCTGGTCAGCCACATACACGCCGTACTTCGTAGCATTGTAAAAAGTTACAGTTTCTGGCTTTTTCTTAGGGTGATTGGAGTCTATTTCAACATTGTTATGTAACGTACGTGCTAAGCAATAACACGTTATTGTTTCGTTTTCCTTGATAAATTGTGAGTGATCTATCAGATTTTAGGATTTTTGTTTCAAACATAGTCATATGAAGTGATTTGACGTAAGGTGGAATCTCTCGTCGTGCCCTGTTCATAGTTCCTACAATCGTAGTGCGTTTTGCGAGCAAGTTATTTGCCAAGCTTAGCGATGTAAAGAAGTTGTCAGTCAGAATATTTCGGCCAGTATTTGCAAAAGGTTCCACGAGAGGCATAACAACGGATTCACCAAGGCTTTGGTTTTGTGGCCTGCTTTCATCTTTTCCTAAATAAGAAAAGCCGTTGAGCACAAACTTGAATCCACATCGACACAAAGCCAACATTTTATTCCAAACTTATCAAGCTTGTTTGCAATGTATTAAGAAACTTGCATATAACCTTAGTAGAAAACAGTTGTTCGTCTACTGTAATATTTTCTCCTGGCTTGTAGCAAGATAAGCAGTTCTCAATAAATTTCTTCCAAACGTCTGATATTAGTGCAAATTTATCTTGTTGAAGTCATGAACTTCTTTCAGATCTGTGATCAAATCGCAAAAAAATCATAATTTCTTTGTATCTGTAACGAGGCATAACTTTTGGAAAAAAATTCTTCCCCAAGTTTTACTCCATAGCTCATTTACTGGAATATTTTTTGCACCTTAGGTACCATTAGCTTCTTCTTGAGTACTTTTCTGAATATGTCTCAATATAGATTCTTCAATCACAAGCCTCCACGAATCTGATATAGATAGATAGATAGATAGATAGAATATTCTTTATTGTATGTACACCTACCTACATATACCTACTTCCCGTGAAATTTCTTCTTGCATATGAGGTAGGCCCTGCTTGCTCAGTTATGATATTGTGCCATGCTCGGCGACCACTTTGCGTTGACTCCACTTGAAGTGACTACGACGTGCCATCGGTAGAGGCGATGAGACCTTGAAGCTCAGAATCATCTGAACTATGACTCCTACCACGGCCTCGATCACGAGCACACCTACGACCACGGCCACGGCTACGACCACAGCCACGAGAACTCGAACTGTGAACGTTTTGTAAAGTTGCAAGAGGTACCTGATCGTCCAGGTCACTTTCTTCCGTAGAGGAACTCGAACTGAACCGAACTTTTTTTTTTTTTCGGGTAGACATAATAACGGCTAGACGTGTTTTAAGCACTCTTTATTTAAATAATAATATATAATATACTTACGTGAAATATAGTGCCCTAAAGTAGTGTTTTAACTGAACACAAGCTATAGAAGTGATATGCAGTTCAATTAGTTGGTACTTCACCCAACTGCCACTTTCACCAACACTTCACACACTACCACCTTCACCATGTCTGGAAGCAAGCAGGCCCGTTTGGGAACTGACCCACTGGTAGCAATCTCGAACCTGGAGGCCAAGTTTGCTGAGGGTTTGGCATCATTCGAAGCCAGATGTAAGGAACTTCAGAAGCAAGATACCCCACAGCTGACTAACTCCACTTCAAACAAGACCCCATCTCTGGTGCAGCTAATGGACGACTTCCGCGCATTCAAGGAGCTTATGCTGCAAGCTGTGTCCCTGCTGCGGACCCAACTGGCAACTGTCACCCAGCTTGTTGATGAACTCGACAACAGCGGGCGCCGCAAGTTCCTGTTGTTTCGGGGAGTGCCTGAAAGCCCCAGTGAGAATATCACTGATATTGTATCAGATGTGGTGATAAGGAAGCTCAAACTTTCCAACTTCAACTATGCTGCAGATGTTCGCTCGTCTTACCGTCTGGGCAAATTATCAAATGGTAAGAAAAGGCCCATACTGGTAAAGTTCACTAAGTCCGAAGTGCGTTCCCAAATCTGGAGCAGCAAGAGGGAGCTCAAGGGCAGTGCAATGTCGCTGGCGGAGTTCCTTACTCCTGTCCGGAGGCAGCTTTTCAAGGAGGCTCGGAGCCGTCATGGAATTAGCAACTGCTGGTCGAGCGATGGCAAGATCTTCCTAAAGCTGAAGGATGGCGACGTGCGCCGGCTGTACAGTCTTTCCGAGCTGGATGAATTGGTGCCTAAGTCTTCAGTAAGTCAAGCGGCGGAACCGGCCAAACGCACCAGGAAGCCTGTAATCAAGAAAAAGTGATTGAACCGAGCGGTTTGGGCACTGCAGCACCGTGCAACGACATGAAGCCTTATTCTATTCTTTCCATCAACAAACTTACCTTGGTAATATTAGTACGAGGCAACCGTGTTTTTCTAGTCTTAATTCTGTTTTGTTGTAAATGATCTTGTAGGTAGTTTCACTTTTGTTTCCAGGAAACCATATCTATTCTATCCTACGTAACTTTCATTAGCTGATATGACAAAACAAATTAATTCAGTTCACATTACCTACCATTTACCTACTTTTGTTGGATTCGTACGTATATGAAAACTGTCATAAAAACACTGACGTTTTGGGTGCGTTCCGAAATCAAAAATGTACACAGACTAAGTCCAATTTAGCTTTTTGTTGTAAGGTGTAAAATTAAAATTATTATTTTATTTCTTCATTTCTTTATGCTGGCACTTGGAAACACGAGTACTAGTGCTATTTCCATTTAAATTAGATTAAGTACCTACTGTAGTCACTTTAATAATATATATTTTATATCATATATACTTTATACTTATATATATACTAACACTTACCTACAATGAATATTTCTGACCTTGAAATCTCGGACCAGTATTTCTCTTTTGAATCTTCTGATAGCTTTTCCGATGCCTCCGGTATGTCTATGGATACTCTCCATCTCGGTGACTTGCTACACAATACTTTCTCTCCACTACAAAAGAGCTTGAATTTCTGTCATATTAATGCTCAGAGCATTCCTGCACATTACTCTGACCTTTTGTCTTCTTTCACTAGTGAACACATCCACGCGTGCCTGGTTTCGGAAACATTTCTTAAACCCACATTGCCCTCTACCTGTTACGCGCTCCGACGACGGGCATGCCCCTGTGCGTCCCGTTCGAATGAAGCGCCCCCCTGCCCCGTGGCTAACACCGGATATTCGTAGGTTGATGGCTCGCAGGGATCGGCTCAGAAGGAAGCATAAGAAGGACCCATCCGACCACAATTGGGAGCTTTTCAGGACAGCGAGGAATCGCTGTAACCAGATGATAAGGAATGCTAAACGCCGTCACATTCACTCCTCGCTTGAAACCTGTTCACCGAAGAATGTGTGGAAGTTTCTTCGTACCCTTGGGCTCGGGAAGTGTCGGCAGGAGGTCAACCCTTCGCTCGATCTGTATGGCCTCAACCGCCATTTCTCCTCCCCGCCGCACACAATCGACCCGGTACTTAAAGAGGACACTATCCGCATAATCTCTTCTGCTTCCCTTCCGTCCACCTGTGGCTTCAATTTTTCCCCGGTCACTGATTCCGAGATTAGTAAAATTATCCTTTCTATACCTAGTAGGGCAGTGGGACATGACAGTATTGGTAAAGATCTTCTTCTGCCAATATTGAAGATTGTTCTGCCCTGTCTTACTCACATCCTGAACTACTCACTTTCTTCTCATTCCTTTCCTAGTGTATGGAAAAAGGCCTACATGGTGCCTATTCCTAAAACTGCTGACCCCACCCAGTTCAAACATTACCGCCCCATATCAATCCTCCCGTTTTTTTCTAAAGTGCTAGAGCGGGTGGTAAATCGCCAGTTCTCTCATTATCTTCGTTGTAATAAACTTCTCAATTCACTCCAATCTGGCTTCCGCCCTGCCCATAGTACCTGCACTGCCCTTATCAAAATCACTGACGACTTCCGCCTTGCCTGCGACGAACGTCATCTCACCTTACTTACCCTGCTGGACTTCAGCAATGCGTTTAACTGCGTTGATCATGACATCCTTCGTGCTATCCTCAAATCCTTGAACGTTTCGGGATCAGTGACCGAATGGTTTTCGTCTTACCTTTCGGGACGCCGGCAGTGCATTTGCTTGGAAAACACTTTTTCTGAGTGGTGTGATCTAACTGCTGGTGTTCCGCAAGGTGGAGTTCTGTCCCCTCTCCTCTTTTCAGTTTTTATTAACACCCTGGTTTCCGTGATCAAGTTTAGCACTTATCATCTGTACGCAGACGACCTCCAACTCTACCTGCCTTGCAGACCTACGGATGTATCCACAGCAATAGGTCACATGTCCGAGGATCTTGAGGCTATACGGCAATGGTCGATGCGGTATGGTCTTATAGTGAACCCTACCAAGACGCAGGTCATGTTTGTCGGGAGCCGACCTCTTATCGCCAGACTCGATGTGGACTCACTTCCTGCTGTACTCTACGATGGAATATCTCTCCCCTACTGCAAAAATGTAAAAAACTTAGGTCTCTACATACAGAACAACCTGTCCTGGGAGCTTCACGTGGCCGAGACCAGTAGGAAAGTTTTTGCCTCCATGCACTCTCTTAAGCGGCTTCAGAATTTTCTCCCATACTCTGCTAAAGTTACTCTTGTCAACTCTCTTTTTCTCCCTATTATCGATTATGCTGACGTTTGTTATCCCGACATTACTGAGGAGCTGCTCAGCAAACTCGACAGACTGCTCAACCTTTGCATCCGTCTTATATTTGGACTGCGTAAGTTTGACCATGTCTCTTCCTATCGTAATCAGCTGAAGTGGCTCAACATCCGTTCCCGCAGGAATGCTCACATTCTGGCCACTCTGTATGGTATTCTTAATAACCCCTGTTCCCCCTCTTACCTCAGAGGACGTTTCGAGTTCCTCCTCAGTGAGGGTCATAATACGGCTGGTTATTCAGGCTCCTTCACTGTGACAGCAATTCGCCTTTGGAATAGCTTGCCTCTAGACATCCGACAGGCCCCATCGCTTGAAATATTCAAAACCAAAGTCTATCGCCACTACCTAAATCTCCAGCATTTGTCTTAATTTATTATATTATAAGTATTTCACAATATCTTTCCTAAATCTGTAGGTTTATGTATTTATTTATTGTATCTAGTATTTATTTATTATTATGTTGTATTTGTGTAATATCTCCCCCCTATTATATTTTATATATCTAGGTCTGAATAATAATTAGTAAGTATATTTAATATTAAGTAAGTTGCAATACCTGATAATGCTCTCATCAAAACTTAGGTTAGCTGGTAGATAATGCTAAGTAGCATTAAGCTCGCCTATGTGCAAAACTTTCTGTTTTATATGCAATAAAGGATTTAATAATAATAATAATAACTGAAAAGTGATACCGCACAATCATCGTCACCATCGCGTTCTAACATAACATAACATTTACATACAGGCACATACATTGCTTCTGGCCCCACACTAAGATACCCTGTGTCGTGGGAACCAGAAACAACGACATCACAAACATGTATACATCCAAGACCTGGGGTTTTTTTTGTCCCCACGGTTTTGCGCTTTCAGAGCCACAATCCGATTCAACTTTACGAATATTTTGGAAGATTGAAAGTATTTCTTCATCCTGAACCCTTCGAGATATTTTTCACAAATTAGGTACTTACAATAATTTCGACTAAATTCACGGGCAGTCGAAACTACACCGACTTTTTTGACTAACAAACTACAAACAACTGATAAACGTACCTAATTTATGTTCTACCCTCTCACATTATAATTATAAACACTGCCGCCGTCATTGTGGGTATATCAAGATTTTAAATAATAAACCAAAGGGGATGTGAGTTATTTTCATACATAGTTTCATTTAACTACTAATATTAATAAAAGTCACAAAGTTTCAATACGTTAAGTCAAATGGTGTGAGAATTATTCAACATTTAAATTCAAATTGCAGTCAAATGACTGCTCCAATTACCTACTGCTTTCTTTCACCAGAAATGTGCAGACGCCCGCGGTGAGGGGGGCGCGGGGCTCGGCGCAACCTTTGCGCGTACACTGCCCCCGGCGTACAAGGTCAGCAAGTCGGTGGTGGCACTGCTGCGTGCTTTTCATTGGGACAAGTTCGCACTGGTCGCTGGGGACATGCCAGCTGCCGCGCATCAGCAGATGGAGGCGATTAAGGTAAGACTAAACTGTTTAAAGCCGGGTTTTGACCCGGTATGCAGCGTTTGCAACCAAATGCCTTTAAACTGAAGCAAAAATCTGAATTCACTAAGATGTTTGTACACCACCATCCGAGTGGACTACAGTTTTTAGTTACTAAAGTTATTATTTGTTCACACAGGAGCTAGCCCACAGCAACGACATGAAAGTGACAGACGAGCAGCTTTTCGGCGACTATCTGCCAAAGAAGGTCTCCAATATGGAGGCAATTGTCGAGGAAACATACCGGAAAACGAGAGGTTAGTCTTGGGAATTGGCCCGGAGCGGGAACATTTCTCACTAGGCCTGAACTACTTTGAATCGTTAGATTCACGTTAGCTGAACTTTGAGACAGTGAAGATGGATATGGGCGGGAAAGCTGGTTAGACGAGGAGATGGACGGTGAGGGGCAAAGGCAGTCACAGAGTGGTGGCTGAGAACTGGCCGTCGTTCGGTGGGGAGGCCCCCCTACCCTCGACTACAGGAGGACAATGGACGAGATCAGCAGGAGATCGGTGAGGTTGGCGTGACTGTGAAGAGGCTTATGCCCAACAGTGGGCGTCTTTCGTGGGCTACTATATAGATAGACAGATAGATCTGAACTTTTATAGAAGAAAATAAAATCTTTCGGCTTTGTGGGTTTTACGTCCAGCGCTTATATTTTTTTGTGAATATCTTTAATGGTAATTTCTAGTTCCAAAGAAACTGACATTTACCTTCTACGGTAAGGTTTAAGGAGTCGTTGGTGGAAAATTTAAATGAAATAAAAATTGTCCAAAATCCTTTTGACCGAATAAATCAGAACTCTATTAAACCATTTGAATTTGAATATTAAACCATTAACCTCATCCGTGAAAATAAAATGATAATATCTTCTTTTATCACACGTTTTTGCAAATAGTGAAAGTTGCTGATTTTTGATTTCTGAATGGGCTATTCTTATTATGTTTGGCTTGCGTTTGTGCAAAATTCTTGGCTTGTAAAAGCTAATTTACAAGTTTACAGCGATGCAGGATTACGGCGTGGAATCGGCTTTTGATCAATGTTAGAATTTCACTGCAGATTAGGGAAGCGAACAAGGAAAGAAAAAAAGAGGAAATTTATTTCAATGGTCATAGAAACACAAAGAAAAAATACGAAGGTATACAAAAAAAATCACGAACGTCAACACAACAAAAAATCGTGAAGAGAACATGTGAGGCATAATAGAATCGAAGGCAGCCGGGTACAATGCAGCAATGTTTGGCACCCAGCAACCCTGGACTCCAAACGCCTCAGGTGCTTCCGTGACGACAAAAAAGGGGCTCCAACTCAGCATACTTTACTGGTGTATGCTATAGATAGCATAACACCAGCAAAACTGATTTTCAGTTGGGACCATACGGTTTTTCCTTTGGCACCCGGAACGTAGTACATACTCATACATACATGTCACAATATAAATACAAATAATAATAACTACTTATATGAACACTTATGAATATGCTGTAAAATTAAATAAATGTAATATACTAAGCTTATATTAAATACTGCTATCATAAGTATATATTTGCAATAACCAACTACCTACAATAAAAAAATACACAATAACACAATAAGTACTTGCGCTGAAAGCATATTTACTAGGAGGGTTTCATTCAATGATAGTCGGATATTTTTTCTCGCGTTTAAATTTTTCAATATTTGCATAAAAAAACAACTTTTATTACCCTTACCTCAATACTTACCTCAAAGGGAAAAGTCGAAACCTTTTAGGATTATTTGTTATCTGTCGTTATCGGTCCGTCCATCTGTCCATCCGCCTATCAAGACCCCTATGAGGCACGGGCAAGGATGCCAACGTTTTTGGGCACGAGTTGAAAATTAATTTTAGGCATCAATGCACACTGTTGATGACTGGCGATGGCTTCGCCCCCGTGATGCTCGTAAATGGGTGCTGTCCCTATGTCTGGACACGGCATAGAGCGTTTCTACTTTTATAAGAAGAGTTGATTACACTTATAGGATCTCGTAAGGTAGATGCAAGCAATATATATTACACGTAATATGATTGGAAAAAAAATATCAAAGTAGCGCTTTTCTCTGCCTCCACAACTAACTTGACCTGAAAGCAGCTGCTAACATTGTATAACGTCAACTTTTTAGGAAGAAATATTTTTTCATTTCTGACTAATTTCACAGTTCTAGTGACTTTTGTTAAATATAGGAAACGGACATGATTTGTTTGCACAAGTTATTTATCAGTGAACCTTTCCCCGACAGTATACGTCTTCCTCGGCGAGCACATAGCGCTGGTGGACTTCGTGAACGTACTGCAGCGTCGAGGGTTGCTCCAGGACGGCGAGTACAGCGTGGTTGCCGTTGACGACGAGATATACGACCCGAGCAGCGCTGCTATCACACACGCTGGTAAGGTTGCAGCTAGTCCACAGTATAGTGCAAAGCGAAGCGTGTGAATAATAGTATAATGCAAAGTGAAGCATGTGAAGGAAAACAATGTCCTTAAACCGCTTGCTCGGAGCACAATCGAGAACAAAATGTATACGCCAGCCGTCGTTAATCTATATTCAACGTCTACTACCCTTCACGTAAGCAACAAAAAATATTGTCATCCCCCCATCTCGGAGAAAGTATTTTTGCTCTTCCATATCTGAGTGCAAAAGCCGTTTTTAACCGCTAGAGGATAAAGTAAATTGAATTTAGAAAATATCGTGTGCACTAAGTTTGTAAATTCAAAACATCATTAAACCTATTTACTTCTACCTCCATGGTGCCCAATTTATCATACAACTTTGTTCAATTTGTTAAAAACTCAGACTCGGAACCTTCTTTGTGTTTTTTTTTTTTTTTTGCATTTAGTCTTTTCCTTGCTGAGGTGGTATGAAAAGTTACGTGCTGCACTCGAGTGCAACGATTTTTCACCTCGTGGTCTTTTGATTCCTTCGCTAACACTCAGGATTCTAATTTTTAAATCACTCGCTGCGCTCGTGATTCAATTTTACAGTCCTTCGCTTGCTCGGTCATCAAAATTGAGCACGCGGTTAAAAAGAAACTTTGCACTCTTGTATAACAAATAACTATTTATACCATACGCACTCAGAAAGTTTCTAATTACTCGCTCATAAACGGGTTACAAAGTTCGTCATTTCTCCCTCATAAATGTGCGACGGGAAAAGTTATATGGAATTCCATTTCATGACGTGCTAGCGTTCATTTGTTTTTTAGCAGCGAACATAAAAAAATGTAATCCTCAAATCTCAAAAAGGTTTTATTTGAAATAATTAGAAAAAAGAGGTGGGATTTTTTTTGTACTCAATTTTCAACGAAAGAAGTTGCAACCTTTTTCTGCACTACGCAAAACTATTTGTTTCGTTTCGTTGAATTTAATTTTTTACTAAATTGATAAATTTAACAGTACGCTTTAAATTATTCTAAATGATTTTACTTTCCATGTTAGTGTAGTATAAAGCACTACGTATCACTCGGGAGAAAGTTCTACTTGTGTTCTCGAGTTTCCTTTAAGCTCTCCGCTGTGCATCGGGCTTAAACATACTCTCGAACCGAAATAGATCGTTTTATCGGTGTATAATGTACTAGGATCTCGTTATAGAGCCCATGTTAAAAGATCGTGGTAATTAACCTAATGGGACTTTTTCTTTTCTTTTCATAATAATAAATCATAGTGGTACAACAATGCGCTACATAAATCGGGCTCAAATACTGACGTCACAAAGTGCTCATAACGCCTCATAATGTAGAAAACTTTTATCGATATTTGAGTTATCTTATAAAATAGTGTTTTAACAGTTCACACTCTTATTAGAAAACGATTAGAATTCAATGAGAAAACTAAATGTAATATTTATTATTAGAGAGACCTAATTTTCGCATTTTTTGAGACTTGTTTTTCTTTGTTTTGAATTTTTTCCGATTTTTCAATATCTTCTATAGTGCATAAACACTGTCACTCCTATATAAGTTTGCGATAAATTCCCCATTCATAAACGTTGAAAAACGCCACTACGAGACTACGCCGTAGTCGGTCTACGTGCTACGGCGTAGTACATACTCGTAATATAGTTCTGTTGATTACGAGTATTTACACAACGTTATTAAAACTGTTTTTACTTGTAGCAAGCTGTCTTTTTAGTGATTGTAATAAAATGAGTATACATTTGATAAAACTGATCTGAGGGTTTGATGTTGACATTCAAGACATATATTTCTAACCCTGTACCCTGTTTTTGATTGAGATAATTTAATTTCAAAATTAATAATTTTTGAAACAGCTTTTAAATACCACTTACAGCAAAAAAAAATGTATTTAAAATGTCCGTAATTTAATTATTTATTAAACCCTCAGATTTATCGCAAGTTATATTGTGCAAGTGGGACAACATGCAGTGGTAGCGCAGCAGTAGAACGCCGGCTCCCATTCGGGAGGTCGTGAGTTCGAGACTCGGCATGTAACAATGGCTTTGTTTTCTAATTTACATACGTTTGTGAAGTTGTGGTAACGTTAACGTTGAAGGAAAACATCGTGAGCAAACATGTGTATGAGGTGTTCACATAACTAAGCGCTTGGAATTACCAATCCAGGGTGGGCACGCGTGGCAATTAAGCCCATACACTCTTTCTGAGAAAAGGCCTGTGCCCTGCAGTGGAAAAAATAAATAAAGCTTCACCCGGTGCTAAGTCTGTCGCTTTTGTTTGATCTTGATAAACTTGGTACTTTGGCTCCTTCCATCTTGACAAACATCCGCTGGCCTCACTCACGTCTTTCCTGCCAATGTAAACTGACCTTAACATTGAAGAAGAAGAAGAAGAAGAAGAAAGACATTTATTATACCAACAAGAACTACTATTATTATTATTTATTGTACCATTGGAACTACAGACGTGAAAAAAATTACAGACTCAGTGTAGCATAAAAATGGTTTGTAAAGTATGGCCCATACAAAGCCAGTGCGCTGGCGCCAGTTCTACAGACAAGCCATTAATGGCTTAGCTCGTATTGTTTAGATGAAGTCAGTCAGCCTGCAGGTTGTCGCAGAGATTCTTACTGTCCCTCTCACAAATAATATTTTCGTTCGCTAACGATACCATCTGTCGCATCGGTTCCCCGTCAACACATTTTATATTTAATAAGTCATAAACACCTTCAAGAGTGTCGCCGGCTGTAGACCAAACAAAAAGAGATTGGTAACATTAGCTTTACACATACGTTTCAAGTGCCCCGTTATGTTACACTTTTGGCATGTGAAATTTATAAACCTACACTGCTCTGTCAAATGATTGTGATAACCACACACTGCACATTGACGAGCTCGCGATGTACCGCCATTACGGGCCGCGTGGCCACGCATCGCATGCACTGACTGCTGCTCTGCCGCATCAGCGCGCTCGCGTTCACACGAAGTGCGCAGCGCCTGTCGCGTGCACCGGACGCTCGGCGTCAGCTCCAATGCCTTGTTGAAAGTTACTTTCTCGATACTTTCTGCGAACAATTTTCCCTTCTCTCTCACATCTTCCAATCCGAGGACGAAACGATCCCTCTCTCTCACATCTTCCAATCCGAGGACGAAACGATCCCTCTGTCTCACATCTTCCAATCCGAGGACGAAACGATCCCTCAGCGCCGTTTCGAGTTCCGTTTTAAATCCGCAATATTGCGCTAAGTTACGCACTCGGGCCGCCGATCTGCTAAGTCCTCTCCTGGCGTCTGTTCTGCTTTATAGAACTGAAAATGTACTCCTCTTCGACACAAGATGAGTTTGAAGAATTTGCAGCAAGTCTTTGTAGTCCAATTGGTCCAGTTTCTTGGGAAAAGCTAGATCTCTGACAAAGCGGAAAGTGTCCTCTACTAATGCCGTTAGTATCATAGCTCGTCGTTTTAAACCAGCCTTATCGGATTTCTGACACAAATCGGACACAAAAGTGTTTGAATCGACTGACTGAATATACTCCATTCTTGCACTCGGTGGTCGATCGTGAGACTGTTGCCGAACATTACATTTGAGTTACTTGCCATTGTTTGAGTTAAATCAAACACAATTGATGCCGAACACACACACGTGAGTTATCGTATTCGTCGCCAATATGGTATTTACGGTAAATTATAAGTAAAACCACTAGGTAGTAATTACTCCGTTTAAAGCTCGGTAATGACTGCCAGACAATCGGACATTCAAAATGTCTATCTACCCTTAACTAAACACTACAATTATACAACCTCGATTCTCATTTGATATCTTTGTTCAACAGGTCATTTGCGTCTTAACAACAGTGAAGACAACAACACGATGGCGTTCCGAGCGGTGCTAAGGCTGACCCCCTCGTTCCCGAGCAACCCGCACTACGCGTAAGTAGTGATTTGATAAATATATTCACTCTGGATCTCGGAAACGTGTCCAACAATAAATTTTAGTATGGTTTCATTTTTAGAAAACGATGAAAAACTGCTAAAATGTGGTTAGAACACGAAGGTAAATTTCACCACTGTTTACAAAGTTGTAACAGCTCAGGTGGGAAACCGGTCCCATAACCAGATGACCCCGGTTCGAGCCTGTCTTTAGTCTGACTATTTTTTGCCCCTTTTTTTCATCGTATGTAAATATAGGTAATTTCCAAAAACACGATTAACAAAAAAAAATAAAAAATACCGAGCAAAGCTCGGTCATCCAGGTACTATTTATTTATTTAAACGTCTTGCTAAATGTCGACATCGATGATATTTCAAGACAGTGCTTAGTATGTAAAAATTGGTATGATAAAGTAAAAAAGGTAACATAAAATACGAGTACTTTTAAATGTAGCCTATATACCATCTCACTGCAGGGAACTGACCTTCTGTCACAGGGAGAGATATGACTACAAAGTAAAAAGCAAAAATATAGTTAAAATATGACTACTAAATTACTATTTTTTAGTTTATCTACAAAAATATAGTTCCATGTGGCGCCGGATTAAGAATAGCGTCACTCCATTTCCTTCCGTGGATGTCGTAGAAGGCGACTAAGGAAATTAATTACCAGGATACGGGCAGCAGCGAAGAGACTCCAACTGCATACTGCGATCGCCAACCGGCCTGCCAAGCGTGGCGATTATGGCAAAACCCCTCATGGTTATGAAAACCACGAGGGAGGCCTGTGCAAAACTACTGCAGTTTTAAAAAAAACATTAATTCGCATTAAGCTTCGTCAACATAAAAGGAAAAGATAATACAATAAAAATGTCCACATTTAAAAAAAAACATTTATTCGCATAATAGCTTCGTCAAACATAGAAATGGAAAATAAATACAAAACACTCTCAACAGAAAACACTAAGAGAATAGGCTGCTCCGGGGTACATCCGATCCAAAGGTTCCCATTACGCTGGCGGGGTTACCTCGCTGCACTGCGAGGGAATTTTTTTGCTTAAGATAGGCCCCGGAGCGGCAATCCACGGCCATAGCCACGGTCCCTCAAGCAACGTCCTATCTCCCTCACGAAGGCGTTCCCCGGCACTCCCCAGACTCCCGTGGTTCCTATCGCGAGAGGCACAAAAGTGTACTGGCCTAAAAGCGCAGAATACTTTTGGACCTTCAACCTCGCACCCTCTTCCGCCGCAGCGCCCGGGGTAGACCCGTTACACGCTAAGTGAGGAGTGAAAGTGCAGACACACGTAGCATCCCAAAGCAAGGAGCGCCCCCTCTCCCATCATTGTTAAGCTATTCGAACGCTTCGCAATGGAACGACAAAGACCCAGGGGCTCCAAAACACAAAGAATACTTTATTTGCTGTTACTAGAGCCCGCCTAAAAATGCCATTGATGGAGAAATGCCGCGAAAACCTGCGCCGCGCTACGCACGCAATGCAGACCATATTGACCCCGAGAGTCCACATCCGTGCCACACACGCAAGAATGCGGCTGGCAAACATCACACCCAAGGCAAGGCGCAATGCAACAGCTACGCGCAACGAGTCGTCCAAAAACGTCCTTTTATGCGGAGAAGACGCGCAAACGTGCCACCTCCGCCCCAGAACTCCTGACAAGGAACTCATTAAGCGCAATTGTGCACGAAACCTCATCCTCATTTTAAGAGGTACCATTGGCATTATTGACACACATACACGCGCGCGCACACACATACACACACACACACACACACACACACACACACACACACACCCACACACACACACGCACACACATACACACACAACTTTTCTGTTCTTAATTCTACATAACTATGCATAAGTTTTAATTTAATTTATGTAAATTTTTAATAAGCTTAGCAATGTCAAAAGGAAGAGCGGGGTATCTGTAACACAGGTTTCGACTTAGTACAGAGCCCCAATGACGTGTTTAATCTGTAACCTCTGCTTATTGAATAAAGATTTTATTTATTTATTTATTTTATTTATTCTTTTTACTGCGATATACTATATTAGATTTGACAACAAATTGTTTAATTAGTCATATACATATTTACAACACGTCAATACCAATTAGCTCAATTGGCTGCAATCAGTTATCGCTACTTTTCTCTCGCCTAAACTTACAGCAAGCAACCTCGTTACAAGTCAGAGAGAAGTGTGTACTGAATACAATTTATTATGTAAACTCTGATATTTCGACAAACATCAATCTTCGAAAAAAATCACAGTTTTGACTTTTTTCAGAAATTGCGCATTTTAGAGTTACATCTAGTACAGGGTAGGTGAACCTTTGAGTATCAAAGTGCCATTTTTTCTAAAGAAATGTTCAATGCGGTAATAGATGTATTGATTTGTCTTTCCTGTGGGCTAGGCCGACTAAGCTGTCAGGATGATGTAGGTGCTGGACAAGCCTACTCCATCTTAAAAAACAATGTCCCAGGCACTGCAGCATCCGAGTGGTCTCTTAACCCATCTATTGTGAGTGAAAGTGCCACTGGACGCTGGATAAATCATCTCATTACGTAGATGCAAAGGCCTAAGTTAGACGTGTCATCAAATAATGTTGACTTTGTGATTATTGGGAAAATAATAATTACAAATACTATCAACTATCAATGGGCGTCTGAGTTATTTATATACCTTAGAGCTTGAAATATAGAGCATGGTCATTGCGCCCGAACTCTCTCTCCGAGAGAAGGCCTGCATGGGTGGTACGACGACGCGAGTCGCGCGTCTTAACGTCAAAAGTCGCGACTTTCCAGTACATTTATTGTCAAATTGTAGTATTTTAACGCCACAAAACGCGTGACTCGCAACCTATGCAGAGCCTTGCAGTGGGACGTATATAGGATACATAAAAAATCTATCAACTAAAAACTCTTTATTTACAAAAAAAAAAATACTGTTTGCAATGTCTCAATTATATGCGTAATGTAAATTAAAGTAAAATTTGTGTGACTTTTGTTGTTGCAGATTAGATGAGAAATAACTTATAAACGGTTTGTAACCGCGTCTGTAATGAATCGCAGGCATAGGCAGATAAAAATAGTGTTAAAATAGCACAAGCCAGCATCTTTAAACAGTAAAATGTGTCCGGTAACGCATTCCATGTTTCCAAAATTTTGTTATTAGCTTCTTTACTAAAATTACTTTTCATTCTTTCTGTTTCAATTAATTCCAAGTCTTTCCTTGTTTCAATAAATTTTTGAATCAACTAGACTGGAAATCAATCAGCTGCATTTAAAATTCTTCGATTTCCAACCAATCGAATTGGGACAAATTCAGTTTATCAAAAGACGTCACAGCAGGGTACTTAATTAACATGAGTATTTCCGATAATTCTTTGAACTGAAAAAATCTCTCTGAAAATTCCTTGATTGAAGAATCAATCACAGAAATAAAATCTTCAGCAACTTTGTCTTTGCCTGGTTTCTTATGTATATCGAATTAGTGCTTAATGAGTTTTGTGATCGGTGACGTGCCCAAAATATTGCGTCGCATGCCATCTTGTAGATACAACATTTGCAAACAAGAAGGTATTTTACATGATAGTTCAAAATTCTGTTCGTAGTAAAGACCATTTTAAAAGTTATAAATATTTTATTCCTTATAGCGAGGAATCGTAAATGGATCGTCCGGCAAAACTTTTATTCCCGCGTAAAATACGAAATGCTCCCAGGAAATGGATTACCCGTGGTAAAATAACCTATGACTATTGCGACGTACTAAAATATGATGTGATGATTTGATAATTTTTAAATACTCCTCGATTCTAGGACAATATATTATTGTATGACAACATACCGTAGTAATACCATTATTATTTTCTGAATTAACATAGGATATTTTAATGGTAAAAACCATTAAAATATTCACCCGCCCTTAGAAATACTCGTTTTTGGCGATAAGCGACAGGCTCCGCTCTACTATGCTCCGAAAATAGCTGCTACCAAGGAGTCATCATCAACCCATTTATGTCCCCACCGAGGGGCACGGCTCTCTTCCCTGAGGAAGGTACAGGCCATACTCCACCACGGGGGCCAAGTCCGGATTGGTGGAGGCTTGTAGACTAGTGGCTCGTCTACTGTCAGAAGTTGTCAAGCCGCCCTAAGGCCTCTGACTTGGCTTAACGACTGCCATCTATCGACGGCAGCCGGCACCAACAGCTTAACGTGCCTTGCGAAGCACGGAACCGCTCGGAAAAATGCCACTAGCGTTAGGCATAGACGGCGACCCATTCCATGCACTGAACGCGCCCTGTGTTGCTTAACCTTCGTGATCGTTTAAGATCACTCAGGCAGCCGGGGCTACGAGCGATTCAAGGAGTAAAAGACAATTATTAGTGTGATTATTGAAATTTACCATGTTCACTTTTTCATCCATCACTTTTTGTGATACCCAGAAATACAGTTTCGTCTACAAGGTCTAGTTTATCATTCCCAATATAACATTGCTGTCAACCATTTTGACATTTGGTAGTGTGAATTTTATACATTTTGTCTTTTTTTAATTTAACAATAAGTTATTAAAGCGCGGTCATCGTCATCAACCCATTATGTCCCCACCGAGGGGCACGGGTCTCTTCCCTGAGGAAGGTATAGGCCTTACTCCACCACGGGGGCCAAGTCCGGATTGGTGGAGGCTTGTAGACTAGTGGCTCGTCTACTGTCAGAAGTTGTCAAGCCGCCCTAAGGCCTCTGACTTAGCTTAACGACTGCCATCTATCGACGGCAGCCGGCACCAACAGCTTAACGTGCCTTGCGAAGCACGGAACCGCTCGGAAAAATGCCACTAGCGTTAGGCATAGACGGCGACCCATCTATGCACTGAACGCGCCCAGTGTTGCTTAACCTTCGTGATCGTTTAAGATCACTCAGGCAGCCGGGGCTACGAGCGATTCACGAAAGCGCGGTCGCCGAGCAGAAAAAATTTCATACATTGACCTTTTTACCTACGGGCAGTGATCACCAACATTCTTTGTGAAGTGCAAGTTTATATTGATACTAGTTCGGACAGGTCTGTACAATCAATGTACAATTTTAATCGTATGTTAATTTAGTTTCTCGTACGTATGATAGAGGCGCTGCTGATTTTCTTATATTATATTCTCGCGTATTTTTCAATACGATTTCGAATAAAAAAAAAACAAATAATGGGATTGACTCCAGGTCAACCGAACACAAGCGTACAAGAACAGACCTTACCGTCGCAGGTAAAAGGTTTGCAATACCTTAAGACGGCGGCCAATGCATCTGTGCGAGTGTGACGCAGTATATTTACGCGGGAGCGACAGAGATAGCTAGTAACAGGTTAATGTACGAAATTTTTCCTGCTCGGCGACCGCGCTTTACAAGTAAACCAATATAGTACCTTAGAGAGAGCATTATTTGTATCCGCAAGGTCATTTTCTTGTCTCTTAATCTTAAAAATAAGTGACGTATCATCTGCAAACAATACTATCTCTGAGATGTTTTGAACCATGAACGGCAAATCATTTACATATACGAGGAAAAGGAACGGCCCCAAAATAGATCCCTGTGGCACTCCCATCTTAACCTCCGACCCTGATGATTTATCCTATTTATGTCAGCTTTTTGAACCCTCCCTTCTAAATATGATCTCATAAGTTCTCCTCCCATTCACTCCGTAGTGTTTTAATTTTAAGAGAAGTGTTTTATGGTCTACGCAGTCAAATGCCTTCGACAAGTCACAGAAAACACCTATAGCATCCTTCCGATCCTCCCATGCACTAAATATATGTTTAACTAATGTGACACCAGCATCCGTCGTAGACCGCCCTTGCGTGAAACCGAATTGCTCACTATGAAAAAGTTGATAATTATTAAAGAGTGTAAGTAGCTGACCTAGAACTATTTTCTCGAATATTTTACTCAAAACGGGTAGAACCGAGACTGGTCTGAAATTTGTGGGATCTTGCCTGTCGCCACTTTTAAATAAAGGAACGAGCCTACTATACTTCATTAGGTCAGGGAATGTACCCTCATCTAAACATTTGTTAAAGATTCTGGCCAAATGGAGTGCTAGGACATCGATTACTGAGCTAACTATTGTGGCGAGCACATGTCAACTCTGCGCGCGCACTATAAAACTCCAATATTCCTGCATCGCGCAAGCAAAATGTTTCACATGACATACCATAAATATAACGTCCGACGAACATCAGTCGGACCGGCCGTCCTCAGGCATACGATCTGCCTGGCGGGAAATTTCCCTTTATAGTGGAAGAGCACGATCACCCGCTCTTCCCTATAGTGGTGACCCCGACGTGATAATGTCACCCTTCCTTCGCTCTCGCAGCACCCCACATACAATCAGTCTCAAAGCAAGGCCAGCATCCTCTTCCCTCTCACCTCATCAGTTCCACTACAGTCAACGCACCGACTACTGGTACTGATGGTGATCTCCCCCAACCCCTCGGCACGGCAGCCACACAGCAACAGCGCACGTTGCCAGTGGTACAGCAGCCTTCACCGGTTCCTACCACATGCGCGGTCCCCATGGTACTGTCGCCGGTGAAGTGACTGTTAGCCGCCGAACACCCTCAACCGCTAGTCGACTCACTGACTCAGCGCCTCCTGGCACTTGCAGGCTTTAGAGCACAGACTTCGATTCCTATCAGACCTAGCTATGCGTAGCTACGGTCTTGAAGGGGAGTGATGTGGCGAGCACATGTCAACTCTGCGCGCGCACTATAAAACTCCAATATTCCTGCATCGCGCAAGCAAAATGTTTCACATGACATACCATAAATATAACGTCCGACGAACATCAGTCGGACCGGCCGTCCCCAGGCATATGATCTGCCTGGCGGGAAATTTCCCTTTATAGTGGAAGAGCACGATCACCCGCTCTTCCCTATACTATTATTACTGACATACCCCACAGGTCTTCAGTTTTTTTAAGATTTAGCTTTTTAAACGCTTTATTCACGGTATGAGCTTCAATATAATCAAACGAAAAATCGTGATCGCAGGGAGGGACATTATCTTTCAAAATACTTTCTGCAAGATCAGGAGATGAATCTGTAGGAGCCGTAGTTATAATTGGAACATTTGTAAAGAATTGTTCAAAAGCCGCGCCAACGTCTTCATTTGACGTTATTAATTTATTATCTATCTTAAGCGAAAATTCGCGGTCCGCTGATTTGGATTTACCGGTTTCCTTATTTATTATATTCCAAATGGTTTTAGATTTATAAGATGATTTAAAAATTTTGGCCTTTATATGCTCGCATTTAGCTTTGTGGCAGACGGCCCTAAATAATTTTGAATATAATTTAACATACTGTAGAAAACTAGGGTCATATGTGTATGTCTTTTTCTCATATAGTGAATAAAGTGTGTCCCTACTTTTCCGGATGCCGGCAGTGGCCCATTAACTAAATCCTACCCTATTTCCTTTCGATGATAGCTTTTTCAATTTAAAAACTTTTTCAAAACTATCTGAAACGACCTTAAAGAAATCTCCATAATGGGCATTAGCATTGATGGTTTTATTTTTTTTTTGGTATGTAAACTACTTTGTAAATCAGTTTTAAATAATTCTAATTTTTTTGTTGTCATGGGCCTGTAAAGTATATCTTGTTCTGATTTTTTAAATCTGATTCAAAGTGTACAATTTGACCACTGTGGTCTGACTTTAAGCAATTTATTGTAGAATAGTGCGAAAATTCACAGTCACAGTATACATTATCAAGACAGGTGGCTGTGATTTCGGTAATCCTAGTGGGCTCTAAGAAAATATTAACTAAATTAAAAGACTTGAAAATATGTTTTAGTTTAGTATTTAAAGTGGAATCTACCAGCAAGTCGATATTAAAATCTCCACAGACTATAAGGTTCTTGCTACTACTTGAAGCTACATTTAAGACATCCTCTAGTACTGATTCAAATAAACTGTAGTCACTGGCGGGGGGCCTGTATACGCTTACTACAATGTGCTTAGCCAGTTCAACACATGATAGCTCAATAACTTTTTCAACAGAAAGTCTGCAAATATCTTTCCGTTCTTTATATTTTAAACTACTATTTACTATTATTAAGGATCCCCCGTGCAATGCAGACTTTCTATTGAAGCAACTGGCTATGTATAGCAAAATTCATTTGAGACTCTAGTAGCCAGTGCTCTGTGACACAAAGTACATTCACTCTATGTTGTTCTAAGAACAACTCTAATTCTAGTAGTTTACCAGAAAAGCCACCCTGTAAATTTTGGTTAGCTAATAAAACCGCTTCTATATAAAACCCCTATTAACAATCGAATAATGCAAGATTGCGGTGAAATACCGACCGGCATAAAAGTCTCCGTAACTTTAAGCAAAAAAACACGCGAGTGTTACAGGATACCAAATTGCCAATTAATAGGCGGTCGGGAGCACGAAACATCATTGCAAAATATACGTCATGACACTGGAGGTGATCGTGGCAGTGACGTGGGTGGGTCTATTTGTCAAATATCTACTTGCCTGTAGAGGCAACATATTCAGAGAGCGTGCGAATCAAGGTAAACAGTATTTTCTAAGGTTAACACGAGCCGCTGACTCCGGCGGCTCAGCGAGCCGAAGTGGGCTTTGACCTCTGATACAAGAAGTCGCTACTTGGCTCTATCCTCTGCGGTCTCCTGCCACTCGCCACATAATCATAATTATATATTTTTTCGATGCCACCAGCGACGTAGCTTGGTGAACTGAACAAAAAAAACATTGGCAAAAAAATTGGGGACTTAAATAAATAGAATAAAATAAAGAAGAAGAGAAAACAAGAAGAAGAAAAACATTACTTTAACACCACAAAGACATACATTTAACAATGATTAAAAACAGACAAACAATTGAACATGAAAAAAAAAAAACAAAAATAATCCCAAAACAATAAGGGACCCAGGTTATGTCTATGCCTATGCAGCGGTAAAATGGCCTTGAGCTCAGTATACGCTGCGGTTTTGCCCAATTCAGCACGGGCCTTTGGTAAATCACGGAGTTTCAACCGAACGTGGACAAAAAGTGAAACTTAATAAAATATATTAACATACATACACTGAAAAATAATTACTAATAAACTAGATATACTTTAGTACATAGTAGAACACGACCTCGAATTGTGCAAGGGGAAGGACAGCATTAGAAGGAGTAGCATTTAATGCTGGAAAAGAAAGAAAGGTTCATGTTTTCTGGATACTCAACAAATAACCCCTAAGTTTGACCTTAAAAATTATACCATCTTACATAAGTATATTTTATGTAGTTGTATATTTATTTTATTACTAGAGGAGCTGGTGCCCGCGACTTCGTCTGCGCACCAGCAATTTTTCCTACTTACTCGACACTTATCGTTATATTTTCTTTTTATTGTTTATTATCTATGGAAAACCAACAGCTGATAAACAGTATAATATGCGACTTATACGAGTATATCTATTTTCACTTATAGAAACTTAGACTTAACTTAGAAACTTATAACAAAACGTACATGGACATGGATATTTTGGACAATTCACACAATATCTTTATAAATTATAGCTTATGTGTTATTCTGATGTATGAGCTATATTATTGTAAGGTTTCATTTAAATCCATTTAGTAGTTTTTGCGTTAAAGAGTAACAAACATCCATACATCCATACATACAAACTTTCGCGTTTATAATATTAGTGAGGATAGTGTGTATTCTAAGTATTTATGATTTAAATGTATTTGGTGTATTGAACACTAATGTTATAACTATATAATTTTATTATATAACGGTCTATATCATTTTTCGCAATCATTCGTTCCTGGCACTACCCCTTCCGTTCCGAAGGGTTCCGTAGCATTATCTATACAACATTAGACACAAAGATCGAGAAAAAAGGGGAAAAAATCACGTTTGTTGTATGGGAGAGCCCCCCTGAAATATCTATTTTATTTTAATTTTGAAGCGAATATAGAACTAAATATTCTGTGAATATTTCAAGCGTCTACCTACCTGTTGCCGTTATTAATATCGAGCAAAAAACGGACAAAAAAAATACATTTGTTGTAGGGGAGTCCTCCTTAAATATTTATTTTATTCTGTTTTTAGTAATAGGGGTTAAAGTATGAAATTGCCATTTTATTGCAATAGGTTCTTTGAATTGACATAGAATCTTCATGGTTTTCGAATAAAACTTTTTTCAAATGGTTTCTATGATGTTCTTTTTTTAAAATATGTGAAACATTTGAATATCGACTTTCAATTGTTTTTGTTATTCAATTTAGACAAGAAAGATGGATACTGCGAAAATTCGAGTGATTTTTGAATACGAGTTCCGACGCGGAACTAACGCGGCAGCAACAGCCCGCAATATCAATGCAGCGTTTGGAGAGGGGTCTACTAATGAACGCACCGTGCGATTTTGGTTTAAACGCTTTCGTGATGGAAATTTCGACTTAAAGAACGAGCCACGAGGAAGACCGCCCACACAGGTGAATAACGATGAATTAAGAGAGATAGTGGAAGCCGACCCTAGTCAAACTACCCAGGAATTAGCGGCATGGTTTAACGTTACCTTACCCACAATATTGACTCACTTGCGTCAAATCAATAAAATAAAAAAAATACGAAAAATGGGTGCCTCATAATCACTCGAATTTTTGCAATATCCATCTTTCTTGTCTAAATTGAATAACAAAAACAATTGAAGGTCGATATTCAAATGTTTCACATTTTTTAAAAAAAGAACATCATAGAAACCATTTGAAAAAAGTTTCATTCGAAAACCTCAAACTATGAAGATTCTATGTCAATTCAAAGAACCTATTGCAATAAAACGGCAATTTCATACTTTAACCCCTAATATTTCTAACAACAGTATTTCTAGTATTTCTAGCAACAGAAATACATCGTCTGTGAAAATTTCAACTAACTAGCTATCACGGTTCATGAGCTACAGCCTGGTGATAAGCAGACAGACAGACAGACAGACAGACAGACAGACAGACAGACATACAGACAGACAGACAGACAGACAGACAGACAGACAGACGGACAGTGGAGTCTTAGTAACAGGGTCCCGTTTTGCACGGAACCCTAAAAAGGAAAAGTTATAGGTAGCGCGCCGAGTACACTTTGGCCACAAATTGGAGGTAAGAGTCTTGCATTTAAACTGAGTAAACAAATACATACTCATAATACTTAAACCAAAATACGCAGTACCTACAACAATGTGTTATTTCAGAAACGTATTGCAAGCAAAGAACAGAATAAACAAACTCAAAAGCTTCCCTGTTCTTCAATAAACGTGTTGTGTTCGTAAACATATAATTATAACTAGCTGTGCCTGCGACTTCGTTCGCTTTGGGCGCCTTTACCCATACATAGACTATGACCGACAACCGTGTACCCAGGTAACGGTCTTTGTCAGTTCTAAATTCCATCCCCTGAGACCATCCATTGAACGCGCGCTTATATTAAATTCTGTGTTATTTTATATCACCAGGTCGTCTCTCGTCTGCTCAATTTTGTTTGAGTAAGAATAGAATACTCAATATAATAAAGTGATTTGTTATTCGGATCTTTTAGCGGAATATTATATTCTTTTTTTGTTGCACTAACCCATGCTGAGGACAATTGTAAAACCTATTTAGAGGCTAAAAATCCCACCCATGCCGGGACTTGAATCCGCGACCTCTGGCTAACCGAGCCAGCGCTCTCCCAACTGGGCAAGCACAGGCATCAGCGAAATTTCGAGCCTCTTTGCAAACTTCTCTGTATTACGTACAGGCAGCGACAAAAATTTGTTTTTACTAGCGAAATATTGCCAAAAGCAACGTAGGACGTCCACCAGTTCGCCGGATTGACGATCTATTCAAATTCTAATTCAAATTTATTTAATCACAGAAACAATTACAGCTGAGAGATATAATATACAATATCTAGGTACTTACATTTCAACAGTCCTATATATAACAAGTCGACCCCACCAACGACACTCCCAAAACGAAGCCAAAGCCAGCTTATCTCAGGAAATCCTGCCACAAACCTGCCACAACTCCGTCCCAAGAGTGCTCCAACGGAATCAACTCCCCACAAACAAGACCGAATAGTGTTTACACGCATCCGATCGGTAACTTAAAATGTAGACATCTTGATTTTTAATGCAGTAATTAACGTAATCTATTTTACTAGCAACAGCCAAAATTATACTACTACCCTCCGTACTGGATACACTATGGCGGATTGGTGGTAGCGGCTCAATGAAGATCGCACTTGGGAGCCTCCCAAATATAATATAGAACTAAATATTCTGTGAATATTTCAAGCGTCTACCGGTTGCCGTTATTAATATCGAGCAAAAAACGGCAAAAAATACGTTTGTTGTAGGGGAGTCCCCCTTAAATATTTATTTAATCTGTTTTTAGTATTTCTATAGCGGCAACAGAAATACATCAGCTGTGAAAATTTCAACTACCTAGCTATCATGGTTCATGAGATACAGCCTGGTGACAGGCAGACAGACAGACAGACAGACAGACAGACGGACAGTGGAGTCTTAGTAACAGGGTCCCGTTTGGCACACTTCGGTTACGGAACCCTAAAAAGGAAAAGTTATAGGTAGCGAGCCGAGTACAAATTTCTGTTGCACTTTGGCCACAAATTGGAAGTAAGAGTCTTGCATTTAAATGCACGCCACATCTCTTCGTTCTGTGCCCGACGTAAATATTTGTACTGCTCCAATATCTGTCAAATTCCAAACTAAATGCTGGCCCAAACGTCAGGATTTCGAATAATTACGCCCCTGGACTGATGTATTAGATTGGAATGGGCCACCTAAATAAATTGACTTTTTCTGACAAAATAGGTACTTACTTACTACCTTCTCACGTACGTACTCTGAAGCGGTGGTAGCGGAGCGCTAGAACGCCGGCTTCTCATTCGGAAGGTCGTTGGTTCAAATCCCGGCATGTACCAATGACTTGGTTTTCTAAGTTACGTACATTTGTGAAGTTATAGTAGGAATACCACCTGCTAACTGTGAAGGAAAACATCGTAAGGAAACCCTAGTGTTTGAGGTATTAACGTACCTTAGCGCTTGCTACGTACAATGGTCCAACCATGAGGCTAAGTGGGGAAATCTCAGGTCTAACTACAACTAAATACGTACTTATTGTACCAGCACGAATAGTGAAATAGGTTATTAAACTCAGTTCAGTGGTTTTTGCGAGATGCGCGCACAAAAAAACATATGACAGACGGAGACAAAATACACAGATTTATTATATAGGTATGTATTGTATGAAGAAGATAGATAGATTAACTAATTTACAAGCGAGATGTCGAGGGTTTGTCGACTTTCTGAAATTTGTTTTTGCGTAATACGCAATACGCAAGGGGTAGACGAAAATATTTACACACCCCGGGCGTCTGGTTGACATTCAACATGATTAGGTATTGCGTTTTTTTTATTCTACAGTCACACTTCACGGGTGCGACCACGTAAGTCCTCCACTGTATGGAGTTGTCTGATTTAAGCTACTCCCAACAGTCAAATACATACATATGTTGACACTTTGAGAGTCAGCTAAATGCTTAGCCTGATAGAGGTGGAAAGTTACGTGATACAAGGGGTGGCCTGTCACATACAAGCACGGTCACAATACCGGCTATTGATATACTGAGACCGGCAATTTTGTGCTAGAATTGGATGGGTTAGCAAAAATTGTATCAGATGTTGCTTGATTGGATGAATTCGTAAAATTACTTATTAACACTGCAAGAATTGGATGGGTTTGCAGGACTTAGGTACTGAGATATAATTATCAACATTTTATTTATAGTTAACGATTTTTTTTTCTCCTGCTTGATTTCTGTGACTGGCTTGTTAAATGTTTTCCCTCGCCGAGTGTAACGTCTATTCATTTCACGTGATGCCGTGTATGAGGACATACACGAGGTCAGGATGGATAAGTGTAAGGTTTTCCATTTAAGTACGACTTTGTGCGAGGGAAAAAAAAAACGCCAGGTCTTGGATATTTACATGTTTGTGATGTCGTTGTTTCGGGTTCCCACGACACAGGGTATCCTAGTGTGGGACCAGAAGCAATGTATGTGCCTGTATGTAAATGTTTAAGTTTACATAACACAACATAACATAAACTCACGCCTGTATCCCAGAGGGGTAGGCAAAGACCAGGGACTGCCACTTGCTACGATCCTGACAGATCACTTTCGCTTCCTCAACATTCATTAGTCGTTGCATGCACGCACGCCGGTTTCGGGTACTTTTTACTAATGTATCTTTCTGTATTTATTTGAATACACAACTTCAAAAAAACAAGCAAAGCGCTCTAGCGCTATTTTCACCAAGGACAAGAGGGAATAGTCCGTTCAGGGTCCAATTTCATAAAACTAACATGACAAGAATAGAGAATGCTAGAAGATGTTTGATAGGTAGTGCTCAGTTATAGTATTGTAACGCTTTGGTGTAATTACTGTTATGTTGCAATATTTATGTAAATAAAATAAAGAAATGCTTGTCTATGACAATTCGATGTAGATTGTACAGATAACATAACAAAAACTCACGCCTGTATCCCAGTGGGGTAGGCGGGGACCAGGATTTGCCACTTGCCAGATACCTCTTTCGCTAACATCAACATTCATTCGGTGCGTGCCCGGTAACCGGTTTCGTGTACTTGCTTGAAGTACATAGTTGCATAGCCGGTTAACCCACAGATTATCAAGTAGGAAATGTTTTAATGTAATCGGAGAGGCCATGTTAAACGATAAATAAACGTGGTTATTTTGTTCTTCTTTATGACTAATACTTGTTACAGTGTAACCTGTCGAAAACTCGTGAGGAATTTTAATGAAGTGATCTTAAATCACTCTCCAGCCTAATTTCATATGAATTTCGCATTAATTTCAAATTTGAATTTCAAATTTATTTAACCACAGAAACAATTTACAGCTGTGAGATATTAATATACAAAATCTAGGTACTTACATTTCCACAGTCTTATATATTAAAAAGTTGACTCCACCGAAAACACTCCCAAAACGAAGCCAAAGCCGGCTTATCACAGGAATTACTGCTACAAACCGACCACCACGACCACCATTCCGTCCTCAGAACACAATTCCGTCCCAAGAGTGCTCCAGCGGAATCGACTCCCCAGAAACAAGACCGAATAGTGTTTAAATGCATCAGATTCCAGCAAGCATCGGTAACTTAAAATGTAGACACCTTGATTTTTAATGCAGTAATTATAACACAATCTATTTTACTAGCAACAGCCAAAATGATACTACCTACTACCCTCCGTACTAGTAAAGACTGTATGACGGCAAGGTAGGTTCTCGTTCTTGTTGTGCCCAAGTGAGGTGGAGCTCTTTATCAAATTATATTCCAAGTTTAAGTAGGTCTTCGTTAACTGGACCACCGATAAACAGGGCGAGAAAATTGATTAGAGTGAACAGATGATTTTTCTTCTCCCCTAAATCTTTTACTGAAAGAAAGTATTTCTCTCTGAATACGCAAAAAACCACATCGTTTCGTGATTATTATTCTAGACGAAACTCAAATACTTCGCTGCAAAATTTACTTATTCCAGTCAGACGTTGTGATTGGATCGGTCTTGGCATTGAAACGGCTATAGTCTTACAAACCGTAACCCTAGATACCTAACATTTGTCGTTTTACGGTTTACGTCTACAATTTAAGTTTGCCCATAAAATTAACAAATACTTTTTAAAATTTATGATTTAATTAAAATTTTCATAAGAATGTCGGTTTTGATCTTTAGAAACGCGTGCCATCCTAAACAGAAAGAAAAATAAATAAATAAATAAGAGTATGTGATAAATAACAACAAAATATAACATATGCTTAAAATCTCAGTGCGATAAAGGGGGTTAGTCCATCTAGTTATACTATTAGTTATATAATACAACAAAATACCAAAAACAAAAAAGTTTTATTTAAAACTTAACACATAAAAAATGGTAGTCGAATTGACAAATGGTTACTATGGTGAGGTAAGAAGGTTAGGTGTCCAAGTCAAGAAAACCGGCCAAGTGCGAGTCGGACTCGCGCACGAATGGTTCCGTATCATTATCTATACAACATTAGACACAAAGATCGGGGGAAAACGGCAAAAAATCACGTTTGTTGTATGGAAGCCCCCCTAAATATTTATATTATTTTAATTGTTTGTTTTTGATGTGAATATAGAACTAAATATTCTGTGAATATTTGAAGCGTATACCTAGTGCCGTTATTAATATCGAGCAAAAAATTACGTTTGTTGTATGGGAGCCCACCTTAAATATTTATTTTATTCTGTTTACAGCATTTAATTTTGTTATAGCGGCAACAGAAATACATCATCTGTGGAAATTTCAACTAACTAGCTATCACGGTTCATGAGATTCAGCCTGGTGACAGACAGACAGACGGACAGACAGACGGACTGACAGACAGACAGACGGACAGTGAAGTCTTGGTAATAGGGTCCCATTTGGCACCCTTCGAGTACGGAACCCTGAAAAAGTAGGCGTAAAATTACTGAGTGAAGAGTTTCTTTGTCTCCACAAGAATCTAGGTCTTGAAATAGACATGTACTCGTAAGTATGTAAAATTTTTAGTCATTATCATTAATTAAAGTTTGGACACAAGCTAAATAGAGACACCAATGGAAAAAACATATTTTCTTTTACCCCTTGTTAGGGTTCCGTACACAAAGGGTATGGGTCTCTTACCCTTTGGGTACGGCCTTATTAATTACTGATTAATTACTAAGACTCGCCTGTCCGTCCGTCCGGCCGTCCGTCCGTCTGTCCATCTGCCAGTCTGTCACCAGGCTGTATCTCATGAACCGTGAGAGTTAGACAGTTGAAATCTTCACAGATGATGTACTTCTGTTGCCGCTATAACAAAAAATACTTAAAACAGAATAAAATAAATATTTAAGGGGGGCTCCCATACAACAAACGTGATTTCTTTGCCGTTTTTGCTCGATATTAATAACGGCAACAGGTAGACGCTAAAAATATACAAATGTTGTATAGATAATGGTACGGTTTTTTATGTAGCCCGTATACGCCTCACTGCAGGGCACATGTCTTCTCTTAGAGAGAGAGAGAGAGAGTATGGGCTTAATTATCACGCGTCCCCACCGCGGATTGGCAATTTCAAGCACCGAGGGTGGCCGAGTCATGTGAACACTCAGGTTTCCTCACCATTTCGATGTCTTTTACCCCTTCCCAATTCACTCGGACTCGGGTTCGATCGGACTCTTCCGACAAAAATCAATTCAATTCAATTCAATTTCAATTCAATTTCAATTCAAATATTTTTATTCATTGTAAAAACAGAATGTTTACTTAATGAACGTCAAAGTTGTTAGTTTCACAATTAATGGATTATGTGGAGAAGAAACTAACAAAGAAACTCCACATTTATTCTTTTCAAAACACGTTTTAACTTAATTAACAGAGTTTTCAACTTAAAATATTAGTCATGAATGTGTTGAACACTAGTCACAATCGTCCTTTAAATAATATTAATCTACTGTTTAATGCCAAACATCTTTGTCTTCTAAGTAATCCTTGATGTTATAGTAAGCCTTTTTGCACAGAATGTGCTTAACACATTTTTTAAATCGCGTTGGAGGTAACTCTAATATATCTTGAGGAATTTTGTTGTAGAACCTTATACAGTGCCCCATAAAGGATGTGTTAACTTTTGCAAGTCTAAATAGTGGAAATGAAAATTTATGTTTATTTCTAGTATTAAAATTATGGTGGCCACCAACATTTTCGAAGTCTTTGATATTTCTTCTAACGTACATAATATTTTCATAAATGTATTGACATGCAACTGTTAAGATGTTGGTTTCTTTGAAGAAATCTCTTAGCGAATCCCTACTACCTAACTTGTAAATAAATCGGATGGCTCTCTTCTGTAAGATGAAGATCGTCTCAATGTCTGCTGCCCGACCCCACAGTAGTATGCCGTAGGACATAATACTATGGAAGTAACTAAAATAAACAAGCCTAGCAGTTGCAACGTCAGTGAGCTCTCTAATTCTTTTGACTGCATATGCTGCAGAACTAAGCCTGTGTGCTAGTTTTACAATATGAGGATCCCATTGCAATTTTGAATCGATTGTGATGCCTAGAAAAACGGTATCTTCTACAAATTCTAGTTTTTCTTTTCCGAGTACAATGTTGTTTTCAACTAATCTTACGTTTGGTAAGGTAAACTTTATACATTTTGTCTTTTTGGAATTTAGAAGCAGATTATTTGCCGTGAACCAATCCAACACACGCGAGAGAGCATCATTTGCATCGTCAAGATTATTTTCTTGTCTCTTAATTTTAAAAATAAGTGACGTGTCATCTGCAAATAATACTATCTCGGACATGTTTTGTACCATAAACGGCAAATCATTTACGTATACAAGGAAAAGGAACGGCCCCAAAATTGATCTCTGTGGTACTCCCATTTTTATTTGTGAACCTGTGGATTTTATACGATTTATGTCCGCTTTTTGAACCCTTCCTTTTAGATAAGATCTCATCAGTTCTAAACCTTTCCCCTTTACTCCGTAATGCTCTAGTTTTACCAAAAGTGTCTCGTGGTCCACGCAATCAAATGCCTTTGACAAGTCACAAAAAACACCTATAGCATCCCTACGATCCTCCCATGCACTATAAATATGTTTAACTAGCAAGACACCAGCGTCCGTCGTCGACCGTCCCTGCGTGAAGCCGAACTGCTGGTTATGGAGAAGTTGATAATTATTAAAGTGCGTAAGTAGTTGAACTAAAACAATCTTTTCGAATATTTTGCTCAATACGGGTAGGATCGAGACTGGTCTGAAATTTGTGGGATCATGCCTATCGCCACTTTTAAACAACGGAACGAGCCTACTGTATTTCATTAGGTCAGGGAATGTACCCTCACCTACACATTTGTTAAAAATTTTTGCTAAATGAGAAGCGAGGACATCTATTACTGAACTAACTATGATTACTGACATTCCCCACAAATCTTCCGTTTTTTTAAGATTTAATAGTTTAAACGCTTTAATTACGCTATGGGGATTAATGAAGTCGAACGAAAACTCGTAACCGCACGAGGGGACATTGTCTTTTAATAAACTTGCAGCAAGATCAGGAGACGAATCTAAAGGAGCCGTAGTTTCAATTGGAACATTTGTAAAGAATTGTTCAAAGGCCGCAGCAATGTCCTCATTTGATGTTATTACTTTATCATCTATCTTTAGAGAAAATTCGCGATCTCCTGATTTGGCTTTACCAGTTTCCCTATTTATAATAGTCCAGATTGTTTTAGATTTATTTGAAGACTGGAGGATTTGTTTCTTTATATGTTCGCATTTAGCTTTGTGGCAGACGGCCCTAAATAATTTAGAATATAGTTTAACATACTCTATAAAACTGTGGTCATATGTGTATGTTTTTTTCTCATACAATGCATACAGTGTGTTTCTACTTTTTCGGATGCCCGCAGTGGCCCATTCATTAAACCCTACTTTATTTTCATTGCTAGGTAATTCTCTTAATTTAAAAACATTTTCAAAATGAACTGAAACGACTCTAAAGAAGTCTTCGTAATGGGCGTTAGCATTTAGGGTTTTACCTTTATGAGCAGTTAAGCTACTTTGAAGATGTAATTTAAATGATTCCAGTTTTTTACTTGTAATGGGCCTGCATAGAATAACTTGCTTAGATTTTTCTGAATCTATTTCAAAATTTACAATTTGACCACTGTGATCTGACTTTAAGCAATTCACTGTGGAGTAATCAAAAAAATTGCAATCGCAATAGACGTTATCGAGACAAGTAGCAGTAGTTTCAGTAATCCTGGTGGGCTCTAAAAAAATATGGACTAAATTGAATGATTTAAAAATAATTTGTAATTTAGTTGTCAAAGGGGAATCTATTAGCAGGTCGATATTAAAATCACCACACACTATAACTTTCTTATTACTACTGGAAGCTACTTTTAATACATCCTCTAATACCGATTCGAATATACTGTAATCGCTGGTAGGGGGTCTGTATAAGCTTACTACAATGTGTTTAGACAATTCAACACATGACAGCTCAATTACTTTTTCAACAGAAAGCCTACAAATGTCTTTCCTTTGTTTAAATTTTAAACTATCTTTTACTAGTATTAAAGATCCCCCATGCAGTAAAGACTTTCTATTGTAGCAACTGGCTATTTGATAGTTATGTACAGTAAAATTCATTTGAGTCTCTAGTAGCCAGTGCTCTGTGACACAAAGTATGTCAACTTCATGTTGTTCTAAAAATAATTCTAACTCTAGTAACTTTCCAGAAAAGCCACCCTGTATGTTCTGATTAGCTAAAATTAATTTCTTTAGGGGGGGGTTTTCTGTGGTCTGCGCTGACAGTTTAAATCAGCAGTCAAGCTTAACTTATTTATGCTATGTTTTTTTAAAGCCTCCGAATACAGAGGTTTACTAGTAGAACTTTTTCTACAGTTTGTATTGACTACAGGTACCTGTTTTATTGTCTTAACAATAATTGGGTCGTAAATATTGAATGCCAACAATTTGGCAATCTGTCTCTTTGAAGAAAGGGGCACATGCATTGTGTCCCTAGTCAATATAAAATTTCGAATAAAGTTATTCGTATCAAAATAAAGTACTTGGTCTCTATGACCAAAGGTCATGTTATACAATAGCCGGTTAAGTTTACCTATCCGGGCATTCTGTGTCTCAGACAACGTTTTTGAATAGGGAAAAGCACAGATAATGATTTTCCTTACATTCAAAACTAATATGGACTCAAAGTAATTTATCAAGTCACTTTCTTGAATCCCTGTGCTGTTCCCCATTAATAATACAATAGTAGTATTTCTATCATATTGTTTGCTGAGCAAAGCGTTGACTAATTGCATATAAGAGGCATTAGGCATACATATGTTTTCTACATGCTGCTTTAAATTGAACTGCAGCCTGCTACCTAAACCTACACCTATCTTATCTGAAAAAATTATCGTCTTGTAAGAGGCATCATCACTGCTGGTCAATCTAGTCGTGGCTTGTCCATCAAGTTTTGCATCACAGGTTGATGGCACATTGGTCTCCACTGTCGCATTTGTTGGTGCAGGCGGTCCACTTTGCTCACCTCCATGCTGTTGTGCCAGATCCAGCAGTAAAGGGGCCAGTGTGTCGGGCACTGGGCATAGTGGAGACAAGCATGGCTTCTGACTGCCCGTTTCATTGCTCCGAGGCTGCATGGAGCTCAGCTGTATAGGGGCTGAGTCTGTAAGCACATTAGATGTTAGTGGCAGTGGTAACAAACTTGGTCTGTCTTCTGAGTCTTCCAAATCCTGGATAGAGTTGGACTCGACACGTTCCAGTTTGCTTTTGCTGAGTGCAATCAACCCATTCATCGCTGAAATGCTGTCATTATACTGAGTTTGCGTAGCCGAGTACTTGCAGGTGATGTCCAGTAATTGATACTGCAGATCTTCGACTTGTAGTTGTAGTTCAGCCATCGCTAGCTCGTGGTCCACGTTGCTGGTGAATAACTCCTTCTGACATTCAGCCATTTCCGTTTCTAACTGTAGTTTTTGACGGTGAATTGGTACACTTTGTAAGTGTATCCAGAGTTAAGTTAATAATGTGTACGAAAGTTTTGGTTATTATCCATTTAGTACATTTACCCCCATTATCTATTTAGTTTTTTACCCCTATCATAAATTTAGTACTTTTACCCCTATTATCCATTTAGTTCTTTTACCCCTAATATCCATTTAGTACTTTTACCTTTATTCCATTTAGTACATCTACCCCCATTATCCATTTAGTTATTTTACCCCTATCATAAATTTAGTACCTTTACCCATAGGGGTACCCACTAAATGGATAATAGGGGTAAAAGTACTAAATGGATAATAGTATCCATTTAGTACTTTTACCCCTATTATCCATTTAGTTCTTTTACCCCTATTATCTATTTAGTACTTTTATCCCTATTATCCATTTAGTAAATCTACCCCCATTATCCATTTAGTTCTTTTACCCCTATCATAAATTTAGTACTTTTACCCCTATTATACATATAATACTTTTACCCCTATTGTCCATTTAGTTCCTTTACCCCTATTATCCATTTAGTTCATCTATCCCCATTATCAATTTAGTTTTTTTACCTCTATCATAAATTTAGTACCTTTACCCCTATTATCCATTTAGTTCTTCTACCCCTTTTATGCATTTAATTCTTTTACCCCTAGTGAAGGTGCCACTGGACGATGTATAATTCATTTCCTTACGTTGGTGCAAAGGCCAAAGTCGGATATGTGAAAGCCAATAAAAAAATATCAAAAATAGTTTAACATGTACAGGGTGACCAGGTTATACAGGGTCATAATTTGAGACGACGTTTCATGTACCTAATCCGTAATGATTAGAGGAAAACTTTATAAGGAAACCTCCCACCTCCCATTATTATTAAAGTTATACATTCCTGCATTCATATATAAAACATGTACTGTCAGCAGCAAACTAAAATAAAAAAAAAATCGCCGTAGACAACTTAGACTTAGACATAATATGAAGACTCTGAGAAAAACCTAAAATCATAAAAAATATATCTATAGGGTGAACGTGTTATATAGAATCGTACGTTGAGATGACGTAATAAGCGCTATCATGTAATCCGCTGTAATCCGTTCTTAACAAAACTGTTCATCTTCTGGTCCCAAAAAAGTACTTTCCCTTTATTTTTGGCTTTTTAATGTACTATAACACATTTGTTTCTAAATATAAATTAATAAACAAAAAATAATAATAAATTCACCATGGGCACCATCAACAGATTGAATAGGTCACATTATAAAAGTCCAACATAAATAACTTACAGCATAAAAAGCAAAGCTATTAAGCAAAGCAACCTTACTTGATATATAAGAACTTGCCAAGTTCCTTGTCTTCGCGGAATTGTGTTATAGTAAATAAGGCAATATTATGTAGCCAAGTCAGAGGCCTTAGGGCGGCTTGACAACTTCTGACAGTAGACGAGCCACTAGTCTACAAGCCTCCACCAATCCGGACTTGGCCCCCGTGGTGGAGTATGGCCTATGCCTTCCTCAGGGAAGAGACCCGTGCCCCTCGGTGGGGACATAATGGGTTGATGATGATGTAACTTTTAAATCTACAGATCATACTTGGCAAGTTTTCATTGTAAAACTATTCAAGATGTTCTATAAACTTGCCATGTTTGGTCTGTGTATTTAGAAGTTACACAATTTTTTCTTATGTTATGTTATACACCCTTCAAGACATTTCGTTCGATAGCAGTATTTAACCCCCAGTTTCTCGTACACTAACACGCTGCTAATCTACTGTTAACAGGTGTCAATTGACCAAAGTGCATACAAAAAAAAAACCACTGACAGCTGTTAACAGTAGATTAACAGCTTGTTAGTGTACGAGAAACCGGGGGTAAAACACGTACAATAAGAACTACTGTAGCCCGGGTTATAGCTGATTCAGTCAATGTTTTGTTCTCAGGAAACTGTGCGAGATGATTCGAGCATTGTCTGCTGAAGCGCCTTTCTGCGTTCCAAAATACCACAAGATTTTCGAAGATATTTCCGTAAGTACCATCGGACACGTATAAAAAAACAAATAACGAAAAAGAATGTGGTAACAATGGGAAGTTTATCTTCTACAAGAATGGCGTAGGTGCACATCTATTGTTATCCATAGACCGATGGGATAAAGTACCTTGGGCCAAAAATTGTCTCAACGCTTGGGCCAAGAAATAAATCTATTAGTCTAATATTATTTGGCGAAAAATCTACTATTTTACGGGAACATCCCATTATTTAAGAAATGCAAAACCTACAATCTACAAAGCTACAATACGGTATACTCACTGACTGACCCATCCATACGTTTTCTCCGAAACGACAACTTCTTGACGAAAATGATGTAGGAAATGTATGAATTACAGCCATCCTATGAAGCCGATTTTTGAATTTCGAACGGGTTCTCCTATACAAATGAGCTAACTTTTTTGTTTACCGGCCGATTTGGATGAAATTTGAAACGGGCGTTTGTTTCGCAATCTAATTGTGAAAAAAATTTCGAAATTCAAAATAGGGGCGAGATTATGGCCGCCCAAAAAATCGACCTTGCGCAAAAATGTCTGCAGCCAACTGGGCACATGCTGGAGACATGCCCTAAGCGGCATAGTGTTGTCAAAGGAGAAAAATCGGACATTTTGACATTTCAAGATGGCGACCGAGATATCGACAGTTGAAAATGAGAAAATTTTGTATGGGGAATTTGTATTGAAAATAGACTTTTAGTACAAAATTTTAAACAAAAATGAACAATTTTTCACAAAAGCAATATTTCGAGGTCGAAGCGGTGATGAGGAACCTCGCCGCGGCGAGGCCGAAGCCCGAGCTCCATTCAGGCCGAGGCTGAAGGCCGAAACTATACATTTTCGGCGAATAAGTAACAACGCAAAAGCCAGATGGGACAAACTTGCGAGGTCGAAGGCCGAGCTCCGTGAAGCGGGCACGAGGAATCCCGCCGCGGCGAGGCCGAAGGCCGAGCTCCGTTCAGGCCAAGGCCGAAGGCCGAGACCATACATGTTCCCACTCAAACAACACAAGAAACTTATAAGGTCTCTTCTAGGAACAATTAAAGTTATTAGATAAATCGTTAACTCAATTAATATATTATTTTTATGGCTTTAACACATATTTTTATGGCCAGCTACGGAATCGCACTTGGCCGGTTTCCTTTACTTCAGCTGTCGTAAAGTCATTGAAGAACTTTAGATGATTTCCGACAAGATAATTTGACAAGAGATGTTTAATAACGGGCTTTATATGAGAACTAGGCTATAACGCTGATATCCTGTTAAGAGCGGCGAGAAAACCCTGGTCTCTGCTTACCCCTCGGAGATATTAATAAGCGCGAGTTATTAAAGTATGTATGTATGTACTGGTGAGTCGTACTTGTAGTATCACCAAGTAATACTTTATATATATATAAGCAGCCTATATACGTCCCACTGTAGGGCACAGGCCTTCTCTCAGAGAGAGAGAGTTGGGCTTAATCACCACGCGTGCCCACCGCGGATTGGCGATTTCAAGCGCTGAGGTATGTGAAAATGTAATTATTCTATGTATTTAACCATATTGTACAATTGTTTGTTTTCTTTCAATAAATAAAATAAAATAAGCTCAGACACTCAGGTTTCCTCACAATGTTTTCCTTAATATTTAGCGAGTGGTATTGCTACTATTACTTCACAAATGTACATAACTTAGAAAACAAAGTCATAGATACATGCCCGCACTGGGAATCGAACCTGGGTCTCCCGCTTCCGAGTCCAATGTTCTACCCACTAGGCTACCACGATAATAAAATCTACTATGCACCAAACACTTTTTCGCCTTTATGACGACGAATTTTGCAGCACGCGTCGGCAACTAGAATTGGTATATCGTGCAACATTAATTTCAAAACATTCCATGCGCATACACAAAAGACGAGCCGTGAAAACAGACAGTGAGCTTTATTGTGTTTCGCCCGAGCAATATAAATTCTGACGCCCATTATCCTTTGAACACGCTCGCTATACATGGTGCTAGGCACAATACACACGCCTTCTCTCAGAGAGTAAGTCGACCTAGAGCACATAAAAGGCTAGAGGTGTTGTTTATAAGGGCACGATTTCCCTAAGACACTCCTCAGGGGCAGTTTTACCATAGACTATTTAAACTGTCTTTGAGGAGTGTTTCAAGGGAATCGTGCTCTATAAATAAGACCATTAGTCAGTGTGTACCAAGGAATATAAATACTCCTTTTACAAGGTGTGTACTAAATAAGCCGTGGATTTCCTTTCGACGTATTCCTTTTCCGTTAACAATTCTCATTGTATTACATAAATGAGAACGGCGATATTATGTTGAAGCACGAATATTGACATGAATTTTAATAAGGATCTAGCGACATCATTAAATTTCTTTTGAAATACAATACAGGGCGTCCCAAAGTTATGGGCCATGAAGGGAAAGTACCTTAATATCGTAGATAGGGTATTTTGCTGAAAGAAGACTTAATGTTATTTTTAAAATTATTTACGAATAATCAATGCTATCTATGGAATGATAATATCGCTACTTTTCGAACGTCGTCGTCGGCAATAAAAAACTTTCTTGAAATTTGACTCAAACGTTTTACGTTGTTCCTTTCTTTTAAAATACTATGTTACTTAAGAAGAGTTATTAGTTTTTGGCCATTATTTCGATTGGCATCATAAAAGTAGGGGTGTCTTTTTTTTTTATTTAAGTCGGTTCGATTCCCAGACAAGGCAAGTATTTTTTAGAAAATCTTTGAATGCAGAATTACTAACTTTTAAAAATAACATAAAGTCTTCTTTCAGCAAAATACCCTATCTACGATATTTAAGGTACTTTCCCTTCATGGCCCATAACTTTGGGACGCCCTGTATACGTTTACATCGGTCTTCATCTACGTCAGTAAATTTTACTGTTTTGACTTGAAATAAATAATCTATCATTGGCGATCAGCCAAAACAGTTCACTGACTCGACTTTTATAGTGACTCGTGCATTTGATTTTTGGTAAAAAACAGTTTGAGGGAGTCGTACTGATACTGATATTCACAAAAATGTGAAATATACGTTTTTAATAAAAAATTAAAAACATCTTCAAAACACTAAGTACAGCACTCAAAAATATGTGCTGGTCATGTGATTCGGCACCTACATGTACAACTTCGAATATAAAGGTCTTATTCGTTTAAATTACTAAGTGATTTTAGAGCTGTAGTGTTTTGAAGTCGGTTTTAATTTTTTATAAAAAAAAATTTTTGCATGTAAGGTTGTCGCTACTGTTGATGAACCTAAGAAATAAATAAATAAAAATATTTGCCAGTTGTCCGATTGTTGTTCGCTAATCACGAATAGCCTATAATAGACATAGCTACATCCCACTGCAGGGCGCAGACCATCTCTCAGAGAAAGAGACTATAGCGAATTCGAGCGCTGAAGCGTTGAAGTGAGGAACCCTGTAACTTATTCAGGGTGCTTAAGACTAACGTCCGAGCCAGCAAAAAAAAATCTTTTTTTAAATTTACCTAAAAGTCTACGCGCAATATATGCGACTGACTTTCAGCAACCCTCTCAATTAATTTTTAAGTGGAGTAAATAAACTACTAGACTCTAATCTAACTTAAAACCTCTGTTAGTGGAACTCCGTTGTATGTTGACTCTATGTCAATACATCTGCATCGCGAACTCAATTCAACCCGTTGCCCGCAGGTGCCGATAGAAGCGGCCCATCTCTACGACGCAGTGACGCTGTGGGCGCGAGCGGCCACGGCTTCCATGAGAGCCGGGCTACCGCCAACAGATGGCGCAACGCTGATGAAGCTTCTACGGCCGACCACTTACAGATCTGTGCAGGGTTTTGACGTAAGTATTATAAAATGACGCCGGGACAAGGGATGCCTGACCAGACAAGCCCTCACGTACACCCTCTTGAGCAATCGAAAGAGAGGGCGGCCAAGGATCCCCTAGAAAAGATCCATAGCCCAAGAGGCCCACTCGATCGGCATGAATTGGAAGCAGCCGTGAACCACCGTGGAAATCTGCGGTTGTCTCTCCATGCTCCCCTAGCAGTTAAAGGAGCGAAGAAGAAAATTATAAAGTGCAAGGATGTAAAGATACCTCATCTGGCCTGTCGACTGCCAACAACGACTTAAACTACACAAACTCGGTAAGAAGTAAAATGCAAACTCTGTTCGTTTTCAAACGTTGGAAACTCGGCTTCAATTTAAAACTAGGCCAATCCTGGAACTGCGTTAAAATTTTGAGGAAATAGTTGTTGAGAGTCTTTTCCGTTACGGGGTTCTCTGCTGTTCCACTGTGTTATAGAACTACTCTCTGCTACCTACCTCAGATGAGTTTACAAATAGTTCAAAGAAAACGAATAAGTAAACTCATTGGGTGCATGTATTGGGTCCCCCAGTAGACTGACTTTGCATATTAATGCCTTTGGAAGGCTTGACGGTAATTTGATTTGATTTGCGTCATCGGTAGGCTGGCCATAGTCTCTTTCTAAGAGAAGATCTATACCCTACAGTGGGATGTAAATATACAGTTTTGTGTAATTAATCATATTAGGCCATTTGTTTATAAAAAAACGAAAATAAATTTAAAAGCGAACGGCAAAACCAACAAGTATGCTGTTAGCGTATCTACACCACACAATGCTAGCCTTTTGTTAACTTGAGGGAGTCAGTAAATGCGTTGGTAAAATAAGTCACGTTCTGTTATAATCAATCCTTGTATACAGTAAATGCTGACGCAAACAAATTAATTTTATATAAAACTGATTGCCCTCTTGTTTTCCAGTAGAGTCAACTCATAATCCCGGTCCGACAAACATGTCATTTTAGAATTATATTCCTGTAGTCCGTATGTGTGTGCAGTGAATAAACATATTTTTGTAGCATTAATAACATCTTTTTTTAAAAAGGACGTGCGGACCGCCATCTTAACAGTTCGTAACAAACTGGGATTAAATTTAAGCTGGGTCTAGACGCGTGTAACGTATAATGTAAGATTACTTCAACAGTATGGACGGCACACGAACGCAACGCGAATGATGTAACGCGAATCTTGTTCGAGAGTTTTTCCACTCACTCACTCATGATGAGCAGAGCACAGCGAACGCTTTGATGTTCGTATAATATACCGACAGCCGATGGATCACCGCGAGCACGGCCGCGAGCGTTACATGCTCGTAGTGCCGTCCACACATATTACGTTTCGCGTTGCACTCTTCGCTAGATTACATTACATGTTACACTCGTCTGGACCCGGTTTTAGAAAATCGCATTACTTGGAATTAAGGTCAGTTTCATGCGTGAGTTCTAGGTTTTAGAATAATAATGTAAGCTCTGTTAATAAACATTGGTCGTTGTTTCGGGTACTTTTCATCTTCTGGAAAAAGGCCTGCCCCAAGGTACACCACTCTCTTCTGTTCTCGCCCATCCTTATTTAGCTGCCGCCGTAAATATATGCACGTTATCATTAACCCACCTCTACCCATTACCGAGCATAGGATTTCTGCCCGTCACGCAATTTTTTGTGGTCTTGTTATAAGTGTTTCTAATACTGAAAATTTTCCAGGTCTACATGGACGATGCAGGCGATGCAGAAGGCAACTTTACAGTCATTGGCTTGGTGCCTGATCCCAAAGCCAGGGGAGGGTGGAGCGCGCAGCCAGTCGCTACCTTCCACTATGCCAATTCCTCGGATAGCTTACCGGTATGTATAAGAGTAGCCGAGGACCGTGCTCAGTGGCGTGCAATAGGAGAGGCCTATGTCCAGCAGTGGACAAGCATAGGCTGATGATGATGATGTATAAGAGGGTTTTTTGACATTTGACAACACTCAGATGTCGTGTGTTGATTTGTGTTTGTGTGTTTATTTGTTTGGGGTTGGAAACGCCAACTATTAGGTTTTTCGAACTTTTCCGAAGGGAATGAGACTTTCCGTCTCACGTTTGTCAGCTATTTTCATGTAGTCATTTATTTTCTCCAGACAGTCACCTAATTACGTAGCTAGTTCCATTTTCTGAGAGCTTCGTAGCTTATTTTGTAAGTTTTATAAATATAAAGCGGCAGGTTTATTACTTTCTGAAAAGTATAATATTTAGTGCTTATGATGATGCGGCACTGAAAGAGTACTAGATGTGATTGAAGAAAAGATATGGGATTTTCAAGCGGGTTTCAGAAAGGGAATGGGATGCGTGGACCAAATCTTCTCCTTGAGATGGATGGTGGAGAAACTTTTGGCCAAAAGTCAAAGGGTTTTCTGTGCGTTCGTCGACTTGGAGAAGGCTTGTAATAGAGTGGTGAGGAATAACCTGTGGTCGGTACTGTCCGTGTGTGGGGTGGATCTTGCTGCGAGCTCTGAAGTATCTCTATGAAGACTCCAGTGCTTGAGTTAGAATTAATGGGGCGTATACTGACTGGTTTAGCATCCGCAGATGTGTGAGACAAGGATGTGTCGCTTCCTCGTGGTTGTTCAACTTATTCATGGTCAGTTGTCTTACTGATTTGAAAGAGAATGACTTTGGAATAAGGATGGGTGAGCTACTGGTCAAATGCTTGTTATACGCCGATGATCAGGTTTTGTTCGCATCGTCGGTTGAAGACCTGCAGACACACGTAGCACTAATAGGAGGCGTTTAAAAGGAAAGGAATGACAGATGTATTCGAAAAAGATGACGAAATGACTGAGTGCAAGATAAGGATTAGAGGTGAAAGGGTGAACAAGAGAAAGAATTTATCTATCTGGGGAGCCTCTTTACCAGGGATGGCAAGTGTGAAGGTGATATAGAAAGAAGAGTAAAAGCGGGAAATTGTGTAAACGGTGCATTGCACTCCTTTGTGAGTGGCCAAAACATCTCCAAAAGAGCTAGATTGGCTATCCATAATGGAGTGCTAGTCCCAAAACTTATGTATGCTAGCCAGACTTGGGTATGGCAAAAGAAGCAAGAAAGTAGGATTAATGCAGTAGAAATGAGGTCCTTGAGAAGTATGTGTTACTTTGAATGATAGGATACGCAATAGTTTGATTACAGAACGTTGTGGACTGAAATAGGATGTAGTGACTAGAATTGAGAAAGGAATGTCGCGTTGGTTTGGACATGTGGAGAGTATGAAGGAAGAAGGATTGACGAAACAAATATATCGAGCAAATGTGGGTAGAAGGGCTGGTAAGGGATGACCCAGACGGATATACTTCGACCAAATAAGGGATGTATTAGCAAATGGCAAGATAAAAACTGGAGTGCGTGCATCAACAACTAATGAATGTTGAAGAAGCGAAAGTGATCTGTCAGGATTGTAGCAAGTGGCAGTCCCTGGTCTCTGCCTACCCCTCTGAGATACGGGCGTGAGTTTATGTATGTATGTATGTATAATGATTCTGCCTGTTAGTCTCCACTTTGGTTGCGCGTAAACTAACCATCTGATGACATACTTAACTAGCTGTTTTTTTGTACGTGTATAAGGCAACTGAGAGTAGATTGATAGTCTACAAGAAACAGGAGGAGAATTGTTGATTTGATATTGAAATTTTCTCGTGATCTTGTTACCAAATCTATCTAACCAAGGGCGGTTTCTGAATTAAGAATTTCACTAAGTAAACACTTAAGTAACGTTCTGTCATCCACTTTTCTGAGAAATTCGAAGAGACAGCACTACGGTTAACTATCTACTTAGCGAAATTGACAATTCAGAAACTGGCCCTAAGACTTTTTTCGATGGATGCTGAATCCCGAACGTGATTTGACGATTCTGTATAATGGAAAAAAAGTGAATTTTATTATGTGATATTTACAGTGGTATTTACAGGATTATACTTTTTATACAATTATTTTTATATTTCAATATAAGAATTGTATTGAAATATTAAAATAAGATAACAAAATTAAGAAATTGATTTGACAATTAATTAATAACCTCTCTACATAGCACGCAGAACTGATGGCCGATGAGGCCGAAAAGTTCTAGAATGGAGACCACATATCGGCAAGCGCAGCGTAGGACGACCAGCCACAAGATGGACAGATGACCTCATCCAAGTGGCAGGAAGACGCTGGATGCAGGCCGCTTCCAACCGGTCTTTTTGGAAATCCATGGAGGAGGCCTATGTCCAGCAGTTGACTTCTTGTGGCTGAATGATGATGATGATGATGTCTGGAAGAAATTGCTGTTAGCAATAAGGCCGCCCATTGTACTTTTTTATTGTAACTTTCATATTTTATGTCTCGCTTCTTGTGTGCAATAAAGAATATTCTTATCTTATCTTATCTTAAGATGAACCTCTTTAGAGGCTATAAGTTCCACCCATGCCGGGACTTGAACCTATTATAAGGCGTTACGTGCAAGTTGTGGCGTAATAGTTTGAGCCCGATTTTGTACCATGTAACTATATTGACTTTTCGAAAGGTTATATTATGAAAAGTATTAGTCTTACAGAAAAAAACATTGCAACGTTTATTTATCTATTAACATGGTATCGTCGGTTATCATCATCGTCATCATCATTCAGCCACAAGAAGTCCACTCCTGGACATAGGCCTCCTCCATGGATTTCCAAAAAGACCGGTTGGAAGCGGCCTGCATCCAGCGCCTTCCTGCCACTTGGATGAGGTCATCTGTCCATCTTGTGGCTGGTCGTCCTACGCCGCGCTTGCCGATATGTGGTCTCCATTTGAGAACATTTCGGCCGAGAACTCGTCGGTTATATTAAAACAATTTAGTGCAAGTTCTCATTACTGAGCCTGAGGTAGTTTTATAACTGCATGGTCATAATTCGTGATCATTCGTTCGTTTTACTTGTTGTGTCCTGCCTTATTTGTTTGTTTGTAGTACTTTTTAACGACCCGCGATGTTCATACATAGTAACATATTAAACGGGTCTAACCACGATTATTTATTAGGTAAACTGTATTCTAACTGTATAACTGTACTCGCCACTTCAGTCTAACCATGATCACGGCAGCTACAACGTTGCCAAAACGTCGGGGATCAAAGGTCATTAAATTTTACCTGATAAATAATCGCGGTTAGACCCCTTTAATATATAATATTACTTTGTTTATTTGTTTTTCTGAGTGTTTTAGAAGAATCGCGTTTTTATAAATAACACCGTCAATATTTACCTCTAGATACGACAAGAATTTTCATTAAAAATACAAAAACAAACAAATTCATGCTTGATTACGTTGTCATCTACATAAAAACCGAGCTAACAAGATAATATCGTACGATTGACGTCTTTTATACTGTAAAAGGCAGGTTTGTATTTGAATTCGATACAGTAAGCATATCAAAGGATACATGAGGATATTGAAGCAGTCTCAAAAAATCTATCTTTTGTTCTGGCGGACAAAAGAGGCAGGAAGCACCAAATCCATACCAACCCGACTCCAGTCTCCGTCGTATGTAGGGCCTCAACTTTTTAGACATTCTATAATATTTTTAATATTTAACAAAAAAACGTCTTCATGAAAAACACACACTAAAAACATGTTAAATAAAAACCAACTTCAAAACACTACATCAGTAAGAAGTTACAAATAATTTAAAAGAATACCTTTAAATGAGAAGAATGTGTACATGCAGGTATTATAGAAGTATAATTTTGAGTCGGTGCCCGTATGTATGTAGGTATGTGCTAAGATATAGGTATGTACTGGTCATGAAACTGGGTACCTACTACTAATTATACTTCTGCAATACCTACATGTATAAGTACTTCTAATTTAAAGGTATTCTTTATAGTTCAGTAGCGTTATAACTTTTTAGTTCTGTAGTGTTTTGAAGTCGTTTTTAGGGTTCCGTACCTCAAAAGGAAAAAACGGAACCCTTATAGGATCACTTTGTTGTCCGTCTGTCCGTCCGTCCGTCCGTCTGTCAAGACCCTTTTTCTCAGGAACGCGTGGAGGTATGAAGCTGAAATTTATATCAATTACTCAGGTCTACTGTCCCTTGAAGCTGTGAAAAAATCAAACTTCTAAGCCAACGCAATCAAAAGATACAGCCGTTTATGCCGCAAATTTTCGACACTTGCAAGGGAATCAAAACCTACAGGGTGCTTCCCGTGAACTCAGAATCTTGAAATTTGGTACGAAGCAACGTCTTATAGCATAGATAAAGGAAAAATTACGAAAACCATAAATTTTTAGTTACATCACATAATATATTTTTTTTTAATAATTTTAAACTTACTACCCATTTCCTCATAAACGCGTAGAGGTATTAAATTGAAATTCATACCAAATACTCAGGTCTATAATACCTTTAAGCTGTAACAAAATCTAACTTCTATGTCAACGCAATCAAAAGAAACAGCAATTTAAGCTGCATATTTTGAAACTCGCAAGTACTCGCAAGGGAATCAAAACCTAAAGGGTACTTCCAGTCGACCTAGAATCTTGAAATTTGGCATGAAGCAACGTTTTATAGCACACATAAAGGAAAAATTCCGAAAACCTTAAATTTTTAGTTACATTACAAAATATATATTTTTTAATAAATATAAACTTATTACTTTTTTCCTCATGTTTTGCAATAAAAATACCATAGTTATGACTCGATTGTCGTAATGAACGAACTTTGTAAACCTTGCAGGTTTGTACGGAACCCTCGGTGCGCGAGTCCGACTCGCACTTGGCCGGTTTTTTTTATTTATAATTTTCATTTTTCAATTTTTAGTGGGGGAGCGGGAGAAAACAATCAAGTCTCTTATAACCATAATTAACCGTACTTAATTCTTTGCTTTATAATTTCAAGTCCCCAATCGCCTTCTACAAAAGTCTTCAGCACTATCTACGTCATCAAATCACCTTGGGACTACTTTTACGCTATATTATTACTAATTCTTTACTGCACAATGACTGTGTACAAAAAAAAGGTGGACTTAATGCTAATGGCATTTTCTACCAGTCAACCCGCAGGAGGTACAGGAGAGGCAAAAATTGAGGTAGGCGTGCAAAAAAGAATGAGATAAAAATACTTATAAGTATCTAAGGAGGGGGGACAGAATTTTATGCAACATAATGCAGATTACTAAAGGATGGGCCCCATTGGGCCTTATTTACTGCTGTCCAGTGAAGAGTTTCGTTCTCCATATATATATATATACAAGCCTTCCCTCAGAGAGAGAGAGAAGAACTGTGCCCTACACGCGTATATATATATATATATATAGATGAATTGAGGACCTTCTTCTTCTTTGAAGTCAGTTAAAAAGAAGACTTTGATGACTGTTTCACAGATCTCCTCATCAGATCTTAACCAAATGTATATGTTCCCTGGAAGTTTCTAACAACAAAAAGTTAGTATCTAACGAAAAAGAATTAATGAAATGAGACGACGAGGTAAAGGATTAACGCTGAGCATACATAGAGAATTCAGAACCCCCCCTTTCCATCATCATCACTATCATCATCATCATCACCAGCCCACCGCTGCCCACTGCTGGGTATAGGCTTTTTCCCCCAAATGCCATCTCTCAATGTCCCTTGCCATCCTCATCCACGGACCTCCCGCCGACTCAACTATATCGTCCGACCGCCTGGCCACTGACCATCGTCTTGTTCTCGGCCGCCACTCCACCTACCATCTTCCCGCCTCACCATTTTACGTCAGTGGTCAAAAGTGTTCGTAACCTTTAATTTCACGTTTAAAAAAATAATACTAAGCACACATTTATTCCCCGAACAGCCTGCAGAAAGCTTTATTGTTTCGTTCCCGACTCTGTGAGTCTTGCAACACTAAATAGTGTTCTTGCAAAGAAGTGAGCTTTGTAAGCCAGTTATAAAACTCTTATGAATTGGTCGTAACGGTGTCAAAGGCCTGTGATCATTAGGTTTTTTTTTACACAAAAAACTGACGGATATGATATTGATAATCGAAGGTAGAACTGTAATATTTAATAGGTAATATCTCGATCGTAGAACTTTAACTGTGTGAGTCTATAATCCCACCAAAACGTAAATGTACAAGAGATTGGCCAACTTCTTGCGCATTTTTGGGGTTCCTTACCTCAAAAGGAAAAACGCAACCCTTATGGGATCACTTTGTTGTCCGTCCGTCCGTCCGTCCGTCTGTCTGGCTTTGGTAGAACGAGAAACCAGTGCGTCACATGCGAAAGGCCGTGAATTCCAAAGCTCCCGGCAAACTTTGCCTTCTAAAAGTTACGTACATTTGTAAAATAAAAGTAACAGAACTACTCGTTAAGAAAGAAGGAAAACATCATGAGAAATCCTGAGCATCTGAGGAGTTGAAATCGCCAACCCGCGCTGAGATGGCGTCGTGACTAAGCCCATTCTCTCTCTCTCTCTCTCTCTCTCTGAGAGAAGGCTTGTGCCCTACAGTGGGACGAAGGCTGCTTAATTGCTTTTGTTATGAGACGGGGTGACGATACTGCTATAGTATAAATGCTAGATGTAGAACACAGCTCCTAGCTAGTCGTGTGATTTCCTAAACTAGGAAATTTATGTATTGTATTCTTATTATATATTCTTCCAAAAACAAATAAATAAATAAATAAAAACAATTCGCCCAGCTGCATTTTTTTTGACAGTAGTAAATATTTGAATCAAGTTCCAAATGTCATTTAATAAGGGACCCATATAAAGACAATATAAAAAATAAAGGCTCTTTTAAAAAGTGCTACTTTGCACTGTAGAAAATAGATACGCAAAAATACACCCAGGAACCAGTTACAAAATAATTGTCAGCACTAAAAAAATTTAGCTATTAGCTTCGAAATAGTAGCTTCCAATATTAAATTGATTAGTAGATTAATTAATGGGAATTGCTGTTTGAAGAATCACCTTAATATCAGGACGTGTTTCTATATAGACATTCGCGGCCATAGACGGTCATCCTTCAACCAAGTAGGACATGTATTAGCGAAGGGCAAGATAAAACGTACCCAAAACCGTCGTGCGTGCATTCACGACTAGTAAATGTTGATGAAGCGAAAGAGGTTGGGCAAGATCGCGGCAACTGCCAAACCCTGGCCTCTGCATACCCCTTCGGGATACAGGCGTGAGTTGATGTCATAATGATCAGCCATTTGACACCCACAGCAGGACATAGGCCTCCCTCATGGTTTTCCAACCTACCCGGTCTTGTGCCGCCCGCATCCATCGACGCCCCGCCACCGTAACCAGGTCGTCAGACCATCCGGTGGGGGGCCTTCCCGCGCTGCATCGTCCGGTCCGCGGTCGCCAGGTCAGAACTCGCCCCAACGGCCATCAGTTCTCCGCGCTGATGTAACAATATTTTATGCAGGCACTGGTGGGTGGCGGCAACATAGCCTGGATTGGCGGGGAGCCTCCGGTAGCAGAGCCAGCCTGTGGCTTTGACGGAGCCAAGTGCGCCCTGCCGAGGGACCCTGGCGTCCTATCAGCTGCGGCGGCCGTGGCTGCCGCCGCCATACTGGCCGCCGCCTTGCTCGTCAGGCACTACCGCTACGAGCAGAAGCTGGCCTCCGTATTGTGGAGGATCGAGGCCAAAGAGCTGATGTTCATACCCGCTTGCACTGGAGGAAATAGCGACAAGGTATGGTAATTAAACACTGACACGCTGCGCGCTCATAGGGAGCCTATATAAGTCCCACTGTAGAGCACAGGCCTTCTCGCAGAGAGAGAGTTGGGCTAAATCACCACGCGTGCCTACCGCGGATTGGCGATTTCAAGCGCTGAGGTATGCGAATAGCTCAGACACTCAGGTTTCCTCACGATGTTTTCCTTCACCGTTAGCGAGTGGTATTGCTACTATAACTTCACAAACGTGCATAACTTAGAAAACAAAGTCATAGATACATGCCCGCACTGGGAATCGAACCTGGGTCTCCCGCTTCCGAGTTCAATGTTCTATCCACTAGACTACCACCGCCATCTAACTCAAAAACGGTTGAGCGGGATAAAAAATGCCACGAACAAAGTTTTTCCCAAATTTTGTGCTCTACATTTTTTATAATAGATGGTAACATCATTGGAGTAATAGCAACCGAGACAATCGCGAGAAAAGTTTTTTTTGTACATTGACCTTGTATTGTACTTATAACTTACGACGCTGACACAAATTTAGAACACTTATTACATTATGTTATGATACAAGTGTGCTAAGTTGGTCATTACACACGAGGCTATATTGTAAGCGCGAGCCGTAGGCGAGTGTACTGATCCATGCACACCAGTTGCATACGACGTTTTTCAGCACAATTGCGAGGAACAAAACAAACTTATATTGGTTAGTAACTTAAAGTAGCCTTTTTGATGGTAATTAACCACACAGCAACTTTACCAAACGTTTACGGAGGGCTTTAAAACACCCGAGATCGGGAATCGCAGTTTCTCTCGAGTGATACATAGTGCTTTATACTACACCTGCTAGTTTTATTTTACTTTCTACGAAAACTGAATCCTCGAACAACACACAAATTGGAAATGGCGCCAATGGCGTCTGCAATTTTCACATGTTCTTTTTTCAAATTGTTTATCCTGCCGCCGCAGGGTCGCACTGCCAGCCCGACACCATCCAACACACAGCTAGTGGCCAGTGTCATTTTGCGAACTTGGAGATAAAAACTCACTGTAAAAACTTTTTGGCTTTTGATATTTAGGTTACCGGCGCATAGTCTTACCCAAAATTAAAAAAGAAAAACCACGTAAGAAATGGATTTTCATACACTTTTCTCTCCCGCTCAGATGCGTTTTCTCCCCGCATATTTGTTCGATATGCAATGACGTACTTTCTACCGTAAATTTGATAAAGTATCAAGGTACTTTCCAAGCAGGTGTAGTATAAAAACCTTTCTATTTCGTACAAGGATGAAACAATATTCGATTGCAACTGGTAACGAAGCACCAGGCGGCTGAAAGGAAAAATAAAAGGTATTGAGTTTCTAAGTCTTATCACTCATAATAAAATTAACTATGGTATTGCGTCTAATGATCTAGGTGCTAATTTAACTTAAATTAACATGTTTCTGAAGCAAAATCAATTTCTGAGATAAAGTTGTAAGTTTCTAAGTCTAACATAAAAAAAATGATTAAAAACTACTTTTAACTAAAAATAGCCTATATTCTTTTTTTTTGTTGCACTAACCCATGCTGAGGACAATTTTTAAAACCAATTTAGAGGCTAAAAATTGCACCAATGCCGGGACTCGAACCCGCGACCTCTGGGTAACCGTGCCAGCGCTCTCCCAACTGAGCTAATGGGCAAGTGCAGCATCAGTGAAATTTCGAGCCTCTTTACAAACTTCTCGTATTACTTACAGGCAGTGACATCTGGCCAAACCAATTTACATCACTTGCAGCCCCGAGCAACCCACTTCAATATCACTGATGCCTGCACTTGCCCATTAGCTCAGATGGGAGAGCGGTGGCACGGTTAGCCAGAGGTCGCGGGTTCAAGTCCCGGCATGGGTGGAATTCTGAGCCTCTAAATAAACATTAACATTTTCATACAGGCACATACATTGCTTCTGGCCCCACACTAGGATACCCTGTGTCGTGGGAACCAGAAACAACGATCCAAGACCTGGGGTTTTTTTTTGTCCCCAGCCGGGATTCGAACCCGGGACCTCTCGCGTGGTATGCAGATGGACTACCGCTGCGCTACGAGGTCGTCTAGGTTTTTAAAAAAAGCCTCCGAGCGAGGTTCTTTATGTCTAAAGTCAATTCGAGTTGCACTGAGTTATTATGGACAAAGAGATACCGCACAATACTCTCCTGAGCACGGAAAGAAACAGTGGCAGCGGTGGCCGTGCCCGGCCGCTTCGTAGAAGGCAGGAAAAGATGCAACGCCGCCAACTGGGCAAGAAGTAGGCGAGCTCGCAACAGTGGATAGATACGTAGGTCGTAACACCGTGGAATTTGTCAAGGTAGGAATTTAAAGTAATGTCCTGTTGCCTCACCTTGATTGCATTATATGTCGTACGAAAGGAAGGCACTAATTTTTGAACTAATTAGTGACCGAAGATGGAGCAGTCAAGATTTTGGTACTGCACCCCCGCGCGTGCATGATTTGTTGCAATAAAAAAAAAATATAAAAAAAAAATGCATTTAATTCAGGATGCAAGACCCATATTAACATTATAAAAACGACAAACAAAGACAGCATATACATACAGTAGAAAAAAAACCACTTAACTCATTACCTTATGGTTGTAATGATGGCTAAGAAATTTTGGTGTTTTTCAACCACTTGCGTGGTATGGCTCTCATTTCTGTTTTATTAATGCAATTTGATAATTTTTTGATTTTCTCACAAGTGCGTTATATATCTCAGATGTCTGTACATGAAGTTAGTATTTTACAATTGAATGTCTATTATGGGCATAAATACTAGCTGAAATAGCCTTCTTTGGCACATAAATCTCGAATAGGCTGTAATTTCAGTTTTATTAATTTATTGGCAATTTTTCCAAGTAGGTACAAATCTCTACTATTTTTATTTTTTTTCTTTCTCTTTGTATCGTTTTATTATATTGGCAGTTTCATTGCCATCCTATAAGTCGTTTATAAATGAATATCAAACTACGTTTGCATACAATTTTGACGCTGAGGGGCCTCCCTCTTAAGGAAATGATTAAATTTCAAAACCCTTTCAGTGAGTCTTAGCCACGCAATAAACGTCGTTTCAGTCAAACCATGAAACGGTTCTGAACTTTAACATTATAATATAATCCATTTAATAGGGTGCAATCAAATTATATTACAACCTTGGCGGATACTTCCATGCTTTGACTTTGATGCTTTGTTCCTACCCAGGAACATTGTTTTACTTCACTTACAATTGAAGCAATAATAGCTGGCTTTACATTTGCTAAAATTTGCATTTCTCATAAAATAGTTTTAACAGGCTTAACAGTCTAGGTACTTAGAGACTGCCTCCATTTTTAATGAGTGTAAAAGATGCGGACCTGAAAACAAACGAGAATGATAACACATAACTTTTAACTATAATAATATTTCATTAGTATTATTTGTATTTACCTGGATAGAAATATGTTTTTGGTATTCTTTTACTAGAATCATAACCTATAAACTTCTTGATAATCGATTTACTTCCTCCAAATGGCTTAGTAGCCACCATTTTTCTATTGCAAACTGAGCAGTAAATGCGTAGGCACTGATTTTTTTCGAAAAAGATACTACACATATCTCTGGGGCTTTAAAATTACAAATATTGTGTTCTTCCCATAAAAATTGTGAAGAAAAGTGGACATCCTCCATTTCGAATTTTTTGACAGTTGCCACCCCCATTAGGGGAATAAGATTTCAAAGTGGAGTATAACTTTTTTCTTAGGTTTGTATGATTAAAAAATAGAATAATAATAATTATTAACTGGCCACTAAATATGAAAGTTACAAAAATTAAAAACAGAAGAACATCAGCGTTTTTGTTAGCTGTCTTCATATGGAGGCCAAGAGTCTACGTATACCTAAAAACAAACGCCATTGAATTTCCTAAACTTTTTAACTACAGAAAACTCACTCAGAAGACTTGAAAGTGGCCTTCCTAGTCATCTGAGTGTTGTTATTGATTGAGTATTTACTCTCAAGGGGATAAGTACTGAGTAGAAATTCCACTTCTAGTTCCCTCTTGAAGCGGAGTTACAGCTCGGGTTACTTGGATGTCAGTCAGATATGGCATAATGTCCTTGTAAACTAAATTAATACTCACTTCAATGAATAACAACGATCAGAAGACTTAAAGGCCACATAATGTGAGAGGATTTGTACGTCACTTTGGAAACTTAACTACCATAGTAAGAACGTTCTTTTGTTTTTTTATTTTCATGAACAATGCCACTTTAATATTTGTTGGGCAGTTCTAATTAAAAAAAAGGCCAAATACCACCGACGGCTCCGCACAAATTTGTAGGTACATAGGTACTATTATAAATAGTTCTGGAATCGAGTCTCGTAGTTTTTTCCGGGCCTTTCCCGAACTTCAAAGTCTAGTTTTTTTAAGAGTTCATTACAAATGTATAGTTTTCAGATTTTTCCCTGTATTTGTAGTATAAGACGATATTACTTGTCAAATTTCATAGTTCTAGGTCAACGAAAAGTACCCTATTTGATTCCCTTACGGCATAAGGGCTTTTTTTATGTTAACTTCGAAGTTTTATTTTTTCACAGCTTCAGGGTACTTTAGACTCGATACCTACACGCGTTCCCGAGATAAAGGGTCCTGACAGACCGACGGACGGACAACAAAGTGATCCTATAAGTGTTCCTTTTTCCTTTTAAAATGCGGAACCCTAAAAACAACGGACTTTTTTTTTATTCCACTTTGAGATCTTATTGCCCTAGCAGTTTTGAGCAGGATATATTGAATAAGTTGTTTATTATCAGAGCAACCTAATTTTTCGCGGCTGAAACCTATGCGTAATATCCCGATATAAATATTTGATGTATTTAAAACTTGATCTATAATTTCTTTTAACTTCAATGCCAGTTCAATCCAATACGTTCTGAATCGGTGTATAATTTGATTCCCATTTGTTTGTCTTCTAATCTGTGATCCGATCTAATTTTGAGACATAACTCATGTGGCCACGTTTACCACCCGCATAACGATAAAAAGCACAACAAACCATCACATGCAACTTCATGCTAAACATTAACTTTATTCAACAGTACCCACCCCCGCAGGACTTGGAGACGAGGCGGGCTTTCACCGTCATAGCGATGTACAGGGGAAACATTGTAGCCGTGAAGCGTCTGCGCAAGAAGAGCATTGATGTCACTCGGGCTATAAGGAAGGAGCTGAAACAGGTGAGAACCGTGTTAGATTATTGTTGTGTTTTTTACATTATTTAGGTATAAATAAAGAGACAAAGAGACAAAGAGAGAAAGAGAGAGAGAGAGAGAGAGAGAGAGAGAAAGAAAGACAAAGAGAGAGAAAAAGAGAGAAAAAGAGAGAGAGAGAGAGAAAGGGAGAGAGAGAGAGAAAGGGAGAGAGAGAGAGAGGGAGAGAGAGAGATTTATGAATTGAATTTAATCTCAATAAAAGAAGAAAAACCACAATAAGTTTGCCAGACTGCTAATGCAGTGTGAGGAATCCAAAATAATTTAATACGTCACTTTTTGGACCTCCCTGCATAATGTGTCGTTTCACTGATATTAACAGGCATCCAATTGCGTCGATGTTGCCAATTTTTCAAAGGTGTAAATCCGTCGTCGTTGTTTCGGATGAGCGATAATGTTAAAAGGTTCTATTTGTAACATTTGTATGCTGTGGCAGCGCAATTGGTACAACTCGTATTAAAAATATCGTAGGTTCGAACCCCGGCGCAAGTACCTATGACTTGGTTTTCTAAGCGGCGTACATTTGTGAATTAGTTGCAGTTGCAACAATACCACTCGCTAAATATGAAGAAAAACATTGAGGAAACTGAGTGCCTGGCGTGTTCACATACCTCACGCGCTTGAAATTGCCAATCCGCAGTGGGCACGCGCGGTGATTAAGCCCTAATCTCTCTCTGAGATAAGGTCTCTGCCCTAGCAATATATTGCAATAAAGTGTCATTTGTTTAGCACAAAATTATCTCCGGCACAAACGATTCCGTGTAGCGACGGATTAAGAATAACGTCACTGCATTTCCTTCCGTGGATGTCGTAGAAGGCGACTAAGGAAATCAATTACCAAGAGACGGGCAGCAGCGTCTTTCTAGATTCCAACCACATATTGCGATCGCCAACCCGCCTGCCAAGCGTGGCGATTATGGCAAAACTCCTCATGGTTATTAAAACTGCGAAGGAGGCCTATATCCTGCAGTGGGCGTCAAATGGCTGATGATGATGATCTCCGGCATCTACCCAGCTAATGATTACAGTTGATAAAACACAGATTTTGTCGGTGGAATAATCCGCTGACAAAAAAAGAATACTTCTCGTGATACTTCGTGCAACGTTACTGTAAAGAAAATAACACTTCCTAAGGGTTTTCCTCAAAATTGGATGTTTTTCAAGTGATAGTAGGCTCAAATGTTAGTAGGCGCTCTTATTTTACACGCTTCGGATTGGTGATAATGTGGTGTGGTTTGCTTAGCTTCCTTGTGCAATTTTTCAGCATGTCCAAGAGACGGCGAGATGATTATGTAGAGACGAGTTTTGCAACTACTTGACGAAGTTTCACCAGGTGACGTCCGGCGTCTTTATCAGTCTATCATTATTATAGACGCTTCTGAACATTGTAATGACGCAAAACTGATATATCAGTCGTATTTTTACCATACAAAAATACCTGTGCGCTACCGCATGTTTTGCTGTGCGGCGGAACGTGTTAACGACACATTTATGCGATAAATGTTTTTTTTGAGAGTCATCTTTGGTTTTCTCTATGTCAACATTGGAACAAATTGACAAGATTCCGAGCGATGTATTATTATTTTTTATTTCGAAAATACATAATTTACATTAGCGACGTGCATTATATTAGTGGCCACATCACTTTTTTTACGTCTAGTAATGCTAGATTATTCAAACAAGGAAGAATGAAATGGGCAATTTCGATGGTTTCGTATCGTATTCCCAATTACTGAAATTGGTTTCATTGTTGATACTGAAGAAACGTTTTTCAAGTTTTGCGTTATATCAATAACTTGTTGTATGTCCCACTGTAGGGTGACTTTCGGTGGCGTAGCGACGTGCCTTATCTATCAGAGTACTAATTATGAGCATCAAATCCTGTCCGAATCATGACGTGTGCGAAACCAATTAGTTTGGAATTTGTCACTTAGACGATTGGATTCGTTCAGGAGTTGGTGCGCTTAATATACTAGCTTACCTGACTGAGCTTCGAATCGTATCCATCTACCGACTATATTCTTGGTGCATTCCTCTCCATCCAAAGGTTGTCTGGAAGAGATCGCTCTAAGCGATAAGACCGCCAATTGTATACCGCTACTTAGATATAAGAAACTATTTGTAATATCTTTCACCTGGTTGTGCAATAAAGTGTTCTCTATCTCTATCTATCATGTCTGACTACCGTGCCGTAGATCATGGGTTCGATTCCCACTGGGAGCCGCCGCACATTTTGTACAAATGGCCTTATCTGGGTGTATTTCCATGTTTGAGATGTCCTCGCCTGGTTACCGTAACACAGGGCATTCTAGTTTGGGACCAGTACGAATGATTGTGTTGTGAGGAAGTTATTTATTTATTTATTTACTTCACCAGATCCGCGAGCTTCGCCACGAGAACCTGAACGCGTTCGTCGGTGTGTGCGTGGAGAGCGGCTCCGCCTGCATCGTGTCCGCTTACTGCTCGCGCGGATCCTTAGCGCGGGTGCTCGCTGATAGGGACCTGCATTTAGGTAAGTAAAATTAAACAAATTTGGAGGCGGGAAGACGGTAGGTGGACGAGGACAATCACAGAGTGGCGAGCGAGAAGAGGAGGACGGTCCCGTTGATGGTCCTGCTAACGATGATCGGACGATATAGTTGGGTCGGGCGGAAGGTCCATGGATGCGGATGGCAAGGGACCGTGAGAAATTCGGGGGAAAAGGCGTCTACCAACAGTGGGCAGCCGTGGGCTTCCACACAATAACTTCCACACAAGACAGTAATTTTTGTATTGTGTTTGCCCTGGTCCCGAACTAGGATACCTTGTACTATGTAACCAGGCAAGGACATCACAAACCTGGAAAGTGATATTAAGGCTCCTGTTACGTCTGACATTCTATCTCGCCCGCACATTGAAACATTTTTAATGGTTTGCAAAAAAATTGGTAAGTACACTTTTAAATTAAATTTACATTTTACATATATTTTTGTACTCAGTTTTTTTCAAAGAAAACCTTCTTACTTTGTAAAGTTAATATTTTTTCTGCAAACTTTTCTTTATTAAAAACTATGTACTGATAGGTGTAGAAGAACAACTATTAAAAATAGTCTGTCTGGATTATCCGTAAATTCACTTTTTAAGATAGTAAGTGGCAGAGAAATGCCCCGCCCCGAAATGAAACGCCTGCCCCATATGGTCGCCGTTTTACTTAACACAAACAATTGTGGGCGCTCAGTCCCACATTACAAGGATAGACTACTAAAATTCAATGTGACTTGTCTCGAGCTACGTTGGAAACAACACGATTTAACTTTCCTTCACAAAATTATACACTCAAAGATAGACTCTCCCTCTCTCGTAACTCAGATAAAATTTAAAATTAGATAGTCGCAAACCTCTACTCTTCCCTTTAGAAACCTACAAAAATAATACAATTTTTATACCCCTTTTTTTCGGATGCGTCGTACTTACAACGATCTGGTGGCAGATAACAAAGATGTAGACATAGATATTTTTCAGAGCTTTTACGTCTTTATAAAAGCTGCCCGTGGCGCCCTCAGAGCACCCTGAGAGAATAAAATAAAATAAATTAATATATTTTTATAAGTTAAGAAGAAAAAAAAAGTGTTTAAGGGTAATTAAGTTAAGGTTAAAATTACAAGTAGTCTAAATGCATGCTAGGTACACAAGTTTAGGGTCATAGGCTAGGTCTGATCTGTAATGTATGTAAAATTTGGTAAATGTGTCTGTAAACTGTTTTGTGTTCTAAATAAAATAAAATAAAATATTGATGTTCGTGGAGTTTAATGAAGCTGTAGAGATGTTTCGAAATAAATGGTTTCCATTTCAGTGACCAAGCTGTCATTTCTCTTTTCTTTTTATTCCTACTTCTATTGTTGAAGTTCGGCGTAGACCACGACCATTCATTGAAGCAGTAAATTTTTGACCTTTATGTTACTAGCAGCGACACCATTTGGAACAATACGTCTATAAACTGAAGTAAAACTCCGAATTCACTAAGATATTGTGTTTTTAGTTACTGAGATTAACCACTGTCCGAGCGTACTAAAAATGGGGCTTCAGCCGGGTTTTCACGATCACTAAGATCATTAAAGCCGACTCCCTGTCTATTCCTCTGTATACTCCCCCAGATGACATGTTCGTGGCGAGCCTAGTGGCGGATCTGCTGCGAGGGCTCACGTACCTGCACGACTCGCCACTAATCTCCCACGGCAACCTAACGTCCAGTAACTGTCTCGTCGATAGCCGGTGGCTGCTGCAGATTGCTGACTACGGATTGCATAATCTCAAGAGTGAGTAACGTGTACTTCGGAAAGCTGTAGTTCGAACTAAAATAAAAATGATAAAATTGTACGTCACAATGGTCATTAGGTATCCTAAATATAAATAAAAATGATGCCCCAAGCGTGGCGATTATGGCAAAACCCTCCATGGTTATGAAAACCACGGAGGAGGCCTGTGTCCTGCAGTGGGTGTCGAACGGTTGATGATGACGATGATGATGATGCCTCATTTTGGAGGTTTTCAAGGTTTGCTGGAAGAAACTCTTAATCTTTGGAGATAAGCTCGCCTTTGTACGTGCTATTTCATATATTGTAATGTTCTGTTCAATGTTTCGTGTGCAACAAAGTATACCTATTATTATAAGGTCTAATTCACCGATAAAATAAAATTCTTGTATTTTTGTCAATTAGTGTGTGACTTATTCGAACTTCTAACGTTCGTTTTACACGTGACTTGCCTTTAAAATTTCTAAATGAAAAACGCCAAGATCTCGGTATTCCGTAAAAAAATAGCATTGCACAAATTAGGAGTATTTTTAATTTTATTTATTTAAAGAGTTCTTGTATCGAGCCATGGTATCACGAGAAACTGACAGCTCGTAGGATCTCAGTTGATGACGTACTTCCGTACATGACGCATTTCCGGTTTCGTATGCGTCCATTTTTTTCTCTTTAAAATTTACCTATTTTCTCAAAAAATAAATAAATATAAAAACAGAACTTAATTTGTTTAGAACAATGCACATTATCCGTGTGGTGCCGGATTAAGAATAGCGTCACTCCATTTCCTCCCGTGGATGTCGTAGAAGGCGACTAAGGAAATAAATTACCAGGAGACGGGCAGCAGCGTCTTCCTGAGATTCCAACCACATACTGCGATCGCCAACCCGCCTGCCAAGCGTGGCGATTATGGCAAAACCCCTCATGGTTATGGAAACCATGAGGGAGGCCTATGTCCTGCAGTGGGCGTCAAAGGGCTGATGATGGTGATGATGATGATGATGATGAATGCACATTGAGAAGTTGCGTATAAAATATTTTTTTCTCATTGGAGAGGCCATGTTAGGGGAGGTACGTCTTAAGTATTTCGTTAGTGAAATTCACCAACCAGAAACTAGGGCATAGACAGATAGATACATAGTATATTCTTTATTGTATGTACACCAGGAATTACATATGAGAATTAAACAATAATATCATACAGTACAACTGGCGGCCTTATTACTAAAAGTAATTTCTTCCAGATAACCATACAGGTATACTCATTTGAGTAGTTAGTATTCCATGAAGGTTTCCTAAGCTCTTATGTAGCCTAAGCGCTCCCCGGTCTTATTCCTCTATGACCCGGATTTTCCATGTGAAGCGTAATAAAAGGTTATGATTTTTAATAAAAGACGGTGCAGCAGAAACTAGGTTACAAACACAGTGAACCTTGCAATCTCGCAGTCGTTTATAGAGTGAGTATAACGTGGATAACGTGCAAGTAACAGGAAGAGGTTGTAAGTTTGGATAGAGCATGCAATCTCCGAAATTATAGGTACTTATCCAGTTTCAACAATTTCTTGCACTGTTTAAAATGTACTTTTGGAACATTGTCTATACATCTGGGGCGTTAATATGAAAGCGCTTTTCATGGAGACTAGTTGCAGCTTATTATACGTCTGATCATCTGATTAGGGGCCTTCCTACGCTGCGACGTCCGGTCCGCGGTCACCAGGTCAGTACTTTTTCACCCCAACGGCCATCAGTCATGGCGGGGAGTCGCTGGATGCGGGCGGCACAAGACCGGGAAGCTTGGAAAACAATGAGGGAGGCCTATGTCCTGCAGTGGGCGTCAAATGGCTGATGATGATACGTCTGACAGTAGGGCAAATGCCTTCTGTTGGAGAGAGAGTATGGGCTTTTACCACGCGTGCTCATCGCGGATTGGCGATTTCAAGCGCAATCACTCAGGTTTCCTCTCGATGTTTTCTTTCACCATTAGCGAGTGGTATTGCTACTACAAATTCCAAAATGTACGTAACTTAGAAAACAAAGTCATTAGTACATGCGGAAACGCCGAAAAACTTACGACGCGTCCTGAATGCGAGGCAAGCGTTCTACCGACCCGCGATAGCAACGACGTATTGGAAGCGATATTGAGGAAACGGTGCGGAAATCTCGGGTCTAACTAACTAACTGAGGTTTTCAAGTTTTGCGTTATTTCAATAACAGGTTGTAAAGAAAAGACGAGCGCTAGTATCCCGAAGGTACTAATCTTGGCTCTAGATTTGTTGAGAGGAAAAGTGCCTTTGATAAACGTTTTTTTATGTTGTAAAGAATTTATGGAAAACGAGTAGCACTAACCTTTTTTTAGTTTTACTTTCCTCTGTGGTTTTACTCTTAACATTTACCACAGAAAATGCAGAAACTTGAAACCAGCACAGTACGACGACGCTAGTCGCGTGTTTTGACTATCAAAAGTCGTGACTTTCCAGGAAATTATCGAATTCTGACATTTGAGCGCCATAAAACGCGTGACTCGTACCGTCATACTACCCATGCTCAAGCAAATATCGTTAGATGTTTGGACTTAATCATGATTAACGACTATTTGTTTCAATAAAACATTGCCGTCGATTTAATCTGCCCTTAAATATTAGGTTTCATTTGATTAGATTAGAACTCTTTATTGTACCTACATACCAGGAAACAAAAAACATTAAAAGATTTACATACTCGTATTTAAGGGGGTTTAGGGGATTTTATACGTTAGATGTTTTATGAAACGTTTTCCTTATGACATGTTGTTCTTACATAAATAAGATAGTAGTGGTAGGTTTGCTTACAACACGTAAGCCTCAGCCATCGCATCCTAACACGTAAGCCTCATATATTTCCAAGAACGTTTAACGCAGACTTTCTTGATTGTTTCCCTTGCCTTAATAGTATCAATAAAATTTAGTAAATAGCAGACATTAATATTACGTTGCCTTTTTTTAAGGAGTGATTTCGATTATGATCTATTTTGGACTGCCAGAAATACTTTCAAGATTGATAACCGCCGCTTGTCGCTGAGGCTGGTTCTTCGTAGCGTCCTTCATACATTTTGGTACATTTGTTGACGCCGATATGTGCCGCTTAGTGCGGCAAGGTCGTGTGTCAGCCGTTATCAATCAATCAATCACCCCGTACTCCTCCACTGCTGGGCATAGACGTCCCACAAGGAAGCCACTTCTTTTTATCCTCAGCCATCCCTATTAGGCGGTGGTAGCCTAGTGGGTAGAACATTGGACTCGGAAGCGGGAGACCCAGGTTCGATTCCCAGTGCGGGCATGGGTGATTAAGCCCATACTCTCTCCCTGAGAGAAGGCCTGTGCCCTACAGTGAGACGTATATAGGCTGCTTATGCTATATGCATCCGTATTATATTGTAGCCAGTCAGTGTATTCAAAGGTTCAGTTGACATTACATCAAAAGTTATTATTTTTCAATGACTCGCGATGCTCATACGTAGTTATAATTAAAGAGATCTATTCGCGCTTATTTATAAGGCAAGATTTGATTACCTCGGATTCCCGACTTTTCAGCAACGTTGCAGCTGCCGTGGTCATGGGTAGACTGAAGTGACGAGTACAGTCAATACTTCTTCCATCCGGTATCTGTTAGCGAACAGAGACGTGTCGGCGATCTTTTCTTACAAAGTGTACACTTAAATTCAACAGTGAAATTCTCGAAGGACCAAAACATTGAGCGAGCGTTGTAGTGAGTGACACACACACACACACACACACACACACCCACCGTTAACACAGAGCTAGTGGCACGACATACAGACTACCTGAAACCGAACATAGTAAAAGCAAAATTCGCACATAAATTTTCCACTTTGCCTCAGCAAGTTTACATAACCATGTCCAACAATACGTTTGTGCTAGAGGAGACGGCAAGCGACCAAATAGACGTCTCTATCCCCATCCTGGAGAACGAGTCTTCTCCACCTTTTGTAAACATTGATGTCCGCAGAAAAGTACCTATCCTCTGATACAGACATGAGCAAACTCCGTCTGGCGAAGCCATTCTCCATATACTCGCCAAGATGCAAGCAGATCAAAGCAAGCATTTTCAAATTATCAACACAGAGCTAAGATAAATAAAACTGCAAAATGAAAAAATACACACTAACCAAGCTGAACTGGAAGCTTCTGTCAAATTTATGACGGCAAAGTAGGATGACCTTAAAACAAAAGTGAAAAACCTCAAGGGAAAGATGGACGCCATACTAAATGCCCATAAAGACGAATCATACAAAAAGACATAGAAAGAAAACTTCGCGCCAAATCAATAGAAAGAAAAAACCTACCAGTACTCAAATGTGAAGACCTAGTAAACTTTATTAAAGCTCTCTACAATGCTTAAGTAAACCAACAATAATAGAGATGACCTACTCAAACACAAGGGCAAAGCTTCTCGGTGCTTTAAAAAGTTATAATCTGAAGCACAAACAAGAACCTTTAACCTCCTTAGTTCTGACCTTGAAAATAACAATTGAAAACCATTGTTATTTTCAAGGTCAGGACTGAGGAGGTTAAGCACTGGAACACTATGTCCGTTTGGGCCTCATAAACCTATATTATGCATCAGAATACCTCATCGAGAGAGCAGCAAATATGTTGTATCACGGAAAACCCTGAAAAAGAATTACAATTTCAAGTACTGCTGGGCCAGTTCAGGAAAAGTTTACGTAAAGAAGTCCGACGACTCACCAGCAATAGAACTAAAAAACGAGGGACAAATCCACACTCTAGCTATACTATCCGACTGACTAGTAGTAGCAGCTGTATTTCTTTACATAGCTCCCATAACTTCTCAAGCCACCAACAAAAAAATCACACCCAACCAAACCCTCGGTTAACGTAAACCCTCCACGTAACAACACAAAACCAACGATACACTCACACCGTATAGCAAAAAATCACTGCATCACTGCACTCAGTCCTTACAAGCAAGGACATCAACTCAACTGCGTAGCTCTAACTCTCTTAATTAAATTATCCTCAAAATCCCTTACAATTTTCATGACACTACAGAATATAAATATAATTAGATGGCGGCTCTACATGAAATAATAAAAGGCATAGACCTGGCCCCGATAATACAAAGCGTCTTAGTTATAGAACCGGATGATTGTAAAGAAAAACTAAGGATATCGTGGCAACACATCTTAAGTGTTAACTCATAAAATGCGGAGTGTCTACAAGAATTTTCAATACTTTACAGTACTTCTGGCACGACTTAAAGTTAAAGTGGACATCATAGTCGGTACTGACGGAGTGCTGGCATAAACAAGACGTACTCCCACCTCCTCTTCCTGGCTACAATGTATTTTATTCCGAAAACTGCATTAATCAAAATGACAGAATAGTACCTAATATAATTGCAATGATAACATTTAGGCCGACTTGCACCACTTCTTGAATGTCACTTTAGTCGCCGTTTAAATCGAATTTTGCATGAAGAATTTTAGTTAAATGCTGTTTAAGCCCCGTTTAAGAAAGTGGTGCAAGTCGGCCTTAGGCTACAGCAGAGGAACCAGCATTTTGGGTGCTAACATACTTAAAGTGAGCTAAACATAATTTCTATATTTAGGTCCCCTAGTTTCTCTAATATAGATAACATTGTAACATCACTAGACGGAGTTCTGTATAATGCGGTCGCAAAACATAATATTTTACTAGGCGATGTCAACATTGATATGCCCCCCCTACTAGTCACTGTAGAGACAGTGATATTTTCCTCGATCTAATAACATCGCACTGTTACTATCCCTCACACACTCTTCCCACCCGTCTAACCTCATGTCTAGACCACATCCTACTAAAAACCAAAAAAGAAGCCATTGCAGTGGTACATAAGTCTAGCGTAACTGACCATTCAACAGTCCTAGTTTCTCTTGATATGCATCCACCCCGTTTACCACTCTTAACAATCTTAGTATTGACCAAAATCCAGTATATTTGGTTAAAAAATGTAAAAATCCTATAAAATTAACATGAAATCCTAGATTACTCCAAGCTTAATAAAATGCATTAAAGTGAGAAATTTCTTGCATGACAAACACAAAAAATATCCTAACGATACAAATCTTAGGTCTGAAACATACAGAAGCGTGCGGTACGCGGCTTTCTTTGTTTACGCGGCGGTTCGTGGCGACATTCTCATTGTAAGCGATCGCGCCTGCGCCTTGTCCTCGCCTTACCCTGGCCTCGCCGCTTCTGCATGTTTCAGTATTGGAACACAATGCGACTATTTTACAGACTCTAAAAAATCAATATGATCAAGCACAAAATAGAAAAGAACATAGCTGACCCAAAAACACCTGAAGACCATTAATACTAGCATCTTCGGGAATCAAGGTTCTGTAGTGGGTCTTAATAAGCTGATTATTTTGCAACAATTAGATTTGAGTAAGATTCGTGTGTCTCGACAGGTGGATGCGTGGATTCCGAGGACGCTTTGCGTCTCGAGCGGCGCATGCTGTGGCGGGCGCCCGAGTTCTTGCGAGACCCCAACCCCCCGGCGCGGGGCTCCCAGAAGGGCGACGTCTACTCTTTTGGCATCATCTTGTACGAGATTCTGGGCCGCAGCGGCCCCTGGGGCGAGACCAATCTGACTAATGCTGGTGAGTTTCCAAACAACTTATTATTAATGGGTTAAGTTATAGTTAAATTTTACGACAGAACATAGAGGAATGGAAGAAACTTTTGTTGGTCCCAATCATCATCATCATCATCATCATCATCATCATCATCATCATCGTCATCATCATCATCATCATCAGCCCTTTGACGCCCACTGCAGGACATAGGCCTCCCTCATGGTTTTCATAGCCATAGTCGCCACGCTTGGCAAGCGGGTTGCCGATCGCAGTATGCGGTTGGAATCTCAAGAAGACGCTGCTGCCCGTCTCCTGGTAATTTATTTCCTTAGTCGCCTTCTACGACATCCACGGGAGGAAATGGAGTGACGCTATTCTTAATCCGGCGCCACACGGTTAGCCCCAATACCAAATGGTATTCGTTGAAGGTCATCCAGGTTTACGCTCCGACCTCTAAACATCTAGACGAGGAAGTGGAGGATACATGAGGACATTTCTGAAGCCATACATACCTCTACAACTCAGTATATGGTTGTGATGGGGGATTTCAACGCCAAGCTGGGCAAGCGAAGCGGTGATGGCGTGGGGAAATTTGGAGTCGGGCTAAGGAACGATAGGGGCCAAGTACTGGCTCTCCGTGGTTATGAAAACCACGAAGGAGGCCTATGTCTTGCAGTGGGCGTTAAATGGCTGATGATGATGATGATGACTGACTCTCTTCTTGGAGATCTTCTTCTCCACTTCTTGGGCCTCTTCATGATGAACTCTTTCTTTAGGAAGTCAATATGCAGAAAGTCAATCTTGTCGACGAGAACGCAGATATTCAACGATGTTTCTGTCAGTTAAAACAGGCAGCGATCACCGAATGGTACGAGGCAAGTTGAATATCAATATAAAACTAGAGCGCGCAAAACTGATAAAGTCGTCGCTCCGACCAGTGCAGGCCTAAATCCAAAATCCGGAGAGCTTTCAAATTGAGCTTCAAAACCGCTTCGAAGGCCTTGACATTGGGCGTGACGATTGAAAACGTGGACGATATCAATAACAGGTTCGTAAAAACTGTCTATACGGTCGGGTCCAAGTTTTATGTTGTTACTTTTGGTTCAGCTCATTAAACATTTTGTTTGTTTGTTTGTTTATAAAACCCACCGTACTGATAGAACTAAAAATTTCTCAGACCACACTCTCAAACTCATGGATGAGCGGCGGCAACTGAGGTCTCGTGACGCATTACAATATCGGCCGCTTAATAGACAAATCTCTGGATCGTTGAACAGAGACTTGCGACGCTGCAGTACTGACCGTATTGAAGAGGCTATTAAAAAGAACGAGGGTGCTAAAGTATTTTCCAGAGATATGTCTATTAGCCAGAGCCGGCTCTCGAAGTTGAAGACCGAAGATGCTACGATCATCTCGACAGGTCAAGAAATTTAGAGGGAGGTTGAAAGATTTTATGGACAGTAATATACGTCCTCACAAAAACCTGATACAGATCTAGCCCAAGACCCTCCAACAAGACTAACCCAGCACTACACCGAGGACATCCCGGAAATTAGCATGTACGAGATTAGAATGGCTCTCAAACAGCTTACGCACAACAAGGCACTGGGTGATAAAGGAATGAGCTAAAAAGCTGAGCTAAAAAAACTGGAGGAAATACGGTTCCTAGGATTCTCCAAAAGTTATTTAATTCCGTCATTCTCGAAGGCAAAACACCAGAGGCATGGAACAGAAGTGTGGTGATTGTGAGTTGTAACTAGTGTCTTCCCGAGAACTTGGAAGGAAGCACAAATCACTCGACTGAACAAAACAGCTAACCCTTCCTCTTTTCGAACATCATTGTTTACTTTCTAAAATCGGCTTTGCTTAGCGTTTTCCTTAACAAAAATAGACTCCTTAATCCCTTCCAATGTGTTTCATTTCATTCTGGGCATAGCACAGTTACTGCACTTGTCAAAATTACCGAGGACATTAAACTGGCCATAGAAGACGGCCACGTCTCAGTGCTCACGCTGCTGGACTTTAGCAATGCGTTCATCACGGTGGACTTTGACACCTTGTTAGGGATACTGTGCTATTTCAACATATCTCCAACGGTAATGGACTGGTTTTATAGTTACTTGCACGGGCGCCGCAACGTATACTTATCAAAGATTCCTTTTCTGCGTGGTGTGATACTACAGCTGGTGTCCCGCAAGGCGGCGTGTTGTCTCTACTTCTTTTCGCTATTTTATCATCAGTATTCCTAAAATGCTTACTTCTTCCTACCACCTTTATGCAGATGATCTTCAAATTTACGCGCGTTCTCCCGCAGAGAATCTGCCTTTGGCTATTGCTAAATCTAACGGTGATCTTAAACGCATTCTGTATTGGAGCAGATCTCATGGCTTGCATCTTAATGCTACTAAGACGCAAGTTATTGTAATTGGCAGCCCGAGGATGTTGTCTACAGTTCATTGAGAACAGCTACCTGGAATTTAATTTGACGGTTTAACAATATCACACAGTGAAAAGGTGAAGAATTTCGGGATTATTATGGACAGGTTATTATGCTGGGCACCGCAGCTGGCGGAAGTGACCCGGAAAATATTCACTTCGGCGGCTTCTCTGAGAAGGCCATGGAATTTCCTGCCAACTGCGACTAAGATTGCGCTTGCGCAATCGCTGTTGCTTCCTATCCTCGATTATACTGATGCCAGCTATCTAGATTGGACCAAGGAGCAACTTAATAAACTTAAGCGCCTCCAAAACTTCGCTATGAAGGGCTTACGAAAATATGACCACATTTCCGAATATCGCGCTAAGCTCAAATGGCTACTCTACTACGTAGGAATGCTCACATTCTTTCCCTGCTGTACTTAGTGTACTGTTCAATCCAGCTTCTTCCCTTTATCTTTAGGAGCGCTTTAGTTACCTCAGTGACTCCCACAGACGAACACTACGGTCCAATCAGAATATGGCACTGAAAACACCGAGTCATACGACAAGGTTCGTTAGCAGCTCATTTTCCGTAAGGGCGGTCCGGCTGTGGAATGAACTGCCAGTATCGATAAGGCGCTCCCTATCTCCTGTTATATTTCAATCCAAAGTAATAGAATTCTTTCTCTAAATAAGTTGCTTTTTTTGCTGTAACTATTAATTTTATTTTTGTTTCCTCTATTTAGGTATACCACGTTTATAATTTCCTATTATGCTTGTTATTATAACTTAATGTTTATAATATTAGGGGTTAAAGTATGAAATTGCCGTTTTATTGCAATAGGTTCTTTGAATTGACATAGAATCTTCATGGTTTGAGGTTTTCGAATGAAACTTTTTTCAAATGGTTTCTATGATGTTCTTTTTTTAAAAAATGTGAAACATTTGAATATCGACTTTCAATTGTTTTTGTTATTCAATTTAGACAAGAAAGATGGATACTGCGAAAATTCGAGTGATTTTTGAATACGAGTTCCGACGCGGAACTAACGCGGCAGAAACAGCCCGCAATATCAATGCTGCGTTTGGAGAGGGGTCTACTAATGAACGCACTATGCGATTTTGGTTTAAACGCTTTCGTGATGGAAATTTCGACTTAAAGAACGAGCCACGAGGAAGACCGCCTACACAGGTGAATAACGATGAATTAAGAGAGATAGTGGAAGCCGACCCTAGTAAAACTACCCAGGAATTAGCGGCATGGTTTAACGTTACCTTACCCACAATATTGACTCACTTGCGTCAAATCAATAAAATAAAAAAATACGAAAAATGGGTGCCTCATAATCACTCGAATTTTCGCAGTATCCATCTTTCTTGTCTAAATTGAATAACAAAAACAATTGAAAGTCGATATTCAAATGTTTCACATTTTTAAAAAAAAAGAACATTATAGAAACCATTTGAAAAAAGTTTCATTCGAAAACCTCAAACCATGAAGATTCTATGTCAATTCAAAGAACCTATTGCAATAAAACGGCAATTTCATACTTTAACCCCTATTAGTATTTATTTAAGTATGAAATATGTAAGTTTATTATTATTATATGTACGTATGTACGCATTAATAATTATTCGATTAGCACCCGTCTCAATTTCTCTTTCGGCCATCTTTCCAATATAGGGTTGCCCGAAAGAAATTGCTTTAAGCAATAAGCCCCCCAATTGTACTTCTTCTTTTGTAACTATTGTTTCTGTAATTGTTTTCTAGTGTGTACAATAAAGAATATTCTTATCTTGTCTTATTTTATTCTTATGGGCCTCATAAGAAGGCTCAAGGTCACCCAACGAGCAATGTAGAGAGCTATGTCAGGAGTTTTACTGCGGGATCGAATCAGGAATGAGGAGATTTGCAGAAGAACCCGAGTTACTAATATAGCTCGAGCTAAGATCAGTCGAAGTAGCAGTGGGTGAGGCACACAACTCGGAGAACTGATGGCCGTTGGGGCGGAAAAGTTCTGACCAGGCGACCGGCGACTGGACAACGCAGTGTGGGCAGGCCCTCCACCAGATGGTCTGACGACCTAGTTACGGCGGCAGGGAGTCACTGGATGCGGGCGGCACAAGACCAGGAAGCTTGGAAAACCATGAGGGAGGCCTATGTCCTCCAAGGGGCGTCAAATGGCTGATGGTGTTATACATGAAGTCAAATATGAAAACAAAATACTAATAGTTACGTCAACAGATAAACGTATGTAGTTGCTAAGTTGTCCGTTACGTAACTGAACAGAATGCGCCCATATAAAAGCTGACAATATGCTGTTCCCTTAATTCGATTCGTGTAGGTAATTAATTCCAAGTAAATTCCAAACGACGTAAATAGAATAATAGACTTAATAGGAATTCAATGTCAACAATGCCAAACCTCTACTATGTGGTGTTATTAGATAGGATTGGGGTAAGTACCGGTATAGTCTTTGAAGTTTGCAGTGACTGAACTCTGCCTCTTATTACATGATAGACACGTATGAGTATTGAAAAACAATTTATCATTTGTAATATTTGTCGCTGAAATGACCTTGAGAAGTAATGGCCGGGTGAAAATATTATTTAAGAATGTTTTCGCATTACGAGAACTTAAAATTGGAAGAAAAGTATGAATTATGCTTAGTGAATTAATTTACGGTGAACACAGTTGGGTTCAAAGATATTTTATTTCTCATAAAGAACTTACAGTTCGCTTAACTAATGAGAAAATAAAACTTAAAATTAGATTAAATTTATATGGCATGCATTAAGGTAAGATTAAGCTTAATTATAATTTGAGACATGTAGTTTAAGTTTATTTTTAAAAGCATTCATATTTTCTATGTCCTTTATTTCGGCCGGTAAATTATTATAAAGTTGGACTCCTTCATACATCACATTTCTTTTACCATATTCAGTTGGTGGTGTTCTTAGTTTAAGTTTGTTTTTGCGTTTGCTTCTCAAGTTATATTGAGGTGATTTGACTCGACTTAGGTTTATATTAATATGTATATCGTTCTTCAATATTTTTTTTATTAGTATGCATGTTTTATATGTATATATTTGACGGATATTAAGTAACTTTGTCTTTTCGTATAAAAATTTTGTCGAGGTGTCATATTTGTAGTTAAATAAGATTTTGATGACTTTATTTTGTGACCTCTGCAATTCTTTTAAATTTGTTTTACTAGCTGTGCCCCAGACTTCTATAAGGTACTCGAGGTGTGATTTTACTAATGCATTATAGATAAGAGTGCGTAGTTTATAGGGAACATAACGGACCATGTTATGTAAAGCTCCTGTTAAAGGCACTATTTTTGATTTGACATGTTGTATATGACCTTTCCAAGTGAGTTTCTCATCAAGAATGAGTCCTAAATATTTTTCTTCTTTGGATCTATGAATTGTGTCGTTGTCTATTGTAAGATGTGGATAGTCCGGGATTTTTTTATTTTATTTGTTGATTACAGTAAACAATTATAAAGAATTGAACCGAGGCATACTGTGTAATATTTATAAAAACACGCCATAAACGGCGCATAAATAATTTGTGGTAGCGACTTTCCAAGGTAAAAACTATTGACAATGCGTTTATGGAGTGTTTTGAGGAAATCGTGTTTTTACACATAATACTGGTAATTGTTCCATTCATAGGGTCTCCTTATGCCAATACATTCTAGAACATTCTCCCGGCCTCTTCTAATCTAAGTGATCCAGCTCAAGCCATGGCCCAAATCTTTTTATAATGTATTTTATCAACTCTGATACTATAATACAGAGATTATAAAACTGAAAACAAAACTCTTATGACAAACATTACGCAAGCCAAAAATAAAAAGTTTTATTACGGTGGTACAGGTCTTGTATGGACACCTGTATCATAATATAACTTTTTAATCACAACGTTACACCTATACAACCTCCAGCTGGACCAAGAAGGTTGAACCACTACTTTAAAAAAAAGGTTTCAATGAACGAGTCCGCGGCGACGCAAGACGCATGCGCAATCGATGTTTGCGCCTTGGCGCCAACATCGATTGCACATTTTAAAAAAACTTTTCAAAAAACTTTTAAAGTTTGGTTCTGTTTGTAAAATAAATTAGTATTACAAATAAAACGCTGAATATCAACAAATTTATTTTTACTTGCAATAAATTGATGTTCTGAATATTACAATATTATGAAATTGAATTTGAACCGGACAGGAAGCGTTATTGGAGGTACTCGGAGAGGGTATGTTAATGTTGACCTCATTTCTATTATTTTCAATAATTTTATGTATTATAGTATGAAAGTAGATAAAGTAGTGTATGACACTGTACATAACTTGGTCTTATAACACTCGTGTGATACTATAAAAAAACTCGCCTACGGCTCGTTTTTTTAAAACACACTCGTGTTATAAGAACCCTTATTATGCAACAGTATCATAAACTACTATAATTGATCTACCCAAGCAGACTCACACACAATTGGCATGTTTCGCTGACGTCACAGCTACCTGCACAACCTCTGAAGACATTGGCTTGATTATTGGTCGGCTTAATCTGTCTATCGAACTTTTAACCAAATTCTTTATTAAATGGTAACTGAAAGTCAACAAATCCAAGACCAAAGTCATACTGTTTACCCGAAAACGCTTACTGTCATCCAGACAGGTTTCCAAAGGAGAGCACAAAGTTCCTAAGAGGAAAAGTGTGAAAGTCTTAGGTGTCCATATGGAAGCTAAATTGGTCGATTCATATCAACAGCATACGGGACAAAGGTATGAGAGTAATGGGTGCACCCATCTTCCCACTAAGTGAAGCATTAATTATTGTATAACTTTATTATTTTCTAAGGTTAACACGAGCACTAGACGTAATAAAAACTGAATTTGCACAGATATTTACTTGTTTATTTTTTCATTTTACAATTTTCCGAGGTTTCGCTACTTTTGGTACAAAATATTAAAAAATGATAAATTTTTACTTTTATTTTTTAAATATAAAATACAAGACAATTATTTTACATAAAAAATATGTATTTTATATTATAAAATAAAATAATTGTTAATATATAAGCTAATAATCAATGTTTTTGAGCAATATAAAATAATTGTTTTACCAATTTAAATTTAATATAATAAAAATGTCACCTCAGTCTACCGAGACCACTGGACTTGCAAAAGTACCGAAATGTCGGAAAATTGTAAAATGAAAAAATAAACGAGTAAATATCCGAGCAAATTCTGTTTTTATCATAACTTTATTGATTTAGAAATACAGAGAAGTCATGGTTTTATGAGAAAAAACCTCCTTTTTTATAATTAAAAACATTAATTGTGGACACTGAAAACTGGTGACACCATTTAGATTTCAGCGATGCTGCTAATGGGCATGATCCTTTACATCGAACGAGCTGAAATTTTCCTCGCTCGTATTATGGTCGATAGTGATAGATTGGTGTTTATTGTATGTCTTCAGGGAGATACCGTACTTGTTCATAAAACGATGAATGCGATCGTAAGACCGTACAATGCGCAACCACCACTTTTGTTATAGGACTTAGGAGATTTTTCTGTCTAATTTTCATATAGAAATATGCAGGTTTACGGTTTTAGTGCTTTTTGGTGGCGTTCTTTAATATATTATCAATCAATCAATCAGCCCGAGCTCGTCCAATGCTAGACATAGACCTTCCCCAAGATACGCCACTTTCTTCTTAATAGATTATGTGAAAGGCCATATGTGTTAAATAAATTAATCTATGTGTGTTTTAGAATTTAGAAGCCTAAGCCGAAGTGCGAATTAAATAAAATTATGCTGTAATTGGGGTGTTTAAACAATTATGATTTTTGGAAGTAACCCGGTTTTGTAGTAATCAGTAAGCTGGCTGTCATTCAAAAAGGGAGAAGACCTTTAATCAACCCAATTCATCAGTTATTGAAGAATCATCAAACCATTTCCAATTTTCCCTCTCGCGCACTCATCATTGAGTAATTTGAAGGTAACCGAACCGCCTTCTCGAATCTCATACAACATTTGAAAGTATGCGATTCGAGAAGGCGGTTGACCTATAATGCTCGACAAATAACTTGACCAATTGACTTTGACTTCGCATTTAGGTATTTCGAGTCTTATTGGCAGGAGACGCGGGATGTGACTTAGAATTCTTCGGACTTGAGTCAAATTAACAAGTAAGCTGAGAAAAAATTGCGGTGAGTGTCCGCGGATTTTTGTTCAAGTTATCTGCCGGACACCCAATCATAGCGGAATTCCGAACAGTAAACTTGCCATTTGCACCTTTAATCTATTTTTACTTTTTTATAATTTTGCACTATTATTTATTTATTCAGGTTTCCTCACGATGTTTTCCTTCATAGCCGAATTCCGAACAGTAAACTTGCCATTTGCAACTTTAATCTATTTTTATTTTTTTATAATTTTGCACTATTATTTATTTATTCAGGTTTCCTCACGATATTTTCCTTCACAGATAGCGAGTGGTATTGCTACTATGTTCACAAATGCGCAAATGTACATAACTTAGAAAACCAAGTCATAGGTATATGCCCGCACTGTGTCTGAGCTATTCACATACCTCAGCGCTTGAAATCGCCAATCCGCGGTGGGCACGCGTGGCGATTAAGCCCACACTCTCCCTGAGAGAAGGCCTGTGTCCTACAGTGGACGTATATAGGCCGCTTATTATTTATTTATTGTTATAAGGTGCACCAAGAGAAAATCATGTAAATACATTATTATTAAATCATGTAAAAGCATAGGGTAATAAATTGATACTTAGTACTAGAAAGAACATACATGTTTACTACTTAATGGTGAACACAGCATTGCTATAACTCTCAGGTTCACGAATTATACATCTGTTTGGCATGCAATTCGAAACTATAAAGTTCTAAATATAATATTTTATACTTTATTGCACACATAAAATTACACGAATAAAACAGTACAGTACAGTTTCGAATAAATTTAGCATACTTATTTACATTACCTATCTGGACTGTTATGAAATTGCCTTAACTCCTCCATGCTAAGTTAAAGTGAGCACCACATATTTTGCAAACATTCATATTTGTTATCAAAGAATGTTGGCAGGAGGTTTGTATTTGGTATTTTTGGGAGGTGGTATTTTTATACAATCATTAAAAATGTTATGAGCGTGATGGCATGCCAGACGTAACGGCGGCCTGATGGACAGTCCGTCTTTGTAGGTACAGCCAACAGCTGGACAACCCATACATTTTTGTTGCAAAGACGCCCGTAACGTAACTGAATAGAGTGCATGCGTGTAAAGGTTTCTGTGCTGTCGACTGTACAATGCGTTCTCCCGCAGAGATAATCGGCCGCGTCCGGCAGCCGATCGGCGGCGTGCTGTTCCGGCCGCACGTGGGCGGTCTGGTCGCGCGGCCGTCCGTGCTGGCCGTGCTGAACGCATGCTGGAGCGAGCGGCCGGATTGCCGGCCCGACCTGAGGCTCGTGCGGCTGCGCCTCAAGGATATGCACGCCGGGATGTGAGTTACTCTTGACACAGGTATTGGTGGTGATTTAGGTTTCCGCTACTCGACTGCTGTTTATTAGACACAGTAGACAGTCAAATCTTGAATTTGACATGGGGATCTGTGAAATAATAGATGTGTGTGTCTAAGTTGCAACAAAAGGCAGCTGACTCAGCGTTGTGCCAAGTCGCCAACCCGCCTGCTAAGCGTGGCGATTATGGCAAAACCCTTCATGAAAACCACGGAGGAGGCCTGTGTCCTGCGGTGGGCGTCAAATGGCTGATGAAGATGAAGAAGAAGATGTCCTGAAACAAAAAAAAGAAACATCAAGAAGTAAATGTAAATCGTTTATTAATAATAAGAATACTTTATTCATGTAAATCGGTTACAGAGTAAGCTTGATGATAACAGGTATTAGATACAAATAGGATGTTCTTTGATATTAAAATTAGGGGCCTACAGAGTTCAAGCCGTGACGTGAAAGGTTCACGCGCTAGCAAAAAAAAAAACAAAGAGCATTTCAGAGAAAACGTAAAAGGAAAAGAAAGTAAAACCTTGCAAACCTTGAAAGCAACCTTGAAATCGCCCTCATAGGAAGACGAACATCTTCGACAACATGCTGGCGATGATGGAGAAGTACGCGGCCAACCTGGAGTCGCTGGTGGCGGAGCGGACCGAGCAGCTGCTGCAGGAGAAGCGGCGCACCGACGACCTGCTGCACCGGATGCTGCCGCGGTGAGGGATCTCAACCTCCTCAGTCCTGACCTTGAAAATTGCAATTGAAAACCATTGGTATTTTCAAGGTCAGGAGGAGAATCTAATTGAACTGGCATGGTTCCCTAGTTATTACACGCAAATAATTTCGGAAGGGTAATTAATTACTTACTTTCATTTATTAGATATTGCCTCCTCTATCTCCTTCCATCTTTCCCTGTCTAAAAATAATCTAATCTTATCTAAAAATAAAAATAAAACAATTTACCTCGATCTAGTCCATAACCCTAAAGTTACTTTATTTTATTTATTTATTTGGAGAAAAGGCCGGCATAAATATTTTATGTTTTACAATATTGGGTATAGACTCGTCTGCCCTATGGAACATTTCTCATTTATAGTTCAAGCAGGTAGTGTAAAAGCGCACAGGATGATTAAATACCTCAGCGCTTTAAATTGTCAATCCGCGGTGGGCACGCTCTCTCTCTGAGAGAAGGCGTGTGCCCTACAGTGGGACGTATATAGGATGCGTTATTATGATTAAAAGTATAGGTTACGAAAACTGCCTTTTTCTCCACTACAAATACGGCCCGAAGGCAGCGGCAAAGATAGTACATCGACGTTCAGCAAACAGAATTGAAATTCTTTACGTTGGCATAAAATATTGATTTCTGATTTCTGAAAAGGAAATATTATGAATACAAAGATAACAAACGGATTGTTATCCTAATCGACAATTCAATTTGCATTAAAAATAGCATGCAGAAATAACGTAAGAAAAACTTAATTGTTATACTTTATTCCTTATTATATTCTTTTTCTTGCACTAACCCGTGCTGAGGACAAATTTTAAAGTAAAGTAAAGTAAAGTAAAGTAAAATTCCACCCATGCCGGGACTGGAACACGCGACCTCTGGCTAACCGTGCCAGCGCTCTCCCAATTGAACTAATGGGCAAGTGCAGGCATCGGCGAAATTTCGAGCCTCTTTACAAATTTCTCTGTATTTTTTTTTCCTCTGTGGTTTTACGTACGTAGAGCGCTGGCACGGTTAGCCAGAGATCGCGGGTTCAAGTCCCGGCATGGGTGGAATTTTTAGCCTCTAAACAGGTTTTTATTCCTTATTGCACACAAAAAATTTAACGAGGCATTACATAAGAAAATAATAATAATAATGATTAACAAAGATGTCTTAAACTTATGATCTTATTAGAGGCTTAATTACTTTTTCTCAAACATGCTTGGAAATTTGAGCATTATTTCGACAAACTTCTTCGAGATAAATCGAAATTGCTGTACTGGCCAATTACATGCGAGCAGCGGCCGGAAAAAGTTCTATGAAAATTCATAACTGTCGCGTTTTGCGGCCAAATAAATTACATACTAAATTCATATCAGTCGTGTTATTTAAAAATGGAACGATCTTTTACTCCGAACAATGACAACCAAGGAGGTAACTTAGGTTTTATTTAAATTTCGAACTGGCTTGCGATAGAAAGCTGGATATACCTATTGGAAAAAAAAGAACACTTTAACGCGGCAAAAATTATTGTTGTCCGTTCGTTTGATTTTGAAAGTTTATTGAATTTAACAGAATGAGTTCAAGTGATGAAAATGACTGCGATGAACTTATTTTAACGCCACCTGAAATTCAAGAGGCGGCAAGAGCCGTAATAGAAAACTTGTTACCGCCAAATTTGAAAGAAAAATATTTTTCAAATAAAAAGTTCTGCCTTAGTACTACTTAGTTTTAATTTCCGCGCATTATTTGAGAAAAATCAAATACAAGCCTTGGCCACAACTAGGCATTGATGGACTCACGTTCCACGTTCCACGTTTCCACGTTCGTCCATCAATGCCTCTTTTGCTGGCCGCTGCAGTAATGTACTATAAGATTTTACCTTTGAAAAGTACTACAATAAGAACTTGGCTATAGCACTGAATGCTTATCCTGTGCTGCAGGATGCTGGGCATCCTACAGCGATGATTTTCGCGTAGTCCAAGTCTTACAAATAATATTGTTATAACATTAAAAGTAGAGGATAGGTAGAACACCTTCAAAACTTAGGTTAGCTAGTAGATAATGCTAAGTAGCATTAAGCTCGTCTATGTGCAAAACTGGCTGTTTTAAATGCAATAAAGGCTTTAATAATAATAATAATAACACCAGTACCAAAAAAGTATTTATCTACTTTTTCAGTGACGAAATGTTCATTTCAAGTTTCAACAAAATATGAAGAAAATACATTGAGAATTCTTATATTTTGCTCATGAAAGACGCCCACTATTGAATATAGGCCTCATCACCATCGAATGTATTGGACGTGGTTTAATACGATAGGTTGATTAATATTAAATTGTAAACAAAATACATGAAACTGTAATACTTGGCCTAACGCACCTAAATATTCCATTTGAATACATATTTATAATAGAATATGGCTGTAGAAATTAATAAAAAGAATATTATTTTAAATCTTTGATTACGCCAAAAAAGCTATTCAGAGTTGTTATGACGTCACTAAGTTAGTAAAAGTTCGATTCGCCATGGTGACGCCCCAATCGTTACGTGTTTGTTTGCAAAAAGACTTTCATCTGTTCAGGAAAAGTAGATTTTGAAATTGAAGTTATGTAGTATTCTAAGCTCAAAAAAGTTTCAATATATTTTAAGGTCCAATTGAACAGAAATGTACTATTTAAAAAAAAACCGGATAAGTGCGAGTCAGACTAGCCCACCCAGGGTTCCGTACAAATTTGTATGTACTTACATATATAAATAGTTCAGAAATCGAGCCTCGCAGTTTTTCCGAACTTTTCCTGAATTTCAAAGACGATTTTTTTATGACTAAATTGAAAACGTGTAGTTTTCAAATTTTTTCTTATACTTATAGTATAAAATTTCATAGTTTTATGTCAACGGAAAATACCCTATAAATATTGATTCCATTGAGTGTCAACATATATGTTTTTTGCGGCATAAACGGCCGTATCTTTTTTTTTACGTTTACTTAAAAGTTTTATTTTTTCACAGCTCTAAGAGACTGTAGAGCTCAGTTTATAGTTTTAATTTCAATTTTATACCTCCACCACAGTTTAAATAAGAACAGTTACCCATCTTCATACTAACGTCCGAAAAGCGCCTATACAATATAACATAACTACGAAACGCGAGAAACGTGAGTGCAGACGGGCGACGCATTGGATCGGCTAGCTAGACAAAAATGTCGAAATCAAGTAGATTATATTGCTCGGTATACGGATGTCTAAACTCGACAGTATCAAGACCAGAGTTAACTTTTTTTAAATTCCCTGCTCAGTCTGAAAGTTAAGACTGTAAACATAACATTATTCTTGCAAGTTACGAGCTCGCTTGAATCTACTTTGAACCTTAGCGATTCAAGAATAAAGGTTAGCCGACTAAAGGTTTTCGGGGATTCCCACAAATAATAAATACGTTTATGTACTCGCTTGGAACCGTGTAGGGGAATTACCGCGCGCTGCTCACTTGTCTACTTCCGTCAATCTATTGTTTCGTTTCGGTGCAAAATTTCTTGAAATAAAAATAGGATTAGGACTCATTACGGGATAGACAATAATTATACAAATGTGAACCCTATATTGATGCGCATAGGGTTTTGAGGAAACTGCCGAACGCCAAACTAAACTGGTTTACCTATTTTAAGGTAAGTGCTTAAGTACATACTTCACTTAATTTATTTAAATTTTTTATTCTCTTTTTTCCATTAAGTACGTATCACAAACTTCGACTTTCTGTTACATTGTGAGTAGAAACTAGACATATTATTTCCTATCAACGTATTAGACTTCATTCATACTAAACAAGCACATAATATAAATATCTACGTACAGAGTACAACTCTCGAAATACCTGGTAAATGAGACGACAATATTTAAATGTGGCAGTATTGAATTCGAAACACAAGCGCGTCAACCCTGTCGCGCCTACTCCGATCGAGCGAGCGTAGATAATAAAATCCGGCGGACGGCCAAGATGGCCTACTGGGTGTTCATTATACTGTGCCTCCACGCTTTCCTGAGATAAAAGGTCACAGACAGACAGACAGACGGACGGACGGATGGACGACAAAGTGATCCAATAAGGGTTCCGTTTTTTTTCTTTTAAGGTACGGAACCCTAAAAAGGGTCCCATAGCGTATTACCGATGATTACCGATACTCAATTGAGTATCGATAGGTACTAGTTTTCAGTTTATGCATTATTTCAATGACATGTTGGAGAGTTTCCACGCGATTTTTTCTGTAACAGTTAACGGCCGCTTTATGTTAAGTACTAAAATTTATACGAGAAATTTATAAAATAGAAATAAAGTTTGAGACATAATAATGGTCAGCGTTACGATTGAGAGATCACCGTGGGAATTCTCTCAACTGACAAAATTATTCAATCCACGTCCGGTTATTTATTCTCAGAGCTGCGGAAAAATATTTAGTATGGAAAAGTTCCCACTATAAAAAAGTCAATTTCGAGTCTTGTTATTTTATCAGAATACCGCAAACTCTAGCCAAGACTCTAACGTCTACTATGGACTAAAATAGCTCCAGGAGAGCCCTAAAGCTTAGTTCGGTGCGGCCGTGTTTTCCATTAAATAAAAGAATGTAGATAGAACATTTACGCATCGGCTAAACGTTATAAATAAATAGATTTTTATAACTTAATAGAATCACTGAAAAAAAAAACAACAATGCACTAATCAAGCAAATACACTAACCAGGATCTAAAGTCTAATGTCACCGTCCATAAGCGGTGGTAGCCCAGTGGGTAGAACAATTGACTCGGAAGCGAGAGACACAGGTTCGATTCCCAGTGCGGGCATGCACCTATGACTGTTTATTTTCAAAGTTACGTACCTACATCTGCAAATTTGTAGTAGTAATACAATACGCTAACCGTGAAGGAAAACATCGTGAGGAAACTCGCGGATTGGTTGGCTCCGCACGTATTGACTTGTCTTTCCTGTGGGCTAGGCTGACTAAGCTGTCAGGATGGTATAGGTGCTGGGCAAGCCTACTCCATCTAAAACCATGTCCCAGACACTGCAGCGTCCGAGTTGTCCCTTCACCTAGTATGAGTGAACGTGCCACTGGACGCTGCATAAATCTTCTCATTACGTAGATGCAAACGCCAAAGTAGTACAGTCTAATAAACACTATCAATATAATAATAATAATAATAACTTGTACTGGTCCCAAACTAGGATATTCAGTGGTAACCAGGCAAGGACGTCACTAACGAGAAAATACACCAAGACTAAGGCCATTTGTACGGCGGCCCCCCGTGGGAATCGAACCCACGACCTAATATACATAGTGGGCGTCAAATGGCTGATGACGATGATGTTCAATATAATGATACGACAACAGTTCTATATTTGTCTCTATTTCGTAGTCTTACTAAACAATAGCCATACAATGCCATTCCACTGGTATAATGCCCGGAAAATAGATAGTCATCTCGAGAAGAAGATATAATCGCGCGAGGCGCCGAGTTAAGTTGCAGGGGTTACTATTTGAATGCGATTGGTTACTCGTAGTAAGTACATTAACAGTAGTGTGGATGGAACAACCATTGCTGACCCCCCATTGAACGACTATTACTATTATCATATGGCATGGCATCCATATTACGTAAGTATTTAAATACCAAATATTTATTTTGATAGAACATTTTTTTTTACTAATTTGACAGCTGTCAGATGAAAACGATTCTCCCTAGGGCTGAAAACTATTACTTTCAACCCACACCTCAGGCAAATTCAGACCAACTTTCCGAGTATGAGTAATGAAAAATACATTTCCTCGTACATCAACCAGCCAAACCAAATGTAGCCTTTATTTCTACAAGCACTAATAGCTCTTTTGCCCCCAACAGTACCGTAGCAGAAGCCTTGAAACGCGGCGAGCGAGTGCAAGCCGAGAGCTTCAAATGTGTCACGATTTACTTCAGTGACATCGTCGGGTTCACAAAGCTGGCGGCCACACATACTCCGATGCAGGTGAGTGACGTCAAAGGCCTTTGCAAAGCTTTGTTGGATGATTCCTGCCTGCTCACAATGTTGAATTCATGAAATGTTCAATTCGCAATATGTTGAATCCTAAAATTTTGAATTCGCCATATGTTGAATTCATAGTAATCCCGAAATGTTGAATTCGCCAAATGTAATTCCAAACTATTGAACTCTCAAAATATTGAATAAACGATTTAATCCTTGTTGACTCACAATGTTGAATTCAATGATTTGATTTCATTCGCATGTCCCAAAAAAAATATTTAATTCCCCTAATATTGCAATTAAATATTTATCTACAAAGCAAAACTAAGCGAGCTCAACATTTCGGGAATTCATATTCAACATTTTGTGAATTAAACATTTTGGAATTCAACATTTTATGAATTCAACATTGTGAGCCGGAAGGGGATGATATAAGCAGTGCCATTATAATAGTAACATCACACAATACAATCTCTTGTCCTCGTCGCAAAGTAGAATATCCTGGGATATGGTAACCAGGCAAAGGCATCACAAACAGAAAAACACCCAGACTGAGGCTGTAGGTATGTACAAATACACGGCGTCCCCGTGGGAATTGAACCCACGATCTCTGGTAAGACAATCGTGATACCACTAGACGAACGAAGCAGTCAATAAGATCAACGCTTCTCTAATGTAGGATTTGAGAGGCTCTGTCGCGTACTGGAAATAGAAAATGTTTTTACATAAATAAATCAGAGACTCACTTGATGGTAAGTGAAGAGGTGACCTTGCTCCTGAGATGTTACGTGCTTGCATGTTAAAAATAGGTAACCAGAGGCACTATTGCGGAACTTCTACACTGTATGGACTCGTCGGATTTAACCTACTACGAACCGTCAAATATATACATATTTTGACACTTCCTATATCCCAAGGCAGTGGACAATTACGGAATGAGAGGGCGCTATTACTTTATTTTTATTTCAATAGGGCTATTGAAATCGAGCCATATTGAAATAAAATCGAGTAATGAAATGGGTCAGGGGATTACCCATAAAGCTTGACTGTAAATCACTTATTGATGCGACTGTGAGTGTTTTTTCAAATTTATTTTCATACATAGACATACAAGTATATTTGATAGAATATCTAAAGCCTATTGTCGTTTGAAGTTCTCAACCTGCCTTTAGGGCTTACTTATTATCCTTCAGAAGAGGCCGCCCTTTAAAGGTAAGACATTCAGACAACCTTAATTAGTAATAGATTCCTATGACCACATAGGGTGTCAACACTCTAGGAATACTAAAGCCAACTCAGGTGTCGATCTATTTAAAATTGAATTGAGAAAGCTATTTCGCTGTTGACCTGACAGGTTTATTGGTCATCCTTATTGGCTTTACAGCAAGAGCCAGTAATCCTCTTACAACTGTAGACTTCACGTATAATTAAATAAAAAATAAAAACTGACTACGAAATACTTCAGCACTGAAAACACTAAACTAATCCAAACGAATATGACCTTTAAATTCGAAGTAGACATAAATGTAGTGTAGGTATTGTATAAATATAATTTGAAGCCGATGCCAAGTTATATGACCAGTACATACATTTTGGAAAACCACCTAAAAACTGTTAACAATTAACAACTCAATGTCATTATATTATTTTTGTTGAACTAATCCGTGCTGAGGACAATAATTTTAAAATACTTAATCCAGAGAAGTTTGTAAAGAGGTTCGAAATTTCGCCAATGCCTAAATTTGCCCATTAGCTCAGTTAGGAGAGCGCTGGCACGGTTAGCCAGAGGTCGCGGGTTCAAGTCCCGGCATGAGTGGAATTTTTAGCCTGTAGTAATAGGTAGGTATAGGTTTTTAAACTCGATGTCAGTTTGTCAAAGAACGTACAAAAACAACAACTGGCAGTTTTTATCAGTGGATTAACAGTTCGAGAAAGTAGGAGATGCGGGGTAAGTATCGTTGCCAATTACATTAATTTTTTCCTTCCATTAAGTAATTAATCACGATATTGCGGAGTTAATTATAATTATCTACGGTACTCGAGTTACAAGTGGAACGTCAGGTCTGGGTATTTTCCCGAGACCTCTTTAAAGGAACTTAAATCGATGAAGTCATTTATTGCCGCTTCGTTTATCAAGCGGGAGACATTTTTCTTCTTTACTTTATGTAGGAAAAAATATTGCTCAATAATTTACTATCTTTTTTCTTTCAAAAATCAGAAATCGACAATTTATTTTCTTCTGGGATACAGGCGTGAGTTTATGTATGTATGTAGGGCAAATCATTTACATAAACCAAAAAAAGGAACTGTTCTAGTATATAGCTTGTACGGTCTTACTATTCCTTATTGGAGGAGGGATATTATTCCAGCACTTTGTGGCACTGTAACGAAAGCTGCCATGAGATGAAGCGGTATTGTGCCTTGGACAGTCTAGCCTCACGGGTCTGCGCTGTCGCGTCGATAAGCCCACTTTGTTACATAAATACAACGGCTCTTGCGGCTTGGTAACGCAAATATAAAGTACAATAAAGCACAACCCGCGTCCTGCGCCAATGAAACCCGGAATACGTCCATGCGTCGTCAAAGTCATTGAGTCAAGTTTGTTGCCGGGCTTTAATCAGCATCGAGAATAATTAAAATTTACTCATGCGACAAAATTTCAAATAGCGTTTAAAATGTTTACTTAACTGTGGACTCTTTTAGCTTTTCCCGGACTTTGTGTGAAATTCGATGAAATTCATAAATAGAGCCCTTATTATGAAAAATACGACATTATCGGAAGTAGCGAGATGGTCGCTAATCCGTATCCCGGGCCCGAGTCCAAATAACACGCGTATTGTATGCCAAAGGGTCGACCGGATATAATGGTGCATTCACCGATAAAAATCCGTTTTCCCTAACAAATCCTTAACAAGAGTTGGCTTTCCTCATTCTTTCATCCGGCACAAAGAAAAGCTTACGCCTAGTAAGGAACTAAATTTAGCCAACAACTCAACAGAAAAACGAGGGGGCACAAAATAGGTACATAAATGGGAAATTGTCACGGCAAAATAATATACTTTTTGTTATCCTGCCTACTTAACTTAATAATATAAAGGGTATAAAGCGCTAAGTGTGAACAGCAAAACTGATGAGGAAGCGTAGCACCGTAGCACTTCGCGTAGCACGTCGTAGCATTGAGTTCTGCGAATTTGCTACGATAATCGAGCAAATCAGAGCAAGCGTTGGAGCGAGCATAGCGTGACATACTAATAATACTGCTCAAAACAATTATGAGAAAAAGATTTAAAACTAGAATAAAAAGTTCTTTGTTTTTTAATTATAACTGCCACCAAATATTAAAGTGACATTGTTCATGAAAATGCATAACAAAAGTACATCAGCGTTTTCATTAACGGTTCTTAATATAGTCAAGAGTCTATGTACACCTAAAAACAGAGTGGCGGAATTGAATTTTCTTAAACTTCTAAATTACAGAAAACTCAATCAAAAGACTTGAAAATGGCCTTCCTAGTCTCCTGAATGTAGTTTACTCTGCTAAACTTGGAACTGCTAGCAAAACTCTGGTGTTCTTTTGGTTTTTTTGTTTTCGTAAAGGATGCCATTTTAATATTTAGTCGCCAGTTATACTTAAAAACCTAATGAAAAAGTTTTACTGCACTTTGAAATGCTATTCGCATAACACAATTGTTTTGGGCAGTGTCATTAAATAGGTATAATTACAATTATAAATTCATGATGTTCAATCATTACGTGTGTATTCGGGAATAAGTCATCTCTACTATTTCGTTTGACACGTATATTTGCTTAATATTTTTGAGTAAGATGAAACAGTTATTGATTGTTTTTTTTTTTCGCAATAATGACATGTTTTAAATACAAGAATATTTTTTCTTATCCAATTTTCTTAATCAAAAGCTGCATATAGGATAACATAAATGTATCTTAAATTTCCGTAATTGTACCATCTAGCGAAGCCTCAGACCATATTTGTCAAAGAATACCAGGTGCTCCTTTTCTACAATAAACAAAATTTTTAAAATTTACGGGCATGACTGATGCCTGACGTACTTGACTATAACTGTTCAAAATCGCTTCGGCGAAATGTTATGAAGTGAGCGTTGTCCTACAGTCGACTGCACATCAACCTTTACACTTTAATCAGTCACGTTAAGACTGACTTTGTAACAAAAAATTTAATACTTATCATTTACTTATTTATTTAATCACCTATTCATTCATTTATTTAACTGTGTAATTATTGGTATGCACTGCACCGCACCCTAGCATATTAGTGAGGCACTCGCTGAAAATCAGCGCTTTGGGTGAATACCCTTCGCACAACGCTGAGCCAGCTGCCTTTTTCAGCAACAGGGACACACCGCAACTCATGTTAATACAATGTTTTCTATTGCTTTTTTTTTCTTTTTTACCTTTTGTATAATATTGTGATCTAATATTTTATGTTGTAACTTGTTAATGTATGTGTGTGTTTCTGTTGTTGAAATAAATGGTTTTCTTCTTCTAAATATTTACCTGCTGTCAACTGTACCTAAGTACACATCGTTGCACCAATCCTCGCAAGTGATTCAATTGTTGATTCAACACGATAGGTCAGTTCTGTGTGTTTGGATATGTCAGAGTCGATTGTTCAGGGACCAATTGAATAGGGAAGTATCCATGCGCGATGAAATATTAAGTTAAGGGTATATCTAGGCTCGTGGCTATAGACTGCCTTGTTGATCTAGCGGTATCACGTCTGATTACCATGCCGAAGGTTGTGGGTCCGATTCCGACCCCAGGTCGCCGTACATTTGTACATATGGCCTCAGTTTGGGTGTATTTCCATGTTCGTAATGTCCTTGCCTGGTTACCATAGCACAGGGTATCCTAGTTTGGGTCCAGGACAAGTGATTGTTTGTGTGGAAGTTGCGGTTGACTGGTAGAAAATGCTTATGGCATTAAGTCCGCCGCATTGTACGATTTTTTTTAAGTGCAATAAAAGTATCAATAAATAAATAAATATTATTATTTTTTTATCTTTTTGGTAAGATAAGTTAAGAGACACCTGATTACATGACATAAAACTGTAACGATAAAGGGGATGTTTGCGCCTGCCAAAAAGTATGCAACCTCCTTGCTACTTCAAACTTAGGTATTCCTTTTCTATAGATCGGCTTTGTTTTTTTCTTCTTGTGAAAATAGTTACGCAAGCAACACGTAATCGTACAAAAATCTATTAAAACTTGCTTGTATCGAAAAGTCGTAGGTATTTTTACTGCGAGGATTTACGGAAGAGATAAATCTTTTCAGGGGAAAATTGCGATATTTTCCTATTTAAGTGATTCTCCAGACCCACAAGGTCTCAGATTTTTATGATTTTTATCATATTATTTTAGTATTCATTTAATTTATATTAAAATAATTAATTTTGAATTTATATAAGAGATATTAAACGTCATCATAGATAATCGGGTCAGAGTTCATTTTTAGTTTTCACTTTTCAGATGTTTTTTTTTCAGTGGATTGATAACAACCCCCTTCGCAAGTCAGCATATCAACTGGCCCAGTGTAGGTTTAAAGATTTTTTCCTTTTTTAGGAAGTTTTATTTTAACTCTTCACAGTTTAAAACTTACCAGAAACTGAAACCTTATATATATATAACCGAAACTTACTCTCGTATTGGTCTTTCCTGTGGGCTAGGCCGACTAAGCTGTCCAGATGGTATAGGTGGTGGGCAAAACTACTGCATCTAAAAAACCACGACCCAGGCACTGCAGCGTCCCAGTGGTCCCTTCACCCATTTAGTGTGAGTAAAGGTGTCACTGGACGCTGTAAAATCATCTCATTAGGTAGATGTATTAAATTTATTTTGGATCGACGTTTCGGAAACTTCAACAGGCTTTGGGTTGATTAATTTTACTAAACTAGATTTAAGGCTTACTTTCTTTGTAAGATGTTTTTGGTAACTAATTTGCGTGGGATGTTCGTGACTTGGTTAAAAGTTTTATTTGCTTAGAATAATTACATTGAATCTAATTACGATATTTTATCTTTCGGTTCATTTATCGTGTTTATTTATAAAAACACGATTCCTCTAAAGCAGCCCTCAGAGGCACTCTATTGAATCTGTGGTTACGTGTTTTCCTTGTAAAATCTTCACCACGGATTATTTTAATCGGTTTCTAACAGGTGTTTTAAGGATTCGTGATTTTATAAATAAGATCGTTTAAGCGTAGTTTTCAAAATGAAGGTTTCTCAAAAACCTTCCTATCCTCAAATCAGAAATCCGAAAGAAACCTATCACTTGTTGGAGAAACTTATCTCTAAAAACTGACTAACACAATGAGATTGCATACTAAACCAACATTTTGTGACTTTTGTTCTAAGTGTTCACTTCTGTTCAACAGGTTGTCGACATCCTAAACGACTTGTACACGTGCATAGACGCCATTATATCGTACTACAACGTTTATAAGGTAATGTAAATATATTTTGTAGTAAGTAACTTAATTAGGGTTCCCAAAGGATAAGGGACCCTATTACTAAGACTCTGCTGTCCGTCTGTCACCAGGCTGTATCTTATGAACCGTGATAGTAAGACAGTTGACATTTTCACAGGTGATGTATTTCTGTTGCCGCTATAACAACAAATACTAAAAACAGAATAATATAAATATTTAATATCCCATACAACAAACGTGATTTTTGGCCGTGTTTTGCTCGATATTAATAACGGCAACAGGTAGACCCTTGAAATATTTCAATGTTGTATAGATAATGGTACGGAACCCTTCGTGCGCGAGTCCAACTCGCACTTGGCCGGTTTTTTAAACGTATGCCACGTGTAAACCTAGAAAATTTTCTAAGCAACATGTATTTCTCTAAATCAGCCGTTGTGAGCAACATAAGGTTAGTGAGAGCCCGGAGATTATGATCTGAGTATGGACTTCAGCCTCTAACACAGGAATAAGTATTGATTTCTCAAATTGTACTGACTGGGTATCCTTATACATTGCTGAGAAGGATATAAAAAAAAAAACTTACTTTCTTAATCTGCTAACGATCTAGCTCAGTAATGGCCTATGTCCTGGCTGATTGATTGATTGAGATATAACATTGATTTTAAAGAAAGGATAGATAATACTTTTTTTTATGAAGCCTATATGCGTTCCACTACAGGGAACAGGCTTTTTCTCAGAGAGAGAGAGTACGGGCTTAATTACCAGGCGTGCCCACCAGGGTATGTGAACGATGATTTCCTTCAATGTTAGCGAGTAGTATTACTACTACAAATGTACGTCACTTAGAAAACAAAGTCATTGCTGCAAACCGGGATTCGAACACACGAGTGTGAGGCCGACGTTCTACGGCTGCGCTACCATCGCTCGAATATTTTATTGCACGCTTATAGTACTTAACGCAAGCAGATTAGAAATAATTGGGCGATACCAACGTCACGTAAAACACTTTGGAAACATTAAATTTTCAGACGCGACTCTTTATCCGAGAATGACGATAAATTAATTAGTACCTAACTGCTTTCATTATTACTTCATCAGCCGCTATTGACTTTCCTAACGACTTTGGTCTTTTTCAATAAGCCGCGGTTTCCCTTAGGATGATGTCGTATCTAATCACCTTATAATATTAACTAAAGGGCGAGCCCCCTGCGCGCTTACGTGCGCCAACCCCCAGCAGCTCCGAGCTTCACTCTCGGCCTGGGGCCTCGGCCTGAACAGAGCTCGGCCTTCGGCCTCGCCGCGGCGGGGTTCCTCAAGACCGCTTCGCGGAGCTCGGCCTTCAGCCTTGCAAGTTTCTCCCATCTGTCTTTTGCGTTGTTACTTGATTTTTTTCCTTTTGATGTACCCTAGAAAAATTCCGCTAAAACATTCTTAAGACGGGGTTAAAGCCGATTTATGGCAGAATTTCCTGTTATAATCTGGCTTTAACTCCGTGTTGTGAGTTTTTTAGTGAAAACAACTTTTTTATAAATAACATTGATACGGTTTGACTTACAAAAAACATGATTTTTTTATTTTATTAATTTTAAAAATATAAAAAAAATAAAAAGTATAAAAAACAAGTAAACCAAAAAACAGAAAAAACAGGTACGATTCTTTAAAACGCCGATTAAAATAGTCTGTGGTGGAGATTTTACAAGAAAAAGTCGTAACGATAGATTAAATAAACTGCCTCTTAGGAGCGCTTTAGAGAAATCGCGTTTTTATAATAAGGCCGTTCGTGTTTAGTCTAGTAAGGCTACTCGTTTTAGACTAACGTCTCCTTGGTCCACGTTTACGGTAACGAAGGAAAACCTGGGGCTGCAAGAAGCTCTAATCATCTAATCAGAAATGTTTGTATTCACAAACAATTTAATTTATTTTACTTTGTTGCACACGAAACAGTGAACTGGTCATTACATAAGAAGTACAAAGGCGAGTATATATCTGTAACAATGTATCCTAGGCTTATTGACTATCCAAAATACAATGAGCTGGTGGCGTGCGGGCGCAACAATACAAATTGGATAGACCTTGTTATAAGTTATAAGGAACTATTATAAGTTATAAGGAACTATTCCGGAGCGAAGTGGAGTTTTCGTACAGTTCCACACATTAATTTCTCATTTCTTCAATACAATGTTGCAAATGTTAGGTTTCAGTTGTTCAACATTATTGTATTATCCAGATGAAAGATTTTTTTATATTAAAAAATATTTCTGAATAGGGCACAACGTCATGTGCTACTCCATACTCAAGTCTTCAAATATAATAATCATATTTTCGAGACTTGACACATAAAAAATCTATGAAGTCACGTAAGTGTGAATTGTTAATCTGGGGCACGGCAGTGCTCCCACCAAGTCGAGCAAAAAGGCGGCACCTTCCTTTTTTCGAAGCAGTTCAGGCCATTTTCGACCCCCTATAGGATTACCGTGTTACATTTACAGTAAATGAACCAGTGTTTCTGTATATGTATAATATAGTGGAATAATAGGTGTAGATAGGTACCTGTATATAATTATGTTCAAAGGTAACTTGTAAAATGGTCAACAGAATGAAAAAGCAAGAATGAGACATATCTTATGAAGTTGTACCAAAATACCGCAAAGTATTATTGCCATGAACGAACACTAACAAAAAAAAAATGAGATGCCGTTAAAAACATAACTTCTAAAAAAACCAAGTTTCGCAACAAAGTTCTTTTACCGTAAAGAGTTGTGAGATCCACGTACAAAATGTACCTCACAAGTGATACATATTATTATATTTAATTAGATTGTTTATTGCGATTCGCAAGTCAATTTATTTATTGTATAAATTAACGAACTTGGTATTACGTGGATCCCACAACTTTTTACGGTAGAAGAGCTGAGTTGCGAGACTTGGTCTTTTTACAAGTTATGTTTTTAATGGCATTAACATTTTTCAATAAATTAGAACTATCAGATCACACTCAGAGGCTTTGTTATGCGCACCAAATCCTATCGAATTCCTTATGTTTACGATGGTAATTAGTATTTCATAGCTATACGGTTGGAACCGTTCAGGATCTGGTGCGCGTAATATAGGAGGAGGGCGTATGTATTCTGCGCGCCCTATAGCTGTGTCAACTAGCACTGCGGAGACCTGCCTTGATACTTTCTAGAAAGCAGCCCTCTTCGAAACGACCCTAAAGAAAACCTTTTACTTAGTTTACCTAACTAAGTAAAAGGTTTTCTTTAGCTGATAAAATTAATTGGCACTTCTCACGCTTTTCAAGGCATTGGAGGACGGGTGAGAAATTTCGTAGACGACGTAACGAGTTCTAAATGTCATAGTGGATAGAGCGCAGGCACGATGGTTTTTTGAACGCGTGGGTTCGAATATCGCTCTTCATTAATAAAACCGGCCAAGTGCGAGTTGGACTCGCGCACGAAGGGTTTCGTACCATTATCTATACAACATTTGAATATTTCATGCTTCTACCTGTTGCCGTTATTAATATCGCGTTTGTTGTATGGGAGACCTCTTAAATATTTATTTTATTTTAATTATTTCTTATTAAAGTAAATATATAATTAAATATTCTGTGAATATTTGAAGCGTCTACCTGTTGCCGTTATTAATATCGAGCAAAAAACGGCAATAAAAATCACGTTTGTTGTATGCGAGCCCTGCTTAAATATTTATTTTATTCGGTTTTTTAAACCATAAAAAAATTGTCTTTGAAGTTCGAGAAAAGCTCGGAAAAAACTGCGAAACTCCATTCCTGAACTATTTGTAATATGTAAGTACCTACCTAAAAATTTGTACTGAACCCACGGTGGGCGAGCCCGACTCGCACTTGTCCGGTTTTTTCCTTTTGAGGTACGGAACCTTAAAAAGAAGAGTTACTTTTTTAGCGAAAGTGATTTGTCAGGATCTTGGCAAGTGGCAGTCCCTGGTCTCTGCCTAGACCTCTGGGATACAGGCGTGAGTTTATGTACGTGTGTACTTTTTCAGAGTTCATATATTATGTATGTTTGGTTATTTCACGGTAATTTTATTATTTTTTTCATGTTTGTGACGTCCTTGCCTGGATACCAAAGCACCGGGTATCCTAGTTTGGGACCAGGTCAAGTGATTGTATTGTGTGGAAGTTTATTATTATTTTATTCCATTATAAATTTAAAGGTGTGTGATCTAGTAAGAATCCTCAGAATGTCAAGTAACAGATTATCTAAACAGGCTGTCGTCAATCATCGAGATACCTATTATAGAATTCACATAATATCCTTACTAGTGCAATCCTCCGGCAATATTATCGTGAACCAATAACACCAACAAAATGTACTTAATCGGATTAAAGGTTTGTACTATATCATCATCAGCCATTTGACGCTCACTGCAGGACATAGGCCTCCTTCGTGGATTCGTGGTGATAGTAGTACCTAAGTGGTTGGAATCTCAGGAAGACGCTGCTGCCCGTCTCCTGGTAATTGATTTCCTTAGTCAACCACGACATCCACGAAAGGAAATGGAGTGACGCTATTCTTAATCCGGCGCCACACGGATCTGTACTATATAGAAGGTTGTATATATATTAGTATAGTTGGCAGTGTAGCCCAGTGGGTAGAATAATGGACTTGGAAGCGAGAGACCTAGTGCGGAAATATACCGATGACTTTATTTATTTTCAAAGTTACGTACATCTGCAAATTCGTAGTGGCAATACCACAAGCTAACTGTGAAGGAAAACATTGCGAGTAAACCCGCGGCTTGGTTAGCTCCGCACGTACTAACTTATCTTTCCTGTGGGCTATATGTCGTCGACATATGCCTTCTCCAATGTACGCCACTTGCAGCTGTCCTCGGCCATTCTCCTTCAAGATCGTTAGCAGATTGGCAGTCGTATTTTTGTTCTAATTCATTTTTTCCTAATAACGTCTAGGTGGAAACCATAGGTGACGCCTACATGGTTGTGGGAGGGCTCCCAGAAGGGTGCTTGAGGCATGCCGCGGAGGTGGCGTCGCTGGCTCTGCATGTGCTCGACGCGGTGCCCAAGATTCGCAACATAGCCACTGCAAGGCTAAAGGTCAGGATAGGTAAGTGAACGTCAGAGAACAATCCTACTTTCTACTAATATTATAAATGTGAAAGTTTGTGAAGATGTTTGGATGTTTGTTACTCAATCACGCAGTAACGGCTGAACGGATTTAAGTGCATGAAACTTGGCGTACAGATAGACAAAGAACTAAATTGAGACATAGCATACTTGATATCCCGGTAATGCGTTCCCGTGGGATAATATTCATTTGAAGTTTATAATAGATGGCGTTGTGCAAGTAAACGTTGTGTTTTAAAAATATTTCGTTTGCGAAACGCCTTCTATTATAAACTTCAAATAAACATTATCCCACGGGGATGCATTACCGGGATATCAAGTATGCTATGTCTCAATACGGTATTTGACACGATCAACAATAAATTATTTCATATGCTCGATTAAAACAAAAATTACAAAATATCTCGGAAAATGTATCTCTTTTAGTCAATTACTAGTTATTACAATTTTTTAATAGGTTAAACATAAAAAGAGTGCTCTGAAATGTGACGTCATAAGCTAGCATTTTCATACAAAATTCCGTTTTAAAAGTAACTCATTGATATTTTGTCCAATACCCAATTCAGGTCTTCGTCTATCTGTACGCCAAGTTTCATGTTAATACGTTCAGCCGTTATTGCGTGATTGAGTGACAAACATCCAAACGTCTTCACAAACTTTCACAATAATTAATAATATTATCTAGTAGGATAGTAGGATTAATTACGCTTCGTACGTTTCATCTGGTAACACTGCCTCCAGGCATCCACAGCGGGCAGTGCGCAGCGGGCGTGGTCGGCATCAAGATGCCGCGTTACTGCTTGTTCGGCGATACAGTGAACGTGGCCGCCCGCATGGAGTCGAGCGGGGAGCCGCAGCGGATACACGTCAGCCACGACACGTACTCGCTGCTGCGGCTGCAGGGCGGCTACCACTTCAAGGAGCGCGGCGTCATCAACATCAAGGTTCGTCTTTAATAGTACATTGTTACCCTAGGAGTGAAAGTAACTTACATATTTAGTCCCGCGCCCGAGCGTGGCGAGGGCGCCGATAGGTCGAGGGACTAAATAAGTCTTTCACCCGAGGTAAAGACTGTGCTTTTCATTACGAATATAAGGAAAGTAAAAATAAAAACATGAATTAGCTAAAATGTTAATACCTGCTATACGGAAGTAGACAAACAAAACTCTACAACTCGAAAAAACAAATGAAGATCGGATTGCCGCTTTCCCGCCTTTTTTTCTCATCGCTGGCTAGCTGACATTTGAAAAGTTGCACATGGTTCAACAGAAATTTGAAAATAGATCTAGTTTTTTTTTTAAATAATTTTACAGTTGTCAGTTGAAAACGATTCTCTTTACTTTGTGTTATTTAGCCTTTTTGTAGTTTATTTTGTGCACATATACAGACCCGTTTTTCTACTGCTTCTCCTATACCCGAAGGTTTGCTGGAAGAAATCTCTTACAGAGATAAGCTCGCCTTTGTACATGTAATTTCTTATGTAATGTCCTGTTAAAAGTCTTGTGTGCAATAAAGTATAATAATAAGGATTCTCCTTAGGGGTGAAAAGTATTACTTACTTTCAACCCGCTTCTCAGGAAACTTCATTCCGACTATGAGTAATCAAAAATAACATTGTGTTTCCACCCACAACGGATCGCGTGATCAGCTTCTACGAACCCTGTCACTGGAGCGTTGCAGTGTCATTACATTATTAATTAATTAATAGATAATAGATAATAATAGATCTATACTTCATTGCACACAAAACATTTTACAGGATATTCCATAAGAAACGACATGTAGATACAAAGGCGAGCTTATCTCTGTGAGAGATTTCTTTCAGCAGACCTTGGAGAGTCGGAGAAGCAGAAAAAATTGTCATCTTTCTAGCTTAATTATACTTACCAGTGAATTACGACAAGAGTTCATATATTATAGTGCCTTGAAAATTAATGACAACCTTTGCATTGTATGTGGGACTAGCACGGTGCTAAATGACGCCACCAAAAGGAAAAAAATAAATCTTATTTTACAATGCGTTTTTGCAGAAAAAAACAGGCGGTAAGATGTTTACACTAGCTGTTGCCCGCGACTTCGTTCGCGTGGTAATTTTGATGGTTATATTATTAGATATATTTCGTGGATAATTAATTATTAAGTATCTTATATCTCTGTAAATTACTGGTGTGCAATAAAGTGTTATCTATCTATAATTTTAAAGCAAACAAGAAAGTTTGTAACTGATTACGTCGTATATATAGCGAATTTCAAATTAGTTTTTCAGACATAAAATTTTTCCCTTACTTATTCAAAGTACAAAACAGAAGACGGCTCTAGTTAAAGCATATTAATTCAACAGAGTGATATTAGCAGGGCAATGACTGTTTGATGGACACTGTTTGTAATCTACTGACCAATCGCCTTTTTCTCTCGGCATTAAAAAAGCACGTGGAATGCTGGCTTAAGAATAGCACTCCCCGATATCTTCTCGTGGGCGTCGTAAAAGGCGACTAAGAGAATACCCGTGCATATTGCTATCCAGCACATGCGGGTCGTGCCGGTGTCGGTCAGCAGCGACATCGGCACGTATACGGTCTGTGATGGCCAACCTGCTTGCTCAGCGTGGCGATTACAAGCAAATCCTCCTATGGCAAGTCAGAACGGACCACGGCCCCCAGTTCCCGGTCGCCCTGCTATTCCTGATTGAGCGATGATGTTCGCAGGGCGGCTGGCAAGAGCTGGATGAGAGTAGCCGAGGACCGTGCTCATTGGCGTGCTATGGGAGAGGCCTATGTCCAGCAGTGGACAAATGGAGGCCGATGATGATGATAATCCAAATGCTTTCCTTAGATATAATAAGTTCAACATGTAGGAGTATAATATACCTATGTTATTAATGCAAGCTTTGTTAGGGCTCCTTTAATACTTACACGTATACAATAACGGGTGTATTGATGATACACCCTGTGTTGTATATGTGTTTCTTTGATGTTTCTTTCTAATACCAGCACGTTATTATTCACAATTTAGTCGATATTCAACTCATGAATGTTATTAATATTCAGACTGATACAGCCATAGATTGACGTAACATTAAACTTTGATGTATAACAAAAGCAACCTTTAGGATAGACGTACCCAAACGCAGGAAATTCCGGCCTACATTGCTCCAAACTCCTTTTATACATACATAGATACCTAAACTCACGCCTTTCTCTCAGAGGGTTAAGCAGAGACCAGGTTTGACACTCGCCATTCATATGACTGCCTCGTTGGTACAGCCGTTAAGGCGCTTAGCTACCAAAACAGAGGTCGTGGGTTCGATTCACACTGGGGGCCGGCGTACATTTGTACAAATGGCCTCAGTCTGGGTGTATTTTCATTTTTGTGACGTCCTTGCCTGGTGACCATAGTACAGGGTATCCTAGTTTGGCACCAGGTCAAGTGATTGTATTGTTTGGAAGTTATTATAATTCTATGATAATTCATTACAGATATATCATTAGCAGCGTAACATCATATAGCCAGTGACACTCGCGTCATTAATACCTTTTATTCCACATCTTATTTGCCAGTCGGTCAAGCCGCTTGGCTCTGGGTGGTCCTAGAGAAACATGACTCCTACGTACATAGGAGGAAAACACGTAGCCATCCCTTGCTTTCGCAGTTAGCTAAAGAGAAGCTTACGTCTTTTGTATTTCTGAGATCATAATTATAATGACGAAAGGTAGTCGAAGTATTTCGAAGTATTTCCATTCGGAAACTCAAAATCCAAAGACTGGATTCCTTGTTTACGTACCTACCCCTAGGGAAAGTGGAGTAGATTGTCAATAAGAGTTCGTTGTAAAATATTTGGGCGGAGCGTAGTATTAAAACTTTTTAGGGCCTTCGGAGACAGATTAAAGAGGACTAAGCAAAATTACTAAGTAAAATTCAGGGGATTAGAAAAAATCAATCGGTAGTTTTGTTGCAGTCTTACTTTACAATGTAAATTATTGTTTAAGCTGAAAATACAGGATTACCTACATTTTATTTTCGACATTTTTCAGAAGGATTTTGTTATGTTTTCATGCCTATAGAGGAATAATTAAACTTTTCAACGACCCAGAGATCTGTCTGTCTACTCTGATACGTCATGCGAAGATTCTAGCCAGTCCTCCATGAGTTTGAGATAGCGGTCTGAGAACTTTTTGGTTCTATTAGTACAGTGGGTTTTATAAAACTTGGACCCGACCGGTATAGAAAGTTTCAACGAACCTGTTATTCATATCGTTCACGCTTACCCCAATATCTAGGCCTTCGAAGCGATTTTGAAGCTCAATTTGAAGGCGTGTTGATTTGGGCCGGCACTGGTCGAAGCGTAGAGTTCGTCTGTTTTTGTTACGTACGTTGGTTAGTAGGTTATTATTTTATATCCTTATGTTTCCATCAGGGCAAGGGGGAGATGCGGACGTGGTGGCTCGTCAGCGAAGACCACGAGCGACGAAAGCAATCGCTGCCAGGGTACCGTAAGTATCCGTTTTTTTTTTTTGGTTCCATAGTCAACAACGAACTCTCATGGTTTGGCTATATCTGTCTGTTCGTCTATCAGGATGCGGCCTAGCTCAGAGACGATTAGTAAGTACCTACCAGAAAGCTGAAATTTGGCCCATAGATTAATCACCCTGACAAAACGGTTAGGTGAAATTTGAAACTTTGAAACCACCAGTAAAATTAACGCTTACAACCAAAAACTGTTTCATAATGTGTATTGACATGTTTAATAAACTACCAGATATATATAAAGTCGAAGAAATCCATAAATTCAAGAAGCTTACAAAACATTACCTACTGTCTCGTGGTTTTTATTCAATAAAAGAATATCTAGAATTTAAGGTTTAGGTTGTAAACAAATATGTAAATAATGTAAATTTTAAATTTATTATAGCATTAGTTGTAACAAAATGTGCTTACTCCTGAAAAGGAAGAATTTGGACATGTACTTATTTAGGTATATAAAGCACCTGTAACTGCTAATGTTAACCCAAATTCAAGCAATAAAGTTTCATTTCATTTAATTTCAAAAAGTATATTTTACATGTCCTCCACACCTAAATTAGGGATGTTTTCTTTTCCTCTTCTATCTCAGTGGGAGGTATCGTTGAATTGGTCGTTTATTGAAAATATTGTCGGTATGAGGAAACCAGGGAATATTAAGCTTCAAAGCGATTTTTTTTAAAATATTTTGTTTATACATGGCACAAAAATAAAATACAAATATTCAACAGCCAAAATCACTAGGACCTGAGAGGTTTATGCGTGACAGACTAGTCCGTCCGGCCCCTCGCTCTACCAGCTAAACAGCTGTTAGTAAACACATGAAAAAATACAGAGCAGTAGGACATATAACTAAGTTAAAAGAAAAACTAGCACAGCTAAGTAAGCTTTACAACTTAACAAGTGATCAACCACTTTGTGAAAGGAACATTTCCGCTATGAATTCCAGTGGAAAGTACTCTGATGAAGTTATCAGAGTAATTTCCTATAACCCGACACTGTGCGTGACACGTACTTGGCTGTTTTATTAATGCCCCTATTATTATTATTTTATTATTATTGACTGCCTCGTTGGTCTAGCGGTATCACGGCTGGTTACCATGCCGGAGGTCGTGGGTTCGATTCCCACTGGGGGCCGCCGTACATTTTTACAAATGGACTCAGTCTGAGTGTATTTCCATGTTTGTAATGTCCTTGCCTGGTTACCACAGCACAAGTTATCCTAGTTTGGGACCAGGACAAGTGATTGTGTTGTGTGCAAGTTATTATTATTGTGTAAACAACCGCAGGCGGGAATTGCATGGAGTTTTTCGATTTCTACTGGTATTGGTAGTGCTTACAGCCCTTTAAGGGACTCCAGGGCTAGCACTAGCGCTACCGGGGAAGAAAAAACCATATCTTTTTTACAGATCGAATTTTCAAAAAGTGTGTAAAAAAGGGCGCGGTTCGTGTGTCTGGCCGCAGCATTAATGTTTTTCCTACTTTTGTAAGAAGCGTTATTTTGGCATTTAAAGTTATTGGTGGCTATCACGGAGCCATATCATATACCTAGGCTTCGATGTATAAGTTTAAGATGATTTGAGAAAAGATGGTCAGAGTGGAGTTTTTTTTTCCCGCTTCCTTTTCCTCCACTACAAATACGGCCCGACGGCAGCGGCTAACATAGTACATTGACATTCAGCAAACCGAATGTAAATTCTTTACGTTGAAATAAATTATTGATTTCTGATTTCTGTACAATCTCTCAATAACGTTAATAGTGATCTTTAGTACCCATGGCTGTGAAACTAAGACAAAAAACCTAGGACTAGATAGCATTGACGCCAAAAACTATCTCGTGGGTCCTAAAAACCGAGAGATTGTAGTGAACACTTATTGCAAATAGGTACCTACGATCTGTAAAAGATGTCATGTTTTATCATTGGTGTCGCTAGTTAGCCCACTGGATCCATTTAAAGTAGGTATGTAATATCTACTCCTTGGGGTATCGACGTGAAAATATAAATTTAATATCCCTAAAAGAACAGAGTGTCTATGGTATTTACGTCAAAATACATTAGGGACGTAATCAATTTCCGCCGAACAATATTTGGGAGTCGCTGGATGCGGGCGGCACAAGACCGGTAAACTTGGAAAACCATGAGGGAGGCCTGTGTCCTGCAGCGGGCGTCGAATGGCGGATGATGATGATGAACAACTATTCTGCTATTGATAATCCTACCTACTATTCAGTTACGGAATATATGGACGATAAAAACATATCTATGACATAATACAAAAGTGTTACCTGAGCCTAATGCTTAATTACTTTTAATTACATTTAAGTTATAACATAGTACTTAGTTTAAGACGCATTATAGTCATTTACCTATGCATGTTGTAATGCCCTTACAGGGCTCATGTCTGTGAACTGAAATTTAATATGTAAGACCATACAATGTACCTACCACATGACGCAAATAAACAAAATAAACAGAATAAACAAAATTTGAAGTCAAAGTTTTCCGAGAAGTTTTCACGTGCTTTTAAATATTTTTTTCCACTTTACGTCAAAACTTAATAAAAACTCGTTAATTTGAAGAATAACTGCTGGACAATAATGTTTTCCTCATTTTACCCAAAGCTATCGCTGCGTTGCGTAAAACAAGATGGATCTCCAACATGGTATCGTTTCTTCAGTTTCTATAAATTAAACAACTCTTAAAGTCGGGCTCTGCGATAGGACAGGACATTGAAAGATAATTTGTTTTTTTCCGATGTTGAATGCTTAACTATTAGAGAGTAAAATGTATTTTAAAACACCTGATTTAGCGGTTTCAAATTCTCAATCTGGTTTGTTTCATACTAAGTCCTCAATGCACGCCACATCATTTTGTCCTCGGCTATCCTGATTTAGTAATGTTAGTAATTTCCCTTTTCTGTTGAGCTTTATTTGCAATAAGGTTGCGCCCTATATCTTATATTGCTCCATTTTTTTCTTAGGCTGGCTGGAAAAAATATATTTACATAATTATAATATACAAGACCATCTTTGCGGCTACACATAGGGATCTGTTTTAGTTTTTATTAATAAGTAATTAAGTATGTAGGTACATAAATTGTACTTAGATGGAATTAAATTTTCAAAAAAATTTTTTTTTTTACTTAACCTCGTTTGTGTCCCACTGCTGGGCAAAGGCCTCCCCCAACTCAGACCAGATGTTTCTGTCTTGTGCCACCTCAGACCACTCCGGCATGTGTCGGTCGAGGTCGTCTCGCCAACGTCTTCTTGGCCTACCTCTCCTGCGACGACCGCCTTGTGGCACCCACTCGGTGGCAAGTCTCGCCCACCTATCCGGGTGCATTCTACTCATATGCCCTGCCCAGCTCCACTTCAATCTTGCAGTCTGGCCACCCACATCAGCTATGCGTGTTTTTGAGCGTAGCGTAGTGTTACGGATAAAATATTAATCTGAAGAATTGAGCTATTCTATACGTGAATATCAACTCAATGCACAAAAGTTGTTCACAAACTCTAGCGGTCTATTTTCTTAGTCAGGTCAATTGGGCGTAAATTGCTGACAATTGAATTTTTTTTGTTAGGTACTAATTGCACCTTTATTTAACGGACCGTAAGACCCGTTAAATATAGGTGCAATAATAAACTTACAATTGTCAGTAACTTTCGCCCAACCCTGAACGAAACTAAATTATCCTCACAAATGTGTAACTATATGTATATGAGCATGGTGCGCGGGTCATAACAAAATACACAAAAACAAATGTTAGAACTAAAACTTTCGTAAGCACTACACATTATTAGTTTAATTCCGGATTAATCGAGTAAGAGAATCCGGAATGAATATAATAATTAAAAAAAATGTAATGCAATTTCAGAACCCGACGAAGTGACCGCCGGAAGCAGCCAAGAGGCACTTTGGGGACGCCGCCGCTCGGTACTGGACATCCGGGACCGGGCCAGGCTCAGCTGCGGGGGCTCAATGGGCCCCGGGTCCGCCCTCTCGTCCCCAGGGCCCCCCGCCTGCGCCTGCTTCGTCCCCCCCAGGGACCACCACTCCGCCCCAGTCGTCTCATTCTGCGAGGATTGACGCTAACTTGCAGGGGACGACGCAACGCGCAGGATGTTCTGGGTCCGCGAAGACAAGACTGATGACAAGGTGTCTTTGGCCGACACCAGGAACGAAGACCCGGCGAGCGATATTATATTCGACTATGACAAGTTACCGAACTATGGTGAATATGGTAGTTATAATTATATTTTGGACGCTAATTACGGTGTGTTCTATGAGATTGTGGTGGATAAGAATTACTGTTTGAAGGTAGATGACGGTTTAGCTGGTAGAGCCAAAGAGATGGCCGCATTTAGGCGCTTATGCTCAATTGATTATGAGAATAGTACTTGGGTGTGACCACTTACTATATGGCTGTGACAGTCGCTCAGTGGTAAAGCGTTTGCCTCGGAACCTCGGACCCTTGGATATGATTGTTAGATGGTATACATTTGTGAATTAACATTAATTTAGATTTTAAGACAGTATCCCAAAAGTTTAGAGCGACCAAGGTAATTTGCGAATTTTTAGTAACAAATGCTCAGGTAATGTCAATGATGTTTTAACGTTCTCGGGTAATGTGAAAAAATCCGCCTCTAACTTGACAGTTCAGTAAGCTGACAGAACCATCCTAGAGCATATTTAATAAAAAAATTATATTAAATTCAATTAAAATCAACAGGTTTATACAATGAACTTCAAAATTCAGTTTTAATAGATTATGTGGAAATTAGACTAACTAAGTAGAACCTCCATATTCTTTTAAATTTTTGTTAAACATACATAGTAAAGAAAGTATTTAAAGTGTTGAGTGTTAGTACAATACTCAAGCCCAAGTGTTGTCACACACTGTCTTCGAAGAACCCGTTTACTTTATTGTAAAAAACCGGCCAAGTGCGAGTCGGACTCGCGCACGAAGAGTTCCGTACCATTATCTACCTAGGCAACATTAGATAAAGATCGAATTTGAGAACAGCGCCACCTATAGAAACCAACAAGAAGCGTTTAACATTGACATTTAACAACATGACATCGGCGCTGTGAAGGTTACATAGATGGCCGCTAGATGGCAAGCGATGTCTTTAGACAACGTTTGTTGTATGAGAATTCCCCCCTTAAATATTTATTTTAGTCTGTGTTTATAGCGGCCACAGAAATACATCATCTGTGAAAATTTCAACTGCCTGGCTATCACGGTTCATGAGATACAGCCTGGTGACAGACAGATAGACAGACGGACGGACGGACAGACAGACGGACAGTGAAGTCTTAATAGGGTCCCGTTTGGCACCCTTCTGGTACGGCATCCTTAATGTTATAGTAGCTTTTTTTGCACATTATACTTCACATCGCGTCGGAGATAAATCTAAGATATCTTGAGGATTCCTGGTAGAACCTACCTATATCTTTAGATTCCAGTGTCTGTATATTTACTACCTACTCCAGCTAAAAGTAGTTAATGGCCGTTAGCACTGATCTACAGTAGGTAATAAATAAATAGTAACTTCTACACAATACCTACAATCACTTGACCTGGTCCCAAACTAAGATACCCCGTGCTATGGTAACCAGGGAAGGACGTTATAAACATGAAAGTACACCCAGCCAGGCCATTTGTACAAATGTACCCCATTAGTATTATTGGGGTAAATTAACATAAAGTAAGACAAAAAGATAATAATACTGTAGGTACTTACACCAGAAAACTGTATAGAAAGACAGGCAGTTTTAAAGAAAAAACCGGCCAATCGCGAGTCGGACTCGCGCACCGAGGGTTCCGTACAAATTTGTAGGCAGGTCTTTACATATTACAAATTGTTCAGGAATCGAGTCGCAAACAAACTTTTCTTTGATTTAATTACAAATATATAGTTTTCAGATTTTTCCCTGTATTTTTTTGTATAAGACAATATAACTTGACAATTTTCATAGTTTTCGAACGTTTCGGTCGACGAAAAGTACCTTATAAATTTTGGTTCCCTTGAGTGTCGAAATTAATATACGTTTTTTTTGCGGCCTAAACGGCCGTAACTTTTTTTACGCTAACTTAGTTTTTCACAGCTTCAAGGGCCTGTAGACTTGACTATATGGTTTTAATTTCAACTCCATACCTGCACCACGCGTTCTTGAGATAAAGGTTATTGACAGACAGACGGATGGACGGACGGACTACAAAGTGATCCTATAATGGTTCCGTTTTTTAAGGTACGGATCCCTAAAAACGTAGACACAAATAAATGTTGCGGTTGTCTGTTGACTACTCAATACTTATTCACTTATCGTATTAGAGACGAATGTTATTGTAGCTTTTTAGAAAATGCGTGGCCATATTATAATTGGTATAACTGAAGCGTATGCCTAAGCGTCAGTGGATAGGATAATTGAATTAAAAAGTATTGAATTGTATTGCACTGATCCGAACTGCAAAGTACGGTACTATATAGTACGGTACGGTACTGTGTAGTAAGGTGCTGTACGGTACTTTGCAGTACTGCACAGTACGGTACTGTACAGTACGGTACTGTACAGTACGGTACTGTACAGTACGGTACTTTGCAGTACTGCACAGCACGGCACTTTGCAGTAATGTACAGTACGGAACTGTGTAGTACTGTACAGTACTGCAATGTAGCTTAATAGTTAACTGAGCAAATTTTGTATGTTTCTAAATTATGGATAGATCAAGGAGGTAGGTATCTGGTTAAAAAATGGTGAACGAATTCGAAGTCACAGCTTTACGTTATTACGATGTACTTAAATTAGGTGAGTAACACTATGTACCTATTCATTGAACGGGCTGTAGCTCGGAATTGTAAGAGTAGATTTTTATGGTGCAGCTTTGAAAAAGTTCGGAGTTTAGGTACCTACTTATTATGCATGTGATTTGTACATAAGTTAGTTCATACTTTTTCAATCCATTTACTACAAGCGACCCGCCCCGGCTCAGCCATGTACTTAATACTCTAATGGGCACGGGTGCAAATTACTAATGAGGATTTTGCCAAAAAATCTTTCGTACAATTCTTGTCCTCCATACGAAAAAAAAAAAACAGCCAAATGTATGTCTATTGCCGCTATCACAACAAACACTAAAAACAGAATAAAACATGTGAGTGGGGCCCCCATACAACAAACGTGTTTTTTGTCGTTTTTTGCTCGATATTAATAACGAGACCGAGAACGAGGTAGACCTTTGAAATATTTACAGGAAATGTAGGTAGATGGATATTCATTTAAAAATAAGTAATTGAATTAAAATAAATATTTAAGGGGGCTCCTATACAGAAAACGTGATTTTTGCCGTTATTTCCTCGATATTAATAACGGCAACAGGTAGACGCCTGAAATATTCAAATATTGTATAGATAATGGTACGGAACCTTTCGTCCGCGAATCCAACTCGCACTTGACCTATTTTTAAAATATAAATGTAAGTAAAACTGGTAACTTATTATAAGCATATATTACTGCTCTGAGTAGGTACACTGACCTAAGAATTTATTGTTGTATAAGACTGATTGTCAATATATTTGAAAACTATTACCGAACCTATTCTCCCGTAACTTATCATAATTATTACACACAGCTGTGTCTGTGTGTAATAATTACGATGCTTGAAATACATATCTGTTTGGTAACAATAGGTATCTAATATTCTTAAGAATAGTGTCACTCCATTTCCTCCCGTGGATGTCGTAGAAGGCGACTAAGGAAATAAATTACCAGGAGACGGGCAGCAGCGTCTTCCTGAGATTCCAAGTACTGCGATCGCCAACCCGCCAGCCAAGCATGGCGATTATGGCAAAACCCCCTCATGGTTTCGAAAACCATGAGGGAGGCCTATGTCCTGCAGTGGGCGTCAAATGGCTGATGATGATGATTCTTAAGTACCTATACGTATGTGTGAATCTATGTCAAATCAAATATAATACTAATAAGGAAACCTTTGTACTTAACCATGTTTGGGACCAGGGGCGCTACTACGTAAGTCCTCTACTGTATGGAGTTGTCCGATTAAGCCTACTCCGAACTGTCAAATACATACATATTTTGACACTTTGGAGTCGTCAAAATGGTTAACTCGATAGAGCGGACGGTTACGTGAAGGGCTGGACATGGACATGGTATCGATACCTGTTGGAGACCACCAAACATTATACGAATGGGCTCTGTCCGAGTGTTTGTTCATGTTTGTCACGTAACTCCAACCAACTATCTACTTGCTACGTGTAAGAATGCTTTAAACAAAGTTGTATTTACTTACCGTTATTGTTAGGTACATACACACAAAAGAAGAATTATTACTTAGGCTAGGCTTCGACCAATGGTTGAACTGGGTATCTGATATCAAGGGAAGCGTACTCATTAAAGTCTGTGCATACGTAAATTAATGTAATTAAATTAGTATCAACATTTATGTCCATATTTTAAAACCTATTTAAACCTAGTTGTCCTCAGCACGGGTTAGTGCAACAAAAAGAATATAATTTATGTTGATATATTGAACAATGAACAAGTATTTATGTTCTTATATTTCATAGAGTATAAATTAAATGTGCTGTTTAAACTATTTGGTAAAGAATCCATCCGATTATATTGACAATAGATGTAAGAAAAGATACGGTATACTTTAGCGGTACTTCATTAAATGTATGAGCACCTAAATTTATATAAAGGATGTTATGAACTATATACTGTATTAAAATTCAAAAGTTTAACTATTCTATGGACGTTTACTGTGAACTTTTTATAAAATAAAGTTTTGAAAATCAACAACTTTTTATTTGTGTAGTCATGATGTCAGTACCTTTCTTTTCAATCAAAGTACTTAATATTATGTTGATTACTCTACTTAACAACATATTGACTACACCCGTATTCCAAGACGTTCCACAAAGTATCCCTGACTCAATACTCAACGGAAGTGGAGTCGATGAGAGTTTCCTTGAGATAGTATTATCAGTCAGTATTTCGAGTGTGCGCAAGCAATCAAGTTGTGTAACTCGAGTGAGAATCTGTGTACTCGAGTGTGTGCAACCAATAAAAGTTGTGTAACTCGAGTGAGAATTTGTGTACTCGAGTGTGTGCAACCAATCAAAGTTGTGTAACTCGAGTGAGAATTTGTGTACTCGAGTGTGTGCAACCAATCAAAGTTGTGTAACTCGAGTGAGAATTTGTGTACTCGAGTGTGTGCAACCAATCAAAGTTGTGTAACCCGAGTGAGAATTTGGTTTTTTATGTTGGCAATGGCGATGTGATTTTAAAAGAGACCTTTGAAAGAAGGTCTTTCAATAATAATAATAGGAATCACTATTAAAATAATGACTCGGCATAAAACATTTATTGTAAGGCAATTATTCTTTTTTATTTACAAATAACTATGGGCTTCATAACAATGCTCAAGGTCGCCCAACGAGCAACGACCAGATGGTCTGACGACCTGGTTATGGTGGCAGGGAGTCGCTGGATGCGGGCGGCACAAGACCGGGAAGCTTGGAAAACCATGAGGGAGGCCCATGTCCTGCAGTGGGCGTCAAATGGCTGATGATGGTGTGGCGAGCACATGTCAACTCTGCGCGCGCACTATAAACTCCCAACATTCCTGCATCGCGCAAGCAAAATGTTTCACATGACATACCATAAATATAACGTCCGACGAACATTAGTCGGACCGGCCGTCCCCAGGCATACGATCTGCCTGGCGGGAAATTTCCCTTTATAGTGGAAGAGCACGATCACCCGCTCTTTCCTATAGTGGTGACCCTCGACAGAACAATGTCAACCTTCCTTCGCTCTCGCAGCACCCCACAGGGCCACATACAATCACTCTCAAAGCAAGGCCAGCATCCTCTTCCCTCTCACCTCATCAGTTCCACTACAGTCAACGCACCGACTAAGCTACTGATGGTGATCTCCCCCAAACCCTCGGCACGGCAGCCACACAGCAACAGCGCACGTTGCCAGTGGTACAGCAGCCTTCACCGGTTCCTACCACATGCGCGGACCCCATGGTTGTTAAAATTGTCTCATGCTCGACCAGATATGCTTCATATTGATCTGTGACAGGTGTCTCTATGATGTATCGATTGTCTTTAATCTGTACTTCCGTTTTTGTCTCTTCCCTTCTCTCGTCCGATCCGGTGCCATTGCCATTGTAATTGCTCTATTATAATATCTATTGTGATCGTCTGTTACTTGATTTAAATATCAATTATCTCTTCATATTAATGAATAATATAGACGGAGTAATTGACTGCCTGGTGTATTTTTCATCTCCCATTGCGCACCTAAACTTAAATCTGCAACAAAGGTTATTGACCCAGCACACCAACGAAAGCCACCATCGTCGCAATGTCTCGAGAAGAATCCAGGAATGACGTCGAGGCTCCAGAAGGTAAAACACCAATGATTCTGGGTGGCCTAAACATAGATAAATTGGAAGGTGTCAGCAATTATCTCACATGGAAATTTTCCATCAAAATGGCGCTGACCATGGAAGGTCTTTGGGACTGCGTCGAGCAGGATAATGCCGACTCGCAGAAAAATCAAAGGGCACTTGGACGGATTTGTTTATCCCTGCGGCCATCATGTTTCCAGCATGTTCTGAAGGCAAAGACTGCCAAAGAGGCTTGGACACAACTGCAGACAGTCTTCGAAGACAAGAGTCTTTACAGACGCGTGGCGTTACTTCGTCAGCTACATCGATGTGAGTTTGCAAATTTCACATGTATGTCTGATTATGTCAACCAGATTATAGCTCTGACCCAGCAACTAGCTGAGATGGGTCGACGTGTGGACGACGAGCAGATTGGCGAGCTATTACTTAGTGGCCTCCCGGCGGAATATGACACGTTAGTAACGAGTTTAGAAACAGCATGCATTACAAACAAGTTGTCAAGCGAACTAGTGAGAACGCGGCTTATACAAGAAGAACATAGAAAAATGCTTTCCGAGTCGACACCAATGAATACAGCATTCAATTCGACTACTAGGAAACCAGTTGTTTGCAGCTTTTGTAAGAAGAAAGGCCATATCAAAGCAAAATGCTTCAAGTTGAAAAGATACAAGAAGAAATCTGATGACCAGGACAAGCAGCAAACACTTATGGCTTCAAGTTTCATAGCGAATGATGCTTCATCTTCAGAATGGATTGTTGACAGTGGCTGTTCTTCACACATGTGTAAAGATAGGAATTTGTTTGATGAATTTAAATCTTCCAAAAATGTAATAACAATAGCAAACAATTCTACCATACAGAGCTGCGGTGTTGGAAATGTAAGTATAAGCTTTGACAACAGTGATGAAAGAAAGATTTTGGATGTGATGCATGTTCCACAATTAACTGGTAATCTTCTGTCTGTAAGTAAAATGGCTGAGAAGGGAATGACAATTACGTTTGATCGGAATGGTTGTTCTATTTATGAAATTTGTGATGTCAAGGGTGAACCTGTATGCCATGCAGTTTTTCAAAAAGGCTTATACAGATTGCGTGGGTATGTAGCACAAAAGGAGCAGCGTTCTTCAGCACTCCTGCAATCAGTGCAGAAGGCAGGACAGAACGCACATGTTGCTGCACAAGGCGTGTCTGCATTATTGTGGCACAAAAGAATGGGGCATCTCAGTCTATCTGGTATGTACAATCTTCGTAAGCATGCTATGCCTAATCTTGATTCGCAGGAAGAAGATATCAAGAACTGCATCCCATGTCTTCAGGGGAAGCAGGTGGCGAAGCCTTTTCCTAAGGGTGAAGCCAAGAGAGCAGTGGCTAAGCTGGAAGTTGTACACTCTGACGTCTGTGGGCCCATAAAGACGTGCAGCTGGAATGGTGCACGATACCTACTAACATTCACTGATGACTACTCTAGAAAATCCTTTGGATATCTCATGAAGAACAAGTCCGAGGTAATGTCACATTTTATTAAATTTCAAAGTTTAGTAGAAAAACAAACTGGTCTTAAAATTAAATGCCTGAGATCGGATAATGGTGGTGAATACTGCAATGCTCAGTTTTCTGCTTATCTTGGGAAACAAGGTATAGTCCACCAGACAACAATACCCTATACGCCTCAGCAAAATGGTGTGTCTGAGCGTTTAAACCGCACTTTAATGGATAAGGTTAGATGTATGTTACAAGAAAGTGGTCTTAGTCAGCGATTTTGGGGTGAGGCTGTGATGACAGCCTTTTATCTTAAAAATAGAAGCCCTACGTCTGCTCTGGCTGGCCGTTTGCCTGAAGAGGTTTGGTCCGGACACAAGATTGGTCTTGGACACCTCGGAGTATTTGGATGTCTTGCATACTGTCTATTACCTACCTGTAAGCGGAGCAAACTAGATGGAAAACCTAAGTTATGCATTTTTGTGGGTTATTGTGAAACCTCTAAAGGCTATCGACTAATAGAACCGTCCGATCCAACTAAAGTTTTAATAGCAAGGAATGTGCAATTTTTAGAAAATGAATTTTATAATAATTTTATTTCTGTTGACACATGCAATAATGAGAAGAATTCTTATGACATAATTTTACAAAATTATAATTCTATTATGAAATCCAATAATGAATTGTCTACAATTTCGAATAATAATAATAATGAAATGGATAATAATTTTAGTTCTGAAAATGTTTCAGAATCTGATGTCAATGACGAGTTTCACACCGGCAGTGAAGAAGAGTCTTCACTCGAGGAGTCACGAGGTGGCGACTATGCTGGTGGACAGCAGTCGCCTAGCCCGTTGCCTAATGGCAAGCCAGCTTCTAGTCCAGAAGTTTCTGTGACCGACAGTGGCAGGCCTGTAAGGGTTACTCGAGGTAGAATTCCATCAAGGTATGAGAATTATGACCTGTCTTTACTTACCAGTGTGTCAGACATTGAGGAACCTCAATCTTATAAAGAGGCTATATATTCCTCTCATAATCAAGAATGGCAATCAGCTATGGACTGTGAGTACAAGTCTTTTCTAGATAATAATGTGTGGGAGTTGGTGGATAGACCTAAAGATGCCAATATTATAAAATGTAAATGGGTCTACCGTACCAAACATGACGCGTCAGGTAATTTCATACGCTACAAGGCGCGCTTGGTTGCTCGCGGCTTTACTCAACGTGAGGGCATCGACTACAATGATACATTCTCTCCTGTGGTAAGACACTCAACCATGAGAATTTTATTTTCTCTCGCAGTCGAAATGGACATGTCCATTGAACATGTTGATGTTGCGACCGCCTTTCTGAACGGTGATTTAAATGAGAAAATATATATGGAGCAGCCTGAAGGCTTTGTAAAGAACGCAAGGAAAGTATGTCTGCTGCATAAAAGTATGTATGGCCTTAAGCAAGCAAGTAGGCAGTGGAACATCAAGGTGCATGAACTGCTTTCTAAAAATGAGTATGTACAGAGTAACAGTGAGCCATGTGTATACATAAGAAAGAATGGCAAGGATCTCACCACAGTAGCTCTATATGTAGATGATTTTTACATATTTTCAAACTGTCCTACTGATAAATTGTTGAATTTATTGGAGGAAGCTTTTAATGTAAAGCATCTTGGTTCGTTGAAAAGCTGCTTAGGTATCAATGTGATCCGTAACCAAGGTTCTCTTATTTTGGAACAATCTGTGTATGTTGCCAAACTATTGTCACGCTTTGGCATGTCTCAATGCAAAACCATTTCCACCCCTATGATGCTTAATTGTAAATTATTCGGGCCTGACAATTCTGAACAAAATGATGAAGGTGAATTTAAATACAGACAATTGATGGGTTGTTTGATGTACTTGTCAGTGTGTACTAGGCCTGATATCGCTTTTGCCTGTAGTCAGCTATCTCAATTCAATAATAGTTATGATAAAACTCATTGGTTGGCAGCTAAACGAATATTAAGATATTTGGCTGGAACCTCAAACTATGGTTTACACTTTAATAAAAGTAATAATCTAGATATAACTGCCTACACCGATGCAGACTGGGCAAATGATCCTAATGATAGAAAATCTTATACAGGATTTGTTATTAAGTTGGGCAACAATGTTATTAACTGGGAATCCAAAAAGCAAAGATGTGTTGCATTATCGAGCACGGAAGCTGAATATATAGCAATAAGTGATGTTTGTAAAGATCTATTGTTTTTGCAGAACTTTTTGACAGAAATGGTAAATCGAAAATTAAATATTACTGTGTATAATGATAATCAAAGCGCTCAAAAATTAATGCAATTAAAAGAACATTGTCATAAAAGAACGAAACACATCGACATTAGGTATCATTTTATAAAAGAATTAATACATAAAAAGTTTGTTTGTATTGAATACATGCCCACTGACAACATGATAGCGGATATACTTACTAAGCCTCTATGTAGAGTTAAGCATTACAATTTTATTAATGACTTAAATGTAAAGTCGTATTAATTAATATTATTGGTAAAAATTGATTATTCTCTGGATAGCAATAATAAGACATGATCATTTTGTCAATTGAATTTTATTGTATGACATTGATGAACAAATTAATTATTATGCCTGTAGCATGTAGTTTATACCTAAATCTTAATTTAGGATTGTTACAATAGGCATGAATCAGCATGGAAAGTTTAAAAACGTAAAATCATATTGTTTTGCCTGTGTTTATAAGTGTTTATAATAGGCATGACATTTATTTTGTAAAACTTTGAAGTCTTGTATGCTCTAACACATATGGCCATATTTTGATTATTAATGATAGCTTTGATAATATGGCATGTGGAATTGTTTAAGATGTAATCTTTTTGTGAGTCTTTGTTATATGAATGTAGAGTTACATGTTTTTCTTTTTGTTATAATTAACATGTAGTCTATTCTTTGACATCATAAATGTAGAGTCACTTTGGAATATTGCGTTTATATGTTTATAAATTACAATATAAAGCATAAGGGGAAGTGTTAAAATTGTCTCATGCTCGACCAGATATGCTTCATATTGATCTGTGACAGGTGTCTCTATGATGTATCGATTGTCTTTAATCTGTACTTCCGTTTTTGTCTCTTCCCTTCTCTCGTCCGATCCGGTGCCATTGCCATTGTAATTGCTCTATTATAATATCTATTGTGATCGTCTGTTACTTGATTTAAATATCAATTATCTCTTCATATTAATGAATAATATAGACGGAGTAATTGACTGCCTGGTGTATTTTTCATCTCCCATTGCGCACCTAAACTTAAATCTGCAACAATGGTACTGTCGCCGGTGAAGTGACTGTTAGCCGCCGAACACCCTCAACCGCTAGTCGACTCACTGACTCAGCGACTCCTGGCACTTGCAGGCTTTAGAGCACAGACTTCGATTCCTATCAGACCTAGCTATGTGTACCTACGGTCTTGAAGGGGAGTGATGTGGCGAGCACATGCCAACTCTGCGCGCGCACTATAAACTCCAACATTCCTGCATCGCGGAAGCAAAATGTTTCACATGACATACTATAAATGTAACGTCCGACGAACATTAGTCGGACCAGCCGTCCCCAGGCATATGATCTGCCTGGCGGGAAATTTCCCTTTATAGTGGAAGAGCACGATCACCCGCTCTTCCCTATAATGGTGATGATGATTTTAGAAAACACTATAATAAATAGATATGCAATGTATACAAAATAATTTGCGTCACTATAAAACTCTATAACTTTTTAAAATTATCAGTCGTCATCATAGACATCGCCAATATTTATGCATAAATCAGATCAATAGATTGGTATAAAAAACTTTTGAAAACTTCACATAAAACCGATTTTCTGTCTCGAAGAGGTTTTGAGCTCGTTTTCCACACGGAAGATATCTTAGCTTTGACAGTCGATTACCTACTCGACTCGAGTGAGAAATTTGCTTGGGTGGAGGAAATCTTAGACGTTTTATAATACATACTTACCGTTTTCCTCAGGCGAGGAAGAGTGGAGTCGAGGAAGACTTTACGGGACGTCTTGGTATACGGGTGTAAAAGTTGTCTACTTAACTATTTACACTAAATACAAACCCTCATTCAATAATTCGTTTATTACGTAAGTTGATGTAGTTACATCTGCGAATTTGTAGTAGCTCTTTCCTGTGGGCTAGGCCGACTAAGCTGTTAGGATGGTATCTACAGGTGCTGGGCAAGCCTACTCCATCTAAAAAACAATGTCCCAGGCACTGCAGTGACCGAGTGGTCCCTTCACCCATCTAGTGTGAGTGAAGGTGCCACTGGACGCTGTATAAATCACGTCATTACGTTGATGAAAAGGCCAATGTTTTTTTTAATGTAACGGGAGAGTACGAACAAGTTTAACCCTTAAACGGCCATAGGTAGTATACATTTTTCATGTGTTTTGGACTTTATCTCAAGGAGGTAAGGTTAAATTTAGAGTGGAACTACTATCCCTATGGTCGAAAAAGAGAGAGAGAGAGAGAGAGAGAGAGAGAGAGAGTGAATCAGGGGTGTTTTAGTTTAGTGAAATAAAGGAACAGCCCTATTGAATTGGAAATCAAAATCAAATTACTCGCAATCACTTCTTCAACCTTAGCCTTAGCTCCATTTCCAAGTACGCCTTCATAGAAGGGTCATCGACCATATTCATGATCTTCTTTGTGATCTCTGGTCCGGCATGACGCATCTTTGCGGTTAGGGCCTCTGCCCATACGACGTAGATGCAGTTCGCGCAACCAGACTGGCAGCATGTTGTTGGCGGCTCGTCTATGGATGCCTTTAAAAATTAAAAATAAAATTAAGGTCTCGCCCATTTTCATCGACCGAACCCTAACTAAGAAGAGGGGTGGTAGCGGAGCTGTAGAACGCCGGGTTGTCATTCGGGAGGTCGTGGGTTCGAATCCCAGCGTGTACCATTGACGTTGTTCCCTAAGTTACGTACATTTATTATGCGAAGTTATAGTAGCAATACCATTTGCCAACTGAAAAGGAAAACATCGTGAGGAAACCCTAGTGTCTGAGCTATTTACAAAACTCAGCACTTGCTACGTAACAATTTTGTTCGGGAAATCGGTCGGCGCCTGAGAAGTCGTGGGTATGACCATCGTTCCGGGGCATACCTGATGCAGAGGATTTCCCTGGCGGTGCAGCGGGGGAACGCTGCTAGCGTCATGGGAACTTTTGGATCGGGCGTATCCCGGGGTACCGCCCCGGGATTAGTTTAATTAAATATTTAATTTAACCTACCTACCTGTAAAATGTAGGTATGTGTGACAAATAATTGCTTTTATAATAAATACCCATATGGCCCAACTATGTGGTTAATTGCGGAAATCTCCAGTCGCATTAGAACCCTAATTAAGAAACTTTTATGTGGCTGCCTAAGCTCCTAATGTGTTAACTAGTGCCACAAAAAAAAAAAAAACTTATCCTTTTTTAAAAAAAAGGGACTAACACGATTTTAATAACAATTGCAGCAGTTTATAGAACTGCGTAGAACAGCGTAGAAAATAGGGTTAAGAATCAATACACGCTAAAAAGAACAATTTTTGGCAACAACAAATGTTGGTTAAGCTGAAATAACTGTCTCATAGCCTTTAAAACTACTTAAGTAGTCCTTTAAAGACGGCGAAACATATTTGCACAAAGACAAGCTTAATTTCCTTCCGTGGATGTCGTAGAAGGCGACTAAGGAAATAAATTACCAGGAGACGGGCAGCAGCGTCTTCCTGAGATTCCAACTGCACACTGCGATCGCCAACCCGCCTGCCAAGCGTGGCGATTATGGCAAAACCCTTCATGGTTAAAAACCATGATGGAGGCCTATGTCCTGCAGTGGGCGTCGAATGGCTGATGATGATGATGATGATGAAGCTTAATACCTACTAGTGATCATTTCTTCGAGTTAACCTTGGGTTATGTGGATAGTGCAGGGGGTACTGCCAGAAAATTGTTATTATTGACTGGTTATTATTAAATAATGATAGCCTAGTTTATTTATTAACTTTATTTTATAACCTTTATTCACTTGGCTACAATGGCCACATATAAAACTTATCACATATAAAACTTATCTTAAAAAGTAACAATAAAAACACAGAAAATAAAATTTTCTACTGCACTGGATGAGAAATAATTAATTTCCCCATCTAGTGCTGCAGAATTGGGCTATCAAATTTTTCAGATAGGGTTCTCAGGATGCTGTTGTCGCTGGACCAGCCTCTATGCTTGAACGAGGCGGTCCTCTTATGGATTATTGCAAAAAAAATCACCCATGTGTGCCTCAGCGAACATTGTTGATGCACTACACCGGCGAGGGAACCCGGACAGCATCCTGAGGGCATTGCGCAGGGCGCTGTAGGCCTCCCACAGGCCACAGGTGTAAAGTGTGTGGCAGAACACTCTAAATACAATATATACATATACATACATACAATATATACATACGCCGTGTGATGCCGGATTAAGAATAGCGTCACTCCATTTCATTCTGTGGATGTCGTAGAAGGCGACTAAGGAAATAAATTACCTGGAGACTGGCAGCAGCATCTTCCTGAGATTCCATCCGCATACTGCAATCGCCTACCCGCCTGCCAAGCGTGGTGATTATGGCAAAACCCTTTATGGCTTGAGAAAACCATGAGGGAGGCCTGTGTCCTGCAGTGGGCGTAAAAATGGCTGGTAATGATGATGATGATGATGATGATGAATACATACATACACACACATGGACAGACAGACAGAAATACAACAGAGGCAGAGTAATCGGGTCCCAGGTATTATGCACAATATGGGGACACGGAATTGAAATCTGAAATTAATACCACAAACACAGCTTTTGATATGCTAATCGACAAGAATAAAATCTCCTAGAGGAAATTTGTATTCTTATTTCCCTTATTCCGCGCTTATTAGTCTGTGCTCCATTGCTTTCTTTAGTAGAGAAACACCTCTTTATTGTGTTCTGTAATAGAAAATGGAAGTACGAGATTGTGAAACTTTTTTCTTAATTTTATCTTTAACTAGTAATTTCCTCCAAGAATTTTTAGGCTTTTTTGGTATAGTTTTGTTAGTTATATAGTTATGTATTTGTCGTACTAATTTGAGGCTTTAATTTGGCGTCCCTCTATTAGTCCCTCCGGATCCCGTTTGTCACCCTTCAGGTACATAACCCAAAAAAAAAAGATAAAGCCGTAACGTGTTACTAATAGTTTTTTATGGACATGTTGAAATACTTACTAAAAACATCCACTTACACTTTCAGCTATTCTTTGCAATTCCTTTTCCTTTTCATCTTCTGTGGGCCCTGATGATGAAGAGCACAGGCTTCTAATTTGATTCAAACAAAGATCACTCACGATAGGTTTCGGTAAAATTTTTGTCCTCTGTGAATTAAAAGATATTTTTAACCATGATTTCACCTTTATTCTACTTGGACTAATATAATATGGAGCACATGAATGACTTACCAACATATTCGAACTACTTTTGCTTTTATAAGAAGCTTCTTTTTCGACGAATTATAAAATTTACCAATAAAAGTTCAAAGATCAACTTCTAACCTATAATATTTGCAAAGAGTTGAACATTTGTTTTGAAGATCAGCTGTATTTGACAGCTAAATAAATTCATGCTTAGTGCATACACATACCAAAACTAAGTCGACAATCGAAAACTATTATTAGTCTGTGTCACAAGCCAGAGACAAATCGGAAACGGTGACACTGTTGTCTTTGTTTGTCCCATAAACTAAAAAAAAAAAAGCCGGCCGGAAGCAGCTCCAGCTCCTCCGTCATTTTTGAGTGCTACCTAGGTTTACAATAAAATAGAAATCTTTTATTTATCGTATATAAATTGTTAATCGCTCAATATTTTTGTGTAATAAGTGTACGCCCGAAGTAATACAGCGTAAGTAATGTATTTCTGTGTAAACGCATTGAATTACATGTAGCTTTTTGTGGGGTTTGTCCAATGACGAAGCCGCTTTGATATTCCTGTGATATTTTGTGTGAATAACCGAAGTGGGCGCGTCAATGCACTTTGCAAAGCAAAGCGTTTTGAATGTCTCAATATGTCTTGTTAGCATTCATCTAAAAATACTATCTGCACAAGTTTTTATATCAATGAGTCCTATCGGCATAATTATTATTAAATCCTGTGATTCGGTGATTCGAGAAATCCCTGAAAGCGTGCTCTAGCTGCATTCTGATACCCCGCTGATCGTTAGCAACGATATAGAAATAAAGAAAATTTGTATGCCAAAGCCGTGTTCCGTGGCGCCGGATTAAGAATAGTCACTCCATTTCCTTTCGTGGATATCGCAGAAGGCGACTAAGGAAATCAATTACCAGGAGACGGGCAGCAGCGTCTTCCTCAGATTCTAACCGCATACTGCGATCGCCAACCCGCCTGCCAAGTGTGGCGATTATGGCAAAACCCCTGATGGTTATGAAAACTACAAAGGAGGCCCATGTCCTGCAGTAGGCGTTAAATGGCTAATGATGATGATGACGTATGCCAAAGCGGGTTTCTAGATTATGCACTTAAGAAGGCATTATGCTAAATTACTGCAATATTTTAGTCCTGCATCTCTGCTAAAACCTTGGCTCTTAGGTATTACATTGCATGATTACATAGATTACGGTTACACAGCATGTGGGTGGAAGGGACGACCCAGGCGGGCAAAATTCGACCAAATAGGGGATTTATTCGCAAAGAGCAAGATAAAATGTACCAGAAACCGGCATGCATGCATGCAACGACTAATGAGTGTTGAGGAAGCGAAAGTGAATTGAAACACCCCAAGTTTTTCTAATCGACCAAGAATCATATGTTTTGTATGAGCCTGGGGTAATCGTTCTTTAATTACTTACTGTCTTTCTTGTTAACAGTTCTAAATAGGGTGAATAGTAATGGGTTGGAATTGAAATATCTGCATCTCAATGGGCTACCTCTGATTGGAGTGATTTCTATAGTAGATTCCACATAACCCAAGAGTTAATAAAATCATGGGTTATCGAACCACTGCTCTAGTCTCTGTGAACAGGAAACCGGTAAACTTTAGGGCAACAGGAAATCAGCTTTGATAAATCAATGTGTACAACAATATTATTAGGGTAACTCTATCTTTTCACAGTCAACCTGCTGAAACCAGCCAAAACATTTTATTTTATTTGTTATTAAGGCTCAAGGTCGCCGAATGAGCAATGGAGAGAGCTATGTTAGGAGTTTCACTGTGTGATCGAATCAGGAACGAGGAGATCCACAGAAGACCTGGAGTCACTGATATGGCTCGAAGTATTGCTCAGTTGAAGTGGCAGTGGGCGGGGCACATAGCTCGGAGAACTGATGGCCGTTGGGGGCGAAAAGTTCTAACCTAGCGACCGCCGACCGGACGGCGCAGCATGGGCAGGCCCAGATTGTCGGACGACCTGGTTATGGTGGCGTGGAGTCTCTGGATGCGGGCGGCACAAGACCAGGAAGGTTGGAAAACCATGAGGGAGGCCTATGTCCTGCAGTGGGCGCAAATGGCTGATGATGATGATGACATTTTTTTAAGAATAAATCTAGAGTTTCCACTTCAATGTGGAAATTATTAATACTGAACCCAACCTAATTGATTATGTAATAATTTTGTTAAATTAAACAAAATATTTTATCACAATTATTGGCCCTTGAAGTTTACATTACTCATATAAGGATGTGATAATTTACTTTATCAATGGCAAATATTGCTAACCCATATCCCTACTTCCAGTCGGCAACCATGTCTGATGAACCCGAAGTCACCCATACTCCTGAGGAGGAAGAAGAAGAGATCAAAACCTCGTACAAGCCGCCCCCGGAAAAGACCATTGAGGAAATCCTCGCTGCAGACCAGGAAGATGAATCTTTGCGGAAGTACAAAGAGGCGTTGCTGGGACAGGCTCAAGTTGGCACCGTGGTTGTTGGTAAGCACTCACTTACATCGTAATTGATGGTTTAGCTCATAATTGTTGTTTTTGCATTGAAATGGCTTCATAAGTGAATTTTAGGAAGTGGTGCCAGTTGGCTTTAATCTGATTCCGAATGTATGAGAGAAGTAAAATGCAAAATGCCATTATGTCAAAGAAAATTAAAGAATGAAAATGGAAAAGCAGTTATTTAAAGCATAGCATAGCATGTTTAAATAACTGCTTTTCCATGTTCCAGTTCCTAACTAAGAGGATTACATAAGTTGTTAATTTTACCAAACAAAAGAATTTGGGCTTAGGTTCTGTTACAATGCATTGTAACACATTGAGAACTAAGACTTTCAAGACTCAGACTCAAGACTTCCCGAATCAAAGTTTCTAGGCGTCAATGGAATGCCCTGCCCTGTTTTGTCAGTTAAAAAAATTACTATCTGAATTTCAACCGAATATTGATACAAAATCAATAACTCAAGAGAATACCCAAAGAAAATGATAACACTTTCTGCAGCTTCAGTTATCTCTTGGAGATAACATTGATAAGCCATCATTCCAATAAACACACAAATATACATATTATGTCTAGGTACTGGTGAAAGCGTTCACACTTTATCACTGACAGATAAATACGTAAATAGATAGAGGAGAATTGTATATGCCTGACCCAGAACAAATGAATGTTGCTCTTAGGATGCTTAGAATAAGTTGGGTTCGAAGGCTACGAACGAGAGGGTTTCACAGCGTGTCAATCAATCCCGAGAACTCACATTGACCAAAAATATCAATTCATTGATCATTGATCAAAAAGAAGAAGATAAGTTACTTGGGACATGTGCTTCGAAACGAACGGTACAGATTTCGTCAGTTTATCGTGATGGGCAAAAGTGAGGGGAAGAGGCGCGCTGGCAGGAAAAGAAAATCATGGCTCCGTAACATCACAGAATTAACTTTAGTTACCAGCGTCAAAGATATATGTCGCTTGGCAAAGAGAAGAGAGGAATATGCAGAGCTGACGGCCAACCTGCAGTAGTGGAAAGGCACTGAAATAACGCATAGGCGTATTTCAGATTTCTGTGGCGGGGGACGCAGGATGTGACTTAGGGCGCTTATACAGGGGCGGCACGTGTGCCAACTGCAGCCGTCGATGCGCTGACGCGGATATTCTACGCTGACATCTCGTGTATAAGCGCCCTGACAATTCTTCGAACTTCAGTCAAATTAACAAATAATTTTAAAAGTGCTCTTATGTGTCCATCGCAAACTCATCCCGACTGCTCGGATTTTGGTTCAAGTTCTATTATTCTATTTATTGTTGAAATGGCAACCACCCGATTTCGACGAATTCTGCCCAAGTCACGTCTTGGCACGAAATGGGAAAAAAATTTTGTTTCTCGCGATTTCGTTGTGAAGACTGAACTAGTGTGAACTAAGTGAAGGTTCTAACTGCAGCAATTATGAAATACACAAACAATGATAATCAAGTAACAGTACGTAAACTACAATAATACTCATCTTATAATTAAGTATCTGTCAGGCAGGCATTATACTATAAGTCTTGAATACGAAGACCTGAGAAAGATTCATCATCATCAGCCATTTGACGCCCACTGCAGGACATAGGCCTCTTTCGTGGTTTTCATAACCATGAGGGGTTTTGCCATAATCACCACGTTTGGCAGGCGGGTTGGCGAACGCAGTATGCGGTTGGAATCTCAGGAAGACGCTGCTGCCCGTCTCCTGGTAATTGATTTCCTTAGTCGCCTTCTACGACATCCACAGAAGGAAGTGACGCTATTCTTAAAGAAAGATTGGTCAATTTTAAAGTTGAATACTGTTATTGTCGACCTTAGTACACTTGTGATGTTACATACTCTGCATGACCCCATCGACTTTTGACAGAACCCAACGACCCGCGCAAAGTGATTGTGAAGAAACTGGCGCTGTGCGTCCAAGGTCGTGACGATGTGGAGCTGGACCTCTCAGGAGACCTCACCGACCTCAAGAAACAGGTGAGGATAAGAATAAAATATATTTCCAAGAAGTTACATACTTAGGAGGGGCGTTCAATGTGTTCTCGGTATAGACATGAAAGAATATAGCAGTAATTCTAAAAAAAATTAAATTTTTTCAATGCAGTCCCCCATCACCTCAATACACTTATTTGAGCGAGAAAGTAAATTTACAATACTTTCCAGTGAAAACATAACTGCAAAGGGTTAACTCGGGGCTGCGAGTGATGTAAATTGCTTCGGCCAGATGTCGCTGCCTGTACGTAATACAGAGATGTTTGTAAAGAGGCTCGAAATTTCGCCGATGACTGCACTTGCCCATTAGCTCAGTTGGGAGAGCGCTGGCACGGTTAGCCAGCGGTCGCGGGTTCAGGTCTCGGCATGGGTGGAATTTTTAGCCTCTAAATAAGTTTCTTAAGCTACCTTCCAAAACATTTTTTTCTTCCTTGACTGAAAAATGGCCGCCTTCAACTCTTTAGTATCGGAAAAATGCTTACCTCGAAGATCTTTAGGTTCAGGCTGCAGGGTGGATGATTGATTTCTTCAAATCCGCAATCCCGCGCAGCAGCCTTGACAACGCATCCTTTGTCAATTTTTAACAGACTTCAAAAAGGAAGAGGTTATCAATTCGACGCGTATGTTTTTTTTAATATATTTTTTTGGCCTGTTCTTAACCGATTTCGACAATTATTTATTTATTCGAATGGATATGACGTCCCATTGGTCCCATTTTAATTTGGTGAAGATCTGATGAAGACTTTCAGAGTTGGAGAACGGAACTCTTCAATGGAAAGCAGTGAATAAAGCCTAATGGGGCCTTATCCTTTAGTTATACGTTTCTCAGAGGGGTAGGCAGAGACCAGGGACTGCCACTTGCCATGATCCTGTCAGATCACTTTCGCTTCCTCAACATTCATTAGTCGTTGCATGTACGCACGCCGTTTTTGGGTACTTTTTATCTTGCCCTTTGCTAATGCGGACATACATCGACCCAATAGGGGTATTGGGTCGATGTATGTCCGCCTGGGTCGCCCCTTACCGGCGCTTCCACCCACATTCGCTCTATATATTTGTTTCATCAATCTTTCTTCCTTCATCCTCTCCACATGTCCAAACCAACGCAAAATTCCTTTCTAAATTCTAGTCACTTTCAGTCCACAACGTTCTCTGCTCAAACTATTGTGTATCCTGTCATTCATAGTAACACCAGACATACTTCTCAAAGACCTCATTTCTACTGCATTAATCCAACTTTTTTGCTTCTTTTGCCCGAGTCTTGCTAGCATACATAAGTGTTGGGACCAGCACTCTGGGTCTCTTATGGATAGTTAGTCTAGCTCTTTTGGAGATGTTTTGGCCACTCACAAAGGAGTGCAAGGCGCCGTTTACACAATTTCCCGCACAATTTCAGCACTATGGATTGGTCAAACGAAAGAAATATATATTTACGGAAGTCACAGATTAGGATTTTTTTAAATTATCGCCATAATTATTGCCATTCAACATTGAACACCAGTGTATCCAACAGAATTATCGCGTTTTCTGACCCGCTAATTTTCCGCCTTAATTAACGCGTTTATGGCCATTAAGCGTTTCCTTAATGTGGCCAAGTCATTAGAGAAGACGTGTGCCCTGTAGTGGGACGTATACGCTACATAAAAAATATGTATATTAAAATAGAATAGAATACTCTTCCGAAAATTTAGTAAGCCTATAACGAATGACGATCTTGTCATTTAAAATTTTGTTGTGCGCAGCATAGTCTAACAAAAAAACTCCCCATTTCCCAATGCGGCACCTACTTTCCGTTTTTCCACAAAAGCCGTCCATAAAGTGCCGTCGCACGTTCCTTTCATGCTACATCCACGCTCAGCTACTGCGGCAGTTGCCTGTCAGGTTACAATGAAGAGCCGAATCAATCTCGCGCGCAATTGGCGCTAACCGAGGCGCAAAAACTAAAATATTCAGTACAGAATAATAAAAACTGAATTTGCTCGGATATTTACTCGTTTACTTTTTCATTTTACGATTTTCCGAATTTTCGGTACTTTTAAAAGTCCCGTGGTCTCAGTAGACTGAGGTGACGGGCGTCTTTCTGAAAGCATTAACTGTTTGTTTAGTACCCTCGGCAAAAGTTACAAAAAATTATTAAGTTACGTTTCAAAATTTTTTTGGCAAATCAATTATTTTATATAAAGTCAAAATATTGATTATTAGTTATTGAAATTTAAATTAACAGTTAATGCTTTCAAAAAGACGCTTGTCACCCCAGTCTACCGAGACCACGGCACTTTCAAAAGTACCGAAACGTCGGAAAATTGTAAAATGAAAAAAAAAAAATAAACAACAAACATTTACAAACATTCACATACAGGCAAATACAAGTAAATATCCGTGCAAATTCAGTTTTTGTTATGTCTAGTGCTCGTGTTAAACTTAGAAAATACGGGGACTTACCTAGTACGGGGACGAAAGTACCGTAATACAGGTTTTACCTAAACTGCTCTTTCGTTTACGGTGGTGATGTAAACAATTTCTTAAAATAGTAGGATACAGTTCGATATTACTTTTCTACAAAAGCTTAAAAAGAACAAAGAAATTAGAATAAAAATTGATTTCATGAAAAATGAAGCTAGGGAAAAGAAAATAGATTGAAAATTAATGCGATTACTTAATCATCAATAAATAATCCAACAAGGTGTGTGTGTGTGTGTGTGTGTGTGTGTGTGTGTGTGTGTATGTGGGTAAGTGTGTGTGTGTGTGTGTGTGTGTGTGTGTGTGTGTGTGTGGTTGTGTGTGTGTGCCACACACACACACACACACACACACACACACACACACACAAACAAACACAGACACACACCCAGAATGTACGTACGATCTGTTTGTAATCCGTGTTATGCATAACAATTCCTTTCGTAGCATAATTATACTATCATGCTGTGCGCATAAGTTTAGGGTTATGGTGTGGATAAACTTTTTTTTGGTTTTTCTTGTGTGATACTGTCTGTAACTTGTTTTGTGTGCTAAATACCTCGAATAAAAATAAATAATGTGCAAGCTTCTGTAATGAATATTTCGCAATCTCAGCGATTTATGACCCGCGGTGCAGCGCTGAGGATTCAATGGGTTGAACTCTTAAACCAGTCCGCCGCAGCTAATAGACTTGACTAGAGGTTGATGTTACCATTTCTCCTGCAGTTTGTTATGTCCACTATGATTTAGGAAGTATTGTACAGGCGGGCTCAGGTGTCATCTTCTCCGCAAACAGTTTTTCTTTTACCATTGTTATAATTTTTAATTTTTTTTTATGTAGCCTATATTCGTCCCACTGCAGGGCACAGGCCTTCTCTCAGAGAGAGAAGGGCTTAATCACCACGCGTGCCCACCGCGGATTGGCAATTTCAAGCGCTGAAGTATGTACACCCCTCAGACACTCAGGTTTCAGACACGATGTTTTCCTTCACTTTAGCGAGTGGTATTGCTACTATGACTTCACAAATGTACGTAACTTAGAAAACAAAGTCATTGGTACATACCGGGATTCGAACCCATGACCTCCCGAATGAGATGCTGGCGTTCTACCGCTCCGCTACCGCCACTTCTTTTTGTTCTAAGTCTCATAAAAGGAAATGATTACTTACTAACTGAAAAATCATGGCTGTTAGCTTAAGTACCATATACGGGGTGAAAAAAAAAACTACATATACATGCGAAAAAGTGCGCGGGGGGGGGGGGTTCTACTGCGAAAATGGGGGGTCAATACGAATAATTTTTACTGGGGGAAAAACCTGTGACATTAATATATTTTATTTGGAATAGCTGATATTTTATTCGCGATTTCAAAGTTTTCCCCGTAGTACCAAAATGTTGTTTGTACTGACGAGAAGCCCCCATTTTCAGATGCTTAAATATGGGGATTTTATTAAAGGGAAGGGTTTAGTGCTGCTTATAGAGTTTGAACTAAAATGACACTTATGTCAGTAATTAATAAGATTTAGTATGTAGTTTTAACAATAGGGACGCGTTGGGAAACTGTAAGCTCATATTGTGATATTAAATAAATACATTTGATTGTTGATTGTCTACAGTAATAGTTTAAGTTGGTTCAAAACTTCAAACTGGTTTGGACATGTGGAGAGGATGAAGAAAGAAAGATTGACAAAACAAGTATATCGAGCGAATGTGGTTGGCAGGGCCGGTAAGGAACGTCCCAGGCGGACGTACTTCGACCAAATAGGGGATGTATTATCTTGGAAGGGCAAGATAGAAAGTACCCGAAACCGGCGTGCGTGCATGCATGCAACGACTAATTAATGTTGAGAAAGCGAGAGTGATCTGTCAGGATCGTAGCAAGGGCCAGTCCCTGGTCTCTGCCTACCCCTCTCGGATACAGGCGTGAGTTTATGTAGGTAGGTCACTACCTTCACATATATGTCGCAAACTTAACGAAACTGAGAACAGTGCGGGCAAAATAAAGATCGGTATTCTGTCCAAAATACGTGATAGATGCGGTTACAGTTATTTATTTACGCCTTGACCATACTGGAAATCTTCCATATTTGGCACGTGAAACAAAAAAACTTTCCCTCACTAAAATATACCTAAAGCCGGTAATTTAGCTCGACACGCCGAGTCTAACGGTCCCAGACTTTCGTCTAACAGTAAGGATAATTTATTTATAACTGAAATAACTGTTAGTTCGTAAAGCTTAAAACTGGAGCGTTCACGCAACTCCGCAGTGCGGTGGGCTTATTGCGAACATATCGATAGGACAATCAGAATACGGTGTAGGGCCGTTTTAGCTTTCGCCAGAGCGGTTGGTAAGCGGGCCAAGAGTGTCTTGGATCGTTATAAAATATAGTGAAACGCTGAGGCCCGCGCTGATGGCAATATGGCTTACAGGCCACGCTTACCACCCGCGCGGACGGTAAGCGTCACTGTAAAACCACACTTAGAATGAAAAAAAAAAAGCACAACTTAGTTACCGCATAGAAGCTTGAACTGTAATTAAATCTTGCATTTTGATATGAGGTCAATTTAAATTTCAATTCAATTTATTGCGATAAATTACAGTAAATAGGTCTTAAGTTCGTATTATTCATACAAGTACAAGTGTAATTTTACCGGGCATGGCATGGCAATATCATAATAATATTTTTGTTAAAAATAAAATACTTATGTCAATTCAGAATCATTAAGAGTCACTAGCATTTGACAAAAATATGTCCATTTCCATATAATTATTATTTCACTCACAAAAATTATTATTATCTCGATTATCATAAACTTCATTTAAATTATATGGGGATATTTTTATTAGAAACTGCTGAAAAGCCTTCAGGAACTGATCACCTGCGAGAGCCTTGATTTTAATTGGGAGTTTGTTGTAAACAGTAACAGCCATATAGCTAGTGCTTTTACTGTAGGACGTACAAGGCTTTAATGCAAGGTTAAGCTTATAAAACTCTCTTAACCTAACACTTTTTCGTTCGGCACTAAGAGTAAAGTTCCGTAAAGTAAAATAGATTAGCGAGTGTTGCATAGCCCTTACAGTCGGGGAACCGCTACTGGAATAAAACCACGCTGCAGGTGACTTTGAATTCGTTTACCGTTTTTTACGGCGACATTCTGATCACAATTCAGAAACATTATACTGTGTTAGATTTATGGTATGTATTTCCTACCGCTTTGAATTTGGATTCACAGTTTCGAATCATAGCTCGGAAATCACGAATGTTTACAAATATGTCGCACCATTACTGATAAATCATTAATAATATTTAAACTTTACTTTTTTTTTATTTAACTCCTCAACTGCCCTCGCGGAACGTAACGTATAGGTGGCCCATACTAAGTTGGACACAGATCTGTGTCGCGGCAGACGAGTGGTTAAAAGATATTTTTGAAATTTTCTAGTATGTATGCGATTTACTAGCGAGTGCTGTTGCGTACCTGTTAGTAGCACACAGATCAGTTGTGTTAATTAATTATTCTTTATCTGTGTACTGTTGGTGTGACTAATATCAATAAATAATTACTGTTTTTAACCGACTTCAAAAAAGGAGGACGTTATCAGTTCGACACGTATGTTTTTTTTTAAGTTTTTGGCTATGTTCTCGCATGACTCCGTTAAATCCTAACCGATTTCGACAATTCTTTTTTTGTTTGCCCATGGTCCCATTTTAATTTGGTGAAGATCTGATGAAGACTTTCCGAGATGGAGAACGGAACTCTTCAATGGACAGCAGTAAATAAGGCCTAATGGGGCCCATCCTTTAGTAATATCCGAATCTTAAAACCTACATCTATGTCCTCAGCACGGGTTAGTGCAACAAAAAGAATATCCGTATGTTTCATAAAGTAGCGTAAAAGTAGTCCCAAGGTAACCTGGTGAAGTTCTGGTGAAGACTTTCGGAGATGGAAATTGAAAAATTTTAGAGCAACGAATTAAGTAGGGTAAATTATGGTTATAAGGGACTTGTTTATTTATCTCCCGCTCCCCCACAAAAAATTGAAAAGTAAAAATACAGTCAAAATATACCCATGTCCTGGTCATGAAACTGGGCACCGACAACAAATTATACTTCTACAATACCTACATGTATATAATACTTCTAATTTAAAGGTATTCTTTTAATTTATTTCTAACTTTTTAGTTCTGTAGTGTTTTGAAGTTGGTTTTTTTTTTTAAAATGAAAAGAACGTTCCCCAAAATATTGCTAACGATTTTTAAATCGCGCTGTACAAATACCGGCCGTCGTTACGTCAAACTTGTAATAGCCCCACAGTTCTTAGACCTACGTGTCAGTTTCGTGTCGCATAATATTGGCACGGTTCCCGTAGTAGGTAAAACCCGTGTATAGGAAGTAATATCATCGTAACCCGCCTGTATACGTCCCACTGTGGGGCAAAGGCCTTCTCTCAGAGAGAGAGAGAGTATGGGCGTAATCACCACGCGTGCCCACCGCCGATTGGCGATTTCAAGCGCTGAGCTTCGACACTCAGGTTTCCTCACGATGTTTTCCTTCACCGTTAGCGAGTGGTATTGCTAGATAATATAACTTCACAAATGTACATAACTTGAAAAATAAAGTCATAGGTACATGCCTGCACTGGGCATCGAAGCGGGGTTTCTCGCTTCAGAGTCCAATGTTCTACCCACTAGGCTCCTACCGCATTTTATAATTGATAGGTAGATTAGATCGTATTATAGCCGGACAGCAGCACAATCTGTGCTACTTTGCAGTTTCATAAAACTACAACTCGAAGTTAATTGTGACATTCGAGGTACATTGCGTAGCGGTAACAGCTTAATCGACTTTGCAGTCTACAACGAATTGTCGAATCTTACTTCTATGAAATAGACCTTTCGGCTCACAATGTTGAATTCTTAAAATGTTGAATTCCTGAGATGTTGAATTCGCAAAATTTTGAATCCCAAAATGTTGAATTCGCAAAATGTTGAATTCATTGTAATCCCAAAATGTTGAACTCGCAAAATGTTGAATTCGCAAAATGTTGAATTCGTAGCCACTTGTGACTTCGAATTGGCTCAACGTTTTCAAGGGGCCATTCTAACCGTAATTTAGAAAATCCACAACCACGGCGGAGGCCAGGAGCCGACCACCTACCGGGGGTGCCCTGTTGCGGGTACCCACCAAGGGGCTCCGCGGAACCCCGCCAGTTAAGGCACTTACCACTAAAAAGGCCCCCACTCAGGGGGCTGAGCCCGCGGAGCCCATTTCCTCCAACGCCGCGCCGCCTCCCGCATCGCCCCCGGTCGCAAGGGCTGATCCGGGGGCTGAGGCAGTCGCCCCTGTCGGCGTCCTACCGGCCTCTCCTTCGCCCCAGACGGGGAGGCCATCCTTGGGGGGGTCAGTGACTGGCGCACTGGCCAATCTCCCGAGGATGGCCAACGACGTTATGTTGGCGGCTAAGGAGAGGCTGGAGTCCTCAGGCAATCTAAAGCGGGAGACCCGCGAGTTTGTCGTGGGCTCGCTCGGCGACCTGTACCAAATGGTACTGCGGCTGAGCGAGTCCAGGCAAACTCTTTGCCTGAGGATGGAGGCCGCCAGGGCGGGTTTCGCCGAGGACGCGGCCCGGCGGGAGGAGGCCCACGCTGCCAGCTTAGAAAAGCTGGCCGCGGGGTCGGTGCTGCCCGCAATAGCTAGGGACCTGGGGGACGTCAAGAAAGACGTCCAGACGGTGCGGGACCTGATCTCGTACGATGTCATTGGGGGGCTGCGGGACAAGGAGGCTGCACCGACCCCGGCGGCGCTTCTATCCCTCACCAAGGGGATGGAAGCGCTGGCGGAGCGGTGCGAGAACCTCAAATCCGAAATCGGCGGCTTGGCGGGGGGTTCTTCTTCAAAACCGGATGCCGAGTGGGCGGAGGAGGTGAGGGGGGAGATCCGTGGGCTTCGCGAGCGGCTCGACAGGCAGAAGCCGGCGCCGCTCGCGGGGCCCGCCCTGGCCCCCTCCGTTGGCCCTCCCCGCCCCAATAACTGCCCCGCCACCGCCGCTGTCCCGCGGCTGCCGCAGCGAGATCGGGTCCCATTCCGATCATATGCTCAGGTGGCCTCCTCGCCGCGCCACTCCGTGGTGGTGGCGTCGACCGACCCCAACAAGACCGCGGAGGCCACTATTGCCGAGATCAAGGGAAAGGTCGACGTCATCGCCCTTGGTATCGGGGTCAGCGCGGTGAGGAGGCTGCGCAATAGCAAGGTGCTGCTCTCTTGCGACACCGACGAGGGCAGGGAGGTTTTCAAGAAGAAGCTGTCGGGGGCCGGTGGCCTCTTTACAGTCACCGAGCCCGCCGACAAGCGACCCCTGATTCGCCTCGTCGGTGTCGCGAGAGACGTCCCTGACGAGCAGGTGATGGCCGCCATCGAATCCCAGAATAGGGACTTGATGGCGGGCATCGCCTTCTCAAGGGACCATGCCCGGGTCCTTAGGCGCACCAACGGGAGGAATGGTGCGCACTGCAACATTATCATTGAGGTGACCCCCGAGATCTGGCGGCGCATGGAGGGTGCGCGGATAAGGCTCGGGTACCAGGTCGTGCTGGCGGTGGACCAGTCCCCACTGGTACAGTGCTACCGCTGCATGGGCTACGGGCACACGGCACGAGTCTGTCGAGCCGAAGCCAGGTGTGGCCGGTGCAGCGGGGAGCACCAGACCAGGGACTGTCCCCCGTCGGCGCGGGCTGGGGATCCGAGATGCTGTCATTGTGCGAAGGTTCCGGGGGCAGAGTCCTCGCACCCTGCATTCGCCGCGGATTGTCCCGAGCGTATTCGCTGGGACAGCATAGCGCGGCAGGCCATTAAATACTGCTGATACGGGCACCTTGGCACCCTTACAGTCTCGGGGTGCACTGGGTGCTGGGGTGGCCGACAGTGACCGGAATCCCGCGGGGGGGCCTCCTGGGGCGCGGCGGGGCGCGATCCGGTTGATGCAAATCAACATTGGTCGTTGCCGCGCCGCGTTCCACGAGGCTATCCAGGTGGCCATCGAGGGTGGCTACTCGGCCGTACTGATCCAGGAACCTTACACTGGATCGGTGGGCCGAGTGGACACCCGGTATACTTGTATACAAAAGATGGCCACTAGGGACAAACCGGTCAAGTCGGCTATCCTAGTACTCGACCCGGCCCTCTCTGTCGTCCAGGACGCCACCACTGTCACGGAGAACGTCGTGGCGGTGGTGGTGGAGTGGGACCGGCAGAAGATCGGCCTGGTCTCGGTGTACCTCGAGGGAGACCAAGACCTCACCCCTTACCTTCGTGACATCCAGGCCTTCATGGACCGCATGGGCACCAGTGCGGTCCTTCTCGGCGGGGATATTAACGCCAAAAGCCTCTGGTGGGGCTGCGAACGCGAAGACCAGAGAGGTACTCTGTTCTCCGAGTTCGCAGCCCAGGTGGATCTGCAGGTTCTCAACGAGGGAAGGGCGCCGACCTTTTACATCTGGCGGGGGGACAAGCTGTTTACTAGCATCGTAGACGTGACCCTCGCCACGTCGGCGCTCTTCCATCGAGTGAGGCGCTGGATGGTCCGTCCGGACCTCATCCCCTCCGCTCCCGATCATCGGGCGATCACGTTCGAGGTGGGGGTGGGGCCCGAGACGGAGCCGGACAGAGCCTGCGGATCCACCAGGCGTTACCACGCCGGGAAGGCCGACTGGGCTACTTTTCGGGCCTCGTTCGTCGACCGTCTGGGTGACTGGACGGTCGAGGAAATCGAGGCTATCGAGACGCCTAGCGGTCTTGAGGAGGCCATTGGAAGGTACACAGCGGCGATTCACGGCGCGTGCGAGGATTCGATCCCTCTTCTGGCTCCACCAAAGGCACCCAAACGGGTGGTTTGGTGGAGCCATGAGTTACAGCTTAAAAAGCGAAAACTCATAACGCTGAGGGGTCGAATCCGGCACGCGAGTAGCCGCCGAAGGGACGGGGTGGTTACGGAATATTTGGTGGCCAAGGAGGACTACAAGGCCGCCATCGAGGCGGCCAAGACCGCCAGCTGGGTGGAATTCTGCTCTAAGCAGCAGCATGAGAGCGTGTGGGACGGCATCTATAGGGTGCTAAGATGCGCCGCTCGTAGGAGGGAAGACACCCTCCTCAGCGGCGCGGATGGACGCGCCCTGGATGCCGTCGGTTCCACCGCTCTCATAGCGGACACATTCTTCCCGGCTGACGATCTACAGTCCGAGTCTGATACTCATGCCCGTGTCAGGCAGGCAGTCGCCCGCATGGAGGATGAAGCCAGGTCCAAGCCGCGGGAGTTTATCCCCTTCTCCCAGCACGAGCTCTCGGGCGTCTTGAGGGGCATCCACCCTAAAAAGGCGCCCGGGGGGGACGGCCTCACGGCCGACATCTGCAGTGCGGCCATCAGGGCGAGAAATGATGTATTTGTCGCCCTGATGAACGCCTGCCTTTCTCTGGGATACTTCCCTAAGGACTGGAAGGCTGCGGTAGTCAAAATCCTGCCTAAGCCCAACAGAGATGACTACTCGCAGCCGAAATCATACAGGCCAATCGGGCTCCTGTCAGTCCTGGGGAAGATCCTGGAGAAGATGATGGCCGGGAGGCTTCTCTGGCAGCTCGGGGTGGGCGGAGGACTGAGCCTGCGCCAATATGGCTTTATGCCGCAGCGCAGCACCGAGGACGCTTTGTATGATGCTGTACAGCTCATAAGAGATCACGTCGGGCAAAAACGCATTGTCGGAGTCGTCTCCCTCGATATCGAGGGGGCTTTCGACAATGCGTGGTGGCCCGGAATAAAACACCAGATCCTGGCCACTGGATGCGACCAGTCTGTCTACCAACTTCTGTGCAGCTACCTGAGCGAAAGACAGGTCACAGTCAGGTACGCGGGGGCACAAGTAGACAGACCTACTTCGAAAGGTTGCATCCAAGGCTCGACGTGCGGTCCCTTGCTGTGGAACCTGTTACTCGACCCTTTGCTCCGGCGCGGTGGGGACCTTCGGGCTCACCTGCAGGCGTTCGCGGACGATATTTTGATTATCGCCGCGGCGCAGACTGTGGGTGAGCTCGAGGACATCCTCAATGCCGCGCTGGACGCCGTGTCCGAGTGGGGAGAGGGGGCTAAGATGAGGTTCGCCGCTCGGAAGACCCAAGCCATGGTGGTCACCAGGAAGCGCGATGTTAACCCACCCAAGCTGAAGCTTGGAGGGGAGGACATCGCGTTCTCGGACGAGATCACTGTGTTGGGTCTGACGATCGACAAGAACCTCAATTTTCTTAGCCACCTCAACAGGGTCTGCGGCAAAGCTATGGCTAGGTTCCAGATGGTGTCTAGGGCGGCCAGGGCGACTTGGGGCTTAAATGCCGATATCGTCCGGCTGCTCTACACTACCGTCATCGAACCTACCATCCTCTATGCGGCTAACGTCTGGGCGCCTGTCGCGCAGCGAGCGGGGGTCAGGGCCTTACTCGACAGGGTGACCAGGGCCTTCGCGATCCGCATCGCCAAGGCCCACCGCACCACCTCCTACACTGCCGCCGTTCTCTTGGCGAGGATCCTCCCCCTCGACCTTAGGGCCGAGGAGGCCCTTCAGCTTTATGAGTTGAAGAGGGGGAGGCCCTTCGCCCCGCTGCCGGGCCGGGAGGTCGAGCGCCGCTGCAGCCCGTTCGCGCTGGCACACCCCGCTCTACGAACTCCAGTTGAGTTCGAGGAGGTGGCCAGCGCGGAGGAGCTCAGCAAGGTGCCCGACGATTGGGCCCAGGCCTATACGGACGGCAGCAAGATCGAGGGCAGGGTGGGGGTGCGGTCACCCTGTGGAGGGATGGCGTTGAGGTCCGCACCAGGGGGTTCAGGCTGGAGGGATTCGCCTCCGTCTTCCAAGCGGAGATGGTGGCGATCTCCAAGGCTCTCGACCTCGTGGCCGGGGGTCCCGGTCCCATCAGGGCGAGCGTCCTGAGCGACTCCAGATCTGCTCTGGAGTTGCTCAGGAACCCCTCGCCCACACACCAGCTGGCCGTGAAAATTCACGGCCAGCTGGGGGACATACAAGCACACGGGGGCCTGATCCGGTTTTTCTGGATCAAGGCCCACGTCGGGATCCCCGGCAACGAGCGCGCAGACGAGTTGGCCAAGAGGGCGGCGTTGTCTCGCAAAGAGGCGGCAGCCTACGACCTGTATCCCGTCTCACATGCAAAGCTGCACGTGAGACGGGAGACAGTGGCAAAGTGGCAGACCCGCTATAGCGAGTCTGCCACAGGCCGCGTCACCTCGCTGTTCTTCCCGGACGTCGCATCGGCCCATAAAGTCCTTGGCAAATTCACAATGTGCAATGCCAAGGCGCAGCTCCTGACGGGGCACGGCGGCTTTCGAGCGTACCTCCACAGGTTCAAGCTCGCGGGGAGTCCGTCCTGCATCTGTGATGACGAGACTCCCGAAACGCTGGAGCACCTGCTGGAGGAGTGCCCCCGTTTTGGAGCTGTACGGGCCGATTGCGAGATACTCCTGGGAGCAGCGGTGAGGTGCGAGGCATTCGCCGCCTTTATGGCCGACTCGAAGAGTCGAGAGATCTTCCTGCCCTTCGCCCTGGGGGTGACGCGCGCGGCCTCTAAGGCCAATGGAGGCCGGGTTTAATGTGTCTCTCATTTTATTTTTACTTTCACTGTAGCACTACCTCATTTTATACTCCACTTTACATTTTAACATTTTAACTTTGACAAGCATATTTCTTATGCCATTAATTTTTATGTTCAACCCCGGCGCCTTGCTTATCACTACTCCCAGGAGTAGTCAGAGACAAGGCGTCGGGGCCTCTAGAGAATCATTCTCTTCTTAAATTTTTTATGACTGCTCAGGAATATAATTATAGTTATTTTAGTATTTTGACCCTTTTTATATAAAATTATTTTTAATCTTAATATAGACACCTATAAGGGAAGGTTTAACATTTTAACTTTGACAAGCATATTTCTTATGCCATTAATTTTTATGTTCAACCCCGGCGCCTTGCTTATCACTACTCCCAGGAGTAGTCAGAGACAAGGCGTCGGGGCCTCTAGAGAATCATTCTCTTCTTAAATTTTTTATGACTGCTCAGGAATATAATTATAGTTATTTTAGTATTTTGACCCTTTTTATATAAAATTATTTTTAATCTTAATATAGACACCTATAAGGGAAGGAGAGAAAGAAAAGACTAAGAAAAAGAGAAAACACTTAAGATTAAGTTCTTTAATTTTAACCAATATTGACATGTCAACATTTTATATTTTTAAATTTTATGGCCTTGCTTGTCACTACTCTTAGGAGTAGTCAGAGACAAGGCGTCGGGGTATATACTTTCTACATTTTTAAATTGTGAATTAATTGTACTATTTCATTAGTCTAATTTTACTTCCTACTATTTTACTATTATTTTACTATTTTATAAGGATTTTAAGACAATGTACAATTAAATTTTAATACCAACTTTTATATTATATTACCATAGGACATATATTCTAGAATTTTAAACAATTGACCAGGATCTTTTATCACATTAATTTTATTGTATTATTTTATCAAGGTAACAAAGGTCGCCACAATATAAATAGTGGCGGTACCGGCTAAGGGGGAGGGAAAAAAAAAAAAAAAAAAAAAAAAAACCGTAATTTAGAAATATATGGCGCAAGTCTTGAAAAAAGATAACGTGTAAATGTTTTAAAATCGAAAAAATTTGTGAAGGCCTGAGGGTCTTATGGTCGGCACCGGCCAACACGTTTGCTATTTCACTTCTTTACTCATGTCGGATTTCAGACGAAAGGTTCCGTACCATTATCTATACAAGATTAAGACAAAAGATCGAGAGATAACGACCAAAAATCACGTTTGTTGTAAGAGAGCCCCTTCAATATTTATTTTATTCTGTTGTTAGTATTTGTGGTTATAGCGGCAACTTAATATTTCATCACCTGATAGCATACTTGTCTGGTTTGCGTTGTCGATATAACATTTTTCTCTTATCTCACTTGTGTCACATTTTGCCCGATAACTTCGGAGTTTAAGTATTAATACTTACTTATTAATACTTGTTTATTAATACTTACTCAACAAATTAAGCCTAAATCTAAAGCGTGGGAAGCGTGGGTGACTATCAAAAGCCTTGATGAACTTGAATGATATGCTTTCATTCTTTGTTTCATTGTACAATTAATTTATAATAACCTGAAGCATTTAACAAGAAAAGTATACCGTTTTATATTTTTCATATTATAAAGTTTTCAGAAATGTACAACACTCAATAAGTATTTCTACAAAGTTTTAGAGAAAATTCATTTTATAATTGGGAAGCGAACGGCATCGTATTCGACGTCCACAGAATCGTTAAGGCTTTAAAAAATATTTATTGTTTTTAAATTAAAAAAAAAACTTAAATAAAATTAATATTTAATGTATAAAGCGACATTGGCTTTAAAAAATATTTTTTGTTTTTAAATTTAAAAAAAAACTTAAATAAAATTAATATTTAATGTATAAAGCGACATTTGTAAAAACCATTTTCGATCTGCAGTTGTTCTACGATTTTCCACTGTGCGGCGTGTCGTTTGTAAATAAAAACCAAGCTACGTTTGTATAGCATTCGCTTCGTGAGGCGCCCTCTTAAGTAGATGCAAAGGCCATGTATTAGATTAATAATTATTAATGTACATGCATGTAACATAAATAGTTTCAAATGTAAGCTGAGATTAACAATAATTTTTAATACACAGGCATGTAATTTCGCCAAGTCTGATGGACTCTGATATCAGCTGTCGACTGCACGTTCTATATTCGTTGAATAATCAAACAGGTTCGTACGCCTGTTCGTTTATTTATCTTCCATTATTTTTAACACTACGAATGGTGTCAAGACGCCAGTCTACATTCGGCCTAGTTTCCTGAGCGATAAAGTACATTTCTGTTCGACTTTGCTACACCATGTGTCTTTGGCGTTGTTATCATTGGCGCCCTTGTCTTAAACATTTATTTTTGTAAATGAAATATTCGGAATTGTTCAAGTTCTCCATTTTTTGCGTAAGTTCGCCTCAATTGCGCGGACAATTAGCATGAAGTAAATAAGCGATAGCTAAAGAAACACTTGTAACAGGAGCATATTTCGGTATTTCAACGAGTTCGTAGGTCTATTTTGACTGCCTTATTGGTCTGTCTTCGATTCCCATTGGGGGGCGCCGTGCATTTGTACAAATGGCTTCAGTCTGGTGTACTTTCATGTTTGTGACGTCCTTGCCTGGTTACCATAGCACGGGGTATCCTAGTTTGGGACAGGTCAAGTGATTGTATTGTGTGGAAGTTATTTGTTATACGATTTCTTTGAGTGCAATGAAAGTATCAATAAATAAATAAATATCGTGGTTTGGTCTGGAGAATATAAATTCTGACTATCAACCTGTATATTCGACCAACGGTTCTTCTATTATACCATGTAGCCTTATCTATTGATATTGATAAGAATTGACACCATTCGAGTACAAACATTACACATTAGGTACATAAAAAAAAATTAAATAACAAATAAACTCAGACTTCGAAACACTACAGCACTAAAAAGTTAGAAATAAATTAAATAATTAGAAGTATGTATACATGTAGGTATTGTCGACGTATAATTTGTATTCGGTGCCCAATTTCAAGACCAGCACATATATTTTGGGCACCGTCTCCAAATTATACTTCTACAATACCTATATACATACTTCTATTTTTTTAAATTATTTCTAACTTTTTAGTGCTGTAGTGTTTCGAAGTCAGGTTTTATTTTTTAATATATAAAAATTTTTGTTTTTAAATTTTTTGTCGGGGAGCGGGAGAAAAATAAACAAGACCCTCATAACCATAATTTACCCTACTAGTTCGTTGCATTAAAATTTGACGTTCTCAATTTCCATCTCCGAAAGTCTTCCACCAGAACATCACCAAATTACCGTGGAGCTACTTTAACGCTATTTTATAAAACATACGAATATTACTAAAGGATGGGCCCCATTAATCCTTATTTACTGCTGTCCATTGAAGAGTTACGTTCTCTATCTCTGAAAGTCTTCTTCAGATCTTCACCAAATTAAAATGGGACCAATGGGACGTTATATCTATTCGAACAAAAAACAATTGTCGAAATCGGTTAGGATTTGACGGAGTTATGCGAGAACATAGCCAAAAAATAAAAATAAAAACATAAGTGTCGAATAACCTCCTCCCTTTTTGAAGTCTGTTAAAAATAAATAACCATAGGACACATTTCATTTGATCATTTAAATCATTTTGGGCTGCCCCGACACTGTAGCGCCTCCGGCATGTTCGCCGACGCGCGAGTAGACTGTTTTTACGCGATTATGCGTAAGCGTGGCGCGTCACTGGTGAGCAGCGTGCGGGGCAGCGCCAACAGCGTCCTAGCGATGATCGCGGCGCGGGTCGACTCCGCATACATCAACCACTGCTGTAGGCTTCAAGTCGCACGTAACGAGACTTGATGTTTGTAAATAAATAAATAAATATGTATGTTAATATGTTAAAATAAATTAATATGTTCACTGTCCTAAAATGCTACTAACAACATAAAGAAATGTACTTGAAAGGTTTTTAAGTTTTGAAATGTACTAACCAAATATGAATCCTGTTGTTCGAGGCAAATGTAAATAAAAAATAAATCACATCCAATTTAAAATCCTGACACTGATTAGGGTGATCTAGTGACGCAAAAAGCATTTGCCACACCCATTGTTTGACAAATCCGTTTTTTCCTGAAAACGCAATCACAACGCCACCTACCGGGTCCAATTGTATTTTCAAACCGTCCAGGTACTCACACAAATATACATAAATAAATATATAAATTGGTTTTTAAAATTGTCCTCGGCACGGTTAGTGCAACAAAAAGAATATGACAAATATACATACACAATTTCAACACGTGCAGAAGAATTATATACTTACATAAAAACTAGTTGGATTTGATTGACACTTGTATTAATTACTTTGTGTACTATAATTGTGTAAAATATATTGTAGTGCATATCTCCTGAGAACTGCGAGAACTTGTTGCGAACTTGCAGCGTGGGCAGACCCCCACCAGATGGTCTGACGACCTGGTGACGGTGGCGGGGAGTCACTGGATGCTGGCAGCACAACACCGGGAAGCGTGGGCAACCGTGAGGGAGGCCTATGTCCTGCAGTGGGCGTCAAATAGCTGATGATGATGATGATGATGTCGCGAAAAATGATGAATGTAGTAAAGCCCCGTCGTCCTAGGCTGGTTCTGTCCAATCGTGACCTTTCTAGAACCTTCTAACCGGTCTCCTCTCGTTTCCCTCAGGTGTTCGTGATCAAGGAGGGCATCCAATACAGGATACGGATCGACTTCCTGGTGCAGCGTGAGATCGTCCACGGCCTCAAGTACATGCAGAAGACCTACCGGCTCGGCGTACCCGGTAAGGAATAGCTTCGATGTCATCATAAACTGATAGATATATTTCATCATCATCAGCCATTTGACGTCCACTGCAGGACATAGGCCTCCCTCGTGGTTTTCCTAACCATGCGGTGTATTGCCATAATCGCCACCCTTGGCAGGCGGGTTGGCGATCGCAGTATGCGGTTGGAATCTCAGGAAGACGCTGCTGCCCGTCTCCTGGTAATGTATTTCCTTAGTCGCCTTCTACGACATCCACGCCTGCCAAGCGTGGCGATTATCGCAAATCCCTTCATGGTTAGAAAACCATGAGGGAGGCCTATGTCCTGCAGTGGGCGTCAAATGGCTGATGATGATGATGACCTAAGCTATATCCAGTGAATAAGTGCAAAAACGTGTCGCACCATGACCTTTTCAGAGTTATCCATAGAATATTGTATGACTGAAAACCCTGGCAATCGGCTACCTATTTGTTTATCCCTTGATGCGTATTTAACTATTTACTTACTTATCCAGTGACTTGGCTCATGTCGCCCTTAGCGTGTACGACTTAATTCCCAAGTTAGTCGAGGAATGTTGCGGTTATTAAATAAATTAATCGACGCCTCGTTTCTCCACATGCCCATCCGCGGACAGTGGCCGGTATGTATGAATGGCTTAGATATGCATGACGCGTCCGCGCGCGCCTGTAGTGAGCACGTTGATTTGTGTCTCATCAGTGTTGTCCAAACTGTAGTATATAATATATATTATACTTAAACTTTGAATAATATATACGTACATTTGGCGTTACAAAATCTGCGATTGCCGAGAATATTGTTCCCAGTGCGCCGTTTACGCGTTCTGCTGCAAATATTCTCAGTTTTACGCTCGCGAGGTAAAATTATTCTCGGAAATCAGCCATCGATACTCGGCGCTACAATTTTATAATAATTAAAAACAGAAAAAATAATCTACATCTTCACACTTTCTGTAAGTATGAAAATGTAAATCGAATGTCAATTAACCGCTAAGTGCGTTTCAGGCCTAAATCTACCGCGTTTTGACCTCTCAATGTTGAGTGATTTGTTGGATAAGTCTCGATTTTTTTCAAAAGTTGTGATTATTGTGAGGCCGACCTTAGAATGCTTTCAGAGCCGGGAGCGACACTATTGCTATTTGGCCCAAAAGTTTGTCAAAAGCTTCGCACCACGTATATGCGAATGTAGAATTTTCTGTAGATGTAACGTGCACAGGTGGAAATTCTGCTTAGCGGCAGGTGCTCTTAACTAGTTTGTGTTAAATTGCATTCAGTTTTACTTCAAGCCGTCGCGCGTCGGCTCATTTGGCCGCTAGTGATTTTTGGCAAATATTAACCATCCACTGCCGCGTTTTCAGACTAATGTTTCGGAAATCTAAATTTAGTTCAACGTAAAGAATTTTCGTTGTTACAATGTAATAGCTGCTTTCGGGTCGTTGTTAGGGTTCCGTAGTCGACAAGGAACCCTTATAGTTTAGCCATGTCCGTCCGTCTGTCTGTCTGTTTCTCCGTCTGTCCCTCTGTCCGCGGCCTAGCTCAGAGACGATTAGTATGAGAAAGTTGGAATTTGGCATAGACATACATATTTATCACGCCGACTAAACGGTAGAATGAAATCTTAAAAAATGTATTTTAGGGTAGCCCCCTACACCTAAATCAGTGATGCATTTTTTTCTCGCCCACACCGTAGCGTGGGGTATCGTTGGATTGATCGTTGAAAAATATTGTGTGTAGTAAGACCATTTTTTAATTTAGGGTTCCGTTTGCGAAATATTAACCTTAAAGTGCAAATTTTTGTCAGAGTCGGGCATCCCCCCCCCCCCCCTCTCCTGGCTAAACGGTTGTAGAAACGCGAAAAAAATCAGGGTTAGTAGCACATTATAATGAACTTAAAAGGAAACCTATCTCGGCTAAGTAGGCTTTACAAGTTAACGAGTAATAGGTGACCAACTTATAAAAGAAAAACTTCGTCCATAATCCATTGAAAATTACGTTGATGAAGTTGTTAGTTCTATAAGGCAGATGAAACCCCCGCTTTTTACGGAACCCTACACTGCGCGTGGCTCGACACACACTTGGCCGGTTTTATTTTATTTGTACAACCTATTGTTTGCTGATCGTCAGCTATGCTCGAATACGAATAACTAAGTGGAGCGAAAAGTTTGAGATTGTTCAATCGATCTGAAAATTCTTTGTACGTACATAAATTCACACCTGCATCCCGGAGGGGTAAACGTACGTGCATTTACGTCGTTAAATAGCAAAAGGGGTTTGGGTAAACGTGCCTACTTTTTTCACATGGCCGGGAATGAAATTAAGTATTGTAATCGGCAAGTTTTTTTATGTTTTTTACCCAAAGAGTAAAAGACCCGCGCTTGGCGGGTTTTTTGTATTTATTCATACAAATTAGTACCACAGAAGTACTTCTAGCCGACAGCATTAATTCCATAGTGGCCATGCGAAAAAATATGTCCGGTTGAGAACCATTGCAATTGGAGTCATTGTCTGCACAATGCATGTCATATCAATCGACCTTGTCGAACGAAGTTTTGTATGTAAAACATTGCACCTAAGGTCGCAACTCGCAACTAACAAGCCTGGCAACGGCGTTGCTCGAACCTAGGCATAAACTCGCGCTAATTATATCCTGAGGGGTGCATAGAGAATGTAACTAACACTCGTATTATAACAGCCTTTTTGTTAGCCGTTAACAGCAGCCAAGTTGGTAACTACTTGATCACACTAGTTAATGTTTGTTTAGCAGTCTTGTTGTTGGCGATTTTTCATAGTTTCGTTGGGCACAAATGCGATTCGATTGAGATGTTCTTTGTATTGCTGAAGGTGTTATGAAGGAACATAGAAACGGACATACATACGAGCCAAACACATTATCAGGGTGACATTGTAATTTTTTGTAGAAAACCCTTTCAAATAAAGATTATAAAAAAACACATTATCCTCCTTTTGGGCTTCGGCGCAGACGGGTAAAAAATGACAAAAAGCAGTTCAAAATGAAGTAATAATTATGGAAATATCGCTCAGCCTGAAAACCGTTTCTTCAGTACCAGGTATTCATAATAAAACCACTTCCAATAAGCAAGACTTTAAAAATCTCAATTTATTTAATGAAATTTCATATTTCTTTTTTTACAAATTGACTGCGTCAAATTTCAAGAGAAATTCAAAGATTGATCAAACAGTTATTTATAAAAAGTTCATTCCACTAAAACATTCTTAAGACGGAGTTTAAGCTGGTCTATAACAGGAATTCCTGACATAAACCGGCTTTAACAGCTTCTTAAGAGTGTTTTAGGGCGCTTTTACACGGGCGGCACGTTGCGAACGACAGTGCTAACTGCAGCCGTCGACGCGACACACGTCGACGGCAGTCGCCGACATGTCAGCGTCGAATATCCGCGTCGGCGCATCGACGGCTGCGCTGTCGTTCGCGACGTGCCGCCCGTTTATAAACTGTTGCTTCTCCTAGGGCCAATTTTATTTATCATAAATGAAGCTATACTTCCTTTATGATAAAAAATATATCTAAAATATCACTGATATTACTTTCTAGCACCGTCTCAAACTCATTATTTGACATTCACTAAAAATGTTAGAATGTCCTAGCGCGCACCACAGAAAAGCAGCGTTAAATACAACAATGATTTCAATTCCTCCACAGTGGATAAGATGACTCACATGGTGGGCTCCTACCCACCCAAGACTGAGCTGCAGTCTTACACGACCCCTCCTGAGGATGCACCTTCGGGACTGATGGCGCGCGGCTCCTATACCGTCAACTCCCTCTTCACCGACGATGATAAGAACGTACACCTGCAGTGGGAGTGGTGTTTCGAGATCAAGAAAGACTGGAAGGATTAGGCTGGTGGACGGCTGGTTGGTTTGTGTCGAGTGTCGGAATGGAAGAAGAAAAAGAAATACATCCAACGTATTCTATCGCTGCAAAGTAACAACACATAAATTGTAATGCCATAAACAAAGAAGAAAGCAAACCCTTCGTTTGGCTGGAGCTAAATAAAAGTCAAGTAGAGTGCTCACCTCGTTTTAGCGTTTATGTCAAGGAAGTGAAGCTTAGTCATCCTTCGCAGAATTACTGTCTCGCTTTAAAAATTCGCTGCCAAAATGATAGCTAGCAATGACGGGGGATTATAAGTGGTTTGCATTTTGGCAGTAAGTTCTTTGCATCTTCTATTATCAAAAACTAATTTGTCGCGTGCGAGTCACAGAGTCAAAAGACGCATAGCTGTTAAGAAGGAACTGAATCGTAGAAGGAGTGCAAATGTTTGGTATTTAGGGCATTTATGGATAGGTAAGAAGTGGCTTACGGCATGGGCTGACATGATTTTTTTATACATATTAAGGTATTCTAACTGAAGAATTGTCAACTCCATAGGAGGAATGACAGTTCTAGGGCAGTGCAGTTGCCGATAAAAACACAAATCAACCAATCCAGTCTTCTGTTAACAAAAGCAGTTGCACATTGTGTCGAAATTATGGCTGACTGAAAACACAATAAATACCTACTTAAGTTAATAGTGTTCACACTCTTGATACTCTGTGAGACACTTCGTACGGTCTGTAAGATTGAATTGGTCTTAAAGTTAGAGGATTTGCTATTCTACTGATGACTCTTAAATTTTCGTTTCGACACTATAAGAGTTTTATCAGAAACCACTAACTACTTGCATCTGCATTGAACTTGCTGGAACTTTTTGCAGTTTTCATAGCATTACCTCTTTATCTTCATCAGCAAACAGCATGCATCCGCAGCGGGACTTGCTAGAACTGAAAGAGACCAGACTGCTGGATATGCGTATAGGTTGCATCCTGAGTGAAACTTCTCTGGACCAATCTAATCAGTTTGCATCTCATCAGCAGACGGCTTGCATCCGCAGTGGAACTTGCTAGAACTGAAAGAGAACAGACTGCTAGGCATGCATACAGGTTGCATCCTGAGTGGAACTTCTCTGGACCAATCTAATCAGTTTGCATCTCATCAGCAGAAGGTTTGCATCCACAGTGAAACTTGCTAGAACTGAAAGAGAACACACTGTTAGACATGCGTACAGGTTGCATCCTGAGTGGAACTTCTCTGGACCAATCTAATCAGTTTGCATCTCATCAGCAGAAGGTTTGCATCCGCAGTGGAACTTGCTAGAACAGAATGCTGGACGTGCGTACAGGTTATATCGTAAGTGAAACTTCTCCAATCGTTTCAGTTCGCATCTCATCAGCAAACTGCTTTCATCTGAATTAGAACTCGCTTGAACTGATTGAGAACAACCATATCAGAGTCATCAGTAGAAAACTAAACCCGGTGAACAAAACCTAGTCAAAATAAAAGCACGAGAAGTCAAAATAAAGACACAGTATTTTGATGTACAGAAATTACGGCGATAAGATTGCATAAAACCTATTTTTGTATCCCTAGAAATTCATTCAGTATTAGGTTAGAAAACGATATTTCTAGAAATTATAAACCTGTTTTCTTGCTGAGAAATGTGGTGTTGGTTTTTGCTTGTCTCTTAAATTCTCACTTGTATGTGAATCCTAGGTAGTACGTATGCTAAAGTAAATTATATCAGTCAGCTATGTCTAGACACGAAGATTTTTTGTGGGGATTGAACTCTAACAAATACCCTGCCATTCCTGACTACTATAAGCATTTTTAAACTGAGCTAAGATTTTATCAGGTGTCATATTGTAGGTACCTACCAAACATAGCTTGTAAGTAATTTAGTGTGGTGCCGAACGGCATAGTTCTTGCATTTTGAGTATCGGTGCCACAGTGAAAACTATAAATTGTATTGGTGCACCAAAATGAGAAGTATATTTTTACCCTATTAAATAAAAAAGTGCTTCTAAAAGAGATATTTGTGGCAATAAGTGAAGTATTACTATATGTACGTATATATTGTGACACACTATAATGATATTATCGGATATCCCCCAATATATTTTGACTAGTATCATAAGATTGTATGCAAAAAAGTACATTTTTGATTGAACTCAATTTTTAATACTCAGAAAAGGGTTTCTATGGCATTTAAGTCTAATTTGGGACGGATAGAAATGGGGAAGAGAGCTGTGACTAGCAAATTCCCGGAAAATTAACAAAACGTTGGTCCAGTCAGTCATGAGATAGTCCTACCAATTTAACTGTAGAATGAACACCGCTGTCTACGTAAGGTGCACTCTATACGTATTTTGGTAGTATTCTTACTCATAGCAACATCTTGTTTGGTTTCAGTCTCCTTCCTTACTGCTTGAGCATAAAAAAACAGTATTCAGGTGCTTCGGTGTTAACTGTATGTATGTCCTTTGACTAAGCTGAAGGCTTCCCTTTCCTAGATCCTAGCGTTGACCCGTGTATTTACTTTTAAATTTTGTACTGTGTATTTTTCCAAAATAATAGTAATATTACACTGTTTTATTTAAATGTCGCACTCGGTTTCTTTTTCATAAAAAAAAATCATTACCTGAAGTAAAATCTCTATTAGAGATATGTTCGCCTTTGTAACAATGCTATGTAATTAATTTTCTATTTTATGATTTGCAATAAAGAATATAGTAAGTACATTGTACACCGAGGGAGAAAACGATCTATTTCTGTTAGCGGAGGGCTTAAAGGAAACTCGAGAACAGAAATAGAATTTCATCCGAGTGATACATATACTACACCTACGAGGAAAATAAAATAATTTAGAATAATAATTAAAAGCGTAAGTACTGGTAAATTAAACATAAACATTTACATACAGGCACATACATTGCTTCTGGCCCCACACTTAGGATACCCTGTGTCGTGGGAACCAGAAACAACGACATCACAAACATGTAAACATCAAAGACCTGGGGTACTTTTTTTTTGTCCCCAGCCGGGATTCGAACCCGGGACCTCTCGCATGGTATGCAGATGCACTACCGCTGCACCACGAGGTCGTCATTATGAATTTATTTAAAAACAAATTGTAACAAAGCAAAACAAATTGCTTATTTTTTATGTTCGCTGCTAAAAAACGAAAGAACGCTAGCAGGGCAGGAATGGATTTTCATACAACATTCCTGCCCTGCTACGAAGGGCAGGAATGAAATTCTGTATAATTTTTCCCGCCGCACATTTATAAGGGAGAAATGACGGAGTTTGTAACCCGTTTATGAACGAGCAATGAGACACTTTCTAGTGGGTGTGGTATAAATAAATAAAAGAATTAAAGAGGAAAAAAGAGCTCGAGTGCGAAGTATTAGGTGCTCACTAAGTTTTTTGTAAGTGATTATTTGCTGTGTAAGTATTCTACAAATAATATTATAATTTCGGGGTTAATTTTAATGATATCAGTTTGTGCTATAGTATTTTAAATATTCTACTAGAATTTTCATTGCATTGCAGTAATTATATTATTTCAATATCCACTAGATGATGTGTATAGTTATATGAAGTGTAATAGTTTGGCCAAAAATAAAGCTTATTTATTCAGGTAAGTCTTGTTTCTTTTTGTAATTAAGATAAAGATAAAAAAATATTTATTTCCAACTTAATCCTAGTTTACATTTTCTGGTGGCTCCCATACTAGGTAACCACGTATCGTGGCAGCCATCCGGTTACTTGTCATGTCAGAGAATGATATGTATCCCAGTTTTATAGCCCAGCTTTACATACCATCTAGCGTGGGCAGTCTATTGGTTAAGTTTATTACTTATAATAGAAGTTTTATTCATAACTACATAAAATACTAAGCATGAGATCAAAAGTAAGTAAGAAAAGTGAACGAATTAATGTAATGACAAACCTAATTAATTGCTTGTATCAATTTGTCTACTCCGATAGTTTGTGTAAAAAACATGCCTGACTTTGGCCTCCCTTATTCAAAACAGTAGGTACCTACCTTCTTAACTGTAGTAATTTTTATTTTGTCTTTGCTGAACCTTTGCCCATTGTTAGATTTAACAGCCAAAACATCGTCTCACTTTAACTAATACATGGCTGTATTTTGATTGTATAAAATTATCTAATATAATCTCATTGACTGCATAGGTAGTCGTCTAGAAACCGTTAAACCGCTATGGGCACACGCATGTGATACCTCCCTCTGTTAGCCTTTGCTTTGAAGAACTAGAGTTTCTTACGAGAGGTACAAATATGTGGCTAAAGTGCCTCCAGTTTTTGTTATTAATACAAACAATCAACCCGAAGAATGTGGACGGAAATCTCCTACTTTTGGAGCCCTTTTTGGTTGAAGCGTATGATATGACAAGATCGGCAAAGTCTGACGCCGTGCTGAGCTATTACAATGCCGTGGAGAAGAAAATGTGAGTGGTCTCAGAGTATTTAGTACCTACTATTAATTGAGCCGTGGTAATGACACATGGAAATGGGCGGGACACCTGGCGCGGCGGGAAGACGGCAGGTGGACCAGATCAATCACAGATTATCGGCCAATAAAGCCGGGTACTCATCTGCGAGCCGTAACTGTAACAGAGCAGATACAGTAACCAGGCTCTAGTGCGTACGCGTGACAGGAGCCGCGTACCTACTCGCGGCTCGCTGCTAGCGGCGTACAACTATCGTTTTTTTATACAGAGCATGCAACAGTTACAGTAACGGCTCGCAGATGAGTACCCGGCTTAACAGGATGAAGGTCAGTGGGCAGACCAGCTGCCCGATGGCTGGACGATGTCTGCGAGTCCGCGGAGGGTCCATGGATGAGGATGGCAAGCGACCATGAGAGATGGCATTAAGGGGAAAAGGCCTATACCCAGCAGTGCGCAGCGGTGGGCTGATGATGAGGATGAGCCGTGGCAGGGTTTTTATTCTTTGTTGCTAAACTCTACGAATGAAAAAACTATCACTGGCTAAACTAGCAATCTTATTTATAAAGACAGATGCATTTTATTTCATCATCATCATCAGCCATTTGACGCCCACTGCAGGACATAGGCCTCCTTCGTGGTTTTCATAACCATGAGGGGTTTTGCCATAATCGCCACGCTACAGGCGGGTTGGCGATCGCAGTATGCGGTTGGAACCTCAGGAAGACGCTGCTGCCCGTCTCCTGGTAATTGATTTCCTAAGTCGCCTTCTACGACATCCACAGAAGAAAATGGCGTGACGCTATTCTTAAACCGGCGCCACACGGAAAGCAGTTTATTTAAATGTGACGAAAATATACCTACATCAAGGCTTATCGTATCTGTCTACCGATTAATTGACAGGAAAATGTGTGACTCCTGTGGGTACCCCGACCTGGGCACAGTCATGCATCTGCAATACGGAGCTGGGAGGCTACGGATTAATGCGCCTGCGGACCTTAAGGTGGACAACCTGGTGACGCGGCGTAAGTAAGCAAATCAAGTGCCTATATGATAAGATATGGTGTTTATCTTCTGTCCACATATTACATTCGTTTATAAAAAACAACATTGAATAACCCAAACCAAACGTGGCCGACAATTTCTGAGATGGCGGGACGACCTGACGATCTTTCTGCCGATGCCGCCGGTGTGGCCGGGAATGGCCGGTGACAGAGAGGAGTGGAGAGCTAAAGAAGAGGCCTTTGCCCAGCAGTGGGACACTAACGGCTTATTAAAAAGAAAATTCAATAAAATTATACAATGCAACGGAATGTAAGTACCTACTATGGGTAGTGATAGAAAAAACTATCGGTCATATTTATAAAAACACGATTCCTCAAACTAAAACACCCCTCAGAGCCAGTTTGAATTTAATCTGTACGTCTTTCCCTTTACCACACATTATTTAATCTGACTCTAATCTATTTATTCTCATATGTACTTAATTCTGTACATACAATAAAGAATGTTCTATTTAGCTGAGGGTTTTAAAGAAATCGTGTTTTTTGTAAACAAGAGCGTACGTAGGTACACCTAGAAGTACTGAACCCATGCAAAATTGTGCCTTAAAACAGTCCTCAATGCAGTTGAAACTCATCTTTCGCTTCACGAAACTGTCTTTGTATCTACTTGTAATATTCTTTATTAAGGCTGTTGTTACGTCGCTCGCACAATATAACATGTTTAGTGATTGTAATAAAATGAGTACCTAAGTAGGTACACTTTAGATAAATGTGGTCTTTGGGTTTGAAATTCAAACCATATTTTTAACACCTGTACCTGCCTAGTTTTTGATTAAGAAAATTTGATTCCAAAATTACTAATAGATATAATTGAAAACAATTTTTCTTTATTAAAAACTACTGATAAGAAAGAGGCGGTGGTAGCCTAGCGGCGGTAGCCTTGTAGGCGGTGGTAGCCTAGCAGGCGGTAGTAGCCTCGCAGGCGGTAGTAGCCTCGCAGGCGGTAGTAGCCTCGCAGGCGGTAGTAGCCTCGCAGGCGGTGGTAGCCTAGTGGGTAGAACATTGGACTCGGAAGCGGGAGTCCCAGGTTCGATTCCCAGTGCGGGCATGTACCTGTGACTTTGTTTTCTAAGTTATATACTTACATTTGTTAAGTTATAGTAGCAATACCACTCGCTGTGAAGGAAAACATCGTGAGGACACAGGCCTTCTCTCAGAGAAAGAGAGTATGGGCTTAATTACCACGCGTGCCCACCGCAGATTCGCAATTTCAAGCACTTAGCTATGTGAAGACCTCAGACACTCAGGTTTCCTCACGATGTTTTCCTCCACGTATGCGAGTAGGATTGCTATTATAACTTCACAAATGTGAAGGCGAGAGCCGGCGTTCTACCGCTGTGTCACCATCGATTTACAATTAAATCGTTAGTACCCAATCCGCTATCGAAAGATTCAGTTTATGGTAGATGGACGATGGTGGCTGCTGGTCCAGATAGAGAGCACTCTATACCCATCTCCGTCATAGCGGCCACGATCCTCGCTTTCAGGACCGACGCATTGGTATTAAAGTAGACGTAACAGGAGTGCATTTCTTGAGATGTGCCAGCTATGCATAAAGCAGCCTGTATAGGTACTTCCCACTGTAGCCCACAGGCCTTCTCTCAGATAGAGAGTATGGGCTTAACCACCACGCGTGCCCACCGCGGATTGACAATTTCAAGCGCTGATGTGTTAGGTACATTCTACCTTACATTCTACCTTAGGCACTCAAGTTTCCTCACGATGTTTTTATTCACATTCAGCGAGTGGTATTGCTACTACAAACATACAAAATGTAGGTACGTAACCTACAAAACAAAGTCATTGGTAGGTACATTCTACCGACTGCGCCACCACTACTTATCTATATGTACCACCACAATGATACCAACATTCCAGTGCAACTCGTGAACCTGACACACCTGACTCGCAAACACCCCTCTCTCTCCCTCTCTAAAGAGATGGCAATGCGGCTGCCAGCGCTGGAGAGAGACCCTCAGGAGCCCACGCTACTCCTGTTCCAGTTCGGATGGAAACAGCAGAGCTACAAGCTGGGGCAGTGCAACTGCAGTAACCCTGGTAAGGGCACCATTCTCATCTGACCAGGATGTGAAAAAAAACTTCCGCTAAGCCTTTTCAAAACTCATCAAGAATCTCCGCTCTTAAAAGAGAACGTTGATGGAATAATCCCATTAGGTACCTATAGGTATTACCTATTATTAGGGTACATGATTGAATGATAGACCTGTCTGGTCTGAAATTCAATCATGTACCCTAATGACACACCATCCCGTTTTTTTACTGCTTTTCAGACTCCCCGAGGTTTGCTGGAAGAAATCTTGCAAGCTTGACAAGCTTGCCTTTGTACATGTGATTCATCGGATTGCAAACTCAAACTGAAAGTGGTGATTCCTGGGGGAGCACCAAGCTTAGGAGTCCTAGGGCGCGTTTCTTTTTTTTTCCTTATTAATAACTCCAATCGGTCCTGTGATAGAACTCCTGTCTTGGACGACTACTTCTGCCAATGACAAGTCGGTCATTGGAGTGACACAATAACTATTCACCGGTTATTCAAACTGTAATCGTAAGCCGGTGGGGGACCTAAAACTAAAGAACAAACACAAATATATACCAACAACACCATTAGGGCGCGTTTCATAAAATTAAAATTACCTAATAGTTTATGACAATTCCACTTGGCAATATACATAAAATTGTCACAATAAACCATTGTAGATCAATGAAACAGGCTCCTGCATGGAGTTGATTCACATGTTGAATTCATAATGCAGCAGCGCGTTGTTAGAACGTTTCGATGTCAACCTAATTTGAAGAATATACTAGGTACCTACTACCTACTCGCTAATCGCTTCATGCTCTGCCCACTAAATACGTAGGTAGGGGAGACCGAGAGGAGTTGAAAGAATTTTGTCATTTTGGTTTCATACACCAAATAGGTACCAAAGGCAGAAATTGTATGATATACTTAGGTAAGTAGTACTAATCGATATGTCATTCTTTACACTCGAGAATGACTAACATAAAGAAATTGTAAGCGTTAAATATTAATTATTAGCATTTCTTAAACTTTCGCAAAACTTTGTGGCGAAAAATCGACTTAAACGTAACACATCAATTTGTTTCAACTCCTCTCATACCGTGGTAAGTTCAATAACACTTCTTACTCGTAGTCTTAATTAATATTTCTTCAAATATTTAAGTTACTTACAATAATCTCACAAATCTCAAAAATAAAAATATACTTAATGAAAATAAAGAACGTCAATCTGACGAGCAGTCGTGGCAAACATAAGACAGGTTCTCACCAGTGCAAGCTTCATGAATTTTTGCATTCCAGACACTGCTATTTACGAGTAAATATCGCTGAAAACAACAAAGGCAAAAGGATTCTTCTTGACTGTCTTCGTTTCCTCTTTGTTCCTTGACAACCTTGATTTTTTTAGTTTTAATGCCTTTTTTGATATTTTTCTTGTTTTTGTTTCTTCAAAGATACCTAGGTTTTTTTCACCTTTTGCTCTTTTCTTAGCCGTTCTAGCTGCTTCGATTGCAGCTAGGTAGTTCATCATTTACGGGCGTGTCGTGCTAGAAGTAGGACATGGCGCGGGTTCTTCACTTCTTGAAATTCCCACCAAGTTAAGAGCTGGATGGACCAGGACTAACGGAAGTTGCCAAAGGTCGATAAGTAATTTGACTCGGAAGATAATCAGCGTATTTCAATAGAATATTAATTTCAGTGTTAAGTGGCCAACATGAGGAGATCCGCAAAAGAACCCGAGTTACTGATATAGCTCGAAGAATTGCTCAGTTGAAGTGGCAGTGGGCGGGGCACATAGCTCGGAGAACTGATGGCCGTTGGGGCGAAGTTCTGGACAGAAGAAAGGGGCGTGCCTTGGGGGGCCTATGTCCAGCAGTGGATGAGCATGGACTGATTCATTGGTACCAAAACCACCAACGCCAAGCGCACGTTGCGTGCGTAAACCCTTTGGCATACTTTTATTTTGTTACCAACTCACATTCATCAATCAAACTTCCTTTATCAGTAGGTACTATTCAGGAAAACAACAATTAATTTGACTTCGGGAATTAATCTAAGCGATCTGAAAATAATACGATTTGGGCCGTAAACAAATCGTTTCTGTTTGCCATAAAAGACTTTTGACCTACTGGCCGGCAAAAAATATTAAATAAAATAAATCAAATTGAGCACCAAAAACTTCAAAATTGATCAGCAGAAAATTCCAAATTGACCAGTAGGAAATTAGTGCAAATTATTGTACTTACAAGTTACAAGCTATTTATATAGGTGTTTTGTTTACCAAAATAATTGTTTGCTAATCGAAAGATTTTTGTAGACGATCATTTAATTGAATACAATTCGCCCTTTGTCTTCCAGGCCTAAGTTTTGAGGCAGCCGAATGGATAGCCTCGACCCTGAGTCACGTGACAGGTGTAGCCACAGACACCCCAGCCCTAGAGTCTGAGGAGACGAGAGATGAGTTCACAAAGACTGTTGCTAACTCCCTGGGAAGGAACGGCATTTATATGATAGAGAATGTCGTCATACCGGACGAGCTGCCTGGTAAGGACTTCAGGCTAAGGAACCAACTTGCCCGCCCCTTTGTTTTCTTATGTTCCTATGGATGCTTCTTTATGACCGCTTAAACAATTACTAAAAGATAAAAGTGCCTTCAAATCACCGTATACATGTTAAAACCAGTGTATAGTGAAATTAGTGAAGGTTAAAAACTTGAATGAAACCGGTCAAGTGCATGTCGGGCCTCGCGCAGTGTAGAGTTCTGAGAAAGAGGGTTTTTTTATCTGCTTTACGGAACTAACAACTTCATCGAAGTCATTTTTAATGGAGTTGGTTGCCTATTACTCGTTAACTAGTAAAGCCTACTTAGCCTTGATACTTTTTCTTTTAAGTTCAATATATGTGCTACTACCCTGAATTTTTTCATATTTCTAAAATCAATTGAAAAAATTGTCTTCCTACACCTACAATGTTTTAACGGCCAATCCAACGATGCCCCACATGATGGGGTAGACGCGAAAAAAAATCATCCCCACTTTTCATTTTAGGGGAGGTACCTACAGAAAAAAAAAATTCCAACATTTTATTCTTTAACTTTGTCGGCGTGATAAATATGTATAGGTACACATACAAAATTACAGCTTTCTACTACCACCGGTCTTTGCGCTAGGCCGCGGACGTACAGACGGACAGACAGACGGACATGGCGAAAGTATAAGGGTGCCTTGTCGGACTACGGAACCCTAAAAAGGTTAGAAAGAGGGGGTTTTATCTGCTTGATAGAACTAACAACTTCATCAACGGTTTCAATGGAATTTGTACGAAGTTTTCCTATGTTGGTCGCCTTTTGCTCGTTTACCTGTAAAGCCTACGTAGCTGTATTAGTTTTCCTTTTAAGTTAATCATATTATTATGTTAAGCATATATGCACCCTGAATCCCTTATACCCTGAATCTATTATGGCTAGAAGAGCTCACGGAAGATAAGAATGAAAGAAAGAACAAAAATTCGTATTCTAACTACGCCAACCACGTGTTACGACTGTAAACATACCTTTTTGATACAGTTGCTCAAAAAGTGGCGTATTTCAGGGACGTAGGTATAGCGTTCGGGATGTGGGCTATTACGTACTCGAGCTTTTTCTTTACCTTTTCTGAACTCGTGCGTTCTCTTTCCCAAATGTCAAAATAATGTCTATTAAAAAGAAAAAACCGACCACGAAGTTTTTACTAAAAAATAATTCATAGAAGTTTTTATGATTCATGCAAATATTTCTAAAAAGAAGCTACTAATTTGTTTCAATATCAGATTCAATGAGTTAGGTTAGGTTTCATTTCATTTCATCTCATTAAATATCATTTTTATTTCATATCAATAAAAAAATTCTACTGAAGACTTGGCTGTATGGGCATAGTTCCCTTTGCCTACCCAGAATGGATGAAGAAAAAAATAAAATCTCTGCTTATATTCTTTTACGTTTGGCGCCATTTTCCAAAAAAAATATATATTAAATTGCTTAATTTTTTCGCAACTCTATTGTATTAAAAATAGTTGTTCAGTACACGTGCGGAACCGTCATTGCAACATGTTCCGACTGTCATCTCTCACCTTCGGCTGCGCCTCGGCTCGGGTAGACCTTTGGCAGCCTAAATCTTGGGAAAGAAAGTTTATGTTTACTTCTAGTATTTACATTGTGTTGGCTACCTACGGTTTTAAAATTACTTATATTTTTCCAGACGTACATAATATTCTCATAGATATACTGACTAGTAACTGTCAGGATGTTAGTTTCTTTAAAGAAATCTCTTAACGAATCCCTACTGCCTAGCTTATAAATGAATCTGATCACTCTTTTCTGTAAGACAAAGATGGTCTCAATGTCTGCTGCCCGACCCCACAGTAGTATGCCGTAGGACATAATACTGTGGAAGTAACTAAAATAAACAAGCCTAGCAGTTCTCTTTGTAGTAATATCTACAAATCTGTACGAGAAGTCGTGGCAAATTCAGTATTTATTTCTTGCAATATTACCTACCTACCAACGACTGCAGGGTTACGACCTGAGCTTACGACTCAAAATGTTTAGACCGTTCAGACTGCAAGCGTCAATGTCAAAAATTCTTATTTTAGACCCACTGAAACATAACCTTACATCGTTCTTGGACATGGCGTATGATAGGGTTGTGCGTCATCTCCTTGATGTGCAGATAGATAAGAACACCTCAGAGCATTGAGATATCTATGCAGAACACCATAACTTCGTGGCACTTTAAGTCCTCTAGGTACATGCTAGCCCATCGTTTCCTTTTCAGAAAGCAGCTGCCTATCGATCAGCATGCCCCAAAAGATCCAGCAACCGATAGTGCCTACCCGTTTGACAGCGTACTGCCCAGTCAACCCACGGGACGGCCACACCATACTTACAGTCAGGACCGGGGCTAAAATAACTAAGATGACGGACAAGCACGACGTGGAACCCTTGGACATTATAGGCTGAGTATTGCTATTTGAGAGCACTCTTAGGGACAAGATTCATCACATCATCAGCCATTCGACGTCCACTGCAGGACACAGGTCTCCCTCATGGTTTTCCAAGCTTCCGGGTCTGGTGCCCCCCGCATCCAGCGACTCCCCGCCACCGTAACCAGGTCGTCAGACCATGTGGGGGGCCTTTCCACGCGGGATAAGATTAAATAAAAGAATATAATGTTTTTATTGACTTTCATTATGAGACCCATCATGCAGAAGCAGATTCCTGGTACCTTCTGCATGAGGATGGCCGAAGATAGAAAGAAGAAGAAATGCGGGCTAATCGATGATGATTATGATGACCATGTTCGGCCTGATAAATACATTTCACAAAGAAAAACTCATGGTAAAAAAATAGTAGTTTATGTGACTGTCACATAATGAGGGTTATTAAAACACGAGCGAGATTTTAAAAAACGAGCCTTGGCGAGTTTTTTAATAGCATTCGCGAGTGTTTTAATACCAAGTTATGTGCAGTCTCATAAACTACTTTATCTACACTCATAATGAAATTTTTGAAACAAAATGGCGCAATTTCGACAAAAGTATCTTGACATTCAATCGTCTGCACTCAGTTTTGCGCGAGCAATTTAAGGTATTTTTAGTTGCACTTTTGGCACCACGAAAATGAAATTAGGTTTTTTATAGAGTCAACTTTTGACATAAAAAAAACTTAAGTTTTGTTCCGTGATCACAGCAACACTTAAAAAAAAATAACTGTAACATAAAGTGAAAAATCTGACCTTTAATGTATCTTTATATTACTTTTTTTTTCTTTAATAGTAGTTTATGCAACTGTCATATAATGAAGGGAATTAAAACACGAGTGTGAGTTTATGAAACGAGCGCAGCGAGTTTCATAATAGTAACGAGTGTTTTAATACCCGTGTTATATGCAGTTGCATACACTACTTTATCTTCACTAATGCAATTAAAAATTAAATTCACGCGTACGTGTATAATCACAGTGATTTTGCCGCCATTAAAATTTAACCAATGAGAGCGCAGCTGCGCGCTTCAATAAAACGCGACCAACCTGATTGGCCCAGCAATCAAGTTGGTCGCGGTTTATTGATGTTATAATGAGATTTTACGATATCGATGTGAATATTATACCATCATGTGAAATTGCTTAAATTGAGTGTTTTGTTGTCTGCGCTATAACAGTAGTAATTATAAGTCAAGTATTGAAAATATAAGTAGAATGTTACAACATTAGTGTAGATAAAGTTATGTTAAATTAAATTAACTACTATATTAAAGTTAATTAATTAAATTACTATATTAAAGTTTCCGTTATCCCACCCGCACGCTGTACATGGAGGCCCAAGTATTGTCAGTACGTCAGCTTTATATTCAAAGAGCATTGCTCTCTCAACATAAAGAAGTTATTAACTCCTACCTATACTCCAAGTTATTAGAACAACGTAATTTCAAATTAAAGATCCCTCGTACAAAAACCGAATTCGCTCACCGTTTTTGCACATTTTGTTTCCCATTTATTTACAACAAATGTCTCCAACGCAGCGATATAAAACACGACTCAATTCGCAAAGCAAAAATTAAAGTTAATAAGTGGCTTTTAAGCCTAGACTATTGTGAAACTGAGGCTATTCTCAAAATAACACGATGAACCTAACTTACTATTAAAATCTATACTTACCACAACGCTCACATGTCACTCCATCACAATAATAACTTACATTAATGCAATATAATATATATTCTATATCGAGATAAGTTATATTAACCTATAATACGTATTTATATTTTTAGTTTAATAATTTTATAATATATCTTAGGTATACATGTATACATTTTACACATATTGTTATGTATATTCCTGTTCCCGTTTTTAAAACAAGTTTTAACTTTGTTTCTCATAACGACAATTGCATGTTTGTCTTTAAATTTTGTAATATTTGCTCGTATAACCCACTCTTTGAAAAATCTGTTTTGGGCGTCCGCGATACAGGTTTTACCTAGTGCGGGGCCCGCTGTGTACCTTCATGTAAAAATTTTGCTTTGGTAATAAATATTTTTTGATTTTTTTGATTTTTGATTTTATTGTTTAAAGCCTGCCAATATGTGTTTACCTTTGAATTCTTAATTTGAAGATTATGATATGAGTGTAGATAAATATATATTATTTATTACAAAATTTCACAATTTATAAAAGGGTAAAGACCCCGTACTAGAAAAAAACTGTATTACGGAAAATACTGCTCTTTCGATTACGATGGTGATGAAAAAAATTTCTTAAATTATTAGGATACAGTTCGATAGTACTTTTCAACAAAAGCTTAAAAAGAACAAAGAAAATAGTATACAAATAGATTTTATGCAAAATTAAGCTAGGGAAAAGAAAATTGATTTGTTCCTAATGCGATTACTTAAATCATCAACAAATAATCCAATAAGGTGTGTGTTTGTGTGTGTGTGCGTGTGTGTGTGCGCGTGTGTGATATGCCAGAGGCGCGCGCGGGTTGGAATCCCGCTTCAGCCCAATGGAATAGCAAAAAGTTAACAAATACCTAACATCGTCACAGTACAAGCCCTTGAAATCACGTTTATTGTATCTACGCAATCAATAACAGATTTATCCAATAATCCTACTACTTATCCCACACATGCAATCTATTTCCTGATAAAGAAAAAATAATAACGATCATTATCTTTATATATAAGTAAGTACTTACTCCACTTGGAATTACACATAAGTACTTTTACTGTTATATTAGTGACTTCGAAAACTTGTCATCTAGGTCCCAAGATGGAGGGCACTGCGATTTGGGTGTTGTTTTTGGCGTTAGGTACAACAGTGGTAGCGGGTAGGCGATCCCCCAACGCTTATTTGATCGATGAAATGATGAAGAGTACGGAGTACGCTGCTTCAAGGTTCTCCAGTGACGTGTACGAAGATGCGAGGCTAGATTTGGTATGTGTTTATTAGTATTCAGACACTGTATTAAGAAAAATGGTTTGGACTTGGACTAATTTCTAAAATCATCACAGAAGGGAAAAGAGGTATTTTTTTCTCCTATTAAAAACAAGGGGGTGTCGTGATACGCTAGGCTTCGTGAAACACTTAAAAACAATTTTGATGATACTACCTGTCATTGTGGTCTGCGCTAACTGCGTGTAATAACGGAAAGTCTTGTATGCCTACTACATATACCTAGTAATTTATTCCGTGTGGCGCCGGGTTAAGAATAGCGTCACTCCATTTCCTTCCGTGGATGTCGTAGAAGGCGACTAAGGAAATCAATTACCAGGAGACGGGCAGCAGTGTCTTCCTGAGATTCCAACCGCATACTGCGATCGCCAACCCGCCTGCCAAGCGTGGCGATTATGGAAAACCCCTTCATGGTTAGAAAACCATGAGGGAGGCCTATGTCCTGCAGTGGGTGTCAAATGGCTGATGATGATGATGATACGTACTAAAATATTTTCACAAAATAAATTATTTGGTTCAATCAACGAACTCCGTATATTGATGTCTCTTTGTAGGTTTCTAGTACTTAACTAGCGAGAAACCCAGTACCTATGCATGTACCTATGACTTTGTTTCTTTTAAAAGTTACGAACATCTGCGAATTTTTAAAAGCAATACCACAGGCTAACGGCGAAGGAAATCATCGTGAGTAAACCTGCCTTTTGGTTGGCTCCGCACATATTGACTTGTATTTCCTGTGGGCTAGACCAACTAAGCTGTCAGGATGGTATAGGTGCTAGGAAAGCCTACTCCGTCGAAACAATCATGTTCCAGACACTGCAGCGTCCGAGTGGTCCTTTCATCCATCTAGGGTGAGTGAAGGTGCCACTAGGCGCTGTATAAATCATCTCATTACGTAGATCTGCAGTAGCAGTTTGAGCCACACAATGTAGTGTAGTCCTGTCGATAGCTAAAAAGAAAACCGGCCATGTGCGTGTCTGGCCACGCGCAGTGTAGAAAGTGGGGGTTTTATCTGTTTTACAGAACTAACACCTTTATCAACATCAAGTTGGTCGCCTAATACTGCAACTAAAACTACTCGTTAACTTGTAAAGCCTACTTAGCCGTGATAGTTTTTTTGGCGGCGGGGACGCCCTAGGTACTCGGACAAAAATTTGCACTTCAAAGCTTAATATTTCGTAAACGGAACTCTAAATCGAAAAACCGACCAAGTGCGAGTCGGACTTGCTCACGAAGGGTTGCGTACCATTATCTATACAACATTTGAATATTTCAAGCGTCTACCTGTTGCTGTTATTAATATCGAGCAAATAACGGCAAAAAGTCACGTTTGTCGTATGGGAGCCGACCTTAAATATTTATTTTATTCTGTTTTAGTAGGTATTTGTTGTTATAGCGGCAACAGAAATATTTCTTCTGTGAAATTTTCAACTGTCTAGCTAACGTGGTTCATGAGATACCTACAGCCTGATGACAGACAGACGGACAGGGGAGTTAGTACAGAACCCTAAAAATGATCTTAAACGACCAATTGAACGATACCCCACACTATGGTGTAAGCGAGAAAAATGTATTCCTAATAATATAATATAGGGGGTACGCCCGCTAAAATAGAATTTTTTTTTAAACTTTATTCTACCGTTTTGTAGGCGTGATTAATATATTATATGTCTATGCCAAATTTCAGCTTTCTAGTACTAATCGTCTCTAAGGGAAGGCCGCGGACAGACAGTCGGACAGACATGGCGAAACTATAAGGATTCGACTGCGGAATCCTAAAATTTGATTACTTACATACCTACCTAAATTCTGCTAACATACGGTAATTGTTTCTACCGAGGTACTTGAATCGAATAATTTGGGGTGCCTTTCGAAATCGCAGGGACTTATCGTGCCTTCTGCCTACCGTATCTCACCATTTTATGACCTATAACTTTAATGTAATTAAACCTATAATGGCTTGTGCGTCACTCTTCCCTCAGCCGGATTTGATCCGCAAGTATAACTACCCTTGCGAGGTCCACAACGTGGTGACCAGCGATGGCTATATCCTGGAGATGCAGCGTATTCCCCACGGCCGCGATCGGAACAACCAGCCTGACAACAGGAAGACCCCCATCTTCATGATGCATGGTCTGCTGTCGTCCGCAGCTGATTACGTCATCAAGGGACCTGGAAATGCTCTAGGTGCGTGTAACTTTTAGTTGCGGTTGAACCTCCTGTAATCGTGGAAAGCGTTGTCGTTCGATGTGATATCTGTGTCGCTTTACCCTGTATCATCATCAGCACATTATACACCTTTTCCGGAACTTTCCCGATAATTTTATACACTTTGGGAATGACAGCAACCATGGAACAACTACATACATAAGCAGCCTGTATACGTCCCACTGTAGGGCACAGGCCTTCGCTCACGGAGAGAGTATGAGTTTAATCACCACGCGTGCCCACCGCGGATTGGAGATTTCAAGCGCTGAGGTATGTGAATAACTCAGATGCTGAGGTTTCCTCACGATGTTTTCCTTTACCGTTAGCGAGTGGTATTGCTACTATAACTTCACAAATATACATAACTTAGAAACAAAGACATAGGTACATGCCCGCACTGGGAATCGAAGCTGGGTCTCTCGCTTCCAACTCCAATATTCTACCCAATTAATTTGGAACAATTGATTTTTACCAAAATATTATCACAATGTAACTGTCAATTCAGTCTGTAAATAAAGGCGTACACTGCTCGGCATAGTCCTCTTCCCTCTCACGCCAACTCACACAGCCTTCTGCCAATCCGTCCATTGCGTTCCGGTGACTTTTGTAACGTCGGCGCAGTCATATCTATAAGTTTGAATTAATCTAGCCAGTCTTCTCTATTACCTTGCCCTGCTATGACAAAAAACTCTTCTCCAACAGCCTACCGCCTCGCCGAAGAAGGCTACGACGTATGGATGGGAAACGCCCGCGGCACCTACTACTCAAGAAATCATACTCACCTGAACCCCGACAATAGGCAAAACCAGGTCTTCTGGCGATTCTCCTGGGACGAGATTGGCGGTCAGGACATCCCCGCTTTCGTCGATCGCATCCTTGAAGTCACCGGGCATTCTAAGCTGCACTACTTGGGTTTCTCCCAAGGAGGCACTTCGTTCCTGACCTTTGCGTCTCTGAGGCCGGAGTACAATGAGAAGCTAATCTCGTTTCAAGGTCTCGCGCCCGCTTCCTTCTTCGTGCATAACGACTTCAGGATTTTACAGATTGCCGCACCGTACGGTAACATAATTGAGGTGAGTTTGTTTCCTTTGATTTTGGAGCTTATAGGTACCTACCTGTCACTCAATCATCATCAACCCATTATGTCCCCACCAAGGGGCACGGGTCTCTTCCCTGAGGAAGGTATAGGCCATACTCCACCACGGGGGCCAAGTCCGGATTGGTGGAGGCTTGTAGACTAGTGGCTCGTCTACTGTCAGAAGTTGTCAAGCCGCCCTAAGGCCTCTGACTTGGCTTAACGACTGCCATCTATCGAAGGCAGCCGGCACCAACAGCCTGTAGACCTACCTGTCACTCAATATGTAGCAATAATCAGGGACTTCAAAAACCACCGTGGGAAAGCGTCGTGAGGAAACCTGAGTTTCTCCGACGTGTTCACATACGTCGGCGCTTGAAATTGCTGATCCGCCGTGCGCACGCGTGGTAATTGAGCAAATACTATCAATCTCTGAGAGAAGGTGATTTGAATCCGCGTCTATGTATTTTTAACCGACTTCAAAAAAGGAGGAGGTTATCAATTCAACGCGTATATAATATATATATATATATATGGCTATGTTCCTCCATAACTCCGTCAAATCCTCCATAACTCCGTTTTTGTTCGAACATATATAACGTCCCATTGGTCAGAAAATATTGTTCACTATTTTGTTATACCAGTTACATACGAGTTTCTTTTTGGTATATATATATATATATATATATATATATATATATATATATATATATATATATATATAAGCACTAGCTATCCCAGCGAACTTCGTATCGTCACATAATCCATACGATTCTTGCACAACGCAATCTATTTTTAAAACACAACGTTCGCTCGCACAACGCCATCGATTTTAAACTTAAAATAAATATTATCCCACGGGAACGCATTACCGGGACATCAAGCATGCTATGTCTCAGTTCAGGTCATTGTCTATCTATAGGCCAAGTTTCATGTAAACCCGTTCAGCCGTTATTGCGTGATTGACTAACAAACATCCAAACATCTTCACAAACTTTCACATTTCTAATAATAGGGGTTAAAGTATGAAATTGCCGTTTTATTGCAATAGGTTCTTTGAATTGACATAGAATCTTCATGGTTTGAGGTTTTCGAATGAAACTTTTTTCAAATGGTTTCTATGATGTTCTTTTTTTAAAAAATGTGAAACATTTGAATATCGACTTTCAATTGTTTTTGTTATTCAATTTAGACAAGAAAGATGGATACTGCGAAAATTCGAGTGATTTTTGAATACGAGTTCCGACGCGGAACTAACGCGGCAGAAACAGCCCGCAATATCAATGCTGCGTTTGGAGAGGGGTCTACTAACATGTTACATGTTACAATTGAAAAATTTCATTCATTTGAAAAAAGTTTCATTCGAAAGCCTCGAACCATGAAGATTCTATGTCAATTCAAAGAGCCTATTGCAATAAAACGGCAATTTCATACTTTAACCCCTAATATTATAGAAGGATAGGATATACATACTTACAGAACCACATGCACATATGTGCACACATACACACACACATTCTTATAAAAAAAAATATACTTTTCTTACATCTTTTGCGTGACATTTGTCATTGTTTTCAGCCTCTAGCCTTCCGTTTCGGTTTCGGCGAGCTTCTCGGCCGCTCCAGCTTCATCCGGTGGATTGGCGGCAACATTTGTGCGGACGACGCCGCCCTCCAGCCCCTCTGTCTGAACTTCCCGATACTTGGCGCTTACTTGAGTGCTCTCAACACGGTAAGCTGTCTTCTAATACCTGGCCCTAGGGTCTAATAGTTTTTCAGTGAATGACTATAACCTATACAAAGGTCGACGACATTGGCGAAAGAGTCTCGAGATTGAAGTGGAAATGGGCGGGACACCTGGTGAGGCGGGATGACGGTAAGTAGATCAGGGCAATCACAGATTGGCCGAGAGCAGAACGACGCGACGGTCAGCGGGCAGGCCAGCAGCCCGATGGCCGGATTAGTTGAGCCGGCGGAAGGTCCGTGGATGCGGATGGTAAGGTACCGTGAGAGATGCCATTTGGGGGGAAAAGGCCTATACCCAGCAGTGCGCAGCGGTGGGCTGATGATGATGATACAAAGCAAATAGCAGTACATTATCATTCCAATGGTATAACCCGCGCCAGTGAAATAGATATCTCTCGCGAAGAAGATCGAATCGCGCGAGGCGCCTAGTTAAGTTGCACGGGTTATACCATTGGAGTGCGATTGGTTAATAGACTATGAATATTTTCATAGAAATAACCATTACCTTACTAATATGACTCTTTTGAACAACTGTACATTCTAGAGTTACGCCAAGACCATATTTAGCCGGACATTTAGCCATGAAAGCCTGACACATTGCATTTGTCACGATTTCCTTTGCAAGCGCCCGCGAAATCGCGAGTCGTGCGTTCGTCTTTCGACTAAAAGCCAGACTTGCATGAAAATTGGCCCGACACGACTGTAAAAAGGAGGACCTGTCCGGCTAAGGTCAGATATCTGGCAACTATAGGGTTGTCGCAGGGCAGAGCTTATAGAGTGTAACAAAATGCCCATCAGCCAAGCAAACAGCTCATGACTCTGACGCCCTTGGGAATTTTCCATTTCTTTTGTGAGCATAGCTTCTCAAAACGGGGCGCAAAATTAAAAATTGCCACACTCATCTCTTTCTCTACATTTGGCAATAGGTATGGGTTACTTCTGACGCCCTAGGGCGTAGCGACGCACAGTTTGGGAATCTCTGCACTGTTCAATAGGAAAAAAAATTACCGTACCATTTTAACTTGTAGCTCTATACTAGAGATACCACCGACGGCATTAAAATGAATGGAAAAGCTGTTTTTTTTGCGAAAGATTTTCTTGATTTTCTCGTTGAAAGTCAGTGAATCAAAAAGATTATTTGTAGGTAGATAGTCTATGAAGTGTAGAAAACATCGAAAAATTGCGTCTACGACCTTGATGGCGTAATGAGAAGACACAAAGGTACTTAATATTATCATTTGGTACCATGTCTGCCACGTACTGTCACTGTCGCGGTCACAGAACAATTTTTCTGTTCCGTGGTCGCGGTGGCGGCTGCGACTTTCACAAAATGTAACGGCCAAACTGGTTATGATGGTGGTGAATGGTTGACTATGAGAATTCCATGCACCTACATAGATTAACAAATAGGAAGACGGCTACGCAATTCATTACCTAAGTACTTCACGACTATAAATTATAGTTGCATGAAACGCGGCCCACATTGGGATCAGCTCACGACCACAGTGCAGCGGTGAAAACAAATGTACCAAAATGTATGGAGATCGCCGCGCCGCACTTAATTTAATTAAGGGACTGAATAACTATTTGCCTTTCACTCACACAATATGTAATATAGACAGGAATATTGTATGACTGAGAAGCAAAGTGTCTGCCAGTTCTTTTAATTAACAGTATTGCAAGCCCAAAGTCGTGAGCGAAGCCGTAAAGCATAGATGTTTAACTCATAGAATCCATGACACCAGATCTGGGAACTATTTCATACAATAAATTCATGATTTCCTATGACAATTCGATGTACGCCACTGCGAGGGAGCCAGTATGTGGCAGATCGCAGACATAGTAACTGAGTTTTTTCTTCTCATTGCAACATGATCGTACATCAACAAGTTTTCAGGGTTCCGTAGTCAAAAAGGAACCGTTACAATTTCGCCATGTCCGTCCGTCTGCCTGTCTGTCTGTCTGTCCGCGGCCTAGCACGGAGACGACAAGTAGGTACTAAAAAGCTGTAATTTGGCATGGATACATTGAATTTCGCTAACGGTGAAGGAAAACATCGTGAGAAAACCTGGGTGTCTGAGCTACTCACATACCTCAGCGCTTGAAATCGCCAATCCGCGATGGGCACGCGTGGTGATTAAGCCCATACTCTCTCTCTGAGAGAAGGCCTGTGCCCTACAGTGGGACGTATAATGCTTATGCTACATCGAATATTAATCACGCCGACAAAACGGTAGGATAAAATCTTAAAAGTTTTTTTTTTGCTACACGTAAATTAGGAATGCAATTTTTTTTCTGGCCTATCCATCATCATCATCAACCCATTATGTCTCCACCGAGGGGCACGGGTCTCTTCCCTGAGGAAGGTATAGGCCATACTCCTCCACGGGGGCCAAGTCCGGATTGGTGGAGGTTTGTAGACTAGTGGCTCGTCTACTGTCAGAAGTTGTCAAGCCGCCCTAAGGCCTCTGACTTGGCTTAACGACTGCCATCTATCGGCTTAATCACCACGCGTGCCCATCCATAGTGTAAAGATATTGTTGGATTGGTCGCTTACAAATATTGTTAGTATAGGAAAACCGTTTCTGGATTTAGGGAAGTATTTTTTATATTCCGTTTGCGAAATATTAAGCTTTAAAGTGCAAATTTTTGTTAGAGCAGGGCGTCCCCACCCACTCGCCGGGCTAAACGGTTTACTGTAGAAACGTGAAATATCAGGTCAGTAGCACAAATACGGAAGACCATGTTCTTTCGATTTAGGGTTCGATTTGCGAGACTGTAGATCGTAAAAAAAATCAAAATAGCACAAACTGAACTTAGAAGGATAACGGCTAAGTAGGCTTCAAAAGTTAACGAATAACAGGCGACCAACTTATAAAAGGAAAATTTCGAACAAATTGCGTTAAAAATTAGGTTGATGAAGTTGTTAGTACTGAGGCAGGTATAAAACCCCTTCAGAAATCAGAAAGCAATTATAGATTTCAACGTAAAGAATTTACATTCTGTTTCCTGAATGTCAATGTACGTACTATGTTTCTATGTTAGCCGCGTTACATCTTCTGCCGTTAAATCTTCTGCAGAACCCTACACTGTGCGTAGCCCAACACGCACTTGGCCGGTATTTTTTTCGGTGACTTCAGTGTGTGTCAGGCCTTGCAGTGATCTCACAAAAACTCCTTTTATCCGAATGCGAAAGATTTTTTTCCTTAATAAATAATTTACATAATAAAATAATATTTTTGTATTTTACTGTGGGATTTCGATAACAATGTACGATCTATCTATCTGAAATTATTAAGGCTTAATTTGATTTTATCAGCGCCGTGTGATTTGGCGCTCTGCTAGATAGGTAATAAATTTACAGCCTTCTTAAATATAATTGTATTTTTCTGTTTTCCTAGTTAATTTTTGATTAAGAAAATTTGTTCCTAAAATTACCAATTTGGGAAGCAACTTATCTTTTCCCAAAACTTTTGAAACGACCGTTGCCAGAAGCAGATTTTAAAAAACTCAGAGCAAACAAGTATATTTCCTTCCAGACGATGCTGCCGGCTTTCCTCGGCCACGCTCCAGCCGGGGCGTCCATCAGACAGCTAGCTCACTACGGCCAGAGCATCAACGACGGCACATTCCGTCGGTTCAACCACGGCCTAGTTGGCAACCTTGCCGCCTACGGGCAGTTTCTTCCTCCGGCCTATGACTTAAGTCGGATTACTGTACCTTCGTACATCCACTACGCAGTCGCCGATGACTTGGTTCACCCTGAGGATGTATATCTGCTAGCGCAGAGATTGGGCAATCTGAAAATGCTGCTCAGAACTGGGAGAGAGGACTTTACCCACCTAGATTATATTTGGGGACGTGATGTTTCTGACCTGGTGAATGACAGCGTGGTGCGCACACTGAGATTGGCTGACGCTGATAATATTGATTAATATTGATATATTATTGGTGCGACGGATTGAAATGCACTGCCTGATTATTTTAATTTGTTTTGTACTCTGTAATAGTTAAATGAAACCGTATTTTAGTACGTTTTCTTTAGCGTTCCATACTCTAGGGTGGCAATGAGGCATTATTATGTAATATATCTACAGCGCATGTCCGTCTGGTGTAAAAGGTGTTCTTTTGACTAATAAAAGATAAGCAAAATATAATAAAAATAAAAAGTGAGGGGTTGCCCCTAAAATAAACGTTATTTTTAACGTGTTTTTGTTTTTGAGCCATCGTAATAATGATATACATAAGCAGCCTATATACGCCCCACTGTAGGGCACAGGCCTTCTCTTAGAGAGAGAGGATGGGCTTAATCACCACGCGGCCCACCACGGATTGGCAATTTCAAGCTCTGAGGTATGTGATGTGAATTGCTCAGACACTCGGGTTTCCTCACGATGTTTTCTTTCACGGTTAGCGAGTGGTATTGCCAGTATCAGTAGTCGGTGCGTTGACTGTAGTGGAACTGATGAGGTGAGAGGGAAGAGGATGAATATGCACGCTGGCCTTGCTTTGAGACTGATTGTATGCGAGAGCAAAGGAAGGTTGACAATGTTCTGTCGGGGGTCACCACTATAGGGAAGAGCGGGTGATCGCGCTCTTCCACTATAAAGGGAAATTTCCCGCCAGGCAGATCGTATGCCTGGGGACGGCCGGTCCGACTGATGTTCGTCGGACGCTATATTTATGGTATGTCATGTGAAACATTTTTGCTTGCGCGATGCAGGAATGTTGGAGTTTTTAGTGCGCGCGCAGAATTGACATGTGCTCGCCACACTGCTATAACTTCACAAATGTACATAACTTAAAACCAGTCATAGGTACGTGCCCGCACTGGGAATCGAACCTGGGTCTCTCGCTTCCGAGTCCAATGTTCTACCCAATAGGCTATCACCACTTTTATAATAATACCTATGCGTAAAGTCAAGTCTAAGACTTGTATAAACCTCCTTCGCTTCCTTGATCAATTATTGTATAAACTGGTGTAGGTACCTACTTATTTGCAGCAAGTGTTCAAATAGGTACACGGTAAACGAAAAATAGTAAAATTCGCCGAAATGCTCTTAGATCTTTTATTCATTTGACCTTCAACAAGAAATACACTTCAAGGTTTTTCACTTTCAAAAATCTGCATCTACGTCAATATGGTTCGTGCGCCTTGACATAGATGTAACTAATGAATGTTGATGGATCGAAAATGTCTGTCAGAACCGTCGCAAGTGTCAAACCGTAGTCCTTGCCTACCCCTCCGCAACATAGGCTTGAGTTTATGCATGTATGTGTACAAAACATGGCCTTCGCACCTACGTAATGAGATGATTTATACAGCGTCCGGTGGTACCTTCACTTACACTAGATGGGTGAAGGGATAACTCGGACGCCTAGGACATTGTTAGGGTTCCGTAGTCCGACAAGGAACCCTCATAGTTTCGCCATGTCCGTCTGTCTGTCTGTCCGTCCGCGGCCTAGTGGTACTAAAAATCTGCAATTTAGTATGTGTACACATATTTATCACGCCGACAAAGTTAAAGAATAAAATGTTGGATAACTATTTTTTTACTGTACCTTCCCTTACATGAAAAGTGGGGATGATTTTATTTTCTCATCCCATCATGTGGTTGGATGGTCGTTAAAAATATTGTGGGTGTAGGAAGACAATTTTGTGATTTAGCGTTCCGTTTGCGAAATAGGTAATTGATTGACTTTTTTTTAAATGTCATTTTTGACAATTGAAACACTGTTGACATTTTTTATATAATTGGCATGAATTCTATTGACGTTTTCTGTACAGTCAAGTTGCGTAACATTGAATTTCATTAAGCATTAAAGTACAAATTTATATCCGAGTAGGGCGTCCCCTCTCCTGGTTAATTGGTTGATTGTAACTTAAAAGAAAAAGTATTACGGCTAAGTAGGCTTTACTAGTTAACAAGTAAGATAAGATAAGATAAGAATACTCTTTATTGTACCAGGAAAAACACAAACATGAAATGTTTACAAAAATGCAGTACAATTGGCGGCCTTATTGCTTATAGCAAGTAATAGGCAACCAACTTATAAAATAAAAATTTCGTACATAAGCCCTTGAAAATGACTTCGATGAAGTTGTTAGTTCTGTAAAGCAGATAAAAAAAACAATCTTTCTACAGAACACTACATTGCGCGTGGCCAAACCCGCACTTGGCCTTTTTTAGATCGAGTAGGCTTGCCCAGGACCAGGGCCCTGACAGCTTAGTCGGCCTAGCCCACAGGAAAGACAAGTCAATACGTGCGGAGTCAACCAAGCCGCGGGCTTCCTCATACATTGCATACATTCAAAGGATAAGACTAGGGAGAGCGGGGACCAAAGTAACAGTGGGTTGAAAGTAAGCCATTATTTTTGGGAATGGCGTATGTCCGTAATTTATAAACCTAATATATACGACATTTTGAGAATATTATATCCTATGCGCCGGGGCTGGGTACATTTTTATATGGGCCGTGTCAAGTCTTCTTTAGTATATTTAATGTAACATGACTTAAGTCTTCAATCTCCTCGTATCATCCTGAATCTTCTAAACACTTCTTTATTTTAGGATACAGATACTTCGGTATTAAGGAACTCCAAATGAAGTCCAGATGATTCCATAGCAAGTCCTCTACTTTATATATTGCACGAAGATTCCTGACTTGCTTGCTGAATTCTCTCACGTCAGTTGCGTTGACAAGGAAATCATTCTCCCCGTAGATTATCTGAACCGGCACTTTAACTTTGTTTAAGTCGTAGAACGGCGGTACATTCTTGCCATACATTTTCAAGTTATCTTCTTTGTAATCATAAAGTCTAAATTCACCCGATTTAGTGATTTGTGACAGGTGATCGATGTTTTTCAATGAAACTCCGTCAGGTGCATGGGTGAACATGAGCGAGAGAGTATCATGTGTTATAGAATCTTCATGAAACCCATCAACTTGGAACAAAAGTGCAGCACACAATCTAGCGTTACTCTTAGAATGGCACAGAAAATATAAGAACTCCTGTATTAAAGAGTGTCTATGCAGAACTTCTTGAATACCAATAGTGTCCAGCACTGAATATGTCGGTAGGCTATTCCATATATTTAGCAGGAAGTTCTTAGAGTTTTTCAGGTTCATGCCTGGTGCCAACGCTATGATAGTATTAAGCTTCTCCATGTAAACCGGTTTGGTAGAACCCAGGGCGAAAATTTCATTGCATCCTTGCGAATGGCCAATGTAATTCAAGCTTGTACTGTCACTTGTGGCTAGGATGAAATCGATCATAGCAGGTAAGTCGTAGAGTCCAATTTCATGGAATGAAAATTGCCAGAATTTGGGATCTCTGTCTGGATTTAGTTTTGTATGGTTTCTAGAGAATTCGGTTCCTCTTGCGTTGCCACACCAAACGTCGAAGCAGTTGTCAGCCAGCAAGTACGGTATGCCTGCCTTAGGACCAGGGTCCAACCAGCTTATGGCGTTGGTGAACAAACCATGCTGGAGCAGCACTGGTGGACTTTTCAGCTTTACACAATGGGGTCTCTTTGTAAGGCGAAATAGTGTCAATATGTAACCGTCTTCGGTAGTAACCGGGTAAGCTTGGGACGGATATTCATATTTTCTGCATCTTTCAGTGAAGTTTTCGTGATAGTTGAGGGTTTGTTTTATTGCTTGATTTTCTTCCAATTGCAGTTTCCATAGTCTTTCTTTATTGTACGCGTTTACCAGATATAATGTTATAAAGAAAAAGATATATCGTGCCATAGTTGCAGAGGTTAAATTTACATTCGCGCGAAGCAAAGTTGAACTACGTCGGTGTAGAGAACGGCTAGTTTTTTAAAAGCAAGATGTTGCAGCCTGCGCTGAGTTTTGAATGAATATGTCACCTTGAAGTCAAATCAAGTTTGCGAATGCTGAGGTTATCGATATCATGAGCAAACTTCTGCCCGTGACTTCGTCTGCGTGGAATTGGAACTTTGAAAGTGAAGAAACATTCAGTGTATCTACAGTGAAGGCTTTCCGTCTATACTAACTATGCTGGCGCTGATGAGATTTTCCCTTTGTTTTTGATCGCCCACCAGCTCGCTGGACCAACGATCTGAGGCAGATTGCTGGCAATGGCTGGATAAGGGTGGCGGAGGAAAGATGGAAGTGGCGTGCGTGGGAGAAACCTATGTCTCTCCGGTGGACGTGTACGGGCTGTTTGATTAATTGATCGTGAACGTGCTGGCAGAGGTACGACAACGCGGAAAAGCTTTTTAGACGCCAAACACACAGATGGGACACAGAACACAGTAGTTGCTCTGCAGTCGCTCTTGGTCTGTAACTCTATAGGTACATCTTACCGCGCCCTCGCGTCACATCCCATCTGTGTGTTTCGTGCCTAAGTACGAAAGGGCGGACTTCACCCAATTGGATGAGACAGGATAATATTTTGACTCCTTCCGACTACGAAAATTAGTCGCATACGAAAGAACACTTTTTTCAAAATTTCTGAAAAACGTCAACTTTACATGACAAAAATGGCAACTTTACACGCCACCCTTTTATGCACCAAAAACGATAGAGAAGAGAGAGTGAATTTAATTTAGGGAAAAATCTGGCCAAGTACGTTTCGAGCCACGTGCACGGTAGAGTTCCGTACAAAGAGGGGTTTTTATCTGCTTTAAAGAAGTAACAACTTTATCAAAATAAATTACAATGGATTTTGTACGAAGATTCCTTTTTAAGTTAGTCGCCTATTACTCGTTAACATGTAAAGCCTAATTGGCTGTGACCTTTTAGTTTCCTTTTAAGTTCATTATGCTGTTATGATTTTTTTTACATTTCTACAATCTCGAAAATAGAACCGAAAGATGCATGGTCTTCCTACACCAACAATATGCTCTTCCTAACCACCGCGCAATGTAGGGTTCCGTAGAAAGAGGTGTTTTTATCTGCTTTACAGAACTAACAACATCATCGAAGTGATTTTTAATTTATTGTGTACTAAATTTTACTTTTATAAGTTGGTTGCCTATTACTCGTTAACTGGTAAGGCCTGATTTGCCGTGATAGTTTTCCTTTTAAGTTAATTATATATACTACTACCCTGAATGTTTTCATGTTCCTGCAATCAACGCTTTAGCCAGAAGAAGGAGGGGGGGAGGGGCTTGCCAATTGTGTTACCAATCGGAGCGAGTTCAGTAATACCCGGAAAAATATCTATGCACCTGCCACCGTCAGACCGCCATCTTGTGAGGAACCTAGATATTTCGATGGGTAAATCATGAAGTCAATAGTTTGACGTCTTTGTATAAAACCAATCATAAGTTACGCTGTCACTACTATCGCCCAATCAACGTTCACGTCGTCACGCATGACGCACACAATGAACCAATCACATGAGTGATTAACTCTACAGTACATCTTGCGCTCATTTCATTGGCACAGACTAATCGAGAGGGGCCGTTTTTGAGAGTGAATTTTGTAAGAAGAAATTAAATGAAAATAAAAAAACTTTATTGTAAAACGGTTACAAAAAAAATGGTTACTGGCTCCCAAATTAGGATTCCCTGTGCTATGGGTAGCCAGGCTACTTCCGAAATACATAATAATATGTGTTTTACAATAACTAACTAATAGCTAAACTCGCTTATACCCGTAACGTAAGTTACCGTAAGTAACGACTACAGGAAACAACACAAATAGCGATACCAGCTTATAATACTTCTATGGCTTTTTATTCGTAGTATGTCTATGCCAAATTTCAGCTTTCTCGTAGGTACTAATCGTCTCTGAGCTAGGCCGCGGATACAGACAGACGTTCCTTGTCAACTACGGAACCCTAAAAAGAAATCAGTTCTGTCGCAAAAAAATGAAGTAGTTAGACATCCTTTGTTAAAGATTTTTTATTTTATTACACTATAATGACTTGAGTCACCTTTGTGCGCTTCAATAGAATACAAAGTGAATACGCTGAACATGCATAAAATTATACATATTATACAACTAGCTGTTGCCTGCGACTTCGTTCGCGTGGTAATTTTGATGTGTATTCGCTCTATGTTTTGCCTTTGGGCGTACAAACTTAATTAATAATGCAATGAAAATTATTATGTTAAATAAAATGTCACCACACACACACACACACACACACACACACACACACATACACACACAAACGCACGCACGCACGCACGCACGCACGCACGCACGCACGCACGCACGCACGCACGCACGCACGCACGCACGCACGCACGCACGCACGCACGCACGCACGCACGCACGCACGCACGCACACACACACACACACACACACACACACACACACAGCAATTCAAATTAATTTTGCGTGAAAGAGTAACAAACATCCATCCATACATACAAACATTCGCGTTTATAATATTAAGTAAGTATATACAACTTCCACACAACACAATTACTCGTCCTTCCCAAGCTAGTATATCCCGTGCTATGGTACCCAGGCAAGGACATCACAAACATGGGAATACACCCGGACTGAGGCCATTTGTACGAATGTAAAGTGGCACCCAGAGGGAATCGAACCCACGACCTCTGTCCTATTGAGTGATATTAACACGACGATGGCTACTGGCTGAATGACTTGCACAATGGCTGTTTGTATAAATCACACGCAGCTGTGAGCTAATGTACTGCAAATTTTTATGGAAATACACCCAGACTGAGGCCATTTATACAAATCAAGTAGCGCGGCCTCCAGTAGAACTCAAACCCACGACCTCTATTTTGGAAGTCAAGCGTTAGTCAGTTTGATCACGCCGTTGGACACGCAGTTGAACACGCTTTACACCAGTTTCTTAGTCATGGTGACAGGCATTGTCATGCATAAAATGGGTTCCTCACCCAACGTTGCCTTAATTGAGGAGACGTGATCGTTCCGGGTGTTTTGCCCGTAATTGTATAGTATTCAACGCACCTTATCTGACCAGCACTAAATTACTTGTAAGTAGTGACCCATTGAATGATTTCCATTCAAGACTCCTATTCCTCCAAAATAAGCATTCCATTTTTATTAGTACCTACAGTCTAACTTGACCGGTTTTTATGATCTCCTGCATCCTTAGCGTTTCATAGTTCTGACATGATTTTGGATACTTCTGCAGCCATCACCTTTGACCAAGACTAAACCTAATGAAAGAAAGAAAGAAAGAGGATATTTATTTAAATTGTCACAGAAACACAAAGTAAACAAAAGGTACCTACACAAACAAAAGACACGAACGTCAACAAAACAGAGATAAAACAAAACAATCGTGAAGAGAACATGTGAGGCATATAGAGTCAAAGGCAGCTGGGTACCACACAGTAATTTACGGCACCCAGCCACCTCGGACCTTAAACGCCTCAGGTGCCTCCATGACAACAAAAAAGGGGCTCCAACTCAGCATACTTTACTGGTGTGTGCTATGGTTAGCATAACACCAGCAAAACTGATTTTAATGGGTCCAGTAAACTGAATACCACGGTTAGCCAGAGGTCGCGGGTTCAAGTCCCGGCACGGGTGGAATTTTTAGCCTCTAAATAGGTTTTTAAAATGGTCCTCAGCACAGGCTAGGGCAACAAAAAATAATACAAACTGAATACTACGTAAATGTATTTTTAATCCCATTTTTGTTCTAAATGATCATGCCATTGTAACTTCCATGGAAAGCTTAATCCAGATAATTTTTGTGACATGGTACGTATTAATATTCCTGATTATTTGTGTAAGTTAGACCTTAATCACTATTCCATAGAATACGCCCTAGATAAATTTCGTGAAGGAGTGAAAAGATCAATGAAATGGTAGGTAGAGTATCAGCTAAGAGACAGGATGTTAAATTGAATCATATCAAGCATTAAGAGCCCGCAAAAATAATATAGGTTATTAAAACTGTCTCTTGAATGTGAAATATATCTTCAGCCCTAAATCACTTAGTTTTCACTTTCTGTATAAGTGTAGTTTGTTCTTTCTGTATAAGTGTAGTTTGTTAACAACTGATTAACTATAGGAAACAAAACTGTAGAAACATCTTTACTCCACATGGAGTCGATGTGATTCCATTTGGAGTTTGGGATTCTGTACACCTCTGAAATATTTTTGAAGTGTTTCCGGAATATCTTCACGTCTTCTGGACGGACGATATGGTCATTATCGCTATAAATTATGGGCGTAGGCACATTGATGTGGCTTAATTTATACTTAGGTGGAGTTTTTCTACCGTAATACTTGAAATTTTCATCTTCATAATCAAATTGTCTGAATTCCTTACTAGAAATCATTTGAGCTACATGCACTAAGTTTTTCAGCGACACACCGTCAAGTGTATGGGCAAATAGGATGGTCTGTGTTTCTATAGATATTGAACCTTCATGAGGCCCGTCTAAGTTAGAAACCAAGAAAGAGCAAATTTTCTTTGCATAGAAAGATTCTGACTGACACAAGTATAGCGCGGACTCTTGAATTATTGAATGTCTGTGTAAAACTTCTTGGATGCCAAAGATGTCCAACAATGAGCCGATTAGTCTCCAGTATTGAGCAAGCAGTTGCAAATCCCATCTAGTATGTGAGATCCACGCCACAGGCGCTATTGCTATGGCGACGTGAACTTTCTCCAGATATTCAGGTCTCAATGAAGCCATAACTAGGAACTCAGTCCCGCCTTGGGAGTGAGAAATGTGGTTTATCTTTACAACACCTGTTTTGTTTAAGATATAGTCGATTGTCGCCGGAAAATCGTAGAGTCCCATTTCATGGAACGAAAACTGCCAGTAATCAGGATCACTATCAGGGTTTAGTTTAGTGTGACTTCGGGAGAATTCTGTTCCTCTGGAGTTCGGCAACCATAAATCGTAGCACTCGTCGGCTAACAGGTAAGCAAGTCCGGCTTTTGGTCCTGAATCCAACCAACTCATGCAGTTGGCAAAAAGTCCATGTTGAAGTATTATGGGGGGCTGCTTGAGTTTTACACAGTGAGTTCTTTTAAGCAATCTGAAAGTAGTTAGGATGTATCCGTCTTCGGTTACGATTGTATGTTTCTCTGATTCGTATCCGTATTTTGCCACCCGTTCAGTGAATTCGAGGATATTGTTTTCATATTTGTAGTTTTTATTGGATCTGTCTCGAAACTCAAGTCTCAATAATTTGTCCTTATTGTAAGCATAGTAAATATCACAGTTTAGTATTAATATCATAAGAAATGTCTTTAAAATTTCACACATTTTGCTGAGATATTTCTTCAAAATCTGACGGAGGTTCCAGTAATACTACGATAATTTATTTCCTAACTCAAGTAGTTACCTAGTTACGAGTACTTACGTCTGATTGGATATTTTTTTTGATAATTTAGCGAAGCTGTTTTTATATGTTTTTATTGTACTTTGTGAACAGACAAACATTACCTGTAGGTAAGTTTGATTGTCCAATCTAATCCGCCAGGCCCGATTCGTTCACTTCCCGACATAGGCGCCCCCAAGCACACCACTTCTTTCTGACATCGGTCATTCTCATCTAGTCGCCACCGATAGCTTCTATTGAACTGTACTATTGGGGTTCACAAACTGGTAAACGCGTCATGGGGCGCTTGCCATCACTGCAGCAGATGTAATATGGCATTTTTTTCTTATTAGATTGACATACCACCATTTTCTGATTATCTTAAATATACTCAATCCATTCATGATTATTAGTTTTTTTTTTGTGGTATACGTAAGTGCGTGAATAAAAAAAGGTTACTAGCTTTTGCTCGCGACTTCGTCAGCGTAAATTATTATTTCACCATCTCGTTTCACCTCTTTAGGAGTAGAATTTTTAAAAACTTCTTAGCGCCCCAGCGGTACTCAAGGAACATTTTCTCCACATTTCGAATTTCTAGGCACACTGGTATAGTATATGTTGTCAGTTACACAGAAGAAGATAGAATTACAGAGAGCATAGAAATACTTTCGTGACTATTTGTTTATGGCATGGCAGCACTTAGAGCCGTGATGAGTTAGACCCCCGAAGGTGTTTGTGATATACCTAGATATGTCCTTCTATAGAATGAACATCCTATACATAACCAAAGTCAAAGTCAAGAATTATATTCACTATAAAAACAAAATGTTTACTTAATGACGTCAAAGCTGTTAGTTTCACAATTAATACATTATGCGGAGAAGAAGCTAACAAAGAAACTCCACATTTATTCCTAAATTAAGCTAGCTAATAGCTGGCATTTTACACAGAGGGTACGTTTGTGACGTACAAAAGAAATAAGGTATGCTTTTACAATCTGTTACGTCAGTAGATAGGAACTTTATTTCTAAGTATGGCAAATACACACATAAACCTTAAAATATGCACAGAAACAGTATAGCGACAAACAATTAAAATCAATTGGGCAAACGGTATGCCAACTATGTATGTAATAGGGCACATAGCTCGAGAACTGATGGCCGTTGGGGCGAACAATTTCTGCGCTGGCGACCGCGGACCGGACGACGCAGCGTGGGCAGGCACCCCACCAGATGGTCTGATGACCTGGTTACGGGGGCAAGGAGTCGCTGGATGCTAGCGGCACAAGACCGGAAAGCTTGGAAAACCATAAGGGAGGCCTGTGTCCTGCAGTGGGAGTCTGATGGCTGATGATGATGATGATAATAGGATAGATAGATCGAATATTCTTTATTGTACACAAAGATTACATTAACAGAAATTCAATAAATCGCAGTACAATTGGCGGCCTTATTACTACAAGCAATTTCTTCCAGGCAACCATAGACGGAGACAAGAAAGAAGTTAGAGACGGGTAGTCGGTGCAATTAAGAAATATGAGTTGGAAAGTATATAAACTTACTTAAACCATACATAAATATTTAAACAAATAGACATACATACATACTAATAATCAAATTATATATGGGGAGAGGAAATAATATAATAAACCTACCTACGTAATATTGGATACATTGTCTATTAGAATAGAATATTAGAAAGGTAATATTCTTTCACTCTCCTTATTATCTAGAATAGAAGAAGAAAGTGAGGTCGTACCGCCATGAATTTCCTATTGGTAAAATCTATAGGCTATCTTGTATGCGGTGGTAGCGGAGCAGTAGAATGCCGTCTTCTCATTCGGAGGTCATGGGTTCGAATTCACATTCGGCATGTATCAATGCATGCGGTGGTAGCCTAGTGGGTAGAACATTGGACTCGGAAGCGGGAGACCCAGGTTCGATTCCCAGTGCGGGCATGTACCTATGACTTTGTTTTCTAAGCTATGTACATTTGTGAAGTTATAGTAGCAATACCACTCGCTAACTGTGAAGGAAAACATCGTGAGGAAACCTGAGTGTCTGAGCTATTCATATACCTCAGCGCTTGAAATCGCCAATCCGCGGTGGGCACGCGTGGTGATTAAGCCCATACTCTCTCCCTGGGAGAAGGCCTGTGCCCTACAGTGGGACGTATACAGGCTGCTTATGATATGCTTATGCTTATGTATCAATGTTCCGTGTGGCGCCGGATTAAGAATAGCGTCACTCCATTTCCTTCCGTGGATGTCGTAGAAGGCGACTAAGGAAAAAATTTACTAGGAGACGGGCAGCAGCGTCTTCCTGACATTCCAACAGCATACTGCGATCGCCCACCCGCCTGCCAAGCGTGGCGATTATGGCAAAACCCCTCATGGTTACGAAAACCACGAGGGAGGCCTGTGCCCTGCAGTGAGCGTCAAGTGGCTGATGATGATGATGATGTATCAATGACTTTGTTTTTTAAGTTACGTACATTTGTGAAGTTACAGTAGCCACTCGCTAACAGTGAAGGAAAATATCGTGAGGAAACCCTAGGTCTGAGGTATTTACATACTGAGCATTTGCTACGTACAATGGCCCGACTATGAGGCTAAGTGCGGAAATCACGAGTCGAACTAGAACTAGGCTACCTTGTTTGATGGCTAATACTTCTATTATACTGTACATCACAAAAGTACCATTTGTGTATAGGCTAGTCGTTGATGCGTGAGACAGGACTTGTTTATACAGGGTGGATTTTTGAGACGGGTCAGTAAGGGCAGGTACCTTAATCTTTATAGTTACAGGAAAACGTTCCTAGAAGATCATCCCCAACTTTTGAAGATATTCCGAACTGCATTCACAGATTTTGGAGAAAATGTACAATCAGCGAAAAAATTCTAAAATACAAAAAAAATATGTTTTTATGCCAATCGATCCTATTACGCGTGGGGACCAAAAGACTCTATGGGACCATTTAAGGTTTGAGTACTAGAAATGGCAGAAATCGCCAAAAACTTTTTTCATACATTTCGGCAAGCGAGTCTTTCTATATTGGCCAAACTTTTTATTTTAGTTGGCTGGCTGAAAAAAAAAGTGAGAAGAAGTTCGAAAGTAAATTTCAAATTCGATTCGAATATCTTCACGTAATTGCGCTGAGAAAATTCTGGATTGTTAGTTGCAATTATAAACTTCTTGTAAAAATGACTATGACCTATAATGTTGTTAAGAGCCAATTTGACGTTGCTAGTATAGACAGGTATCTAAGCTAACAATGCAACAACGGTGGACAATGGTCATATTAGGAGCCTTCTCAAACCTAGTAAGTAGGTACTGGACCGAACTACAATTAAATGAATTGCTGGCAGTTTATATACGAGTCCCTACTCTAAACACACTAAGTAATCTTTCATGTTTCATGGTTTTCTACTTTCAAAAATCTAGGTTCTCTACAATTTTCAACTCTAAGCGATTCTCTTATCGATACTTACGATATTAACTGCCTCATTCTGACTAAATAATTTCAGTAACTATATACTTAAGGCTTTAATAAGGGATAACTAGCGTCGCCAATGAACAAAAAATCACATCTTCTTTCACAATCCGTTTTTGCAAAAAAGTGAACGATAAAAACGTCTGTGTTGGTAACAGCAATTTTTAGAACCTACAGCTTAGAAATTAGGTTCAAGAATCTAGGCTACAATTTCGTTTTTGGCGAAAACGGCCGTTTTTGGCCGTCTAAAAATGGCAGGTTCTAAAAATACAGAAAACTCTGTCGTTCACCTTTTTGGAGAAATGGATACAAATGAAGATGTGATTTTTCTTTTCATTGGCGGCGCTAGTTAGCCCTTATTAAAGCCTTAAGTAGGTGTTTGTGTAGTTCTTTTTTGAAAAGTCGAAATGTATTATAATAGTAATCTGGTAAACATCTTGAGCAAATGAAATACTAACCAAGAATAAAATATTCGTCTGAGCATTTCTATTACACATTTCTCTCTAAGCCAAGTATTTATAAGTACATGATTACTTTTTGTTTCTATGTAGGTTTATTATATTCATTATATCCTTTTCTTCATCATCAGCCATTTGACGCCCACTGCAGGACATTATCCGTCATGGGGTTTCAAGCTTCCCGGTCTATTGCCGCCCGCATCCAGCGACTTCTTGCCTCCGTAACCAGGTCATCAGATCATCTGGGGACCTGCCCACGCTGCATCGTCCGATCCGCGGTCGCCAGGTCAGAACTTTTCCACCCCAACGCGTTATTAGTCAATTTCTTTATTGGATTTGAAACAAATGACCTTCGTAATTATGGCTGGTGGCCACGATGGATGTATAAAACACTCATATCGAGTAATATTTCAATATCTCATGTTATCCTTAGTGTTATTCAATTTGGCCAAGTAATGTGAATCGGGATTGATGGATTTAGGGACAACTTAGGTCAAATCAACAGCAACAGCAACATTAACATGCAGGCACTTTGTTTAGTTGCATTGCTGTTGAGTTTGCAATAAATACTTCATTACTGTTAGATCAGTACCTAAACAAGTCCTCTAAAAACGGTAAGCAGTCCTACAAGTGATCTACGTCAAGGTTGTCCACTTTAGAAAAAGGTCTAAACTAGATACCTGCTTATAATGTGCTAGGTTATAAGCACTGATCGGAATAAGATCAGGGGGCCTAATGCATGTGAAAACCTGTCAGTATCGTGGCCTTTTCGCAATCAGTGGAATTTGACGATTTGCATTGTTTAGGATTTGGTGCGCGTACTATAGGAGGAGAGTATCAATACCTACCGTGGGCGAGAAGACAAAAATATAGTGTTGTTAAAACTACCAAATTTTATTGAATCTCGAAATCCCGGGAATACCTCAAATACTTATTACATACCTACCTAATATAGTTTTTTATTTTAGGTTTAGAGGTATAGAGGTTTTCGATAAGATTAAAATTCCGTGGTCCACGGGAAACGCTTATACTTACCACCTTTGTACGTTAATGATCAATATTACGGCCATTTTGGGTGCCATTTTATACTTTTTTTTTATGGTACCAAGTAAGCGAAATTATGTATAACCTAATTTACACTGTCATTTACACATCTGTGTGGCACCGGATTAAGAATAGCGTCACTCCATTTCCTTCCGTGGATGTCATAGAAGGCGACTGAGGAAATCAATTACCAGGAGACGGGCAGCAGCGTCTTCCTGAGATTCCGACCGCATACTGCGATCGCCAACCCGCCTGCCAAGCGTGGCGATTGTGGCAAAACACCTCATGGTTATGAAAACCACGAAGGAGGCCTATGTCCTGCAGTGGGCGTCAAATTGCTGATGATGATGAATTTACACGCTAAACCATAACTGTTTTTAGTTTGATTGTGTTGGTCCCAAATAAACGTTTTCTATTCTATTCTATTCTATTCTATATCCTATAGTTACTAGTACGTAATATTACATAACATAACATAAACTCACGCCTGTATCCCAGAGGGGTAAGCAGAGACCAGGGACTGCCACTTGCTACGATCCTGACAGATCACTTTCGCTTCCTCAACATTCATTAGTCGTTGCATGCACGCACACCGGTTTCGGGTACTTTTCATCTTGCCCTTTGCTAATACATCCCCTATTTGATCGAAGTATGTCCGTCTTTTTGGGGAGCCTCTTTACCAGGGATGGAAAGAGTGAAGGTGATATAGGAAGAAGAGTAAAATCAGGAAATTGTGTAAACGGTGCATTGCACTCCTTTGTGAGTGGCCAAAACATCTCCAAAAGAACTAGATTGGCTATCTATAATGGAGTGCTAGTCCCAACACTTAAGTATGCTAGCGAGACTTGGGTATGGCAAAAGAAGCAAGAAAGTAGGATTAATGCAGTAGAAATGAAGTCCTTGAGAAGTATGTCTGGCGTTACTTTGAATAACAGAATATGCAATAGTGTGATTAGAGAACGTTGTGGACTGAAAGAGGATGTAGTGACTAGATTTGAGAATGTTGCGTTGGTTTGGACATGTGGAGAGGATGAAGGAACAAAGATTGACGAAACAAATATATCGAGCGAATGTGTGTGGAAGGGCCGGTGAGGGACGACCCAGACGGACATACTTCGTAATATAATAATATATACTTCGTTTTGGGGATTAACAAAAAAATTATTATTTAGATGACAAAGTTGTCTGGAATTAAAGTGGGTTCTAGGTTTTAGAATAATTTTAAAAACTGTCTGTGACTCTGTGACACGGCAGACGAGCGGTTGAGGAAAATATTTGAAAAGACTAAGTTTGGAGTTTTTTGTCCATTTTTTCTTCAAAATGATCTAGATTTTAAAATAGACACCTAGTTTTACTTGTAACGTTCATGAAGTCACAGTTAGTGTGCTATTTTGAATAAAAGCATTTTGATTTGATTTGATTAATTAAATTATGTATAATATTATACATAGATATTTGGTTAGTACAACTTTATGTTATGTCTCTACCTCAATTGTACAATAAGCTCAATTTTAGTCAGCCTATTCCGATTACTAGATAATAAGCATGTTCCTTAGGAATAGAAAGATTATGAATAAGAATACTCATCTAAGCACTCCTTAATTTTAGGATACAAATACTTTGGTATTAAGGAACTCCAAATGAAGTCCAGATGATTCCATAGCAAGTCCTTTACTTGATATATGTCACGTAGATTCCTCACTTTTATGCTGAATGCTCTCACGTCAGTTGCGTTGACAAGGAAATCATTTTCTCCGTAGATTATTTGAACTGGCACCTTAACTTTGTTCAAATCGTAGAACGGCGGTACACTCTTGCCATACATTTTCACGTTATCTTCTTTATAATCATAATGCCTGAACTGACCCGATTTTAGGATTTGTGACAGGTGATCGATGTTTTTTAATGAGACTCCGTCAGGTACATGAGTAAACATGAGCGATAAAGTGTTACTTGTTATAGAACCTTTGTGAAACCCATCCAACTGGAATAAAAGTGCAGCACACAATCTAGCGTTCTTCTTAGAATGACATAAGAAATTCAAGAACTCCTGTATCAACGAGTGTCTATGCAGAACTTCTTGGACGCCAATTGTGTCAAGCACTGAATATGTAAGTACGTGATTGTTTGCCAACATTTTCAGCAGAAAGCTCTTAGAGTTTTTCAGTTGCATGGCTGGTGCCATCGCTATTATAATATTGAGCTTATCCATATAAACAGGTTTGGTAGATCCCAGGACAAAAATCTCAGTGCAACCTTGCGAATGGCCGATATAATTCAATTTTGTACTGTTACTTTTGGTAAGTATGAAATCGATCATAGCAGGTAAATCATACAGTCCAATTTCGTGAAAAGAAAATTGCCAGAACTTAGGATCTCTATCAGGATTCATTCTTGTATGGTTTCTAGAAAACTCGGTCCCTCTTGTATTGCCACACCAAACGTCGTAGCAGGCGTCAGCCAGCAAATATGGTATACCAGCTTTAGGGCCAGGGTCCAGCCAGGTTATGGCGTTGACAAACAAACCATGCTGGAGTAGTACTGGTGGACTTTTAAACTTCACACAGTGGGGTCTCTTTGGCATTCGAAATAACGTCAATATGTAACCGTCGGCTGTTATAACTTTGTAATCTCGAGACATATATCCATACTTTGCAGACCTTTCTGTAAAGTTTAGAAATATGTCCTCATGATAGTTGAGAGTTTGTTTTATTATTTGATTTTCACCCAACCGCAGTTTTAACAGTCTTTCCTTATTGTATGCGTTCACCGTACCAAATAAAATGAACAGGTATATATATTGTGTCATGATTATAAAGATAAATTTAGATTCGCGTAGAGGAGTGTTTCCACTGAGGTCTAGCAACTAACTGGTTTATTTTAAGGACACGATGTTAAAGTCTGCTCTAAGATCTGACTGAATGGCTATACTATCACCTTGACGTCCAATTAAGTAGGTACCTATGCACTCTCGGGTTGGAAGAGAATCGTCTAGCTGTGATAGTAAATAAGTATCCAGACACAAAATGTTCACTGGCATACGATAAAAAATGTCAGGGATTTATGACATTTTTTTATGATTTATGCAGCGTCCAGTTGCACCTTCACTCACACTAGATGGGTGAAGGGACCACTGGGACATTGTTTTTTAGATTGTTTTTTTGTTTTCATTGTTACTTTCAACCCACTGTTACTTTGGTTCCCGCTCTCCCTAGTCTTATTCTTTGCATCTATGAATGTACGCATCTATGAAGGTCCAGCATCTATACCATCTTGACAGCTTAGTCGGCCTAGCCGGAAAAACAAGCCAATACATACGGAGCCAACCAACCGCGGGTTTCCTCACGATGTTTTCCTGTGGCGCTGGTAACCCAGTGGGTGGAACAATGGACACAGGGGATAAATAACTGTTCAATTAACCTTGTACAGATATTTAATTGTGTTACACTACACACAGCAACTTTCTCAAGCGTTTATGTATCTACTTAATTACTTAATAGGTGTTTTTGGAACAACATTTTAAGGTTGATCTGCTGTTGTCTGTAACTTACTTACTATCTCCATTCATCATCATCATCATTAGCCATTTGATGCCCAGAGGGGTAGGCAGAGACCAGGGATTGACCAGGGACCACTTTTCACGATCCTGATAGATCACTTTCGCTAACATTCACGCAACATTTGACGCTCACTGCAGGACATAGTCCTCCCTCGTGGTTTTCCAAGTTCCATTATATTATTCAATTATTCTGCCATTGCCTTTATCTGAGAGTTTTACCCTTGATGATATTTCTTAATTAATGCTAACACAGGTGATAATAAAATGATCCAATAAAAATGTTAACACTTGTTTCTAACATGATTTTTAATATATATAGTGGACAATATTATGTAATCTATGGTTACGTGAAAGTATGTTAATGTATTTATACACATATACCTAGACTTAACACTAGCATGCATCCTGTTAGAGGATGCTAGAATGCACTGCAATACCACTAAGAGACATAAGGATGAGATGTACTAAGAAAATAAATAAATTGTGTTAATTAATTAGAGAAAATTACAAAATCTAATATTGCATTCGATTGGCCCTTAAGTCGATCGTTACAAGAATTTTAGTATCAACAATTTACAGAAGATACATAGAATAATAAGGGACTTCCAACATACAAAATTGGTTATCTTAAGCACATTTTGTCTAAATACAAAATTACCAAGATATACAATAAAATAATAATCATCATTGTAAAGTCTTAACCACTAAGGAAAGATACAATAACAAAGTGAACTAAGTAATATTTGAATCTTAACTCTAGTCTCTGACTATTCCTCCGGAGTACAGGCGTTTCGTATAATTATATGATATGAGAAATTAATGTAACATGCAGAAAGAAAATAAACCAATATCTTAAATACGCTAGCCGAACTAAATTAAAGACAACTCTTAATATTGCACAAGTCATAGTTTTATTCAGACCCTTTCACCATTGTTAAGCTGGATTAAATCGCTGATGAAACTCGGTCTTAGGTACACAAACTCTTACATTTTAGTCGTTGGTTCAAATATTAACTTATAACTTTCAAAGTTTCTCATACTTAAATCAATAAGATCATAAAAAAACCCTAAAACTACAGGGATTAGACGCCTCAAAGCTTTTTTTAAAACAAACCTAGTGCCTCTATTCAACCACTTGACAAACCAATGCAAATGGGTTCAATATAATCCAGAAGGCATATCAGTTACCTTAGGGATGCCAATGAAGCTATTTTTACTACCAACTGGTGACAAGTTTCTTTTCAGATCCCCATGACTGTGAGTCCCGTTCACTACTAAGCTAGTCATACTAGCCGGAGCATCCCTCAATATGTGATTACCGGAATAGAAACCTGCATTTGTATTCACTCTCTTTACGATAAATGAGGAGTTATTGTAACTAGAGCTGTTGTCAAAAGAGCCGGAGCTCAGCTTAGGATGGGGCAGGTAGAATTTTTGAGGGCAGTCCTTAGTAGCTGGTGATCCCTCTTTGTTGCTTGAAGATCTGGAGTCGTACCTCATTTGATGGTAGTTGTTCCTGTTGTTAGTTTGAGTGACTGCAATCAAGGGGGTCTCTTTGCCTGTGTCGCTTCTTGATCTTGAGGACGACCGTTGTCTATACGGCCAACCGGTTTTCTTCGGTTCAGTCATCATTACAATATCGACCATCGTGTTCAGACCTTCGTCAATACGGTCTAGGCTTTTCGTTAACTTTTTGGACTCAATCAGGCTCACGATCTCATCTACTCTGCTACTCTTTGACTGCGATCTCTGCAGTTGGTTCTTCACGGAACCAAGTAAGGACGACTCATTGAAGAAAAGGTTGTCTATATATTCGCGCTGTCTGTATCCTTTTTCTGATGTTTGGAAGGACTCACTCCTTTTTAAAGATGAACGATTGAAATCATCCCTAGAACGGGTCATGGACCGTCGTACTTCATTTTCTCGATTCCCTTCAACTAGAGAAGTAAACAAAGCTCGACATTCTTGGAAATCAAAGCTAGAAACTGAAGGTTTCTTCGATACTTGGTTGCGACACCTCGATGAACTGAGTAAAGAGTCAGATCCTTCATCGCTAGAGTAGAAGTTTTCATCATAAATGTCAGGGGGTTTGTTGTAAACTAGACCTTGTTCTACAGGTGGGAAGAGCTGAATTAGACTTTTAGATTTCCTCGGTGGGTGGGGCAGAATTTTGCAAGGTACAATTTCCGTTTCATCTATGTCTTCGTCTCTGACTTCGTTCAAGAATTCTGTGCTGCCGGTTATATGGATGCTATGTCTTGTGCTAGTTATAGAGTCTTCTTTGTCTAGATCCTTGTGTTTCTGGCATTCCATGTTCTTGACAGAGACATTGAGTTCTGATGTCTGGTTGCATCGGGATGACTTATCGTCAATGTAGGCGTTTCTTTCTTTAGCGAAATGTTCTGTTTCAGCATCATTGACGATGTTTCTTAGTTCTTGAATGACGTCATCAATAGTTGTCTCTTCTTCTTCATCAGACGATTTTTTATAATCATTGTTCCTTTTGGCTGATTCTAGTTTCTTGTGCAGGTTTATTTTGTTTCTCATCAAGTCGTAAGTTTCATTTTTCACATTGAACACTTCGTATACCATTGATTCTCTTTGCATGTCACCTTCAGGGCTCAATGATCTTTCTGAAGAGCTTATTCCTTCATCTTCTGGAGGTGATGATTCATCTGAAATAAAATATCAATAGTATTAGATTACACGGTCTCTTCGTTTATTAAATCAGAATAGAGATAATTCGCCAAAAAATACAGCTTGTAAGGTTAGCAAATTAAAGTAAAAATCAATGGGGTAAAAAGGTACTCGAAGGAGAGACAAACGTAGATTATGGGTTGACTGTCGTAGTTAATGGATGATGGACAAAAACGGCCCAGGACAGGAATAAGTGGTATGCTTTGAGGAGCTTATGTCCAGTAGACTGATAGATTGGATTGTAATAGACTTTTTCACAAATTTCCCAGTCAACTAACAACCAAAGCAAGAATCTCTTGCTTGAGAAACAACTGGTTAACCGATGTCATGAAGGAAAACATGGCATGGAAACCGACTGCTTAGGTAACAAGCTATGTATGAGCATGTCACTGTATCTAGACTTTGTTCTTATCATTTATAAAGATACGCATTTTAATATTAAGATTTATGTTCAATAATATATGTCTTGAAAAAGCATATTCATGGTAAACATAAAGCTTTGCATACATACCTCTATTATTAACGCGGGGAGAGTTCTTTTTCTTGCCCCCGAACGTTTTCTTGCGATTGGAGTTCCCGTGCTCGGATCTGAGCGAAGACACCTCCTCTTGGAGCTCGCAACATTTTTCTTGCAGGCACTTTTCTAGGGAAAGCAGGATACCTTTTTCCTCTTGTAGGATCTGAAAGCATGTACGGATTTATTTAAAAAAAAATAATAATAGTCTGATTATGTCTACAACTTCATCTACAGAATAATAACAAATGCATCAGTCAATTGAAAATTTAGACTTTAACTTGTTTCACCAGCACTCTCCAAGCTGCCCGATGCTAGCTTGTTTTACTGTCGCATTTTTGGTTGCTCTAATCACGTCATTTACTCCGTTTTTCCTCCATACGTCTGTTATAATATGCGCTTCTTGAGGTTAGGACTAATCTTGGCTATGTTTCCAACAAAAATAAACATACTACCACGTATACAAACGGCATGATTGCATGTCTAATAGAAAATGACTTGGGTTCATAAAATTTTATCGCACTTTCCGCACAAACATTGTGGAGTGATCTATTATGGTCTAAATATATTTGGGTGCCTTTTCTGGTTCCTCTACATTAAGTCTGGGTTCTCCGACATACCCCTTAGATCAGGTGTTTTAAAATACATTTTACTCTCTAATGGTTAGTATTTAAATCTGGAAAAAAATATTACTTTTCAATGTCCTATCTCGGTCATTACTTTTTAGATTTTTGAAATTTATAGCATCAAAATAAAATCGCAAAAATGAGCATAAATTTTCGCTAGATATGGTATTATTTGATATACCAAAATGACTATCCCTGAATGTGTTAGTGGCGTCGGTCATCAAAATTCTATGAATAGGATTTGTTTTTACGTAATTTCGCCTAAATTTTCGTTCGCTCAGCGCAATAAGTCCCAGCCTTAAAAACTGGGTTTTCCACCTATGGTCAAGGATGCGAATTGTCAAAATACGTTTTTTGTCAAAGGCTCGTTTGGTGCAACATGTGGTTTGCTAAAGTTGCGATTCATCAAAACGTTTTCATCAAAGGTGCTTTTCGGCAAAGGTGAGCTTTGTCAAAGATGCAATTCACCAAAATACGCTTTTTGCCCAATACTGGATAATTTGAAGGATAAAGGATATTTTGACGAATCGCTCTTTTGAAAAACGTAATTTGACCAAAGGCACCTTTGACAAAAAGGATATTTTGACGAATCGCACATTTAACAAACGTAATTTGACCCGAGGCACCTTTGACTAACAGGGTATTTTGACGAATTGCACCCTTGATCGTAGGCGGAAAACCCCAAAAAAATGTTTAAAACATTTAAATGCCTCAAAGTTAAAGTTATTACCTTGACTCTCTTTTCGAGCAATTCCAGCTTGCTCCTTAGATCGTCTTTCTCTTTCAATGCTTCATTTGCCTTCTCGCTCAGAGTGTCGATGTCGATAAGCTGTTTCTCGTAGTTCTCTATCTCTTTTGTGACCTGTGTGTTCGTGTTCGGGAGTTTGGAGACCATCTGTAATATGAGGATAATAGGTGGTGATGGTTTCTACATACAGATGGAAAGATATTGGTGAAATGTAGCGTTAATGCAAAAATTCTGGGTAAAACTTTACATCAGTTAAGCACAGCTAATATGGTTTTTTGACGTTGAAGATCGAGAATGAAATACATTTTCGGGATTTTAGCCATTGTAGCAGTAAAATGATACGAACGAATGATAATAAATAAATAAATAATATCGTTGTGTAAACCAGTACCAAAAGTAGTGATAACATAAACATAACATAAACAGGCACATACATTGCTTCTGGCCCCACACTAGGATACCCTGTGTCGTGGATACCAGAAACAACGACATCACAAACATGTAAACATCCAAGACCTAGGATTTTTTTTTTGTCCCCAGCCGGGATTCGAACCCGGGACCTCTTGCATGGTATGCAAGTGCACTACCGCTGCGCCACGAGGTCTTCATAGGTAGAGAACACTTTATTGCACAACCAGATGAAAAAATTACAGAGTAATACAACCTTTGCAAAAGTTTACCTACCCCCTGTTTCTCGTACACACACAATCTGTTAATCTACTATTAACTGCTGTCAGTTGGCCAAAGCATACAAAATTGTACCTAGATTATCAGGTTGTTTATATTGTTGGTCATTCCTACAAAAATAGTCCAAAGTTATAAATGAATATATTTTATGTTTTATTCTTCTTTCGTGTCGAAAGCGTTGTGTTTTACTGTCATTTTAAAGCATGGAGTCGAATACACATTGTGGGTGTTGACAAATGTCGATTATTATATCTCTGTCTATCTTTTAATTATCTAGACAAATATGCAGTTACCTTCTTCAAGGTGACGATGTCAAAGCCAGCCTGCTCCAGCTCTGCCTGGATGTAGAGTTTGCGCTGGGGCGTCGGTGCGCTGGTCAGCAGGGCGTTGATGAAGGAGAGCCCGGCAGACTGCAAGTCGCCAGAGCCACCTGTACTCTGCAGCATTCCCACTAGAAACCTGGGAAGTGAGCCAAACCCGTGAGAACGGTTTAAAAGTAAAAATTGAACCACACCGATTAAATAGGCAATACTATTAAACCATTACGTATTTGGCAAATTAGATACAGGTATAGGTAATATAAATTAAACTTGTCGTTGTGAATAATTCATTAATTGATCCCAGTGAGAATATTATCATTTCGGAATATATCACACATTCCGTTTTGTATCAATGTAAAATTCGAACCCACAGTAAAGTAGAGATCACTTTTATTGATAAGGCTACCGTCTGTAGTTTTAGGTTAAGAAATATCTGTGTAATTTTCATTTTTATGTGCAATAAAGTGTTCTCTGTCATAAAGTCTTACGGTCGTAACCACAGATTAAATAAACTTGCTCTTAGTGGGGCTTTAGAGGAATCGTGTTTTTATAAATATGGCCGTAAGAGGTAAACTATATCTTTTTAATATAAGCAATGACAACTCGAAGTGCTTAGAAAATATCTAAAACTTCAGTCAAAGACTGAGATTGGCAAGAAAGTAAACACGTGACCTAAATAATAATTACGGTAAATGCGTTTGTTAATAAAATAATATTTTTAGATGATCCCCTAAATTAAGAAGATGATCCGTTAGTAAATATTCAATAGTTTGTAACTTTACCTGAAACGCACAGGTTCCCCGTACCGCAAGCGCAGTGTAGATAATGCTTCAGATACTCCACTGTGACCGCTGGCAGGAGGATAGCACGCTTTTGTAAGTAGCTGAAAAGAAATATTTTGTTTCATGCCTTAAAGTATGATTTTGTTACTGCTACCTACAATGCTATCTATTTTGAGACTCGGCACATTTTTTTGTTTTTTACTATTACAGAGTTATAATCATTTAACGACTTAATTGTAAAATAACTACTGTTTGAGGTTATATAACTTTAATTTCGTGAAGTACCTCTTCCTTTATCTTTCTTTTCAGCTTTCCGCAGGCATTTTTATAAGGAAAAAACTGTTGAAAATAAACAGGCTATCGAAAAACTTGTTGAATAAGCGTCGTCGACTTTGACTTAAAAACAGAGTCCACCCCTGAACCCCAGAACCTACCCTAGATCCTTCGATCGGCAGGAGGGCAATAGACGAGATCAGTAGTTACTGAACATGTTGGCGTAACGGGGAAGGGACTTCCAGGCTTATTTCATGGCTTGGACTGATAGAGATTCCTACCTGCAAGGCAAGGACTCGCGACTTGTTGACCGTGGACATGATGCAAACGGTGAGGGTGTAGACTCCATTGGAGCTAGTGACCAACCGACGCACCGACTCAGGGTAGCGGCTGCAGCAGCTCCAGATACATTGGCTGAGGGTGAAGAGAACATTCTTTTAGGTCTTTTAGACTATGCTGTGAATTGAATGTGACATGTGAAAGTCAAAAAAATTTGATCTCTGATTTCTGAGACCCACTTTAAAAATGGCTGCAGAAGATATCATTTAAATTTGTTTTTGTCAATCCTCGCTTTACGAGTAAAATGATGTGAGCTAATAATGATGACTCCAAAATTTAATCACTTCGTGTATCCACCAAAATAACCTCAGAAGTCCAAAATACAGTTCAGCTTTGGGTTTGACCAATGGTCAAAATTAAACTTTGTCTCGTCCAACTCTGCCCAAGAACAGTACTATTTAATTATAAAAATATGGTATTACAGTTATTGTTATCGAACTCCTCCGAAACGGCTTAACCGATTTTAATGAAATTTTTTGTGTACATTTGGTAAGTCTGATATAAGATCGTGGGCTAATTAATTTACTATAATACCCTAGCTAAAGACTTAGCTAGTTTTACTATAATACCCAAAAACCTAAACAATCCACCGTACAAACGAACCCGATACAAAAATCACCCGTGTCGTCAGATAGGTGGTAAAGGCTGCTAGCACACTCTATGTGGTATCTGTTGGGGTAATCTGTGATGTAAAGTCGACAGCACATCAAACTTGACATTTTAGTTGCAAAGTTGCCCGTAACGCAACGTAGTAAAGTGCATGGATGTAAAGGATAACGTGCTGTCGAATGTATGTGATTGACTTAAAAATATAATGGCCACTCACAGGCAAGCCAACTCGTCCAACAGGGGGCGCCTCCGGACCGCCAGCGGCCCTTTTGCGCCATCCCCGGATTGGCTGAGCTGCACGTTGCGCAGGAGTTCCAGGAGCAACGTCACGCCATCTAGCGGCTCGCACGCGAACTCTTGCACGAAACTGGAATTAACAACCACATAAATGAGAATCTTACTTTTTGTTGCCTTTTTTGAAATAAATTGCCCGCTAGTAGAGTGTCAGATATTTCTTTCAAGATATACTTATTTTGTACATGAAAATTTAATTACTATAGTGGAATCACAGGCGAAAAAGAAGCTTTTTGAAGTAGTTTAGGTACTAAATTAATTTTAAGTGTATTTAAATAAAATCGTATGAGTGTCATCAAGAACGTGTGGGTCTTACTTTTTTTTTAAATATGCTTCTTACACAATCTACCTACACAACAAACAGTATCAGAAAGTGATTGTTTTGTGTGGAAGTTATTATTATTTTTATTAAATAATGTACAAATATGAAGTAGAACAGCCTCGTGTGAGGTTTTGCATCGAAGCAAGACCTATAAAATAAAACGTATATAAAACAGAATTGAAACCGCAACGGTTATAGATCCATTTGCAGTGAAATTAACTTTTTCAATAAGTACTCATCTCCCGGTGCCATGTACCGAAACGACACAGATGGTTCTTTCATTACTAGATATCTATATAGACCAGTGCCTATATCTATTATTATGTAAGTCTCCACTGTATTTTGTTCCTTTGTTACGTCAACCTGGGTTTTGACGATTTTTGCCAATGATCGGAGTTAGGTGGATAAAATACCTACAATTGGCGAAGATAAAACCACCAAATATATTAGTTTATTTTTACTTAGCCCGCCCGCCTGAAATATCGGAAAATTTTATTGCACATCAGTTATTAGTTAAATTAGTAATTCCGCGCTTATCACATGCATCAAAACAGAGCAGAACTATAAAAGTTTTCATAGTTTCATGTTAAGTGTTTTCGCCAAATGTTGTTATTCATAACCAGACGCTATAGTCGGCTATAGGAGACTACTTTGTCCTGTGATGTTGCGGCTCGGAAGAGTTCTATATTTCTCGTGTTAAACCACTCTCCAAGATTTTGGAACCACGATGTTTTTCTGCGGCCAGGTCTCCTTCGTCCCTGCATTTTGCCTTGTAGAAATTTATTTGTAAGTGAATATAAATAATAATAGTATAACATATATAGGTCCCACAGTAGGGCACGGCCCTACTCTCAAAGAGAGAGAGTATGGGCTTAATTGCACACGTGGATTGTCAATTTCATGCGTTGAGGTTGTGAACATCTCAACGACTCGGGTGTCCTCACGGTGTAAAATGAAAGAGCATCCATAACGAACCTTCTGTATCACCATTTTATTGCAGCAGTCATTAAATATCTACTTAACAACTGCTGGCGTCTCGGGAGATAAAAATAATCCTCATTAGGTGTCCTTTTACCGAGAAAGGCAACCTTATAATTTGTAGACATAAAAGAAAATTGCGTGAACACAATTATAGTAAAAATTCGCAGGAAACCTCCTGGCCTTTTGAATATGAAAAAAATATGCAATTGTTTTGTAATTGTGTGGCCAGCGAACGAGCGTGAAGTTTCAAATTTATAAAATCTTTGTTGGCTTCAACAATGTTGTTATACTTTGGCTTTTGAACGGGAACTTTTCCTATTTCAGGAAAAATCCATCGAATTATGTTCTAACGTGTCTCAGTAGTAGCAAAGACAAAGGACCACCCCTACCCCGCGTTTAACTCCCTAATGGCGTTTATTGTCCTTTGGATTAGTGCCTTCTTTCTTTAGTTCACAACGTAAAGCAAGATGGCGCTGCGCTAAGGCGTCATAAAAAAGTTTGTGCCCGCGTTGAACCTCGAGAGCAGATCAAAGTAGCTGTGGTTATTAAATAACAAAGAGCCACGAAGATTAGTGGCATAGTCTCAGTGGCGCCCTCTATATTTTTTTCAATGTCGTGGAGCACGATGAAACCTAGCTAGATCGATAGAGGACAAAAAAGTAAACAAGAAATTATTAAAGTCACCATATCCTAAAGTGGCACGTTTAGGAGTTATTGAGCTTTGAAGTTTGTATGGAATTTCCACTAACTGAGTTTCATCACTGAATTTGTCACTTGATATGAGTTTTCTCGGGGATTCAAACCTACTTTGATGTTTTTTAAAGTCTGGGTAGCTATGTCTAGTAGGTACCTACCTACTTATATACATATATACATGAAATTATAGTATTATTCATGCATCCAATTCGTTCAATTCGATTAAAATTCAGAACATGTCAATATAAAACCTACAGTTTAATTAATATAGATAGGTTTAGGTGATAGGTAGGTACCTATAAATAATGTAGATAGGTACATATCGCTAGAAACTTAAACCGCTGCTGTGTGTAAAACCATGTTCAACCATGTTTTTAACATAAATACCATTTCCTGACGTAGCGTAGTAGGTAGGTACCTTCATCTTCAGTTGGGCAAAGAAAGAACCTACGGACCTACCCACTGAGGTACCTACCTATTACAAACTTCTTTGAGATTAATCTTTTTGGTGAGTGGGTAAACTACTGAAGTGACGTTGTCAACATTGATTTATATTTGGAAAGTAAGTACCTCATTTGTTTCGTTTTCTTTTCATTTTCCAAAATTCAATCAAAGCATTTTGTTGACTTGGTAATTGGTTTATTGTTTGAAAAATGGCAGATTTATAACTCTGGTAAAAGCTCCCGTAATACCCTCGCATTGTAAGCATCCTCGCTACGCTCGGGTGCCTTAATATACGGTATCTATAATAAACTGGGTGTTTTTTCTACGACTTATTTAGCAATTTAGTCAAGAATCGGCAACGAGTCACAGGTGCCAAGCATATAATCCAGTATTTAGTGAAAAATGATTCAAAAGTTAAGTTTTATAAAAATCTCATACAAACTTCAAAGCTCAATAACTCCTAAACGTGCCACTTTAGGACATGGTGACCTTAATAATTTCTTGTTTACTTTTTTGTTCTCTATCGATCTAGCTAGGTTTCATCATGCTCCACGATATTGAAAAAAATATAGAGGGTGCCACTATGAACTATGCCAGGCCCCATACAAAAATCTTCGTAGCTCTTTGTTATTCCAATTTCTTTTACGACTTTGTTGTGTCATTTGCACTAACACTTATCAGTTAATGATTGGTAAATTCTGACCGCGAAACGACAATTAATTTCAAGGTTACTCGAAGGGCCACTACTTAATACCCTGCGGCAGGCACGGTTTGAAGTATATCCACTTTACCCAAGGATAAATGTAAATACAAGAGCAAAAAATCCCGTTCCCGTGTTGTGCCCTTCGGCCACCAGTCAGTTGCGCTGGCATTGTAGTCTGTAACCTTAAGAGTATTTAAGGATTATTTTAGTTTGTATCGTTGCGCTCGCATGTCCTTGGCCCGTTGTAATATTCGTTTTGTTGATCATTTGTTTTGTTACAGGGGTCTCCTTAGAAGTCATTTTAAAAAAGACAAATGTTAAACGGAAAATGTAATTTATTGAAATTATTGAGAGGTCGCAACCCGCTCGGAAGAAGGATGATTAGAAACTGACTCGTATCGAGCGCCCGCGAGAGCCTGAAGCCTGAAAGTGCTGAGTGAGGGTAGAGCAGCAAACATTGCTGCCTATATATTTAGGGTATAATAACTCCCCGGTTAGAACTAAACTTCGGGGATAAACGAAGTTTATGTTGTCTATATATTTTTTCTGGTTAAAGCGAATGAAACTAATTCTGTTTCAGATTTAGGTGCTGTATTTTGTTCCGTCTGTCCGTTTGTCGGGGATCGTCTAGTTATAACCTCTAAAAGTTCAATAGAATTCGGGGACGTTTAAGTCCGAGAGTTGCGACCAGACTTAAAGTACATAATTATCTTAAAACTATTATAATTAAGGTCAAATAGGCGATCACGGCTGAGTAGTGAGTTCCGTATCGTACAATGTGTGGATCTTTAATAGACTTGTCTGCGGTTTCACTCAGGGATCTTAAGACAATATTTGTTTTTGCGTTAAATTATTCTAAATCTACATTTGCATATTATAGCGAATTGATTAAGTTGTCCTTTGGGGCAAAGTAAAATTTATGAATCTATTATTGGGAATTAATCTGGTCATGGGTGCATGACACTCGTATAAGGTAGAATAGGAGTTTTCATAGTATCTTTTATTTCATGCTGCAGAGCAGTTGTGTGGGTTAACTTTTCGTCGGAAGGTGGAATATATCCAAATAACCCAAGAAAATATCTTGGAGGACCTGGATTTCTTCGTTGTTGAGGTGAGACGTTTTTATTTGACTTAATACTGATTGACTTCGAGTATAGGAGTTGTCTTTTGATTCTGTGGCATTATAATTGATGAGTTCAGCTTCATCAATTTGGTGAAAGTGTCACAGGATATTTATTCCCTTATACCCTTGAATTCTGATCTTAAGGTGCCCACTACCTCGTTGGTCTAGCCGTTAAGGCGCTTAGCTACCAGGCCGCCGTACATTTGTACAGATGGCCTCAGTCTGGTTGTATCTTTATGTTTGTGACGTCCATGTCTGGTTACCATAGCACAGGGTATCCTAGTTTGGGACCAGGTCAAGTGATTGTATTGTGTGGGAGTTATCAATATTATTTAAAATATTAAAAAATCGGAGACATTCACCACTGAGATATGGATACTTTTATTATCTTTTACCTTTACGAGGCAGTTCGGGACTAGAAGTTCGTTTGATATGTTGTGATCAAGGACAAGGCCTTGTTCAATGTTAGGATTTGAGAAAGAAAAAAAAATAGAACAGTCGATAATTGTATTGTATTGTATCACTTTATTTCAGATAAAAAAGAATCCATAGGTTGTTAGTAAAATTACATTTTATAATAAAACTAAGTATGTTAGTGAGATCTAATATAAAATTGAATTTAAACTTACTTAAAATAGGTTTACGTAAGTATGGGCTAGAGGGATGGTACAGTTAGCTTATGTGAGTGACGTCCCAGTGTCTAATTATTGGACTGTCCATCCTCTCTGCTATAACTTTCAGGATACTGTTAGTGCTAGCCCGGAGTCTGTATAGCGACGATGCGCATCTGTTGCGGAGGATAGCATGGAAATCGTCAACACGCGCGCCCGCAAACATGCCCGACGCACTACAGTACCGAGGCAACCCCAACAGCATCCTGAAAGCATTATTGTACTGGATGCGCAGAGCATTCCAGGATTTACGAGTATAGTCTACCCACAGGCTGCAGGTATAGAAACCTGTACAGTATGCTTGAAAGAGTGTTAGCTTAACACTGTTTGTACACCGTGCAAACCTGCGGGCCAGCATATTACTTCTGACTGCTAATGCTCTGCGCTCCCGTTCAATGTCCATGTCATCTTTCAGGTCGTCAGTGACGTAATGGCCCAGATACTTAAAAAAGTTAACTTTGTTAAGCAGCATGCCATTTAGTTTAAGGGGGGGCATTTCTATATCACGATACCTACCACGTGACCTAAACAGCATGTACTCACTCTTCTTCACATTATATACAAGTCCGTGACTAGAGGCATACGCTTCACAAATACCCAGCAGTTTTCTAATAATACATTATGTCCGAGGTGGAATTACGTATAGTTTCTTGTTAATTTAAGTTAATTTCTTGCACCTCCTGTGGTTGACTGGTAGAAAATGCTTATAGCATTAAGTCCGCCACATTGCCATTGTATTTTTTTACTTATGTGCAATAAACGTATTAATAATAATAATATAGGAAGGCTCGCAAAAATAGAGCTTGCGTGCGTGCGTGCGTGCGTGTGTGTATACAGTAGCATGAGAGTTACATTCTTACCTTGGGAAAGAGAGCCTCAAGTCTGCTCTGAGTTTCGTCAAGAGCTCACTCGGCGACCCGAACTGTCTGAGGCTCATCTCCTCTCCCATCTCCAGACAGGGGTTCCTGGAATATTTTAGAGTCACTATTAGACATGGAAAATTTCTCATTTTTCTTGATTTATTGCGTATTTGTGGGGTGTCGATGGGACAATGATTACTAAGACTGCGCTGTCTGACTGTCCGTTTATCTCATGAGCTGTAGGTATATAAAATCTGTTCAAATATTTACAAACTATACGCGGATTGCCCATAAAATTATAGAAAAAAGTAAGGGATTCCCCGTTAAATAAAAGTGAACACAATGATAGAATTGACATCTTACTTTTTGATCGTATGTAATACATCGATTTTTTATGTAGCCTCCATAAAATAGGTGTTCCACTGCAGGGTAAACCCTCCCCTCTTTTAGACCAAGATTTTCGATCATTTGCCACCTCTGACTACTCCGGCAAGTATTTGTCGAGATCATCCCGGCGCCATCGACTTCTCGGCTGACCCCGTTTGCGATGACCACCACGCGGTACCCCTCAGTGGCTAGTCTCGCCCACCTATTCGGGTGCATGTGGCTTACGTGGCCGCCCCAGTCCGTTTCAATTTGGCGGTCTGAACACCCACATCCACTGTGCGCGTTGTGGAGCGCAGTGTGGTATTCCGGACACGATCTATCCTCCGGACTCCCAATATACTGCGCTCCATCGCTCCTTGGCAAACCATGAGTTAAGAAACCAAGGCTGGAAGACGGCCGGTAGACTAAGCCGGTAGCCACTGAATTGCGGCCAAGAACGGGCGGACGGTCGGTGGGCAGACGGCATTATGAAGGTGGCTGGGAAATATTAGACGAGACTAGCAAATAACCAGATGAGTTGGCGTTAAGAGAAGAGGCCTATGCCCTACATTAGGCTCTCTTTATGGGCTGACTAATTAGAAAGAACGGTAGAAGGAAGTGGTCACCACAGCCACGATATATTTTGCCTATTTATGAAACAAACGCGTCCCTCTTCCTTATCCTCTCTAGCTCACCTGTAATCCTTGCTCCCAGGAGTGGGCAGGGTCCTCGCTTTTGCGTCTTGTGGTTCCAGTTCGGCGTATAGGCCACCGGCCACGGATTTTTTTCCCCATTTCCGGAGCGAGCTGGCGTAGTCTTCTGGGTTATAGATCGGGGGCCTCTGTTTGTCCTGTAAACAGATAGAGGCGATTTTGCTTTAATCCACATTAATTTAGCTGGCACCGGCTGGAAAGAAGTGGCAAAAACTGTCCGAGATGTCGACAACTTGCCTTCCTTTAGGCGCAATGGTATAGCTGACTTGGAACAAAAAAGTGTTATAAGGAATTCCTAAATGACAATATATTTTGAGGTGCGATCGTATATTTGTACATACCTATTAATGTTTGATGTGTGATTGAAATGTATAAAATAAAATGTAGGTATTTGACCGTTTTTCGGCACGCTTAATCGGTAATTTTGCTTTGAAACATATTGTATTATAATTACATCACTGTACACACATGTCATTTATGGCAATAAATAAATTGATTAATTGATAATTAACGTGTTTTAAGAATCGTACATTTTAGAGGTCACCCTTTAAAATATAGAGAATAGCGTGAGTAAAAATCACAATCAATTTACGACTCATAAGTCCAGATTACGAATGCTTATCTAATATGAGCATTTAATCTCTCTGTGAGTACACTACAAACTTTATAGCTCTCTAAAGTCAATCCAAATAATTTACCAGTCATTAAGAGCAGATAAATGTGTCATTAGATAATAACAGCGCATTAGAACATAAATTAGCATGTGGGAGAGCAAAGACTACTATCAGGAGATCAACAATAGGCGGAGTTTGACAAGAACTTGCACGAATCATCCAATGGCATTACACGGGTTTCAGTTGAAATCTAGACCTTATGTTAATGGCTGTAACACTATAGTTAGCTTAGAAGTTAACAGAAAAGTTACACCAATGGAGAAAGCAGACGATAAGATTTTTATATTTTCTTTCATATACTTACCCACTTACTTGCACTGTCATTATATGAGACAGAGAGACAGATAGAATATAATTTCTTATTCACCATTAAAAATTTAATAGATTACAGTGCAATTTGTAATATCTTTCACCTGGTTGTGGACTAAAGTGCTCTATCTATCTATCTACAATTGACGGCCTTATTACTAACAGTAATTTCCTCGAGACAATCATTGACGGAAAAGGCCAAAGGAGCTGAAAGACGGGTACTCGGTGTAACTAATGAACATAATTTAAAAAGAGTCAATATTAGTCATCATCATCATCAGCCATTTGACGCCCACTGCAGGACATAGGCCTCCTCGTGGTTTTTAAGCGGACGGTAAAATTACCCAGTTTAGAAAATATATTGAGTGCAGTAGCAATGGTAATAGTAGCTACTATAGTCCTATAGTGGGTATACCCTCTATAACCTTTAACAAGCTCCTACTGAAGATAACAATCAAAACTTAACGAAATGGACTGTGCGGAGATGTTATAAGATGTTTGACGGAATTATAGCTTGTAAGTTTAATTACGTATTCTTTGTAATATAAGAGGTTTAAAGGCTTTGGCGCAATTTTATATTTTGTTTTATATTTTGTGCGAAAGAGAAAGGTGATGCTTATCGTAACAAGCTAAGCTTGTTTTGACTGTAAATTGTTCTTATCTTTGTACCCTGTGCGTTTACCATGAGATGCTTAAAGTCGCTTACGAAACTTTGCCCTGCTTTGCTCAGTTTTTCAACACATAAGTACCTACTGTGTATTCAATGATTGTATATTACTCAGTGCAATTATGTTTTTTCTACTCTTTTACACATTTAAATAAATGAAAAGTTATTATTGACATAAAACAAAATTACCAGGTTTTACCAAGCAAAGTTTATTTACAACTTTGCTTGCACATAATGCTATATTTTTATGGTGGCCGAGTTGATATGCCGTCTCCAACAATGTTGCTAATATGCGCAAACACTTACATAACACACGTAAGCGGCATATATAAGTCCCACTGTAGGGCACAGGCCTTCTCTCCGGGAGAGAGCATGGGCTTAATCACCACGCGTGCCCACCGCGGATTGGCGACTTCAAGCGCTGAGGTATGTCAATCGGTCAAAGTCAAAGTTAATGGCTCAGGCACTCAGGTTTCCTCATGATGTTTTCCTTCACCGTTAGCGAGTGGTATTGCTACTATAACTTCGCAAATATACATAACTTAGAAAACAAAGTCATAGGTACATGCCTGCCCTGGGAATCGAACCCGGGTCTCTCGCTTCAGAGTCCAATTTTCTATTATACCCACTAGGCTACCACCGCCGGACAGTTAATGAAGTAACAATAAAATTGCGCGCCGCATTAGCAGAGCAGACTCTTTATTTTTATTTATTTATTTTATTAAGGACATTAATGGCGATTACTAATTTAATTACATAAATCCGCGTACCAAGCGCGAGAGTGCTTTTATTGGTGTGATATTACTTGCCCTATCAAGTAATATGTATTATGCCCGGGCATACTCACTCGGTGGCTCGCAGACTTTAATTTTACAACTCATGGCAACCAACCTGCTCTTAATTTCGGATGATTTATTCTCTAGATAAACACAATAGTTTTAGTCTTACAGAGGTATTTGCGAAATGTGGCGAAACTTAAATCATCATCATAGAAGGTGCGTACCATGATACGTTTTTATAGACTTGAAAGTCGAGCTGTAATGTTGTAGCTCTGAATGCTTTTCACACCTTGTTTTATGACTTGGAAACTTTTCAAACCGAGAGAATGCTTTGAAAAATTTTACGGCAGTTTTAGTGCAAGAAGCCACCACGTATCAGTATAGATCGACACAGATAAGCACAGAATGAATGGGACGAAATGAAATGAAACTAAAATTGTACAATGCCCGACAAATAACGTAACTGAAAGACTTAATTTAGCATGGACTTACTTTGGGTCTCATATTGGTGGCGTATTCTTCGGACTTTCGTTTGATCAAATAACAAATGAGTTAAAAAAATTTGCTCAGACGTGACCGGTTTACTAATGTATTGCCAAAAATCGTTTCCCAAAGTATTACTTCCCAAACTATTTTCCGCAAATTATCACTTGGCAAAAAAACATTTCTCAAAACAACTTAAAGCAAATAAACAGTTAGCAAAAGTTATTATGGTAAGTTATTGTTTACCAAATAAATACTTGGTCAAAATTAATTTTACCAAGCATTATTCAGTCAAAAGTATCGTTTGGCAATTTCGGTTAGTTTTCGGTCTTACATGTTCAACCTAACACGCTCCTACGCGCTCCGCTACGCTACGCGCTTCGTCGCACCTATATTTTTGTTGTTGCAAATAGAAATTATTAAAACTTTGTCATTTTGTCAATTATTTGCTATATAACACTTGCCAAAATAAAACGTTAGCATAATAAACGTTTGTCTTAATAAAACTTGACGCAGTAAAATTATGCGAAATGATAATATGACCAAATGAATAAAATGCGAAATGAAAACTTGCTAAAGTTTCATTTGGGAAATGAAACTGATGCCATAAGTTTATTGGGAAGTAAAATTTGGCGAAAAATACTTTGGCTAAACGGCGGTATCCCGACGTGACCACCGCGAAGTCGTTCCGACTGATCGGATTTTTGTTTGAGTTATCTGCCGGGCATTATACCTAGACGTCACGATAAGCCGTCGCTCTCTGCTGTTATGGTTCAATTATGATCAATTTAGTTATTACAACTGAATTGATCATAGTTTTATCCACCTTATTCATTCGTTAACCATCTATTATGAATACTATACTAAGAAAAAGGCTAAGTGCGAGTCGGACTCGTGCATGAAGGATTCCGTACCATTATCTATACAACATTTAAATATTTCAAGCGTCTACATGTTGCGGTTATTAATATCGAGCAAAAAACGGAAAAAAATCACGTTTTTTAAATATTTATTTTATTATGTTTTTAGTATTTGTTGTCATAGCAGCAACAGAAATACAAAATCAGTGAAAAATACAACTATCTAACTACCACGTTTCATGAAATACAGCCTGGTGACAGACGGACGGACGGACAGAAGAGTCTTAGTAAGACGGTCCCTTACCCTTTGGGTACGGAACCGTTTGCAAATGCCGTTTTCAAAACGATAACAAATAATACCGATAGAGTTAAAATTTACTACACTATCAACACAGTTTAAATAAGGTGTTCCTTATACTGTATATAATATATAAGCAGCCTATATATGTCCCACTGTAGGGCACAGGCCAGCATGGGCTTAATCACCACGCGCGCCCACCGCGGATTGGCGATTTCAAGCGCTGAGGTATGTGAATAGCTCAGACACCCAGGTTTCCTCACGATGTTTTCCTTCACGGTTAGCGAGTGATATTGCTACTATAACTTCACAAATGTACATAACTTAGAAGGAAAAGTCATAGGTACATGCCCGCACTGGGAATCGAACCTGGGTCTCCCGCTTCAGAGTCCAATATTCAACCCACTAGGCTACCACCGCTTATACTGTGCTATCAATAAATAACCCACTAGTTTCTCATTGCATCAACATGAGAATATACTATAACTTGTTCTTGTTTTTTCTTTAAATGTGTCAGAGAAATCGACTCTTCTTTAACTTAAGTATGGAACTTTGCTGCTCACTAAGCATTATCTAAATCAAATCGATAAGCAATAAATTACACAACGTTATGAGACTAATTAGAATAAGAAATCTCACTATTCACGAACGGTGATCATTATGTAACGATGTAATCTTTTCTTAGAATCATACTACATACCTACATACGATAAAAATATTAGTTCACACATTCAGATACAATCATGACCGACAAATCACATGCTCTCTTGGGCCCTGTGAAATATATGAACACGTAAAGAAAACGTGGCTTACCACGCGGGTGAAACGTAAAGTGTGAATAATATCAGGTTGTCAACTAGCCCATTAATTATCATAATGAAATCGAAAGTTGAGATAATCTGCGAACAAAGTGATACGACAAAATAACGGCTTAGCGTGCTTCCTACTTTTTCACAAATGACAGGCTGGTCACTCAACGAGGTCTGATTGACAGTCTCATGTCAAATCATCTGCTACAAACAAGCGAGCATGCAGAAAAACAAATATTGGATCTTCTCTCGAAATCTCATAATTTGGATAAGTTCTGCAAAGGAGCTCCTGATCTACCATGATAGGCTTTACGCAACTTCTCACCAACTATTCAAAGCGCCAGAGAATTGTAAGAATAGATCTGCTTGATGTCAAGTTCTTGAAGCATCTCTAATGCGTAAAAATCTCGTGTCACAGTGTTTTTTATCGAACTGTTCCGAAACGGCTTCACCGATTTTTATGTTTTTTTTTTTGTTTACATTTGGTTGGTCTGAGAATAGGTCGTAGGCTACTTAGTATGGCAAAACAACGTTTGCCGGATCAGCTAGTATCTCTGTAGTATCACTTTGGAACAAGCTACAGCTCATCAAATGCAATGCTATGTGGGCATTTCATCGACTTGGTTCTATCTGTTCCGAAATGCATTCAAGATAATAGGCATTTTCTTTAGTATACCGTGCATGTAATAAAGTGGGTAGGTACTTAGGTGGCTAATTCCTAAACTGCGGCAAATAGCTGAGTACTAAAATGTTACATCGTAACACTAGAAGGCTTTTATGGCAAAGCATAAAATTTGATAATCCTTTTAGCTTCGGACTTAATTAAAATGCAACGTAAACAGAATAATTATTTTCCTTGCATTTTATTATATCATTGAACGTATTTTACTGAGCTTATTTTCGAAGTTTAACCGTGTTTGATAATTTAATGTTCGCTCATGATAATACAATGTAACCAGTTATCTTAAGGGCTTCTATTATTAGCGCCTTCTTCGAAGTTACAATAAAATAAGTGTAAAGATCTCTTATCGAAAAAAATATTGTTTTTTTAAGAACACAATGTTATACGTATTGTTCTATGAAACGTATTCAATAAACAGTATAATTCATGCCAAGTGGCAAACGTTGATTTCTGCCCTCCCCTCTAGGACACAGTCCTAGAGGGGAGGGCAGAAAAATAAAATGAGCAAAAAAATTTAAGTAAGTGATAGATTCTGTTTGACATGTTTCAGAAATTTTACGCATTTATAAAAAAAAATTAAAATAATAAAAACAAAATATTCGTAAGATTAACGTTAAAGAGGTTGTCCGTTTCGTTATTTTATTTTTCCGTGGAGAAGAAATTGACAAAAAAACTTCACAAAATCTATATTTCAACATAACACTTATGTAACTAAGCCAGTTCTTAACAAAAGCTTATTCGTTTACTCGACTCTACTTTGCTCTCATACCATTTAAACCTTTCACATCCTATTCGAACATTACAGCATGACATTAATAAGGTTCTTCCTTCACACATGGCACCTCTATTATATTGTGTAAAGAATCAGATAGTGTGCCTAGTCAGTTGGATCACCCATCGCGTAAAGGAAGTATGCGCACAGAACAAATAAAACAGAGCTGACAGAGAGTGACATAATGGGCAAATTGCGTCAAAATCAAAATGGAGTGATATTGCTTTTACTCGTATTGATTACAAAAAATCAGAAAAAAAATAGCAGAATTATTTTTTTCCCAAAAAATGTGAGAAATCCAGTTAGGCTAATAATAAAAAACTTCTTAGATTTAGATTTTTCGTTGATTTTTTTAATACATCTACACCCTAGATGCATAAAAATATAATTTTACGAGATAACTTTTAACGCTACATACATTCTAAGGCGTTGCGTGCAAGGTAAACGTAAATAAAAAAATAACCATGTTTATTTATCTCTTAACATGTCCTCTTCTATTACATTAAAACATTTTTAAAGTTATCCATTGTCTTCCTTCTTTAAAGAAATTAATCTAAATACCGGCCAGTACTTAAAGAAAAAGAAAATACAAATTTTAAGAGAAAAAACTCTTCATTTGTCATCGAGCTATTTTTCTTCATTCTTCTTTTCCTTATATATTTTTTTCAGCCAGCATTCATTTTTCTAATGTATCAACCAACCAACAAAAATAAACACAGCGATGGCATAAATCGACGGCCTATTATTTAAAAGTGTACCAACCTCCTTAGTAAAAAGCTTGACTTAACCACTGTACATAGAACGTACCTACATAACAACTTTTTCCTCCATTTCTCTCTAAGGGAACGTTGCTCTAGTATTTTCTCACATTAAGCCGTGCCAAAGATAATTGTAGATTGTCACTAATTCCACAAATATTATATAGCTGCACAGAACGCCTGCCGAGTCGCCAGCTAAGTCTATTCAAGTCTTTATTCAAACAGAGTATAGGCGACTTTGTAACCGAAACATGTACAGGTTGAGAGTTATTTGGGTAGTAAGATTTTGGTCAAAAATTTATTATAGGTAATATATACGTCCCAATGAAGGGCATAAGCCTTCTCTCCGAGAATGAGTATAGGCTAAATCATACCCGGCCAGATATTTGCAGCCAAATAAAATACATACGTCGTCCCATATAAGTTGACTACTCGTGTAGTATAAACGGGTATTTGGCCGTACATTATTGACTACTAGCTGTTGCCCGCGACTTCGTTCGCGTGGTAATTTTAATGTGTATTTTCCGGGATAAAAATAGCATATGTGCTAATCCAGACTATAATCTATCTCTGTGCAAAATTTCATCTGGATCCGTTCAGCCGTTTTTGCGTGAAAGAGTAACAAACATCCACCCATACATAAAAACTTTCGCGTTTATAATATTAGTAAGTAAGGATGTTTTATTTATATGAAAATTGCAGTTAACGTTTCTAATTTACCAGAGACTTGAGAAAGAATATAACCTTCTGAATAATGATTGGTAGTCTCTAATAATTCTTTATTCCATTGTGCTATAGAGTTATGGAGAATTTGCGGTTTGTCTAATGAATTTAATGAACGGATTTGACATGTTGAAGACACGCGTAATTATAGACAGAGTGAGAAGCTTAGTGAAATTTGCGTTATGGATTATTGTTCACTTGTTCGGTTTGTTCACAGAGAACGGACATCATTCCGAGTTTGCTCGAAGGCATTGTACAGTCGACAGTAGGTCAATCTTTACATTTTGGTTCCAAAGGTCGCCCGTAACGTTACCGTGTAGAGTGCACGCGTGTAAAGGGTTCATGTACTGTAAAATGTAGGCTTTGTTTTACACTACCTCCCTACTTGTATTAAGTATTATGCCACGCGCCAAGGGTCTTTTTATATCGTGTCGTGTATATATTTTTTTAATAATTGCTCTTTTAGGATTTCTTTCATACTTGTCGAGTGCCAATATATCTCTATTACTAAGCCGGCAGTCTGTATGTCTGTATATCTACGAGTATCTTACCTTTAGAGAACTTTATCGTAGAAGGCGACTAAGGAAATACATTACCAGGAGACGGGCAGCAGCGTCTTCCTGAGATTCCAACGCCATTGCCGCCAACCCGCTTTAAGTGCGATCGCCAACCCGCCCGCCGAGCGTGGCGATTATGGCAAAACCCTTCATAGTTAGGAAAAGCATGAAGGAGGCCTATGTCCTGCAGTGGGCGTTGTTAAGCTAGGTTAGACGCTGGCTGCGCCATCACGGCGAGCTCGCGGCGTGCGACCCGCGTTTTGGATACTCAGTAGCAAAATGGATAACTCTACTGCGGCCTTTGTGACGCAGGAAACGAAAGCAGATACAAGTCAACGACGAATCTAGGAGGATTCATTATAAAGATCTGGATTTATATAATGATAGCCTCACATAATTTAGAAGTTAACGCCGAAAGGCCATCTTCTCGCCATGATCTCATTGAAATGTGTCTTTGTTATTTTAACTCTTAAAAAATTTATATAAAATATATAAAAATTTAAATAATATGTTTTAAGTTTTATTTTTGTGCCCAAAACGAACGTGTGCGTATGTTTTGGGAGGCAGTCAAGCTCTGAACCATAAACTTGTAATTTTATATTTTCTCCTGATTGTCACCGGTTGTACTCACTTAATAAATAAAATAAATAAGTAACCGACTGGTAGAGAGCGACTAGGTACTATGCGTCCCGTATAACGGGACGATTTTGAATTTTGAATTTTTTTAGTTATAAATAACGTTATATACATTGTACCAATGACGGTTGAACCTCTAAGCGATGCTACGTGAGCTTACATACATGTCCCCACTTGATATTACTCAAGTGGGGTGGGGCGGACTGTCGAACGCGATTGTACAAATTGATGATGAAATTGATGAAGATGAATAAATTAGATTCTTTTTGTTGCAGTGCTGAGGACAATTTAAAAACTTATTTATAGGCTAAAAAATCCACCCAAGCCGGGAGTTGAACCCGCGACCTCTAGCTCACCGTGTCAGCGCTCTCCCGCCTGAGCTAATGGTGGAATTTATAGCCTCTAAATAGGTTTTTTTTTTGTTGGATGAATAAATGTTTTGAATTTGGAATTTTTAAACCGCGGCGTCGTCGCAGCGTGCTTGCCGCGCAACCGCTGCGCAATCGCATCGCTTTCAAATCGCTTGCAAATGGTTAGTGTGATAGGACTCTAAATAAACTATTCACATGGTAACTACCATGAAGCTGGAAGCGTGACTCAAAATAGTTTTGCATCATTTTCAAAGTCTAGTCTCAAATTTTGGGGCCCTTATAAATGTTCCGATGAAATGACCGTTTATTTATATCAAAATCTATGTTACAAACATCAATCAATTTACGTAATAAATAAGTCAATTTCCAATTAATTTCCGTGCCAGTTGCATTCATAACGTTTCGATACAGCTGTAAAACTATTACTTTACCAATCAGTCGCACGCTCTCGATTTCGTTGCGTTATTGCTTTTTGCACAGTTTCCATCATGCGATACGTCCAATTTACCTTTCATGGGAAATGACCTCACGCGAATTCAATTTGAATATTGTTGCGCAACGTAATGTTACTGAGGAAATTAACCGAATTAATCTGGTTACAACCGGAATTAAACCTATTTCAATGCTGCTAAATTTGGTGACAAAGTCACTTAGGTACTTTTCATGGCAATAAAAATATGTACTTGTGAAATCAATACGAAAATGTTTTATTTATAGTAACACGAAAACTATGACTTAACGACTGTTATAAGTGAAACTAGGTGTTCATTTCAAAATCTAGATAATTTCAGATAATAAATAGACATAAAAACTCCAAAAATACACAAACAATTAACGATAATTAAAAAAAAAAACCGGCCAAGTGCGAGTCGGACTCGCGCACCGAGGGTTCCGTACAAACCTGCAAGGTTTACAAAGTTCGTTCATTGCGACAATCGAGTCATAACTATGGTATTTTTATTGCAAAACATGAGGAAAAAAGTAATAAGTTTATATTTATTAAAAAATATATATTTTGTAATGTAACTAAAAATTTAAGGTTTTCGGAATTTTTCCTTTATGTGTGCTATAAAACGTTGCTTCATGCCAAATTTCAAGATTCTAGGTCGACTGGAAGTACCCTTTAGGTTTTGATTCCCTTGCGAGTACTTGCGAGTTTCAAAATATGCAGCTTAAATTGCTGTTTCTTTTGATTGCGTTGACATAGAAGTTAGATTTTGTTACAGCTTAAAGGTATTATAGACCTGAGTATTTGGTATGAATTTCAATTTAATACCTTTACGCGTTTATGAGGAAATGGGTAGTAAGTTTAAAATTATTAAAAAAATATATATTATGTGATGTAACTAAAAATTTATGGTTTTCGTAATTTTTCCTTTATCTATGCTATAAGACGTTGCTTCGTACCAAATTTCAAGATTCTGAGTTCACGGGAAGCACCCTGTAGGTTTTGATTCCCTTGCAAGTGTCGAAAATTTGCGGCATAAACGGCTGTATCTTTTGATTGCGTTGGCTTCGAAGTTTGATTTTTTCACAGCTTCAAGGGACAGTAGACCTGAGTAATTGATATAAATTTCAGCTTCATACCTCCACGCGTTCCTGAGAAAAAGGGTCTTGACAGACGGACGGACGGACAGACGGACAACAAAGTGATCCTATAAGGGTTCCGTTTTTTCCTTTTGAGGTACGGAACCCTAAAAAGAACCAAGTGCGAGTCGGACTCGCGCACAAAGGGTTCCGTACCATTATCTACACAACATTTGAATATTTCAAGCGTCTGCCTGTTGCCGTTATTAATATCGAGCAAAAAATGGCAAAAAATCATGTTTGTTGTATGGGAGCCCCCCTCAAAGATTTATTTTAATCTGTTTTTAGTTTTTGTTTAGTGGCAACAGAAATCTGTGAAAATTTCAACTGTCTAGCTGTCCCGTCCATGAGATGCAGCCTAGTGACAGACAGACAGACAGACGGAAAGTGGAGTCTTAGTAATAGGCTCTTTTACCCTTTGGGTACGGAACCCTAAAAGTTTTTAGTTTAATATATTCTTAATGCATAAGTCGTCAAAGTGCCCGTGGGTGTGAATGACGAGGCACCCGCGAAAGATGGGTTAATAGGGAAAAGACCCAGCAGTGGGCAGAGGTGGACTGATGATGATGATGTAAGTATATTTAGGTTAAATGTTATTATAAAGCCATAATAAATTTTGAAACTCGTAAAGTATATAAAAATGCCTGAGCAGTGATATAGAAAGTTGATACAATAAGTTTTACTTTTGCTACAATAACTTTATTCGTGTTGTCGTAAAAAAAACATGCCTGTAGCACGGATCGCAGTTATAGCTTTGCCTTTTCATCATTATCTATCACTAACTGACTCGGCAAATGTTGTTTTTCCATATTAAAATAGCCTACGACCTGTCCTCAGAAGTTCCAAATATAAACAAAAAAAAAATCATACGAATCGGTGAAGCCGTTTCGGAGGAGTTCGATAAGAAACACTGTGGCACAAGATTTTTATGAATGAGTGAATGAATGAATGAATGTATGTATGAATGAATGAATGAATGAATGAATGAATGAATGAATAACAATTTATTGGCAAGAACAAAGATTTTTCACACGATTTAAGCCCACCGCGGATTGGAGATTTCAAGCGGTGAGGTATGTGAATGGCTCAGACACTCAGGTTTCCTCACGTTGTTTTTCTTTATGTTAGCGAATGGTGTTGCTACTATAACTTCACAAATGTACATAACTTGGAAGACAAAGTCATAGGTACATGTCCGCACTGGGAATCGAACCTAGGTCTCTCGCTTTCGAGTCCAATGTTCTACCCACTAGGCTCCTATACTATACTATACTATACTATCTTTAGCAAAATATTGTACTTAACTATTAGACGTTTTTCAAATACTCAGAAGCACATACGACAGAAGAGCATTTTTATTGCAAATTCACCCGTATAAGCGTACATCTAATCGTAGCTAAACTGTGTCGTCACGCGAACAGTGGAATTTCGCAAGTGTTGCTTTACAACTATACGCACCTGTCATTTTGACCTTTTTCTAAAAGACTGAATTAAATGCCACCAGAGATAAGTGTAATTAAACTGGGGAAGCGCCTATTACGTGACCAACATTTTGCGTCGTAAAACTTTATTCGTTGTGTCTGTAATGTCATAGTGGTTTTGGTTGCTCGTAAATGTGAAAGGTCATTAGTTGAATTTTTAGCTTACTACAAAGTTATAAAATCTATATTAAGATATTTTATAAATTAAAACATAACACTTACTTATAAATGTGTTTACAAAAATTTTAGTGCGTAAATGAGTTTTTTCCCGATATTACAAAATCTAAAGTGAAGTGTCAGTGAAGATATAAACATCTAACAATACCTCAGACTTCTAGATCGGTTCGAGCGTTTAAAAGTTATAGTGGAATACAAAACGAACAAAGAAAGATAAATAATAACAGAATAAAATATTGTATTTCCATTAACAGCACGATACACATAATACATTCACATATAACATGAATGAATCTTGAACAAAATGCTTTCTTTTTTGTTTGGACGCGTAAAAAGTGTTTACGTCACCCCAGGACAGCTTTTAAATTTGTTGTACATCAAAGATAAATTTTACGAACAAATACCTAGCAATAACTTATGCTATCAGTAAGTAATTTAATGATATTAGCTATGAATAAAGAAGCCCTAGAAGTATTGCTCGCTATTTACGTGGCAACAGTTTTTGGCGCTCGTTAGACAACCACTTTTTAAATAAACGTGTTAAAGTTAAATCGAGTCTTGAAATAAGAGCTCCATTATAATATTAAGGACAAAACAGTTCGTATTTCAAACTTATAAACATGAAATTTTATGCCATGTTTATTTGTAGTGGCTATAGTTTTTACTGTCTCTGGCTACGAGGAAAAAAATGTCAAAATAAAAAAGAAAAAAGTTCTCAAACTTCTTGGTGGAACCGCCAAGTCAAGAGGCTACCATTAACTTGTTGGTAGAAGATGCACTTGGGAAAAAAAGTGAAACGCACCACAGATTAGCATTTTAATGCAAAAACGGTCGGCCTCCTTTGAGTTCATGTTCAACATTGACGTTTATTTAAATCTGAATATTGAGATTAAAATACTTGTTACAGACTGAGTTGCGCTTATTGATGTTTTCTAGGCCTTATATCTTTGGGTTAATCCCAGTTTTATCGCTTGGCTATTTATATTTACTAACCTTACATACTTGTTTAAAATATAGGTACCTACAAAGTCGGTATTTTTAACGTACGGATATTAAGAACATTATTAGGTCGACTTACTGTTGACTGTACAAAGGATGATGGATATTTTTTAAGTGTTATATCTACATTTATTACTTAATATATGCAGCAACACTGGGCGCGTTCAGTGCATGGATGGGTCGCCGTCTATGCCTAACGCTAGTGGCATTTTTCCGAGCGGTTCCGTGCTTCGCAAGGCACGTTAAGCTGTTGGTGCCGGCTGCTGTCGATAGATGGCAGTCGTTAAGCCAAGTCAGAGGCCTTAGGGTGGCTTGACAACTTCTGACAGTAGACGAGCCACTAGTCTACAAGCCTCCACCAATCCGGACTTGGCCCCCGTGGTGGAGTATGGCCTATACCTTCCTCAGGGAAGAGACCCGTGCCCCTCGGTGGGGACACAATGGGTTGATGATGATATGCATGTATGGGGGGGATCCGCTGTCGACTATACTTTAAAACTTTAAAATTTAGTTTATTATTACCTAATACAATTTTTAATGAACGTTAAAAGAGTGCGATTCATTCGCCAACAAACTATAACTTAATACAAATTACACTCAAAATAAAACATGCACAATAAAAACACTAAAAAAATAAGCCACCCCGGGACAAATTCGACGCAAAGGTACCCACTACGCTGGCAGCGTTACCTCGCAACCTTGCACTGCAAGGGAGATTCTCTGCATAAGATAGGCCCCAGGGCGGCAGTCATAGCCACGGTCTCTCAAGCGGCGACCTATCAAATACATTTTTACATCTTAATCAAATACTTACAGCGAACTCTGCTTACCTACCATATAAATCCTGAATGAGTGAAATAATTAATTAGCAACTAAAAAATTATGAAGTGGGCGACTTCTTGTATTGGAGGTACATCGAATCGGTAAGCCAATGGAGTAGGTAAGTAAGAAAAAATATTATATGTTTTGGTAAATATTAAATTCATTATTGATTCTATGGGAACCTCATCTTGAGTACGTGGACTTGATATTTATATAGTACAATGTCAGATAACCTGAACAAAAATCCGAGCGGTCGGTATGAGTTAGCGATGGATACTTAAGAGCAAATTCTTCAAAATGATTTAGAGATTAATTAATTGATTAATTTGTTAATAAGACTAAACTAAAGCCTGAAGAATTCTAAGTTACAGTCCCTGTGGATTACTATCCAAGGGAGGGGATAGGACGTGATTGAATCAGTAATGAGGAGGTCCGCAGAAGAACCCGAGTTTCTAATATAGCTCGAAGAATTGCTCAGATGAAGTGGCAGTAGGCGGGGCACATAGCTTGGAGAAGTGATGGCCATTGGGGCGAAAATTTTCTGACCACCAGATGGTCTGACGACCTGGTTACGGTGGCGGGGAGTCGCTGGATGCGGGCGGTACAAGACGGGGAAGCTTGGAAAAACATGAGGGAGGCTTATGTCCTGCAGCGGGCGTCAAACGGCTGATGATGATGATGATCATATTTGAAGGTATGTAGGTTACTTACTTTAGATACCGGTTCCTCGCTCCACCCGGCGCAGCTCGCCATCCCTTCCACCAGCGTCAGTTCACTGCAACAAACAAAATTCCATCGTCAGCCAAAGTCATTGAGACTTTATGTTAGACTGTCATAATTTACTACATTAAATAATTTAGCTACAAAAACCGTAGCAAGTAATTTCGACTCAGCAATCATCTGCACAATGCCACAAATCCTTCAAGCCTTATCCAAACATTTGCATCGAACACGCAGCGCGTATGCAAATCGGCTGAAACTTTAATTCCCGGTGTTCAGTAAAATCTATTATTCGCAGACATGGCAGTACGATATTGTTGTAGAACAATAGACTGGGGTCTGTTGCTAAAGTCATGAAACTATAATGCTGTTCCGCAATTCACTGGTGATTTCATCTCCATTAAAAAAAAACAAGTGACTTGCCTACATATGATAGAACTAATGCTAATGCCGTGACAGTCTGTAACTCTGTACTCTTACTAAAGTTATCGTAAACTACTGTTTTGTCTATCTCTGTCTACTAACTCGAGAAATCATCTCTAACACTTAATACATGAGATTTAAATAGTCATGAAATGCCCCAGGGTGAACAGAAATACATGCGCAATGCTCCTTTAACCGCTGACTGAGAAGATTTTTAGTATGGAAAAATCAATGGGCCTAGCGAATAGGTTATAACCTATTAAAGTTAAAAAATAAAGCTGAACAGATTCAAATCTATTATAGTTTTAGTTTAGGCTTAAATTTTACAATGTCCCTACACCTATCTAGTGTGAGTGAAGGTGTCACTGGAGACAGTATACAGACATAAGCCTATATACGTCCCACTGTAGGGCACAGGCCTTCTCTCAGGGAGAGAGTATGGGCTTAATCACCACGCGTACGCACTGCGGGTTGGCGATTTCAAGTGCTGAGGTGTGGATAGCTCAGACACTCGGGTTTCCTCACGATGTTTTCCTTCACCGTTAGCGAGTGGTATTGCTACTATAACTTCACAAATGTACATAACTTAGAAAACCAAGTCATAAGTACATGCCTGCACTGGGCATCGAACATGGGTTTCTCGCTTCCGAGTCCGATGTTCTACCCACTAAGCTAGCACCGCTGTGGAGGCAGTATAGATAGATAGAATATTCTGTATTGTATGTACATCAGGAGTTCCATATGAGAATTAAACAATAATAAAGCACAGTACAATTGGCGACCTTATTACTTTAGTAATAATTTCTAGAAGTAATTTCTGTATAAATCATATCATTTCGTAGATCTCATATTTTTGCAACACAAATGTAGCATGACATTAAACTTTAAACAATAGAATACAGTGCTTCTAATTTGACTGCTGGACCATCCAATGAACCACTTAAGTATATAAAAACACACCACTAGCAAGTGGAGAAGGAAAACATAGGAATCTTGAATTCTTCTAGTATCGCTATTGTTACTATTGCATATCGTATTTCTTATATTTTTAATTAAAGGGGACCAATATTTTGGGTGTAAAGCGGAACAAATTAGTATTCCCACGTAGTTCCGTTACTCCCGGGGACACGACCCGCGGCACACGGCTACGCACGACCCGCCGATTTATTTCAATAAACCATTATTTTGCTGGGAAATTCAATGCAGAAGTTGATGCCACCGAGAAAATTGCAGGACTTAGGATAAGTAAGAATCCGCTTTTGTGGATAGGGAAAATTTTGACACTTATAACTTCCACACAGCACAATCACTTGTTCTGGTCCCAAACTAGGATGTCGGCGACAATTTGTCAATTGTTGCGGTGGCGCCGAAAAACTGACGTAAACTTTGCAAATAGAAAGTATAAATAAAATTTTAATGTTGGATCTACCTGGGAGTTTCACTGCGCGGTGGGCACGCGTGGTGATTAACCCCATGCTCTCTCCCTGAGAGAAGGTCTGTGCCCTACAGTGGGACGTATAAAGGCTGCTTATGTAACGGCTTGGTGCCCCTTTTTGCGCACATGGTTTCATTTTCTACACCTAGGTGTGAATTCTTCATTACTTGCATATGGATGCCTTAAAGGGCATAGACGATCAAATGCACCGTTGATGAAGCATTCATCAAGATGTAACGAATGAATACGAAAATATCAAAATTTTGTGAGAAACTGGAACCCACTCAAGGTGTATTCTGATTTCGATATCAATTTCACATTAACTCCTGAACTGCCCTCGCGGAATGGAACGTATAGGTGGCCCATACTAAGTTGAACACAGATCTGTGTCGCGGCAGACGAGTGGTAGGATAAAAAAACAATAAATGAAGATCCGTATCCAACTTGCCTGCTATGTATCATACTTGAAGCTTCTTCCAAAAGCCGCAAAAGGGTCCAATATAAGGAACTTCACGAAGGTTTTGGGACTTCACCCATTTTCTTTTGCGTACTGGACCAAAATAAATAACGTAGTTTCAAATAACTACTTAAAAAGAATCTAATATATAAAACTGTTTGTTATCGAACCCCTCCAAAAGGACTTCGCCGATTTTTATGATTTTTTTTGTGTATATTCGGTAGGTCTGAGAATAGGTCGTAGGCTAATTAATAGGTATGGCAAAACAACGTTTGCCCATTCAGCTCGTTTTTTTTACACAGTACCCTTTCCTTCCACATGCTTTCTTCCCTTGTGAATATTTTACTAACCAAATCAGCAGAATGAATATTTTCCGCGCGTTTTGCTGAGGTCCACAGCCGATTGTAAACACCCGAATCAGCAGACTGAATATTTTCCGCGCGTTTTGCCGAGGTCCACAGCCGATTGGAAACACCCGAAGACATTTGCAGTAAATCCCATTCGGCAGCAGTAGCCTCTGCAATTACTCCACACTGCACTGCTCTGATTACACCCCTTCACGGCACGTAAGCCGGGGGCTAGGCACTGTTACGGTACAATTTTACTACCAACACTTAGCAACGGCACCTGTACAAAGTATCCGTGTCTGACTAATGTTATAAATGTGAAAGTTTGGACTTCCCAGGCCATCGAATGTATGTGGAGAAATCACTCGTAAAAGGCTGAACAGATTTAGATGGTACTTTGCACCAGATAGAACCCTTATAATAATAAGCAGGGTACTTTTTGGTTATACGGTTTAGCTGACTCAGCTAAATCTAATATATGAAAATCTCATGTCACAGTGTTTGTTATCGAACTTCTCCGAAACGGCTTAACCGATTTTTATGATTTTTTTTTTGTATATTTGGTAGACCCGAGAATAGGTCGTAGATCATTTATTATGGCAAAACAAATTTTGCCAGGTCAGCTAGTTTTAATTTTTTTTTTGTAATAAAAACAACAAAAAATTACAAACAACCCAACTGCTCAGCATTATTTAGTATTAAGCAGGCGGGACCTGCTTAGGTACACGCAATGAGTCCCAGTGTTGAATTTAGTTCCTGTCTGCTTATTCTTGTTCATTATTTTTCGGGTGTACAATTCTATTCTACTGTATTCTACTGCTTCAACTGACCTGAAGTAGGTTGTGATTATTTGTGTAATTATGTAATTGATTTATATCCGTCCCAATTAAAATTTTAACGCCTCAAGATATATTCCGTTTTACTTATTACATAGCCATACTTACACACAAATAAAAATGCAGAATAATTCATAATAGCAATTCACCGAGCATACTGAAAGTAGAGCAAACGAATTATCTGACCGCCATCTCTATCGTTATCTATCAATTTCCGGCCATCGCCAGATCGCCACCCGCAGTGTTGAACACGATTATTAATATTATGAACTAGATCGCGCCGCGATTGTCGGCTCTGATCGCGATCCGAAGGTGATAATTAGTCGGTAGACAGCTCGATCGATGAAACTTTAAGAGCCTCCGTAGAGTAACACTAGAGCGTCACCAAGGGGAAGAAACTATATCTTTTTTTTACAGACTGTTTTTGCGGAAAGTGTCAGTACAATCTCTCAATTATGTCACTAGTGATTTTTAGGACCTATGGCTTAAGGCAAAAATACCTGAAATTAGACAGCATCAACGCCAAAACTGCCGTTTTTGGCAGTGATAATCACTATTGCCTGAGCTACATACATACCTCAGCGCTTGAAATCGCCAATCCGCGGTGGGCACGCGTCGTGATTAAGTCCATACTCTCTCCTTGAGAGAAGGCCTCTACCCTACAGTGGGACGCATATAGGCCGCTTATGCTTATGCTAATCACTATTGAATCAGATATTGTATGGAATCAGGCGTTACTTTGCCGAAATCCATAATAGCATTAAATGTAAAAATTACTTTGACGTCGGTAACGGTCACTTGTCAGTCGACCATCGGAGCCTGAGGATGCCTCGTGTTAGAGGCGAAACGCGTCGCAACGTATTTTTTCACACAAATATTGGTGTCGGTGGTGGTGTGTTTGTTTCTTGCTTCTGCTTGAAAAAGCGGGAGGGAGGGCGGTGCATTAACGAACCGCATGGTGCTTGTGGAATTTTGGCCGAATTTAGCATAGTAATTTTTCCGTTATAATACTATTGAATCAATCAATAGTGATTATCCACGACCGATGGGCATAGGAACATGATTGAGAGATTGTATTGACACTTGCAAACAAGGGTGTGTAAAAAAATACATATCGTTTTTCCTTGGTGGCGCTAGGAGCTTAAGTGGGTGCCCCACAAGGCGATTCTTATGCAACCGCTGTTTGATTTTAATTCACTAACGACGATCATCCTTAGTTAAGCAAAAAAACATATTATTGCTTCTCAACATTTATCAATTCAAAGTAACCTACATCGGATAGTTCGTTCCGAACCGCGTACGATCCGTTCGTTCGCAAATTTGTATGCAAGTCAACCTGCCTGTACACCGTTGACGTGTAGTGAACATAATAAAGCGAGCTATGAACAGAATCGAACCTGCACCGCTACGAGTATCGAGGGCGCCCGGAGCGCATTTGTCTACCAACTGTCGGGTCCCGCAAACTCGATTATTGTGCTGTTACGAACACGCGGGTGGATTCTCGTGCTTATTACAGTCTCTAAAAACTTTGACAGTTAATGGGTTTGTTTGTTTTAGGCACATCTCTGACCCGATCAGATATGAGACAATGGAGAAATTGCACAAAACAATGTTTTAATACAATCGGAGGGGGACATGTTAAAAGATAAATAAAGGTGGTAATATTTTTTCTCAGAAACCTATACCTTTCATAATGACACGTAACCTGTCGAAAAGTCTAGTCACGTGGTACAAAACACGTCATACAAATCGGACGCAAGCTATGACGTCACAACCAACACGTACCATATTATAATGTATGAAACGTTTATCAACATTGGAGTTATCTCGTAAAATAAGGTTTTTATGCATTTACACCCTTTTTCGAAAATGTTTAAAGTTTTAGAAAAAAAAAACGAAATCGAATGTGTTTTTTATTATTAGAGTAATTTGATTGAAAAATGCTTTTATGGTTTTATTTTTTCTTTACTTTTTCTGTCTTCTATGGTATCTTCTATGTCGTCAGTGGGCGGGACACATAGCACGCGGATCTGATGGCCGATGGGGCCGAAAAGTTCTCGAATGGACACCACAAATCGGCAAGCGCAGCGTAGGACGACCAGCCACAAGATAGACAGATGACCTCATCCAAGTGGCAGGAAGACGCTTCATGCAAGCCGGTTCCAACCGGTCGTTTTGGAATTCCATAGAGGAGGCCTATGTCTAGCAGTGGACTTCTTGTGGCTGAATGATGATAATGATGATGATGGTATAAAAGCAATGACACTTCAATCTGAGTTTGACGCAAGTGCTCCAAAAGAACTAAGTTTATTGTCATAGCCTGCAGGATGAGCACATTGAAGTGCCAGTAGGCTGGTGATATCTTCGGAAGAACCGTCTTATGGGATATTTTTTTATTATTTTTAAATGACTCGCCGTTGGGCGATTTTGATTCGCCGTTGAACGTTGGTTCGAGCATTTTGGACCAGCTCCCGGGATCGACGATCTGAGGTAGATTTAATATCCGCTGAATGAAGATGATCGAGGACAGAAAGATGTAGCAAGCCAATCCTCTCGATCTTCTGGAATATATTTTATTCATTTATTTATAAATATTGCGATATAATAGTTAGAATTAAAATTATAACTGAGAACCACGTATAAAACATCTGGTAGCATTCTCGTACATAACTATCTTGTTTATCTGATGGTGGAAAAAGTGACTGGAAAAGTGTCTCAGTTAAAAAAAAAACTAAATTAGTTTCATTATTTCATTACCATTCCAGGTATCTTACTTGATTAGGACTATTAACTCGCAGGATGCTCAAATTACTCTGAGTCGAGACAAATAAGCAAAAGAAGCATGAGCATTCCACGACATGACCGCTGTTACAGAATATGCCTGCAGGAATATCGTGCGTCCATACTCAACTTATCATTTGTTTTACTAACAACACTTCCAATTTGGCTTCTTGTTTTTATTACAACCCAATTGAAAATAACTCAGGGCTCCATGTTTGACATGAAGATTTATTTGATAATTAGAAGACAATCGATTTTTTTTAGAGTGTCTATAGTATTAGATTATGCTTTTTTAAAGTCTTATTTCGATCTTTTAGAAGCAAAATTTAAAATAACTAAACCAAATTTAAGAATGTTACTTACTGAACCGACTCTATTACATTTTAATACTAGACCTAGTTATAACTAGTCAGTTCTTTGTAAAGAATAATCCAGGTCAAATATTAATGAATCGACCGACTAGTAAAACTATTTAGAACTCGATATTCTTGAAAAAAAAGCTCACTGCGGATCATAATTTTACGGTCGTCATATGAGATATTTTAGATAAGATTAGATTAGATTAGAACACTTTATTGTACACACCAGAAATCAAAATACATTAAAATGCTACGGCTATTTTACTTTACGATCCATAATTACATACCCACTTCATCAACTTACATAAACCAAGTTTGCTCCAAATATCTGCTTATGAAGCTACGCATCTAATTTCCTGTTTGTATTCATAGTTCGTGGCCAGTATTTATTTATTGACATATTGAGTGTAACCTTAGGAAAACCATGGAGGGAGGCCTATGTCCTGCAGTGGGCGTCAAATGGCTGATGATGATGATGATGATTGAGTGTAATAGAGGAATCTGGTTTTATCCAGTCATATAGATTACGCAATGACGCAGATTAGCTAAAGGTTCTGCGTATTTTTTCTTAGTATGATTAGATCACACAGTATTCGAGAAGGTCCAGAAACAACAGAGCAGCGAGAAATTAAATTTTTGTACATTTTTTCCGCTTTGTAGTTATGCTAGGGTATCACTGCTTAACTTCGAAATATGGGAGTAAAGCAGTAATTATTTTCATTACCTATTTTAACAACAGAACGACAGATGAATTGTGAGACCTAGTTATTGGTAAGTACCGATATTTTTTCTTAACTTGCATTATTTTCGTACTGTGCAACATTCCCAAGCCCACGTCAAAGATGTGTTTGGGCAATATTGCCAAGCAAGTGAAAGGATAAAGACGAGTGAATGAGAGGTTATATTTTTGACTACATATTAAAAAAAGTAGTTCGCAAGAACTCTGTAGATGGCGCTGAACTGACTAAGTTACTGGCCGTGCATTCCAATTTGCGACCGTGAGCGATCATGGGCAAATCGGAACGCACTGCAGATTGAGTAAGAGAGTAAGAAATGTTTTATTTATGAACCATAACACCAGATAATAGTAGACAATATTAAATGCTCACGTATTCGCGTCTATGATATCCGTTCCGAAATGGACGTCAATGGATATTTCGATAACGTGAATGGATCAATTCGGAACGATATTTATTTGTGATGTGACAATGTCATAAATATGTAAGTTTCGTTTTATGATCTAAAAATTACATTCAAGTGAAATAATAAAAAAAATAATGTGACGTTCAGTTCCTTGCAGTAACTAACCAAGTTCAGCGCCATCTATGCAGCGACTGAGAATAATAAAAAAAAGAAAATCCCTCATTGGGCATATAATATCTTCATAGGTCCAATTCACTTTAATCCGACCATACTCGAGATGATCCTAGGTAGTAGTAACACCAACCTTCAATAATGTCATGCCAAACTCCGACATCTCAATATCAGCAGTTGCAATTCCCGGCAGCCTAAAGGGCCAACGGTACCACGCTCGGGTACCGTAAATACTGAGGTTTATTCCTTTGCCAATTGCTGCCTTATGATCGTAAGTTGAAGAGATACGGGTCGCTGATGGTATTTCACTGCGGGCTAAGTGGCTATTGCCCCTGGCTTCACATGCTTAGAGTTTTACTTGGCTATTCTGTCATCGGCAGGAAACTAGCTGGTACTTATGGCAATTGGCAAAACCTAACTTAGTGGACGGGAGCCCCTATGCCGTATCGATTGATAAATACATCGATTAGCATTTGATCGATGACGATAGGTTCGAAAGATCGAAAAAACGGTCAATCGATTCATTGAATCATCAAGATCGATGATTCAGTGAATCGAAAAAACGTACCCGTCCCTAAAAATGTTTCAAGCATTACATTATCTGTTATCGATATGTTGGTAGGAGTTGCCTCTAGACGTTATATTCAATTTTATTTCTGGGAATATACCTACGTACTGTTTACTTCAAACCATAGAAGTTTCGAAATAAATAACCGAGTAAATATATATCACAAATTTACATATATATGGATATTGGTATTGGTATTGGTGGCAAATTGGGTTTCCGCAACTCGACTGCTATTGAGCCTATTTTGCGTAAATATGCATACCACAAATCTGACAGCCAAAGAACTGCCCGGATTAACCCATAATTTACTTCACTGACCTATTTTGAAAACACATCAAAGCCACGATACTCAGTAATGTCCCGATGACTTTCTTTTTTAAATTACTAACCATTACCTATTGGCCAGGCTAACGTAAACCTCACTGGCCATAAAGTTGACTCACGGATAAAGTTCTTCCAAAATCGGCCTTAGTTGTCAAGTTTACCAATAATATCTGTGTTATTGGACGAGGTAATAATCTGATTGGTCTGCAGATTGCAGAAGTTAAGAAAGTGTGCTGATTATCCGGTCTCGCTTCACTGAGGGACGATATTGATTTGCATTCTGTTCCGTTGTGGACTAATTTAATTGTAACCGGCGGATTCAATGTCCTGCATAAGGTACGTGAGCTTGACGATGGAAAATATGAAAACAAAGAATCGGTGTCAGCCAATGACTGTGCAAGAAAGTTTTGATGCTGGATGTTTCGGATTCAGTTGGTTTGATGAGTCAACGCCGCATTGACACTGAGGTTTCCTCACGATGTTTTCCTTCACTGTCAGCGAGTGGTATTGCTAATACTTCACAACTTCACAAATGCACGTAACCGAGAAAACAAAGTCCGGGATTCGAACCCCCGACCTCCTGAATGATTACGTTTTACCGCTGCATTCCCACCGCTGCTTAATACCTAAGTACTTATTAATTGAAGCAAAATAAATAAGGACTATTTTACTTTAGTGAGGTCATGTCGTAAATTTTATTCCAGCCATTGTATTGTATTTGTTACATGTTGTTGCACGATACAAACTAGAATGCATTGTATGTTATGGGAAAGCCCTTGAGATGTTTCCAGGACAATTAGTATTTATTTGGAGGAATTAGTTTTGACTAGCACAATCGTTTTCCCACCTCAGTTAGCCGAAAGAGAATTTTTAGGGTTCCGTAGTCAACAAGGAACCGTCCATCTGTTTGTCTGTCTGTCCGCGGCTTAGCACAGAGACGACAAGTGGTAGGAAGCTGATATTTGGCATAGGTAGAATAAAATCTTTGTGTACCCCTACACTTAAATTAAGGATGCAATTTTCGTTGTTTTGTTCGTTTATAAATATTGTGATTGTAGTTAAATCATTTTTCGATTTAGTGATCCGTTCGCGATATATTAAGCTTTAAAGCGAAAAATTTCGTCAGAATCGGGCGTCCCTCAACACCCCTCCCCCCCCTTTTTGTGATTGTAATAATATGAGTAAACTTTTGATAAATGTGGTTTGAGGGTCTGATGCGTAATAAAATTACGGACATTTTAAATATAATTATTTTTGTTTTCATAAAAGTAGTTTCTAATAAAGAAAAGTGAAGAAAATTATTAATTTTGGAATCAAATATTTTCTATCAAAAACTTAGCAAAGGATAAGAAACATATGCCCTGAATGCTCGCCATTTTGTTGTCTATCGAACCCTCAGACCACACTTATCGAAAGTATACTCATTTTATCACAATCACAAAGAAAAATTAAATAGTGCGAGCGAGACAGAATGTTCGACTTAAGAACAACCTTCAGTCTTATCAATATAATAGGTTAGCCTCAGGTAACACTACACAGTCCATCCCAAACCAACAACCAGGAGAACATAATAACATGACAGTTCCCCTTATTTTAATCTGTGATTCACATCACACCGACCTTTCATCGTCAACCCCTTTTACCGCACTTATCTGCCTTCGTTGCTTGTAATAGAGTCTAAATTACATTAATTCGTCGGCAGTCTAAAGTTTAATACACACTTAGCTTGCAAGTCTTAATAATCGGCCATACTCCAGTGCTTGTACTTTGACAGAGAAACTCTACGTTCGATTCAAAGCATTATAGGTCTTATGTAATGGTGTTACAGGTGGCTGGTGTGTCATTGCTATGGTGGTAAAATCAACAAGCATGACGATCATTGCCATGTTCGTGAGAAGCCAACAATAGAATTGTACTGCTTGTATCAACATTGGAGTGTTGTAGGACATTAGTAGATTATACTCTATTTAGGGTTCCGTACCCAAAGGGGTAAGGGACCCTATTACTAAGACTCTACTGTCCGTCTGTCTGTCTGGCTTTCTGTCACCAGGCTGTATCTCATGAACCGTGATAGCTCGGCAGTTGAAATTTTCACAGATGATGTATTTCTGTTGCCGGTATAACAACAAATACTAAAAACAGAGTAAAATAAATATTTAAGGGGGGCTTCCATACAACAAACGTAATTTTTTTGCCGTTTTTTGCTCGATATTAATAACGGCAACAGGTAGACGCTTGAAATATTTACAGAATATTTTTCGCTTTAAAAATAAATAGTTAAATTAAAATAAAATAAATAAAGGTGCACTCCAGTTTGGTAGTGCAGTCTGGGCATACTAGGCGCTCGGGCCGCGGGAGTCTTCATTGAATGGGCGCCTTTTGTGAGAGTGTAGGTAAAAATATATACACCCTCCAAAATTGAGTGTCATTTCAATGACAAATGGAAAACAGAATAAAAGATAATTTGCAAAGTAAAAGTTGTCAGTGATAATGTCTCGTCAAAAATCCAAAACTAATCTAGAAATGGGTGACGTAATTTTAAATTTTGAGTTTAGAATGATAGGTAGGACACAATAAAGGAAATAACAAACATAGCGGTAAAAAGGTTTAGATCGTTACATTACTAACTGTAACGAAACACAGGTACAAATGCGGAAAATATCTTGAACAACGCACACTAGTCGTTTTTTGGGACTTTTTGGCGGTCTGAGCGTGGTGCAGGACGGGCAAGGATAGTTTCGGTGATGCGATTGGTTGATAAGTCCCCTTGCTACTCTTTCTCTCCTCCTTTGCGCGGATTTTTGCTCAAGATGTTTGCCAGCATCTGTACAATTGTTACTTGTAGAAGTCGACGTGCAGTCGTCCGTAGAAGACATCGTAAAAACTATATTCCGTACCTGAAATAAAGAGAATGATATTGTTATTAAATTTTTCGGTGTTCAAAACGAAGTGAAATACATCACCTACCAAGAGAGTTCTGAACAAATTTTTACCGCGGACACCAGGAACCTGTTTCATAGAACTACAATTTAATGTACAATTCGATGTACATTGCAAATTCGATCAGCCAACAGATCCACAAGTAGACTCTGCAACGCAATGTACCTCGAAAAACGAATAATAAACAACGAATTGTAGTTTTATGAAACTCTGTTAGTCATAACCACTATCAACAATGCTATCGGATCTATAGGTTTAATTTAATTCAGCGTTGGTTTAAATGTAAACGTATTTTTCTTAAAGTCGGTTTCTTTCAGCATCGTGGCAAGTGGCAGTCCCTGGTGTAGTAAACTACCCCTCTGGGATACAGGCCTGTGTTTATGTTATGTTATTTCGTTTTTTTTTTATAAAAGAAGTTTATGCTTCTAAATGGATAGTTTATAGTTACCATAGTTAAACCAAACTTAACGGACACAATAAACACGCCTGACGTCACAATTTATATTAATAAACCAGAGACAATTTTCAAACAAAAAACAAAAGCAACTCGCGGTTTCCTTTACTATTACTCGTTATTAAAAGATATACCACACTCGGTTGGCGCACAATTTAACGTAAAAACTGGGGACCTAATACCAGTACTATTTACACCGACTGGTGAGCTCAAGTGATGGTCCGTTGAAAATGCGAAATAATGATATCGAAGAAGAGCCGCGCGCGACACTTTCGCTTCCAAGGTGTAGACAGCGTGACGGGACTGCTGTTTCCTACGAAAAAGTGACGGGACTGCTGTTACTTTAAATTTTTTGCACATTGATATTTCGAAAAATAATCAGGAAAATAGCGGATAGTCTAATGCAACCAATTTTTTTTGTATATAAGTTAGGTTGCCAAAAGTAGCATACTCTTAATGCTTAATACAAAGATATTCTGGTATTCAAATAATGTTAACGGGGACGATTGTATCTTGTTTAGTGTAATTTAAGTTGAAAACTTTGTTAATTAATTAAAAACGTGTTTTGAAAAAATTAAATGTGGAGTTTATTTGTTAGCTTCTTCTCCACATGATCTATTATTTGTGAACGTAACAGCTTTGTCGTCCATTAAGTACACATTTTATTTTTATAATGAACAAAATTTTTGAGTTTTTCCCTCCTAAACATCACACATCATAAATTCGATTAGCATAAATAGATGATAGTAAATAGGATTTGGTATTCTTTTATGACTTGCAAAGCTCATACACAGTTAAGGGGTCTTATCAAGATTGTTTATCTATTGTAATGTGCCTATATTATATTATAAATTAAATTATCTTAATTTCTATTCACAATTGTGATTAAATCCGTCGATAGAATTCTTTGCAAGGCGCATGGACATCACTATTCACTTAAAAAAGCTTTGAGTGAGTATTGCAAAATCGAGATTTTGTTAACGATAACGCCAGAATAGTAATTTTAATTATGAATTAGAGGACGCGTTTTCTGCGAAGATAATTTTGTCCGATAACCCTCAGCATAGAAGCTTGAAAATCTTCTGAGATTCGTTATCTGAGCAAAAGATTAGTTCGGGAGATGTGATGTAAAGATGAAGTCAACTCGTACAACAATATCTCTTAAACTTTTTAAGCACTAGGTATTGCCCTTAGCTGTGACAGGAAGAAACAAGGCTTTGGAGCCATAACGAATGGAATTAATAGTTCGTCTAGCAATGTCTATTGTTATTATAGTTTATTCTATCTTATCGGAATAAGATCCCTGAAGATATAATAAGCTTGCCTGAAGCCCGGTTCAAAAAAATGTGTAAAGCGCACTTTGCGCCAAAAGGGCTACGGATTAAGGATTATTTAGATAATAAAGATGTGTGGAATTAAAGCTAGGTTTTAGAAGATATGACATGTAAACTCTGTTAATAAAGAAGTATGTTTGAAAAGACTAAGTTTGGAGTTTTTTGTCCGTTTTTCCTCCAAATGATCAAGATTTTTAAACGGACACCTAGTTTTAATTGTAACGTTCAATAAGTCACAGTTTCTGTGTTACTTTGAATAAAGTTTTTTGACTTTTACTGTGACTTTATTTATCTATAATCTTAATTATTTGTAAATGACAAATTTTAATTTAATTTGCTTTCTAATCTTCATACCGTTTTTTTATTATTGTCTTGAAATACTTTTATAGCCTTTTTCATGACTAACAATAATATGTAACAGCAATTTTTCTTTATATGCAAACCACCTTCTAGTAAAACATATTGTTATTGTTATATTTAAGAATTCATATCTATCATCAATATCACAGGTTTATGCGAATAAATGAATCTTACGCCCTCAAAAACTCGACATAATCTCGGTACATCACTAGATTTGAAACAAACTATGCCAGATGGCTTAAAGTAATTATAGCTCATACCAAAAGGTCACGCGTTAGCTTCTTCTCAATTAAAACTCCATAGCTGAGATTTATTTCCGCTACAACAGAGATAACCTGAACATTGTAAAGGTGGTACAATCAGATATTTGCTTAGAGGCAGTACCTAGTCATACAGTCGACAGCACGTTGAAACGCATTCTACTAATCCATGTCATAAGAGGTGACATTTGTGAAGTTGTAGTATTAGCAATTTCACTCGCCAAGGTGAAGGGAAACATCATAAAGAAACCCGAGTAACTTAGGTGTTCACTGGTTGAAATTGCCAATCCGTGCTGGGCACGCGTGATAATTAAGAACATAGGTACTCTCTCTATGAGATAAGGCTCTGTGGCTAAGTGCCCTGCAGTGGGACGTATAAACGCTACATAAAAAAGAGGTGACACTGCAACAAAGTAAGTATGATGTGAAGATTGACCTGCTGTTGACTGTACATGTGTGTGGTTGTGTATGGCTAATAGTGCCCGGCAGACAATTTGAACAAAAATTCGCTTGTTCAGGATAAGTTCGTGATGGACGCGTAAGAAAAAAATTATTTTTAATCACTTGTTAATTAGGTTCCTACTCGATTACATTAAAGTCCGAAGAGTTCTGAGTCACATCCGAAATATGTACGTGCGAAGTTAAAGTAATTTGGTCAAGCTATTTATTGTGTGTCAAAACCTTAGTACCTACAATTGAAAATATCTATAAACTTAATAAATATTACAATACCGGCTTATTTTATTTTCAGCTCACTTTCCGAAAACTATTCATTCTAAGCACAATATTATTTTATGTTGAGTCGATAAACAAAGAAATAGAAGATAATCCGTTTCGAAGAACTTTTAACCCCTATCTATCGTTCGATCAATGTAACACTATGAATAATACATTAAGCTCGCTTTAACTTTTACTTTCATATTTTATGTCTCGCTTCTTGTGTGCAATAAAGAATATTCTTATCTTATCTTATCTCGCATTCCTTAACATCCATGTGAGGCAAAAAATTACACTGCAAGTGTAAACACGACTTTATGTCTCTGCAAATGGAAATTCCTTTAAACACATTGACATAGTGAACTGAAAACACCGTAGAGAAGGTGCAGTCACTTTGTAACAACACAAAACATTTGAAAGTCAAAGTGAACTAAATTGATTGCCAAAAACACACTTTATACATAAATATAGACATAAGCTTACATAATTAAAACGTATTTATTTTAAAATATATTATAAGAAATTACAACATAAAGGTGCTGTTTTCTGGTATGTACAACAAGAAATATTAGAGTGTTGAACGAAGAAAACTATCATAGGATGGTTTTACGATACCGTAACTTTTTTTCTTAAAACGGCTGGTCAAGGCCGAAGTAAATCTATGAAACTAGTTGTTAAAACTACAAACCGTAGTAGCAATACCATCAGTAGCATCGTGAGGAAACCCGAGGCTTGGTTCTAGCTCCGGGCACTGACTGAAAATCAGCGCTGAAGGCTTGACCCTCAGCATACTGCTGAGTCAGTTGCCATTTATAGCAGCAGTGACACGCCGTGACCTTTCGTTTTCCTTTCTTTTTTATAACATTTCTGTTGAAATATTTTCTTTGCTGTTTTTTTGTCTTGTTATTGTGGCGTGTGCACTGCTTTTATAATAAATGTTTTTTCTTCTTCTTCTTCTTCTGGTTGGCTCCACACGTATTGACTTGTCTTTCCCACAGGATAGGTCGACTAAGCTGTCAGGATATCGGTCACATACCATATCGATATTTCACTGACATACAGACTAAATCACTGATACAAAGAAAATATGTGTTTCAAAATTATTTTCTTTGTTTTGCGTTTCAATAATATTTACATCTCTGCTATGCAATTTTATCCCCCAGAATACTTTTTAGTAGATTTGCTTTAATTTTAATAAGAAAATAAAATACATACCTATTTGAATATATACTTAAAACGTAGCTACTTTTAAAACAACAATAAAAATGGCCGCCACCATCCAGAAATCCAAGCATCCAATGATGATGACTCTATGATCAGAGAGTTCGACTGTTCGACGCAAGTTCAACGGTTCCTGCGCTTCTCTCACTCTCTTTTTCTATTGGTGAACCATGGTATAGTTTTACTTATCGTCAATCGCGTTTAGGTGGCGCTAGGGACGCAAAATAACTCAGAAGCTCGATAAATTTATTGTATACTCGGCGATTTCTTGAGGAATCCTGTGAAATTAAACTCAAGTTATGTATTAGTGAATGTAATACAAATTTAATAAAGAAGTATATCTGTGAATGTATTTTGAAGTAATTGTGGCGACAAGTCCTACGAGATGTGATTTACATACAATTGTTTGTAGAGTGATGAATATTAGCTATATGAAACATAAGGCAAAAATTAGTGACAATTGTAAGTTTATTACGAATTGTAGCTTTATGAAACAGGGCCCAGGTCAACCAGCAGCCCGATGACATAGTGATAACTTATTCTATACCAAATTATTGCAACAGCGTCTAGTGACAACTACAACCTACCCCGTTGGGGCATCTAATACTGTACCACCTTTGGAACGAGAAATTCGAAACAGTTATAGCCATAATAATATTATTGTGTACGGTTTACCAACAGACCTCACCAGCAGCTAACTTAAGGCAGCCCTTATTGCTTACTGAATTGGTGCGGTTATGGAATAAATTTAGTGTTTTGTTTTTGGTACATAACCTATGGTGGTTACGGAAGGTTTAGTTTGAACTCGCGTACGAAAGTTTCCGTACTATTTATAGTATACTATACATTTGAATATTTCAAGAGTCTACCTGTCCTGTTGCCGTTATTAATATCCAGCAAAAAACGGTAAAAAAAATCACGTTTGTTTTATGTGAGCCCCACTTAAATATTTATTTTATTCGGTTTTTACTATTTTTTGTTATAGAGAAAACAGAAATACATCATCTGTGACATTTTCAACTGTCTAGCTATCACGGTTCATGAGATAGAGCCTGGTGACAGACAGAGACACAGGCGGACAGTGGAGTTATAGTAATAGGGTCCCTTACCCTTTACGTGCGGAACCCTAAAACGGATTAGCCTATCAAATGAGACAGTGACGGAGTAAATTAAATTTTGGTACCAGCAAAATTAATTTATGTATTAAATTTTTTTCCATTAGACCGGATTTTTTTCAATAGTCAGATAAAACTTCACTGGAGAATAAAACTGATGTTGTCACTGTCTTATCGTATGCTTTAGACAGTGATAGCATGCAATTTTCTTCTCCAGATAAGTTTTATCTGACTATTAAAAAATGGCCCTAAATTGTAAATGTTATCTTCAACATATCAATGTAGGGTACCGCGGGCACTGACTGAAATGAAAATCAGTTCACACCCTCAGCACAATGCTGAGTCAGTCGTAGTCGCCTTTTGTAGCAACTGACTGAATAAAAATTTTCCTCTCGGTCACACAATAGAGACGACAACATTGTATGAGCGAGAGGCAAATCGTTGTCCAGACCATTTCTTTTATTAAGCCTTATAGACGCACTTACGTTACGTTACTACATTTGTGAATTTGTAGTAGCAATAGATTAGATTAGATTATATTCATAATCTTTATTGCACACCATACATTATAAAGATACATAAAAAATCCATACCACTCACTGATTGTGAAGAAAAACATCGTGAGTAAACCTGAGTGTCTGAGGTGTTCATATGACTCAGTGGTTAAAATTGCCAATCCACCGTGGGCACAGGTGGTAATTAAGCCCACACTCTCACTCTGAGAGAAGGCCGGTGCCCTACCGGTGGGACGTAAAAAGGCTGCATTATTTATAAACACACTTTATTTGACATATTTGATTTTTCTGTGATTTAATTCTTTCATATATAAATGTATTTCTTTAACTTAGTGTACTAAAAACACCCAAGTATAGTCTGGACTCGTGTGTACCTACTAATTTCCGTACCAACATGCACTAGGACATTATAATATTATCAACAAACATCTACTTAGAATAGATAGATATATCAAAAGGAAAACTCTAAGGTATCTGGGCGATATTCACAATAACTACAAAAAAAGTATAGCTTTAGTTACCCTAGATATTGTAACAGTGACGCTAAAACGCTTTTCCTATTGGCATTAAGGGTAATGACTGGTGTTAGCCCAGTTTTTCATGTGGTCAGGCGATAGGTTTCAAATTGGTAAAGCGACAATTATGGGAGTGATCTTGTCGATGTCATGACAAGTCATTAAATGAGACGCGTACATTGATAGGTGATCCAATGTTTATTAACGAAGGGCTGTATTACTTGGTATTACTTAAACTCTCTTACCTTATTTTTTTTTCTTTTATTTTATAAAGAATTAACAAAAATTACTTAAATAGAAAACATTTTGTTAACTCCTAAACATTCCTCACCGATAGATAAAAGCTTAATGATCTTAATAAATGACAAACTTAAAACAAATAGCGTGCAAGAACCTTCACTGAAGTTATTGGTTTGTTCGAAAGTAAGAACTCTGTATCAAATTAATACGGCACATGGAGTTGCATTCACTCGTGAGTCATCGCTTTAAATACGTCCTTTATTCACTAATTGCATAAAATACTATTTAAGCCCGATTTTCTCGAAATCAACAAACAACACTTTCCAAACTAAATTATTTAACACCTACCTATTACAAGTATTTTTATCAACATCAGGTACTCCAATTCCACATTGAAAAAAACTCAATTTCATGGTTCACTTTGTTGACATTTCAATATGGATTGCATAGCCGATTAGCCAACAGATTAAGAAGTAGGAAGGCAATGCAGTGTACATCGAATTGTAATAATAAACTATGGATGCAGTTTTATGAAACGGGGCTGTGAATGAGTTAGAAATCTTGTCGGGCCGACGATCTGAGGCAGATTGCTGGCAGCGGCTGGATGAGCATGGCTGAGAACGGAAAGAAGCGGCGTGCCTTGGGAGAGCCCTATGTCCAGCAGCGGCCAAATCCAGACTGGTTGGTGAGTTTGATCACTGAGCAAAAAAGGATTAACAACTTCAGCAAGATGAGCTGCTGGCATTGACTATTTGTATGATTTTACCGCAACAGAACTGTAGGAACGGTTCCACCTTTCCTTGCCGCGGGGCCTGAGTATCTGCATAACATCGGATTCCCATCTAATACCATCGGTTTTCATTCTCGCAACGGGATCCTCGCCTCATCACCGCCTTGTCCCTAACGGGCAGAGCGTGTTAACTCGAGATAAATCGACGTCAGGTGCATACGAGCGCCCTTGCTTCATCCATCATGTTAGATGTAAAAGAGTCTATACATACATGCCTTTTATTACGAAAATCGCACCGGATTCGGATAAAACGTTTAGTTTCGGTATAAATCGGGTTAGCTCGTTTTTAGCACTGTGTTTGACAATTATATGACGACTCTTACCCCCAGTTTCTCGTACACTAACACGCTGTTAATCTACTGTTAACAGATGTCAATTGACCAAAGTGCATACAAAAAACACCACTGACAGCTGTTAACAGTAGATTAACAGCTTGTTAGTGTAGGAGAAACCGGGGGTTATAGGAATAGCGCCCTCGAACTATTATCGAATGAAAAGGAAAACTAAGGTGTACAATGATGGAGTGGAGTAATGTTAGTAGAATAATAGGATGTTGTCATGATAGTTGTCATTTGACACTATTTTGCAGATTTCTAATCAGTTGCACTGCAATGCCATTGTAATAATCCATGCGAATTGAATCCGCACCTCACGCGAAGGAATTCGTATCGCGCGAGGAGCCAGGTTAAATTGTACGGGTTTATGACACTAAAATGGTTATATTTTATATATTTAGGAAAACCCGTAGCTAGTACACTAATACAATATATAAATATAAAACATAAAGGGGTTTAAGGTAAGTGCCTAGCCTATTAAGGTTGCCACAGCATGCGCCTTTGCTAGTGTTTAAGTTAACACAAATTTTACGTAAAATTATATAAATCTATAATTAAACTATATAAATGGTTGGACGGGTTCATACAATTGTAATGCGATTGGTTAGCAGACTACAAATAAAACAACTGTTGCCGTATGTACTAACATTATTCTGTGGTACATTTCCTATCTATCTTTCCTAGGTATCTTTCGACAAATCCTGTGCCCAGCACGGGCAGCATGACGACTCGAGTCGCGCGCATTTTAACGTCAAATGTTGGGACTTTCCAGTACATTATTTGTTAACTTCTGACATTTCAGCGCCACAAAATCGTACTACCCGTGCAGGGGGACTTGAAAACTTTATGTTTATAACCTAAAACGAACAGATGTACGACGATCCGCCAAAACAACTTTTTCAACATTTTTGGGCGCCTTGAGCGCGAGTCGTCATTAGTGGATGTTCTACCCCTCTTAAACTCAGCACACCAACGCGCAACCGTAGAATAAGGAGGAGCATGAATCCCTAACGTATCTTGCAAGTCTTGATTAATTTGTTCCGTGGTAATTTTTTTCAAACACAATATTTATTTACCGTGCGAACTTCTTTTTTCGCCATTTTCGATTACTCGTTGCGACAGAACGCATGATTGAAAAAACAAAAGAGCATATTTTTTTATTTTATTATGTCGACAAATGAGTGGGCTATGCCTGCCAGTATTTTCTTTTTCTCGATTCAAGGAGTTTATAAGCTCGTCGTATAAGCAGCCTATATACGTCCCACTGTAGTAGGGCACAGGCCTTCTCTCAGAGAGATAGTATGGGCTTAATCACCACGCGTGCCCACCGCGGGTTGGCGATTGCAAGTGCTGAGGTATGCGAATAACTCAGACACTCAGGTTTCCTCACGATGTTTTCCTTCACACTTAGCGAGTGGAATTGCTACTATAACTTCACATATGTACATAACTTAGAAAACAAAGTCATAGGTACAAACCCGCACTGGGAATCGAACCTACGTCTCTCGCTTCCGAGACACTAGAGAGCTGTGGTAGCCTAGTGGGTGTAATTACATAAACTGTTAGTTTTCATGTGCGTGCTTCTGTGGCAATGTAAAAAAATGTTTTATTTCTATCTTTGTTCTAATAATCCCGATTACACCCGTTCAATATACAATAATGTGTGAGCACACGCAGAAGTTGATGTGCTACAATACTCTCGGCTTAATGTTTTACGCGTGTTAAAAGTTAATTTTTATTTTAATTTAGATTTCCATGGATAAGTGTCTCGCGTAATAGCCGATGCGGGCTATGATGGGCTTAAGATATAAAAGGTGTCTGTGGTCTAGTCCCTTTTTAGCTCGGGGCTGGGAAAAAAGGCTCTAGATTCTTAGGGTTCCCAACCCAAAGGGTAAGGGATCCTATTACTAAGACTCCACTGTTTGTCTGTCACCAGGTTGCATCTCATGAACCGGGATAGCTAGACAGTTGAAATTTTTACAGATGATGTATTTATATTGCCGCTATAACAAGAAACACTAAAAACAGAATAAAATAAATATTTAAGTGTGGCTCCCATACAACAAACGTGATTTTTTTGCCGTTTTTTGCTCGATATTAATAATGGCAACGGTCTAGCCGTTACCGTTATCAATATTGAAATTTTCACAGAATATTTATTGTATTTTCACTTCAAAAATAAACAATGAAATTAAAATAAAACAAATATTTAAGGGGGCTCCCATACAACACAGCTGATTTTGTGGCCGTTTTTGCTCGATATTAATAACGGCAACAGGTAGGCGCTTGAAATATTCCAATATTATATAGATAATGGTACGGAACCAACTCGCACTTGGCCGGTTTTTAGATCTGTTGGGAACAAAAAAGACAATGCAGCGCATTGGCGGTGACTTTTTAATAAGCCCTGCAGTTGTGTACATGGTGTAATAAATTCCTCACTAATAGGGGTTGTCAGAAATTAGTAATCGAAAATTTACTTTAACTAAAAAAAATTGCATTCTGTTAAATATCAATAGGTATAGGTACAATGTCAGCCGCTGTCTTTGGGTCGATTTATAGCGGAGAAAAAAGCAGCGAAAAAAACTCCACTCTGACCGTCTTTTTTCAAATCAATTGACAGACAATACAAATAACATACTTTTCACCTCACTAGCTCGTAAAAGCTCTGTTTATCATTCGAAATCTGCGTGGAAAATCGCACTTTATCCGCTAGCGTGGAAAGTGTTTTTAAAATTCGAATATTTTTATTCAATAAAGGTTTCGTACAATAAATTACATATATATATAGAACCTCATTGGTTTCGTAATAGTTTATATTCTCTGCAGCCAGTCCATTGATGATTGAAATGCAAATACTTATTTCATGTCATGCGCCAGCCTCATTTAAAGAATCGCACTGGCCGGCAAGAAAATTTGATTTAAAAAAAAAATTAACTTTCAATATTACCAATTGTAGTAATTTTACCGCACTAGTGCGATAATGAGCACTTTACGTGCCTATGTCGAAACTTCAAAGGGCCATATGTACTATAAAACGTTGTACGATACACGTGCGAATAGGTAATTCGTAACTCGTGTCGATTTAAAACACTCCCTTTGATCGTGTTTTAATTTATCGCCACTCGTTGCGAATTTCCTACTTTTCGCACTAGTATCGTAATGTACTATTGTGGAAAATTTGAAACGGTGAATAGATTATCAACTGTACTAAAGTTATACTACTGGCGGCAGTAACATAATATTTGATACATACTTTGACCAAATAGGTTGGCTCTACACGTATTGACTTGACGATGTCTCCCCCAGGGGGTCGACCAGGGGAGACACGGGTCCCAAAGGGTCTTTCCTGTGGGCTAGGCCGACTACGCTGTCTTTATTATTTTTTTTTTTATTTTACTTAGGACACAAACAGTCAAACAGGAAAAAATAAAAAGTATATGTACAAGATGGTATAAGTGCTGGGCAAGTCTACTCCATCTAAAAAACAATGTCCCGGGCACTGCAGCGTCCGAGTGGTCCTTTCACCCATCTAGTATGAGTGAAGGTGCCACTGGACGCTGTATTAATCATCTCATTACGTAGATGCAAAGTCCAATTATTATTATAAATCACTAAAAATACTATATCAAACACACTTTACGCATTGTGTTCATGTAAATAATAAGAACACAATAAACCTTGCCACCACCACTCCTTCCTTACCCGAGTGGTAACTGTTCACAGTTTCACGTAAACATCGTGAGAAAACCTGAGTTTCTGAGTTGTTCACTTACGTTAGCGCTTGAAATTACCAGTCCGGTGGTTACGCGTGGTAATTAAGTCCATACTCTCTCTCTCTCTCTGGGACAAGGCCTGTGCCCTGCAGTGCGACGTATATAAGCTACATAAAAACCTTGCTTTATTCATTCTTCCCATAGAACCGAGAGCAAAGGCAATAACTCAACTCTTCTCATAATAACCCGGTCATAAGTAGCAGCGGAGCTTCGCAACTTGTCTCTAAACGGCTGGCTAACTAAGAAACTCAGTAGCGAATAGTAAGTAGGGTTACCATATGCCAGAATTTGTACTGAACTGTGAGGATTTTTAGACACCTGTCCGAATTAAGGTCAGATTTTAAGTTATTTCTGTGCCTCCTGTGATAAGTAATATAAGTCAAAAATCATCATTTTACAGGAGAGCATAAACAAGATTAAAAAAATTCTAGTTCATGAACTAAGTGGGCTAGGTTAAACTTGAGTATCTTCTTTTGTAGAGTAAAACGTTTTCTTTCGCTATATATTTTAGGTTTTTTGATAAATATAAAATGTTATAAGTTATTCACGTAAAACTTGTAAGTTGTACCTGTACTTATGTCTTTATGTGCAGTAATTATGTAATAAATGATACTTGTATAGTTAAATTACGTTGCAACTATGAGGTTGCCTATGTGCAAACTGATATTATACGAAGTTAAAACATATAATAACTCATTAAAATAATGATCCTAGCACAATGTTATTCAAATAAAAGATGAAGATATAACCCTATAGATTTTGATTATTTACTTAGCAGTCGCTTATTAACATAACTTATCTGAATTGTATCAGTTTACTAAAATTCTAGTCTTTTAGAAGATGTGCTAAATGATAAAAGTCAAGATGTACCCGTCAATAAAAATGATATGGATTGTGTAAATAAGTACAAGTTCTACTAAATTAATGAACGTGTATTAAACTTTTTCAAAATGAATAATTCACTCATATTTAAGGCACATTCTTATCAAAATTCTTAAAGATAGTTGAGATCTAATCATCACGATTTGAAAATACTAATGTACCTAGCTTATCTATTCTCAATAGGAACTTATCATTTGCACAAAAGTTGGTAAGTAATATTAAACTTAAAAACTAAGAAATGGCACAGTTCAATCTTATAGAGGTATTACAGTAAGCAATATTTACCTACTCAGTAAAATATACAATATCACAGTCATCATCATCATCAGCCATTTGACGCCCACTGCAGGACATAGGCCTCCTCCATAGTTTTCACAACCATGAGGGGTTTTGCCATAATCACCAAGCTTGGCAGGCGGATTGGCGATCGCAGTATGCGGTTGGAATTTCACGAGTCATTTCGGTAACAGTAAACTTGATTGGAAGACTGAGGAGTATAATTTGCCATTCTGCTTAGCGTTTGTGGACTATGAGAAAGCCTTCGATTCGATCGAGACATGGGCAGTGCTCGAGTCTCTCCAGCGTTGCCGTATTGACTATCGGTATATCGAGGTGCTAAAGTGCTTGTACAACAGCGCCACTATGTCGGTCCAAGTACAGGAGCAGAATTCGGAGGCAATTCTATTGAGAAGAGGCGTGAGACAACGCGAAACTGTTCACGAACGCACTGGAAGATGCCTTCAAGCTGCTGGAATGGCAGGGACGCGGCATCAATATCAATGGCGAGTACATCACGCACCTTCGATATGCCGACGATATAGTAGTCATGGCTGAAACGATGGAAGACCTCGGCGTAATGCTCGAAGACCTCAGTCGAGTTTCCCAACGTGTGGGCCTTAAAATGAACATGGACAAAACGAAGGCCATGTCGAACGCCCGTGTTGTGCCCACCCCAATAAAATTGGGGAACTCGACTCTCGAAGTTGTAGACGAATACGTCTACTTAGGACAAACAGTCCGACTAGGCCGGTCCAACTTCGTGAAAGAGGTCAATCGTAGAATCCAACTCGGCTGGGCAGCATTCGGTAAACTTAGAAAAGTATTTTCGTCTAATATACCTCAATCGCTCAAGACAAAATTATACAACCAGTGTGTGTTACCAGTGATGACTTATGGCACTGAAACGTGGTCTCTCACTATGGGCCTCATAAGAAGGCTCAAGGTCACGCAACGAGCTATGGAAAGGGCTATGCTCGGAATTTCTCTACGAGATCGAATCAGAAATGATGAGGTCCGTAAACGAAAGAATGTCGTCGACATAGCTCAGCGGATTAGTAAGTTGAAGTGGCAGTGGGCGGGGCACATAGCACGCAGAACTGATGGCCGATGGGGCCGAAAAGTTCTCGAATGGAGACCAGATATCGGCAAGCACAGCGTAGGACGACCAGCCACAAGATGGACAGACACGTCATCCAAGTGGCAGGAAGGCGCTGGATGCAGGCCGCTTCCAACCGGTCTTTTTGGAAATCCATGGAGGAGACCTATGTCCAGCAGTGGACTTCTTGTGGCTGAATGATGATGATGATGAAACTTGGTTGTTTTGTTTGAAGCTGTACGCACTAGTTGGTACCAATCTCTTGGCAAGTGTATATCCATATCCCTGTTTTTCTTTTTACACTCAATCAACGCGTGGTCGATGTCAGCTTATGTGTATGTGTATGGCCGGGTACGAGAAATTTGTGCTCAATAGAATGCAATTGTGGGGATAGTTTAGCAACCAACATTAACATTGTTGTTACAATCGGATTCTTGTTTTGCCCAGGACAAAAATCCGAGTACATGATCAGCTTCTTAGCATCATCATCAGCCATTTGACGTCCACTGCAGGACAAAGGCCTCCCTCATGGTTTTCTAACCATGAAGGGTTATGCCATAATCGCCACGCTTGGCAGGCGGGTTGTCGATCACAGTATGCGGTTAGAATCTGAGGAAGATGCTGCTGCCCGTCTCCTGGTAATTTATTTCCTTAGTCGCCTTCTACGACATCCACGGAACGAAATGGAGTGACGCTATTCTTAATCCGGCGCCACACGGAAAATCCCGTGCCACACGGAACTTCTTTATAAGCTATACAAAATCCGTACTTGTATCATTTAGCACTTAGCTATTCTACTTGAATATTTTATTTTCATGTTTGAGTTTTAGGTATAATTAGATTTATATCTCTTTGCACGTAAAAACAGTTTTGTGTATAAATATTTATGTTACGATGTATCACTTTTCCCAAAAAGGGCATAATTTCATAATCGAAATGGTAGGTACATGTCGATTTATACCCTAGGTTTAATATCGGAAAGAATCGGTTCAAAGGGATATTACTCTATACACATCAATATTCACCATAAATGCACTGAAAAACAAAAGTGAAATTGAATACAATCGCGTTTAAATCACGAAACACGAAAAATTTTGTGTCGAGTGATTACTTTTTGGGTTACAACTTCACAAACATCCATTTTCACAATTTTTTTGCCAAAATCCGGGCAGTTATATTACTTTGCACAAAATTATCTCCGAAACTATAGCAGATAGAAGAACGTGAGTTGGACCAAACTTATCGTAATTTTTTTCTGATAATACTCATGTCAAAATCACAAAAAGGGTACAACTCAACTTAAATTACTTGTCACAGGAGGCACAGATTTAATTTTTATTTAATAAAGTACCCGAAACCGGCGTGCGTGCATGCATGCCGGTTTCGTGTACTTTATTTCATTCTGTACATTAAATTCTGGCACATGAATTTGTCCTGACCTGTGAGTATTTTTAGGCACCTGTCAGAATTAAGGTCCAAATTTGATTTATTTAACTTTTTTTATAAATTACTTGAAACCGGCGTGCGTGCATGCAATGACTAATGCATGTTGAGGTAGCAAAAGTGATCTATCAGGATCGTGGCTAGTGGCCCTGGTCTCTGCCTTCCTCTCTAGGATACAGGCGTGAGTAGGGGTAGACACCCCTATATAATCTATGCATATTCCAGACTGCGTAACATGTCACGTTATACCTTTACACTAAAGCGGTCTAATCGCGATTATAATAAGTCAGTACTTTTTAAATCAAATCTACCTTTTTGTCAGGCCTTTGCAATTTAACACCGCAACCCTAGTATCAGGTGTATCCGATAATTTAAATATGACAACGCTAATAAGAGTTATGGGGAGCTGCGCGATGCCATCTAAGCCGGGAGTATTGCGTTCGCGTCGGTACTATTTATAAGCAAACGATGGGTTGAGGTGATGTCACACTGGGAAGCAAAAGAGTATGATGCGTCATACTATTTTGTTATGATATATCTACGATGTATAGGTTACTAGCTGTTGTTTGCAACTTCGTCCACGGGAAAATTGTAATGTGTACTTTTTCGGGATAAAAAATAACCTATGAGCTATTCAAACTTTAATCTACCTATGTGCCAAACTTCATCCAGATCCGTCTAGTTGTTCCAGCGTGATTAAAGTTAGAGGTATAGAAGTAATATTTACAACAATTCAAATACTGTGGTACACATAAAGTCGTCTTTCGACAATACGCACTAACAATCGCTTCCATTGATGTCAGGGATGTAAAGCCCATATGTAGCTGAAGCATGTACATTATCATGTAACTACCATAGAATTCAAGTTGCTTATTGCTGCAATTTTGATATTATAATTGTTTTCTGTGGGGAAGGCGCTGCTTGCTGAAATACAGGTTCTTACCTAGTTCGGCAACGGAGGCCAACTCGTTATTTTTGCAATCTTAGTCTAGGAGGCATAACTGTACTGTGCCGGTGTGTTACTACTTTGAAATAAATAAATTTATTATTATTATAAGCTTATATTTATAAGCTCCGTCTGTACCAAAAATCTTTGGAGACAAATATCCTCCTCACCTTGGCCTTCAATTGTTATTTTCAAGGTCAGGACTGAGGAGGATATGGCTTCGAATGAAAGAAAGCAAGAATGAAACGACGCCGCTATCTTCGTAATTCATCACATCTTGGCCACGTTAATAGACTTGACGTAATGAGCGTCAGAGTTACCACCATTAGTCTCCCGTCTTAATACCGTTTAACACTGCTAACTGGCAAGCCTTCGCAGCTTTTCCTAAGCACATAATTTTTAATTAAATCAACGTTCCATTTTCAAACGGCTTAATGACGTAACGGTCGCCCTTTCCGCTCCATACTTGTTCAACGCAGATACTGTAAGGAACCTTTGTTGATGTAAAGGATGGGAGTGTAGACGTTTGCCAACAAAGTTACAGACTCGTTAACTTTGCTGACCCAACACCGAAAGCTAAGGAGAGTTACGAACTATTTAGTCTCCTTTAGGCAATTTTCTCCAAAACGACTATTCATATAATACTTATTCTTATGGTAACTAAGCCCATGCTCTCTCTCTGAGAGAAGGCCTGTGCCCTGCAGTGGGACGTAAATAGGCTACATAAAAAATACACATATATTTCTATAATGTCGGATTAAAACAAATCTCACAGTTTTAAATCAGCTGCTAAAAGAGATTTAAAAATAACTCAAATAAAAATCTGTGTGATTTTTTTTTTCTTCCAAACGGCCCATTGTAGTGTGCCTTCAACTTTACGAGGACGGAAACCGACTGACTCGCTGCTTATCCCGACCGGTTAGAAGGATGTGTGCCCCTGCTACCTTTTGCGTGGTACTTGTATTTCTCTTGTCATTCATGGCTTGTCTTTCAATAAGGGCGTGGCCAATTTAAATGGTCAATTAGAATATCGGCGAAGTTCAAGGGGATAGAGGTTTAGTAATCATTAGGGATGGAAACCGGCGTGCGTGCATGCTACGACTAATGAACGTGGATGAAGCGAAAGAGATCTGTCAGGATGGCAAAGTGGCATGCCTTGGTCTCTGTCTACCGCTTTGGGATAGTTCTCTACCTCTAGTTAACTGAATACTGTTCAATAAATAATGATGGTGGTGATTACGTAAGACAAGTAGGTAACCAATATTGGGCCAGTTAGATACTAGCAAATAAGCGACGCTCTTTCTTCTAAACTGTATTTTACAACACCTTTTACACTTATCGCCATCAAAGAACTCGTAACAAGCCACTCATTACTCGGCGACTTTGCATAAAACATTTTCCGCACAACAGTACCGGTCCATGACGTATCAAAACACCCTTTATCATTTACCTTTATCAATGGCCTGCGGGTACAGTCACATTCACAAGTGATCGTGAATTTATGACAAGCTCTCTGGATAAAGCTGCGTCCACAGAGGTTATTTTATTAAACCTGTTCCCAAATTTTGAAAATGGGAGATTTTTCTCCGAGAATGTTCTCGCATGACGCGACCTTATTAATGAAAAAATATGCCTTTTTCAATAAATTCCTCTCAGTTACTCACAGTAATCCAAAAATATACTGACAAGTCTGGATATCCAGCGAGGTAACGTTGCCAGCTTTTTGGGAATCTACGAGCAGGTTTTCTTCTTGTTAAGGCTGGGCTCTCTGAGCGCACGGATTTGTATGGGACTTATTGCGCTGTGGGAGCGAATAGTTGGGGAAAAGTAGGCCGTTCTGAAATAACAGGAATAAAAATTCTATTAATAGAATTTTGTCGACTGACGTCACTAAAACAGTCAGTGATAGTAATTTTGGTGTGTTTTTTACTATCCAAAACTCAGTACAGCTTAAATAAAATCATATCAAGTGATCATTTAGACTCACGTTCGAAATTTGTTTCTTATGCTATAAAGTTTAATAATCATTAAAATAATGACCGGCGGCCCTAGATAGATTAAAAAGTAATGTATATATTTTTTTAGATTTTAAATACTAACCATTAGAGAGTAAAATGTATTTTAAACCACCTGATTTAGGGGTAATTTCGGAGAACTTAGCCTTAATATAGTTCTGGATAGTTTCAAGTGCGGTTCTTATCCTAGTTTGGGATCAGGACAACTGATTGTATTGTGTGGAAGTTATTTATTTAGTTATTATATCAGTCTATAGTTTAATGAAGGTTGTTTGCACCTACCAAAAAGTGTCTGAGACCTCCTTGCTTACTTGCTAAGTTAACACTTATTCTTTTATTCTGACATCCGTCTTCTGTTTTTTCTTGTCACAAAGTACTAGAAAAAAATAACGTATTATCGAAGGAAAAGCGAAGATTCAATCGAAAGGTCCTCGTATGTCTGCAGACTTTTCTACGAGGATTTACAGGAGAGACAAATCTCCTCATAGGTAATTCTTTTCTTTCGTCATGCGCGAAAATTCTCTGAGAACATAATTCGTCCCCATCACTAAACGATCAAAGTAAACCGTAACAGCGCTTGGTGTGTTCACACCTCAGTGAGTCGGCTACCTCAGGACTCCCGTTTAACTGATTCATTGTCTATAGAAACACGGCGAAACGGGAGGAAATGGGAATGGAGATGGAGACGGGAAAATGGTTACCAACGTCTGCTAGCGAATACAATGGCCGAGTTATTGTGGGGACCAGAGGGCTGATAGGTAAGTGCAGTCACTGTTTATGATAGAAATGTAGAGTTAACTTTGCTAAGTTTGACCTTCTTAGGGTTCCGTACCCGAAGGGTGCCAAACGGGACATTGGGTTCACGGCCATGGGTCCTAAAAATAACTATTAACACGATTAAGAGATTGTACAGACACTTTGCAAATTCGATCTGTAAAAAAAAGATGTGGTTCCGTACCCGAAGGGTGTCAAACGGGAACCTATTACTACGACTTCACTGTTCGTCTGTCTTTCTGTCTGTCTGTCACCAGGCTGTCTCATGAACCGTGATAGTTAGACAGTTGAAATTTTTACAGATGACGCATTTTTGTTGCCGCTATAACGGCACACTAAAAACAGAATAAAATAAATATTTAGGGGGGCTCCCAACAAACGTGATTTTTTTGCAGTTTTTTGCTCGATATTAATAACGGCAATAGGTAGAAGCTTAAAATATTCAAATGTTGTTGTTGTTGTACGGAACCCTTCGTGCGCAATTCCAACTCGCACTTGGCTGGTTTTTATATATTTACTTATATTCATGAATGAATGTGGTGGAGTATGGCCTATACCTTCCTCAGGGAAGAGACCCGTGCCCCTCGGTGGGGACATAATGGGTTGATGATGATGATGATGATGATTCATGAATAAATGATTCTTACTTGAAATATCTACTTAGCGTTACTAAATTCCCTTATGTATTCTAACAGAGGTTATGCTACCTCTTGACTGCCTCTGACGTCACTGATCAAGTGGTTTCTGGATGACTTCTCCTTCTCCACTTAATCTTAATTATTTTTCTCCACTCCAAAAAGTGCACAACCGCCACCAGCGACAAGAATATCTTCTTTTACAGATCGTTTTTGCAAAGTGCCTCACAAATCTCCCATCCATGCGAATGGTGATTTGTACTACCCTCGCCTCACTTGAGAACCTAAGGCCAAAACCTAGTACTAGATAGAACATACATACATAAACTCACTCCTGTATCCTAGAAGGGTAGGCAGAGACCAGGGACTGCCACTAGCCACGATTCTGACAGAACAATTTTGCTTCCTCAACATTCATTAATCGCTGCATGCACTCACGCCGGTTTCGGGTACTTTTTATTTTTCCCTTTTTGCCTGTATGTCTGCCTGGGTCGTCCCTTACCGATCCTTTCACCCACATTCGCTCGATATATGTTTGTTTCGTCAATCTTACTTCCTTCGCCCTTTCCACTCATGTAAATATAGTTGTTTATTTGTGTGAGGTGAATGCTGGACCACTCGACCGAGTGCTGCACTTTCAGCAACACTCAACAATGTAGTACAACATCCACCCTGCTACATTTTACTCTATTTCGAAGATAATGTCTAATCTTGTAATGAGAAAATTTGAAATTTAAAGATGGCACATTACCAAAATATGCCAAGCGATAGAAAACAATATTTTACTATAATTGCAGCATCTATAAATATATTTATAATTAAAATTCTGTTTTTTTTAAGATTAGCAAGAGCTGATGTCCTGACTTTATTTCCCACCTGAGCTATAACAACCTTGTAGATCTATGGTGGCGAAATTTACCTTCGTATTCTAATGATATTGTAGTAGTTTTTAATTTTTTTCAAAGATATATGTATATATAGATTGATTAGATTATTGGAATTACAGGGTTACATCGAAGTTTATCCTAACCGTCATTGAAGCGATCGGTTCGTGGCAGCATCTATAAATATATTTATAATTAAAATTCTGTTTTTTTTTAAAGATTAGCAAGAGCTTTGTGAGCCGCTTTTTCAAAAAAACATCTGTAAAAGAGCTATGATTTTTTCATTGAAAGCAGTAGTGAACCTAGTTGAGTTAAAATTTGAGTGGATCATAAACTGGTGTATGCGAACTGCTGAACCTCGCATGAAAAAAGCCAATTATTTCGTTAGTAAATTTCTAAAATCAGAAACTGGTGGCACTTTTTGAAATACTTTCATCTGAATCCCAATTGAACAAAGTTGTGGGCGACTATAGCTAATGGACCCATAAAAGAGACTATTTCTGAGCAGGAAATTAATTTTAAAAACCTGCCCGTTTACATAATTGGTCTGAGAATGACGGCGTTTTATCACTCATAAAAGGTACGTATTTATTTTATGATATCGTAAATATAGCATTTACGGAGTTTAATTTGTACGCCTTCGATTTTATTGAAATTGAAAACTTTGTAGGAATCAATATGTTGGTATGCTTTCCCAAAATAAAATAATAAAATAAATCTCGCAATTTTTTTTATTTCTCATGATTTAGCCACAATATTATCCCTCAGTTTCTCTTACACTAACACGCTGTTAAACGACTGTAAACAGCTGTCAATTGACCAAGGTGCGTACAATAGAAACCTCTGACAGCTGTTAACAGTAGATTAACAGCTTGTTACTGTTCGAGAAACCGGGGGTTAGGCTCATAAAAAAATGTTACGCGGAGAAATCACTGAAAAGGTTAATAAAATGCCACTCAGATCGATCAAGTTTTGTTTACAGAACAGCATCTTGAAAGCTCATTTAACATGTATTTTCTCCGCTGTAAGAATTGGCCGGCAAGATGGCTGACTGAAGCTGGTTTCATGAAGTTGCGATTAAAAATAAGAACCAATGGTCAGGTTAGGTTGGTCAGAAATGACTGTGGTTTGGCAAAAACGATACACTATAAGATATTGTACGGAATCAGGCGTTACTTTGCGGAAATCCATTATAGCATTAAAAAGTGAAAATTACTTTGCTAACTTCCGCCAAAATCCCACAAGCACCATACGGTCAGTTAATGCACCGCCTTCCCTCCCACTTTTTCAAGCAAAGCAAGACACAAACATGTGTCTAACATGAGGGCGGGCATTAACTAACCGCATGGTGCTGGTGGGACTTTAGCGGAATTTTGCAAAGTAATTTTTTACTTTTTAATGACACACTATAAGTTTACTAATTGTAACTTTACGAAACAGGGCCCCGAGGCCTATTTTTTCGGTTTTCTTAACGGTTTTCGGTAATCCTAACGTTGGCGATAGCAGTTACTATGTGAATTTGGTATTTAGACGACTGGAATCATTCAGAATTCGGTGCGCGTAATATAGAAGCGGTGACCACTGCAATTGGCTTTCGGGTGTAACGAAGCCGTGGTATCAATGGTTTTTTCTTCCGAAAGTTCACCTGCGAAACAATACTATTTCACTAACTTAGTTAACACAATAAACCGAGACACCTAAATTGCGACCACTCACTTGCGGTCACAACACTAGAACAAAGAACAAACAAGAAATAAAAAAGTTACGCCTCAATGTCACACATACAAAGTGTATGGAAATGTGGTCGTTGGAAATAAAAATGTGTGTAGGATTCTCGTGAAATTCGTTGGTGGCATTCTGGATGCCGCGTGTGAACTTTTACAATAACATTGTATGCTTTGTCTGCTTGTGGTATGTTTTATTTAATGCAAATTAAAGGTTTTAGGAGAAAGATTTTAGTGGGATAATATTGCTTAAAAATTACAGTGTACTTGTATAAATAAAATAGGAACCAAATGGAGTGGTAAGTGGCAAAGCCATGCCCCGGCCCACCCCTCCGTCATACATGAGTGAGTTTATGTATGTATTGTATGGCCTCAATCTGGTTGCATTTCTGGGTACTTTGTTGTCCTAGTTTTTGGGAGGCCTGGCATCCTAAGATACACATCTCTGATCTAGTTTAGGACCCAGCCTTTCCACAAATAACTTCCATTGTGCCATATTGTACCACCTCTCAACAGCGGTGGTAGCCTAGTGGGTAGAACATCGGACTCGGAAGCGAGAGACCCAGGTTCGATCCCCAGTGCGGGCATGTACCTATGACTTGGTTTTCTAAGTTATGTACATTTGTGAAGTTATAGTAGCAAAACCACTCGCTAACGGTGAAGGAAAACATCGTGAGGAAACGTCAGTGTCTGACCTATTCACATACCTCAGCGCTTGAAATCGCCAATCCGCGGTGGGCACGCGTGGTGATTAAGCCCATGCTCCCTCCCTGATAGAAGGCCTGTGCCCTACAGTGGGACGTATATAGGCTGCTTATGTATTATGTAGGTATGTACCACCTGTATTGTTCCTAAGTTGTGGATGGAGAAAAGTTTATTTGTATTGTATTATATTTTATTTCCATGTTTGTGGCATCCTAGCCTAGTTGCAGGTTTACACGTAGCACAGGGCATCCTAGTTTGGGGCCAGAACAAGTGAGTGTGTTGTGTGGAACTTATTATTACTATGTTGGTATATCTTCCTCGAGAACTATGTCTGGTGTTACTTTGATTGACAGGATACGCAATAGTTTGATTAGAAGATGAAGTGACTAGAATTGAGAAAGGAATGTTGCGTTGGTTTGGACGTGTGGAGAGGATGAAGGAAGAAAGATAGACGAAATAAATATATGGAGCGAATGTGGGTGGAAGAGCCAGTAAGGGATGTCCCAGGCGACCATGAAGTGTAGTTCCATGAAACAGGCCCCTGATGTAAGCTTATTATTATTATTATTATATTTGCACACGAAAGAGGGGATGTATTAGCAAAGGGCAAGATAAAAAGTACCCTAAACCGGCGTGCGTGCATGCAACGACTAATGAATCTTGAGGAAGCGAAAGTGATCTGTCAGGATCGTGGCAAGTGGCAGTCCCTGGTCTCTGCCTACCCCTCTGGGATACAGGTGTGAGTTTATGCATGTACGAAACATAAATGTTAACTGTAAGCTGCTCGAGCTATTAGGCGAAAAAAAACACAATTAGGATGCAGTCTCTAAATGATAATAGATTAGATTAGATTAGATTAGAACACTTTATTGTACACACCAGAAAACAAAATACATTAAAAGGCTTACATGTCTAAGATAATAATAGGATTATTAAAGACGTTAAAGTTTATTTGAATCTTCCGATTTTGGCAGTTGATTGTATCGAGAAAAATTCGAACTTTATTATAATGGATTCGAATGAAAACACTTTCACCGCCTCATCGGACAGTCAAACGCTTACTCATGGTGATTAGACGTGATCATAATAAACTTATGAAAAAGGTCTCTGAGAGGATTGTAGATCGGAGTTACTCACCAATTGACCCTATATTACGCATCATGAGCGATTCCAATCGTCTAACTGTCAAATTCCATACTAATAGTAAACTTCAGGATTCCGACAAGGCACCTGCGCGTGTCCATTTGGTCAAACTTGAAATAATGTGTAATTAATTGATAAAAAAATAAATAATTACGAGGCCTCAAACTTATATTGGAGTGACATTTTTTTACCATGGTAGACATAGAAAAGATAAAAAAGGAATAAAAAATGAAACCGAACAATATAACTTTCTGGCATTTACAGGTCTCGAAGCATGCGAAAAGTAAAGTTACTTACGAATAAAAAGACAGCGAAACTTGAAATAAATCAAATAAATTAAGTTCAAGCTGAAAGAGCACCCGCTATCTCTTTGCTAATATTATAATTTATCTATAATATAGCAGTAGGATAAATTATTGTATGTACCCAGTTTATTCCTTATTTATACCTAGTTGAAAGTAGTTTATGTAATGTTATTTTATTTGGTTTATTTTTTGTTTTTCTTTATTATGGTATTTAACTTTTATGTGTATGTTTACCTTGTTATTATTATATGAACATATCATAAACTCACGCCTGTATCCCAGAAGGGTAGGCAGAGACCAGAGGCAGTCCCTGGTCTCTGCCTACCCCTCTGGGATACAGGCGTGAGTTTATTATTATATTATTAATTTCTTTTTTATTCCTTTAACGTGCACACATTATGTCCCTACCTCTTTCTCACAACTGATCTGGTTGGCTGGAAAAAAATTGTATAGAAATAAGCAGCTCGCCAAGTACCCGTTCTTATTGCTTTGTTTTTGTGTAACATATTTCTCTCTTGTGTACAATAAAATATAACATAACATAAACACTCAAGGAAGATACACACCAAAACGGTGGCAGTGGCGGTCCATACATACGTAATTTGCTCCAGTAGTATTTATATGGACGCATGTATGGACCGCCATTGGCCCCGCTACCACGTTGGTGTTTTTCATTCTTAAGACATACAAGTTTTTTTTGTAATGAAAGTGAAATAAATCTTACTACCCAACTGTGGCAAGGTATTACATAGATAGGTAATACTTAATATAATAAATAAGTGAGAGGCACAATACAGGATTCTAGATCTAGTTCTAAGATTAAAATAAACAAACAATAAAGCACAGCACACATAATCATTTATATGTCACACTTATATTGGCTTTGGTTTTGTTACAATAATTGTGTTTATTTTTGAAATATTTAAATTTCTAAGTTAAAACGATGGGTCGATAAAATAAAATCTTAGGAATAACGAAACGTTTTAAAGTGAACGCCGAGCGGCGACTTCATTTGGGAATATGATCGGTATAGCGACTTCCAAACATAGATCCCTATTGCGATCATAATCCCAATACCTTCGAAATGGATTGCGATAGATTCAAAAGATAGACAGTTAGGCCCCTGGTATTTTTTATTATTATTTATTTTATTATTTATTTATTTTATTTTTTACGGTAAAATATTATGTTTACAGTTCTTACCTGAAAAATATAGAAAACTGTTAGCAATACAGCACTCTTGCTACAACTCTTTCTTCTGTAGCTATTCTATATCGACCCGTCATCAGGCATCGTTGTAAGTAGTGAAAAAGTGATAGAAATTTTGACTCACGACGTGACGCCTCATTCTTATTATATGATCATCAATCATCATTCTTATTATAGTTGGTGATGCGAGGCTACAGAAGAAGAATTAAATACTTTCTCATACTAATAAGCATTTGTACATATACAGTGGCGCCCCACTAGCCAAATAATATACAAGTTAATTTATATGTGTAATTTATATGTTGACGTTTCTAACTTATCAAAGCTAGACCTTCCTTAATAAAGACTTTCTATTTCCAATACACATATTGACAATCAACTTTAATATAAGTAATGGGTAATCCTCTCGTTCCGTGTGGCGCCGGATTAAGAATAGCGTCACTCCTTTTTTTTTCAATTCAATTCAAATTCAATTCAAATATTTTTATTCATTGTAAAAACAGAATGTTTACTTAATGAACGTCAAAGTTGTTAGTTTCACAATTAATGGATTATGTGGAGAAGAAGCTAACAAAGAAACTCCACATTTATTCTTTTCAAAACACGTTTTAACTTAATTAACAGAGTTTTCAACTTAAAATATTAGTCATGAATGTGTTGAACACTAGTCACAATCGTCCTTTAAATAATATTAATCTACTGTTTAATGCCAAACATCTTTGTCTTCTAAATAATCCTTGATGTTATAGTAAGCCTTTTTGCACAGAATGTGCTTAACACATTTTTTAAATCGCGTTGGAGGTAACTCTAATATATCTTGAGGAATTTTGTTGTAGAACCTTATACAGTGCCCCATAAAGGATGTGTTAACTTTTGCAAGTCTAAATAGTGGAAATGACAATTTATGTTTATTTCTAGTATTAAAATTATGGTGGCCACCAACATTTTCGAAGTCTTTGATATTTTTTCTAACGTACATAATATTTTCATAAATGTATTGACATTCAACTGTTAAGATGTTGGTTTCTTTGAAGAAATCTCTTAGCGAATCCCTACTACCTAACTTGTAAATAAATCGGATGGCTCTCTTCTGTAAGATGGAGATCCTTCCGTGGATGTCGTAGAAGGCGACTAAGGAAATCAATTACCAGGAGACGGGCAGCAGCGTCTTCTTCAAATTCCAAGCGCATATTGCGAACGCCAACCCGCCTGCCAAGCGTGGCGACTATGGCAAAACCCCTCATGGTTATGAAAACTACGAAGGAGGCCTATGTCTTGCAGTGGGCGTCAAATGGCTGATGATGAATCGTCTCAGCCATACATACTTCTATGCGAAACCAGCGTGCAGAAAACAACTAATTTCGGACATAGTATATAGTAGATACAGGTGTGGGTTTATGTATAAGTAATATTTTTTACAAGTTTGTATAGATATTGGGTGCGTGGGACGAAAAACACAGGTGTTAAATGTTATAGAAATAAAAAATTGGTTTGACTAAAGTAGTTTCATCATCATCATCAGTCATTTGACGCCCACTGCAGGACATAGGTCTCCTACGTGGTTTTCAACCATGAGGGGTTTTGCCATAATCGCCACGCTTGGCAGGCGGGTTGGCGATCGCAGTATGTGATTGGAATCTCAGGAAGACGCTGCTGCCCGTCTCCTGGTAATTGATTTCCTTAGTCGCCTTCTATGACATTCACGGAAGGAAATTTTGTGACGCTATTCTTAATCCGGCGCTACATGGAATTTTAGTAAATCGAAAGTAGTTTTAAGACTCAATAAATATCCCCTCTGAGATACTGGCGTGAGTTTATGTATGTATGTATGTATGTATGTATGTACGCAATAAATTTTATTACATCGAGTTTGTTTCTGAAAAAAATAGTTATCTGTATAACCGACCATTCTAGTTTTTGTCCACATTCTCGATCTTTGAGGCTTCATAGCTAATATTTTGATAACCAATTTCGAATAGCCATGAGTTCATGACCAGCATTCTTAAACTTGACCATTGTTTCCCTTTAATCACAAGAAGTGTCATGTACATCTACCGTTACTCAACCTTATCGTGAACAATATAAATACTACCTTATAAACGGTATCGACTATGTCACATGTACAAACGCAACGTAAACTCAGTTCAAACATTTCCTTAGTGAATGGAGAATAAAGCCTAAAATTCCTTGTAGTTCGGTTGCAATCTGCAGTGCTAAGCTACATCAGGGTATTGTGTGATTCTCTGAAATATGGCTTCCTCGTTTAGGCTATTGTTTGAGGCGTGACACGCTGTTGTTTGTTTTGATTTGATAAACCTTGCCGAGAATTGGATTTAGCAAACTTGGTAGAGATAAAAATATGGTTGCCAATCTTTAACAAAAAAAACCGGACATGTGCGAGTTGGACTCGCCCATCGTGGGTTCCGTACAAATTTGTAGGTATCTTCATATTATAAATAGTTCAGGAATCGCAGTTTTTTCCAAGCTTTTCTCGAACTTCAAAGACTTTTTTTTTTAATGATTGTATCACAAATGTATAGTTTTCAGGTTTTCCCTGCACCTGTTGTATAAGACAATACTATTTGCTAACTTTCATAGTTCTAGGTCAACGGAATGTACCCTATAAATTATGATTCCCTTGAGTGTCGAAATATACGTTTGATGCATAAACGGCCGTACCTTTTTCACGGTAATTTAAAAGTTTGATTTTTTCACAGCTTCAAGGGACTATGAACCTGAGCATATGGTTTTAATTTAACTCGACACCTCTACGCGTTTCCGAGATAAAGGGTCTTGACAGACAGACAGATGGACGGACAGACGGACTGACGGACAACAAAGGGTTCCTTTTTTTCCTTTTGAGGTACGGAACCCTAAAAACAATAAAAAGTTTGGCTATCCAAAGGGGGGCGTTATTATCGAACTAATAATTTAATTGAATGCCTCGTTGGTCTAACGGTGTCACGTCTGATTACCATGAGGGAAGTCGTGCGTTCGATTCTCACTAGGTGTATTTCTGTGTTTGTAATGTCCTTGCCTGGTTCTTATAGCACAGGCTATCCTGGTTTGGAACCAGGACAAATGATCGTGTTATGTAAAATTTATTTTTATTATACTTTTACTAAGGCCGTTGTGCGAACGTTGTGTAAATGTTGTATTAATACTAGTCTAACGAGTGATGGTTATCGAACAATGTAAAATCGGCTATTCTATGCTCTTATCCGCGAGACATTGACCAGAGAAAAAAGCTTGCGTTTATTATTTGTAGGATTTTTTTGTAAACGTGTATTATTCAAGTTTCACGTTGTTGTTAATAAAAACACGGTTCCTTAAAACACTCGATAAACGCCAATGACAGTAGACTGTGTTGGAGATTTTACAAGGAAAAGAAATAATCACAGTTTAAATAAACTGCCTTTGAAGGGGGTTTTAAAGAATCGTGTTTTTATATACAAGACCGTTAGCCTCTATCATTCTACTAATCTGTATTGTGCATAAAAAATTGTAGCGAATGCATAATGTATTTGTTGTGTTTTGAATTGTTTACTATAGTAACATTTACTATAGTTGTACTGAGTCGAGCCCTCTACTAGAACATTCCTAAATTAAAAATGCATTTGTTACACTCCATATATTTTCCATCCTTTTGTGCCTTAAACTCATTTCAAAAACCTCATTTTTAAAATTGTTATAAATGGTAAAACGAAAAAAGAATCGGTCATTGTAACAAATTAATAGGGAGCCGTGCTGTATCAATCACCATTAATGACTCGAAGATTACTGACTTCTTTCCACGTAGTTGCTGACTAGTTTTCACTTTTTGTCGTAGTTCACTCGACAACATGTGGTGCGTTAAGATCGAAATAATCTAATAATACCTTTAATGCCATTCTTGAGAGAGAATAATCTGAATCTCAGAAACGGCTGCAACGATTTTCATGAAATTTAGTATGACGGGGGTTTCGGGGGCGATAAATCGATCTAGCTAGGTTTCATTGATGATAGAAAACGTCGTTTTATCGGTGTTTTCGGGCAACGAAAAACTGCTTACAATATCATTAAATTACGAAGGTAAATTTTGCCACCATCTATAAGGTTGTGAAAGCTCAGGTGGGACATCGGTCTGTCCCGAAACCAGAAGACCTCGGTTCGAGTCCAGATGTCTTCAGTTCGATTATTTTTTCCCTTTTTTTTCATCGTAACTGTTTGTAATATCTTTCACCTGGTTGTGCAATAAAGTGTTCTCTATATATCTATCTTTCTATAATTTCCAAAAAACACGATTAACCAAAAAAAACCGAGCAAAGCTCAGTCATCCAGGTACTTCAAAATAAGGAATGAATGTCAGTGAATTGAACTTTCTTTGCGAGCATACTGATAAGTGATCCTAATTCTGGTTAGACCTGAGATTTCTGCACTTAGCCTCGTGTAGTAGGGCCATTGTCCATAGCAAGCGCTGAGGTATGTTAACAGTCCTTTTACTAGCTGTGAATAGGTTGTTAGTTGATACTTTTCCATAAAAAACTAGCTAAGTGCAAGTCGGACTCACGCAGGAAAGGTCCCAAACCATTATTTATAAAACATAATATGAATATTTCATTTGTTTACCGGTTGCCGTTATTAACATCGAGCAAAAAACGGCAAAAAATAACGTTGTTTGTATCGGAGCCCCCCTTAAATATTTATTTTATTTAAATTTAATTATTTATCATTAAAGTAAATTATACAACTAACTATTCTGTTACTGAATATTTCAAGCGTTTACCTGTTGCCGTTGTTAATATCGAGCCAAAAAACATAAAAAAATCACATTTGTTGTATGGGAGCCCCACTTAAATATATATTTTATGCTGTTTTTAGTATTTTTTGTTATAGGGGCAATATAAATACATCATCTATGAAAATTTCAACTGTGTAGCTATCACGGATCATGAGATACAGCCTGGTGACAGACAGACAGACGGACAGTGGCGTCCAAGTAATAGGGTCCCTTACCCTTTGTGTACGGAAGCTTAAAAACAACTGAATATTGTCAATTTGTAAACAATTTATAACGTACAAAAAACCGAGGATACTAGTGAATAGTCTATCGGTACTGTTGCAAGACTCGTGATGAAATGACTTTTCTTATGGACGGGCATTATTACCGTCTACACAAATATCCCTTCTAAATATTTTGAAACGTTGCATAAAATCCATCATTACTCGTACTTACGTATTTGAGAAACCGCACATGATTTTAGAGAGCGTAGGAAAAAAGTAAAAAGCTCGATTCAAAGGTGCTCATCGTGCGTCGGCTTATGAATTATTGGAGCGATAGCCGCTTTTAATTTAGCAGCTTGCATATCTATGCGAGTGTGTGAATTGCACGGTCGAGGAATACTGCGGCCGCTCATATTGCGTGTTAATAATAATAATAGTATACGTTTATTTCAGACCAATGATCCAGAGTTGTTAGTAGAAGCTTAACCTGTGTTAGAAACATAAACTAATGCATGCATTTTCATCCAATGCAAAATAACAATCACAAATATTTTTGAACTAAAACTTTCGTAAGCACAAAACATTATTAACTTAATCCCGGAATTGACGCACGCCATGATTAGGCTCTTCATGGCATAAGAGCGAAATGTGGTCAGACTCTTCCGACCAAAATTCAAGTAAGTATGTGATTCCGGAATTAAGTTAAAAATCCCAAATATATATGAGAGTGGGGACGTTCAACTCATTTCATAGTATTTTGTGACAAGAGATATTTAGCAGCTGTTCATTATAAAACAAGTTAGTCTTCAAAGTACAAAAATATGCGTTTTACTAGTTTCACCACCGAGTTTAAATGTAAAAGCAATTAAAAAAGTCTTCTCAATGAGAAAAGATGATTGCTTACTGTCAAAAATCTGTGCTTCCTGATACGTAGTACGTAGAAGATTAATATCACTTCATCTGCTGGTTCAAAAATAGATTCTATTACGTAGCCATGAATCTAAAATTAGCAACGAGCCTAATCTCGGTCCATCTTTTTCAAATTTGAATTTCAAACATGACACCTTGTCAACCCGCAATCCAAAAAGTAGAGCAGTAAAATTAAATCTGTCATCTCGTATGCTATGAAGCTTCAAATTGCGTGCTTGCTTCTGACGTAAGATGTGTAGACAAACTAGTTATATTTTTGTATAATCGGTTATGTGAACTAGCCAGTTATTTTTGGCAGTTTGGCAGTATGTCACGTTTTAATTTTATTTTGCGATACGTTATCTGTGACATAAGTTGGTGAATATCCAGTTGACATATTGGTATTTAATCTTGAAATTATTAGAAAGTCGCTCGGTAAATTTTGATTTTGGTGACAGTCAATAAAGTGCGAGACGAACTTGCTCACCGAGGGTCCCGTAAAAAGCAAAAGGTACTTAAATTTTATAAATACTTCAGGAATCGAGTCTCGCAGTTTTTTAACGATTTAATTATAAATGTATAGTTTTAAGATTTTTCTCTGTATTTGTAGTATAAGAAAATATTATTTGTCAAATTTCATAGCTGTAGGTCAACGAAAAATACTCTATAAATTGTGATTCCTTTAAGTGTTGAAATATAGGTTTTTTTGCTTGATAAGTCTATGCGTCCCCTAGGGACTTGACAGATAGACGGATGGACGGACGGACGGACGGATAAGAAAGTGATCCTATAAGGGATCCGTTTTTACCTTTTGAGGTACGGAACTCTAAAAAATAACACAACACTCTGTAGATCGAGTGGTAATGAATGATTATGCATTCGCAGTATAACTGAGCCGTTTTAGAATAAGTCACTTTTTACCGGATGCTATTTTGAACTGAACAGTGATGAACAAGTTTTATGCGAGCAGTGTAGCGGGTGTTTGAGGCTCTATACAAATCATAAGAGAGATCTCTACGTAATAACAAGATCGTTCATTTATGTGAAATTGTCTGTTATACCTACTAATACTTTTTACGTCATATAGGTAACTATTGTTTATTGTAAAAATCATGATTGTTTTCTTAAGTTTTTTTTTGTTTATTTAATTATGTTTACAGCAAAATTAGAGCGGTTGTAGCCTAGTGGGTAGAAATGGATAGAACATTGGACTCGGAAGCGAGAGACCCAGGTGCGATTCCCAGTGCGGGCAAGTACCTATGACTTTGTTTTCTAAGTTATGTACATTTGTGAAGTTAGAGTAGCAATACCACTCGCTGACTCTGAAGGAAAACATCGTGAGGAAACCCGACTGTCTGAGCTATTCACATACCTCAGCGCTTGAAATCGCCAATCTGCGTTGGGTGCGCGTGGTGATTAGGACCATACTATTTCCCTGAGAGAAGGCCTGTGCCCTGTGCCGTACAGTGGGACGTATATCATAGGCCGACGCTGCTTATGTTATGTTATGTACAGCAAAATTAAAACTTACCGGTATCATGGTTTAAATCGGTATGTAAAAATAATTTTATTACCCTCGAATGCGCTTCTGATTTTAACAGCGTAAAAGCTTCATAAAAAAAATTCTTCGAAAACACATAAAAAACGTTAAATTAATTAATATCAGATTACAATCTCGGAACATTGAGTTGGAGCAAATTTGGACGAGTAAACGGTACAATTTCGGCTGGAAATCCAGTTAGTTTGAACTGGTAATGTGGGAAAGTATAGAACAGGGGTCTTTCAACTTCCTGTTGGGTGTTAAAGATGTGTTTTGGACTTCTGTGTTGTCATAACTTACGTAGACTACATCATAAATAGTTCCTATAGTAAATTGACTGTAATTAAGATAAGAATATTCTTTACTGTTTGCTAGAAACCGGCCAAGTGCAAGTCGGACTCGCGGACCAGGGGTTCCGTACCATTATCGACATTAGACAGAGATCTAATTTGAGAACAGCGCCATCTATAGAAACCAACAAGAAGCGTTTAACAATGACATTTAACGACATGACATCGAGGCTGCTGTGAAGGTTACATAAATGGTGAGCGCTGTCTTTAAATAACGTGTACATTGTTGCATGACAGCCCCCCGTAAACATTTATTTTGTTCTGTTTTTAATATTTTTTGTTATAGCGGCAACAGAAATACATCATTTCTGAAAATTTCAACTGCCTAGCTATCTCGGTTCATGAGATACAGCCTGGTGACAGACAGACACATATACGGACAGACAGACAGACAGACGGTCGGACAGTAAAGTCTTAGTAATAGGGTCCCGTTTGGTACCCTTCAGGTACGAAACCCTAAAAAGATAACACAAAATATTTGCGAATACACGCTGTACAATTCGGGTAGTATATTTTTTATTTTGATCTTATTTTATATTTTTTTCTTATAGCAAAAGTAATTTCTAGAGACTAATTTCAGTTTTTCAGCGATTTGTTAAGTTTATTATTATAAATTATTTATTTAAAATATTTGAAAGCGTGACGTCATATTTTTCGAGTGCACACGCCGAAACGTCGCGCAAACTGTCACACTTTGTTTCTGTGATTTGCTGTCACAGACGTTTTTTTCACAGACAAGGAAATGATATGCATATGACAGTTATGACAGCAAGTCTTTTTTTAAGTAACGTAGTGTTGCCATATGTTATGTTTATTTTAAAATGTGACGTCATCAGAAGGTCAAATGAAGGTTATTATTTTTTGGCAAAAATAACGCTCATCTTCCTTAATATTTATCTTAAATATAGAAAATATGGTTACTTAGATGTTAATCTCGAAATGGTTTTTGATTCAGCCCTCAAGAAAAAAAATAGTCTTTGCGAATTAGCGACTATATTGATCGAAAGCAATTTCTCTCAGATAATCTTCCGACGGAACGTTGCTGTAATTAAGTATCCCTTAAATGTCTAACTTCTTATTATGCGCCGATTCATACTATGAGTTTAAAGAATCCGAAATATATCACTGCATTGAAGCAAATATGCTACTCTAACTTATACTATATTTTTAAAAGCTCTTCATTGTTTGGTCTTTTAGTTAAAGTAAAATAAAAAAACCGGACAAGTGCAAGTCGGACCCACCGAGAATTCCGTACAAATTTGTGGGAACTTACATATTATAAAATAGTTTAGAAATCTAGTTTCGCAGTTTTTTCCCCGCTTTTCCCGAACTTCACAGACAGTTTTTTTATGATTTAGTTACAAATGTATAGTTTCAGATTTTTACCTGTATTTGTTGTATAAGACGATATTACTCTCCAAATTTCATAGTTCTAGGTTAACGGAGAGTACCCTATAAATTTTCACTCCCTTGAGTATCGAAATATACGTTTTTTTTTGCGGCAGAAGCGGCCGTATCTTTTTTTACGTATTCTTAGAAGTTTTATTTTTTTACAGCTTTAACCACTCGTCTGCCGCGACACAGATCTGTGTCCAACTTAGTATGGGCCACCTATACGTTGCGTTCCGCGAGGGCGGTTCAGGAGTTAAGGGACTGTAAACTTGAGCATGTGGTTTTAATTTCAACTCAATACCTTCATGCGTTCCCGAGATAATGGTTCTTGAGAGACAGATGAATAAGGGTTCCGTTTTTTCCTTTTGAGGTACGGAACCCTAAAAATAAATGCGCAGTAACCGATACAGATTGTTAGTTATCAGGGATTGGAAACCTAGAATATGGAAACTTAGCTTTATAGTTCTTTCATGAAATTTGCAAAATAATATCTTGCAAGGCATCAACCGGTCACCGATCTCTATGGTGGTCGTGCGATTACTAGCATTAAATGATATAACCAAAGGAGATTTCAAATTAATATTGTTCTATTTTAAAAATTTTGAATATTACGTTCTACGAAGATTGCTAAGAGGAAGCAAGCTGGCTGAAAATAATTAACATTTTAATTATGTAGAGGATTTCCTTTTTCATAATTCTGATTTTTATTTTAACAAACTTCTTTCACTGGACCTCTGTGGTAATTAGACCGACTATGATTTATTTGAAGCCTTCAGTTAATGTTCTTAGTAGAATATGTGTCGGAATTTTAAATTAGAATACGACAAAAAAAATTTCAAGTGACCATATAAAAAACCGTCCAAGTGCGAGTTGGACTCGCACACGAAGGGTTCCGTTCTATTATCTATACAACATTTGGATATTTCCAGCGTCTAGCTGTTGCCGTTATTAATATCGAGCAGAAAACGGAAAAAAGCACGTTTGTTTTATGGGAGCTCTCCTTAAATATTTTTTTTTTTATACTATTTTTAGTATTTGATGTTACAGCAGCAACAGAAACACATCATCTGTGAAAATTTCAACTGTCAAACTATCACAGTTCATAATATACAGCCTGGTGACAGACCGACGGATGGAAGGACGGACGGACGGACAGTGGAGTCTTAGTAATAGGGTCCCTTACCCTTTGGGTATGGAACCATAAAAATAACAAACTAGCGAATCCTTCAAATTCGAACACATAAAAACAGATTTTAAATGAAAAAAAGTATCAACAACAATATGAAATACTCACAAAAGCTACATAAACCATCAGCAAATTTATCTCTAGTATCTAGAAACTCATTCATAATGTGTGTAAATATTTATAACAAATTACCAGATTCTTTTAAAAAAGAAACATTAAATATTAATAGTTTTAAAAGATTAACAAAGAAGTGGCTTCTAGATTATTGTTTTTATAGTTTGAAAGAGTTTATGGAATATGATATTGAATATAGTTTTATTATGTAAGTGTGGCAGATGTCGATATGTAGCTATTTAGTTATTAAGATGATCTCATACAGTTAAGGATTTTTATTTTAAAATGTTGTTATAAGTCTGACATGTTACTCTTTCCACCATATAAAAAATTATACCTACGTGAAGGATGGATGAATGTGAGTACACCTGTTATGGTAAGACTTGGTGATTTTATTTGAAATAGCAACTGTTACTGCTAAATGTGTAACCCATGTCTAAGCTCACAATAAATATTCTTGATTCTTGATTCTTAAAATTTTGATATCCAAACATTTTTTAGCCACTGATAAGACTTTCTATTTTTCATTCTTTTTCTATAACTATACTTGGTAAGTATATATTTATATAGCTACCCAGTCTATCTCATAAAAATTTAAAAAAATCTGTATAGGTACGCGTTGCTTGATAAATTGGTTTGTTTACTCATGTTTTCTAAAGGTATGACTTAATATGTGTGACTTCACTATGGTCACGTAATTTGTAGAATTCTAAAGGACCCGGGCCTTGGGCCACTATTAACATGGTTTTTAATTGTTCTTTCAAGCTCATAATGTAATAGGTCATAAAGGATTTTATAACCAATAAAATATACCCATCCTCACAAATTACCAAGGACCAGTCATCTAATGCTAAGCCTTACAAAATAGTTCCATATCAAACAGCTTAGTTGTTTTCGCTTTAAAGGTCGACCACTTAGAGTTAAACAGTACCGTTGTACAGTCAGTCACTCTCACACCTTTCATTCGATACTCGGACTTAAATCCCAAGTAATAGAAATCACCAAGGGATTTACTCAACTATCGGCGCGTGTACGAGGAAACTCTGGTCTTGTCAGTCAATGTGTGGGAACCCGTGACAAAGCAGCATTGTTCTTATTCCGACGCCCAATGTACTTCTAACTACAATTATTTGAGTCCATCGGGGCATCCAGAAGGTGCAATATTATGTGCCGAGACTTGAAACACGTGGTAGTCATAATCAGATTTGAATCAAACACAATAAATATTACGAGACAATCTTTTTAACATCTTTTCTCGATTTCTCTTCCATTATTAAGTTAATCTCGGAATTAGGTACTTACTTAATTTCTTGTCAGAAGAGTTCGACCAGGTTTTGCTGTGATTTGCACGGCTTAATCAGGGTGAGCAGAGACGGAGCTTGTTTGTAGCTCTTCTCTGACCTACCTGGTCTGACTCAAACAAAAAAAATTCAAGTAAGTAATTCCAGAATTAAGTTAATAATGTGTAGAGCTTACAAAAGTTTTAGTTCGAAGATTTCTCTTCCATCCAAAATAAAAGTGATGGCTGCGCGGACCAGCTGTCACATGTACAAATAGGTATTGCAGCCCTACTTATCACACAAATAGAGATTATAAGCTGCATATCTGGAATACCAGTATAGGTTACCAGTTAGAAGCTTAGTTTAAACTAAGGCTCTTATCATAAGGCCTTTGCTTGCCTTCTCCTAGGTTTCCCATTGACAAAGGTCATACTCACCCAGCCATCACCAGCACTCTTCTGTAGATCGCCAGTCGAGCGAGCTGGTGGGTGACCCACGCTGCGTTTGCCGATTCGCGGTCTCCACTCGAGAACTTTTTTTCCCCAACGGTCATCGGTTTGTGGTATGTGACTAGCTCAAACACTCAGGTTTCCTTACGACGTTTTCCTTTACCGTTAGCGAGTGGTATCGCTACTATAACTTTACAAATGTACATAACTTAGAAAACAAAGTCACAGGTACATGTCCGCACTGTCAATCGAACCTGGGAATCTCGCTTCAGAGTCCAATGTTCGACCCACTAGGCTACCACCGCTCCACTAGGCTACCACCGCTCCTTGTCTTGGGATATTATGAATCAAACGTTTCTGCAATGCCCGAAGACCGGTTGCCCGTCCGATTACCGATGGAGGGGCGAAATAACAAACGATTTGCGTGAGCTCCAACCAAGTAACTGGCAGGGATCGCACTAGTTACCTGAATTGGAAAACCATGGAAAACCTAAATAAAAAATTAAACAAGTGTACGGTGTACAAAGGCGAGTACTAGATCGCGGTGGGTAGGCCACCTGCCCGATGGGTCGATGACATTAAGAAGGCGGCAGGAGGACAATGGACGAGATTAGCAGAGGACCGGACAGGTTGACGTGACGGTGAAAAGGCCTATGCCCAACAGTGGGCGTTTCTCATGGGCTACATAGATAGAATTGATTTCTTCACAAGAATCTTAAGGTTAGGTAATGCTTCACACGTCAATCATGCTACTCAAGGAAGCCAGGCTCGTCTAACCCTCGCCGCGCAAATGCTTTCGTATTATGGGTCATTAAGATAAGGGCCTTGTTGCCAGCGAGCTGCTCCCGCCGTGAATGTGTTAACAGGAAATTGTTATTAAAGGGGAAGCTACTTCAGATTCAGTTTGCCTGGTTTTGTCTGACCAGAGGTCTAATCATGCGCACCAAATCCTGTCCGGGCTGTCGGAATGAGTTGTATTATTTGTTAATTTGACTGTACTAAAGAAGAGTTTTAAGGCAAACTCCGTCAATGAGACCCAAAATACGTATATGCGAAGACAAAGTAATTTGTTCAAGTTACTGAAACCGTGTAGCATCCAACCACACAGAAAAATGTCAGTAACAGAGTAGGGGCTAGAGAAAATGTTATAAAGACAGGGTATGCTTAGACCTAGGCTTTTAGTAAGGTTTTTGTGGCGCAACGGAAGTGATTATAATGAGTATGATAATGTTGTTGAATAGACTGCTGATATTATCGGAATATGCTAATTATTAGCGTGCCCATTAGCTGGAAAATAGATATTTATGTGTAAATATACACAATCTATTCAGTAGCTGGCAGTTAAGTTTGTACAGGTACAATTAAAAATATAATATGCTAACCACAAACATAATACTCTATCGGTAGGACGTTTGCCTGGCATTGAAGAGGTCGTGGGTTCAAACCCCGGCGCACGTACTAATGACTTTGTTTTTTTTATTTTACGTACATTTTTTAATTGGAAATAGCTATACCGCTCCCTGATGGTGAAGGAAGGAATCGTGAAGAGACCTGAGCTTAAGGTGTTGACAGCCCATACTGTGAAAACGCTCGCAACAACGTCGTGAAGAAACCTGAGCTTGAGTTCATATACCTGAGCGCTCGAAATTGTCAATCCGAGTTTAGCCCATATATAAATTATAAAACAAGTTTTCTTTTTAACAGAGTCCAAAAAAAGGAGAATGTTTTTAATTCGTCGGGATCTTCTTATGTTTTTTATTTTTATGTATGTTCCCCGATTACTTATAGACGCGTAGACCTAGAAAGGGTTTGAAAGGGTAGACTTTACAGGTGGTCCCATAGTCACCAGGTCAGAATCTGATGATAGGATCATGGAGAAATCGAAGGAACTCTTCGAATTTCAAAGGCACTTGTGCATTTACTTTCGGAAAACACAATTTGGCGGAGTCGTAGTGATATTCACCAAAACTCGATATTTTTTTTTAAATTAAAATAAAAACCGACTTGAAAACACTTTTTTTTTAATTAAAATAAAAACTTACTTTAAAACACTTAACACTTTACCACTAAAAACAGAGAAATAATTTAAACGAATATGACCTTTAAATTCGATGAAGGTATTCCAGAAATACATTTTGGAGACATTTTGCTGGTCTTGTAACTTGGCACCGGCTCCAAAACTCTACAATACCTAGATCGAATTTAAAGGTCATATTCATGTAAATTATTTCTAGATGCTGTAGTATTTTTTTAATAGAGAGTAACCATATAAGTTAGAATCCTCATCTGTGATGTACCCGAGCAAAATGAAATAACTTCTTTTGACGTTTTCAAATGAAGTGCTCATAAAAAGTCGTTGTGAATAGAAGATAACCATTGGCAATATCGCTAGATTCTTTCTTGGTCATTACAATGACGATACATAAGTAAAGTTCATTAGATTGATCAACACTCCATTTGGTTGGTAACTATTCCCTCACGAATTGCATAAGACGTGCACACAAGGCATCGCAACTTTCAGCCCCTGCTTATGACGTTGTGCCGATGTGAATTATCTCATTGTACGGCCGCGTTAATGGCTGACTCTTTTATAGATTCTATAGAAAAATATCCGTAGGAGCGATGACGAAAGCTTGAAATGATAACAATAGTTTCCGCTTTCCTCCGCCCGGCTTTCCATTACCCACTTCTCATCTCCGAATGAGTCTGAAGCGCCACACGTCATGACTTCGCTACTTGATTGGCTGCTGCGGCTTAGAACTTGTCTCGAACTTTTACTGGGACTCTGCACTGCATAGTTTTTTTTTTGTTAACCTGCTGTCACGTCTGGCATCTGACCTGCGTATACATTAAGAACTATTGAATTATTATAAAAAGTATCATTATTAAAGAAGATCAGCCTTCCGCGCAGGGATACAGGGGTAAGTCTATGTCACACCCTACGCATACGAACATAATATGCTCTTTTTTATATTACTTAGTTCTAACTTCATTTAGGTTTTCATTGAATATAAAATTTCGTGTCAAAAGCACAATATGTTTAGATTAGTAATGAAGTCTTTTGACCCTGAAAATGTACAATGTTTTTCGGAGGAGCAGGGCCACTGCCTTAGTGATAAGGTCACTGTAAAATGTTCCTCGAATAAATTATCTTTTATCTTATCTTTACCTAATGTGTCTGTGAAGACGAAGCCTTCAAAATTTCTCTGTCAAGGTAGTAAGTTTAATATTAAAGAAGAAGTTCTTCTCTCAAAGAGTTTCGATCCTTACCAAAAGCAAAGGTTTGCTGGAAGAGAATGCTTCTAGAATTAACGATACCCTTGTACTTTTATATTGTTGAATGGTGCAATAAAGTATCAAAATAATAATAATAATAAAGAGTTAATTTAGCCTTAATCGCCACGCGTCTTCGAACTATGGCGATTTTAAATGTTGAGACGTGTAAGTAAATACCTCTAATATACAGGTTTTCTCACGGCTTTGTCATTCATCATTCATATAATCATAGCTACGGTAGTATGAAGGGATCTTAAAAGCAACTAAAATTGTTCTCATAAGTCCACACACACTTCGTGCCATGGTGTAGCTGCTTACAGAGCTATAATTTTCCAAATTACAATAATCTGCGACATTATTTTGGAATTTCTAACACGTGCACCATCTCTAAGAGAGAAAATAATAATTGGAAAGCTAACATCTGCTTGCAAACTACCACTGTCATTCAGTTGAGTATTTAATCGGCGATGGTAAATAGTGACTCCACAAAGTAGCTGCCATAATATTTTGTGGCGCAGTCGTTTCGATTTATTTAAGCGTCATCATCATGATCATCATCATCACCATCAACCCATATAAGCCTACTCACAAATATACTTTACATACTAAGAAAATTATTTCAGGAAATCAAAATATGGTTACGTACGTGACGAAGTCGCGACGTGACCTAAATAACTTTACTAGGTTGGAAAAAAAACTGGCGAAGTACGAGTCGGACTCGTGAACCGAGGGTTCCGAACACATTTGTAGGTACCTATAAACATATTATGAATAGTTCAGGGAAGGCATTACCGGCATATCAAGTATCATCATCATCATCAGCCATTTGACGCCCACTGCAGGATATAGGTCCTTTTTTCGGTTTTCATAACCATGAGTAGTTTTGCCATAATCGCCACGCTTGGCAGGCGGGTTGGCGATCGCAGTTTGTTGGAATCTCAGGAAGACGCTGCTGCCCATATCAAGTATGATACGTCTCAATTCAGGTCTTTGTCTATCTGAACGTCAAGTTTAATGTAAATTCGTTTAACCGTTATTGCGTGATTGAGTAACAAACATCCAAACATCCAAACCACCAAACAACCAAACCTCCAAACATCAAAAAATCTTCACAAACTTTCACGTTTATAATATTAGTAGGATTTTAATTATCATTGCGTTGACAAGTCACATGTATAGGGGCCTAATTATGCGCACCATGTCCTGTCGGAATCCTGACGTTTACGAAAGAAAATAGAACGGAATTTGACAGTTAGACGATTGAAATCATTCTGGATTTACAGGAGCCGCACATTAACTGCACGCGTGCAAATATTAATGTGCTGTTGACGGTACCAGCGGGTCAGATCTCCGATGGGAATTCCTCCACGCGCCGAAATGGTCATCGTCTCGGATATTGTTTTACGATCCGACGGTGTCGATTGGCGGTCGACAGACACCGTTACCTGACGCGTGCTAGTGCGAAATGCTCTCTTTGCTGTGGGCCGATTATATGGCTGTATGAGAAGTAGAAATAAAGTGTAAGTATATGTAAGTAGAAATAAAACACAAAGATGGTTTTGCAGAGAACTGATAATTGTAATTGTAAATTCGCTGCAAAACCATCTTTGCTTTTTCTTAACAAAGATGGTTTGGCGTCTTACTTTGCTTCGGCCTTATACACAGGAACACGAGAGTTATGTGATTATGATGTTAAGCCGGAGCCCTGACATGCACCATTCAAACCCGCGGATTTTGGGTCAAACCCGAAGAGGTGGCAGCCCTAGGCTATTCTCATACATACATACAAGCATAAACTCACGCCTGTATCCCAGAGGGGTAGGCAGAGACCAGGGTCTGCGACTTGCCACGATCCTGACAGATCACTTTCGCTTTCTAAACATTAATTAGTCGTTGCATGCACGCACGCCGGTTTCGGGTACTTCTTATCTTGCCCTTTGCTAATGCATCCTCTATTTGGTCGACGTATGTCCACCTGGGACGTCCTTTACCGGCCCCTCCACCCACATTCGCTCGATACATTTGTTTCATCAATCTTTCTTCCTTCATCCTCTCCACATGTCCAAACCAGTGCAACATTCCTTTCTCAATTCTAGTCACTACATCCTCTTTCAGTCCACAACGTTCTCTAATCAAGCTATTGCGTATCCTGTCATTCAAAGTAACACCAGACATACTTCTCAAGGACCTCATTTCTACTGCATTAATCCTACTTTCTTGTTTCTTTTGCCATACTCATGTCTCGCAATAAACTCGTACAATGGAACAAAATAATCAAAATGGCCAAAAAACAAAGCAAACTGTAAAGAGTACGAGCTTTTCCAATTATATTTTCCACCACATTCCTTTACACCTTCCGCAATTTACGCATCGGGTCAAAGACCTTCCAATTTACGCTACTCCAGGAGTATGCACTTTTTGCTCTCATGTTAACAGCCTTGACTCGTGCCTAAAGAACCCACGTTAACGTTACGGCCAACAACGTCTCTAACACGTATGTGCTAAGGTTCTAAATTGTTTGTTTGAGAAGTAAAGTTTGCTTTGCAAGCGGTAACGGTTGTCCACGCCGCGGGAGTCCAGTAGTGTCATCGAAAGAGGTTGCAATTGAGGTTTATCTGCTCAGAAATATGAAATGATAAAACTGCTATTCTCATGATAGTAAGATAGCTAAGGAAGCCTATATGCAGCCTGCAGGGCTAATTATCCTACTAATATTATAAATGTGAAAGTTTTTGAATATGTTTGGATGTTTGTTATTCTTTTTTTTTAAATAAAAAACCTTATATAGTACACAATTTCGCCAAACTGCGCAGCAGTTTGTTGGCGGAGCGCTTTATCTCTAATATTATTTAATTATATTATATCTGTATTATTCTTACACATAAACAACGTATACTTAAATTCATTCGGCTTCAGTCCATACGCAAACAAACCGTTGACAGAAATCGCGAATATACCAACGCAACACTTGGATGGATGTTTGTTACTCAATACTCAATTGCTACGCAATAAAGCTGAACGGATTTACATGAATGTTGGCGTACAGATAGAAAAAGACCTGTATCGAGACATAGCATACTTGAATGCGTCCCCGTGGGATAATTTTTAACGTTGTGTTTTAAAAATAGATGGCGTTGTGCAAGAATCGTATAAACGGATTCAGTGGTGGTACGAAGTTTGCCGGGACACCTAGTTATATATATTTCATTACACGTTCCTACATCCCGCCACAGATATATCTCCCTGAACCCCGCCTTTTGTAAGTAGGTACCTGGTGCTGATATAATACCAGCGCTGGAGTAGCTCGCTTCTTCAGCGCATGCTGAATGAATACCATTTTGCATCTGCCGCACCTCGAGCCATATATGCCTTACCTATTTGATATATGTTACCCATAGTATACCTACGTACCGTACCTTTTATCACTGCATATTGTATTTTGTTTGATACAATATGCTAGGTTTTTTTTTTTTGGGTTAAGAGGAGGGGAATACTCATGTATACCGCCGTGCCCTGACACACGGCGGCATGCCCGACTCTACTGGGAATTTCTCCCAGTAGCCTACGGACTAAACCCCTCCCCCTTTTCGACGGTTCCTCCAACATGGTAGTCGGAGACCTTGTTTATTATTAATTACATAACATAACATAAACTCACGCCTGTATTCCAGAGTGGTAGGCAGAGACCAGGGACAGCCACTTGTCACGCTCCTGACGGATCACTTTCGCTTCCTCAACATTCATTAGTCGTTGCATGCACGCACGCCGGTTTCGGGTACTTTTTATCTTGCCCTTTGTTAATATTATTAATTTTATGCCTTATTTATAATTTTGTTTTGCTAGTACAATATGCTAGGTTACAAGGTACGACAAAAAAGAGAAAAACATACATAAATACATAAACTCACGCCTGTATTCCAGAGTGGTAGGCAGAGACCAGGGACAGCCACTTGTCACGCTCCTGACAGATCGCTTTCGCTTCCTCAACATTCATTAGCTGTTGCATGCACGCCGGCCGGTTTCGGATACTTTTTATCTTGCCCTTTGCTAATACATCCCCTATTTGGTCGAAGTATGTCCGCCTGGGTCGTCCCTCGCCTGCCCTTTCGCCCACATTCGCTCGATATATTTATTTCGTTAATCTTTCTTCCTTGATCCTCTCCACATGTCCATACAAACATAACAATATGTTTGTGTCTTTTTTGTGTTTCTCCAGGGCCTCGATTCTGTTAGTGCATTGTAGTATAATGACAGGTACACTGTCGGGTCACGTGACGTGTTTTTTCGTACCATTGACGCCTAGAAGGTTCGATGGGTGTGCCCGCGTAGACTTAAAGCAGCCATGAAATGAAAACCGCCATGTTCATGCAGTTGTCATGTTACTACAATGCATTAACAGAATCTAGGCCCTGCTCGCGTTACTCTTCTTAATGCTGTTTTGCTTTTGTACATAAAGGTGTGGTTATGTGGAAGACAATAATGTCAGGTATTTAAAAAATGTTAACGGGGACGATTGTGTCCATTGTAGTGTAACTTTAATTCGAAAACTCTGTTAATTAAGTTAAATCCTGTTTTGATAAGAATAAATGTGGAGTTTCTTTGTTAGCTTCTTCTCCACATAATCTATTAATTGTAAAACTAACAGCTTTGACGTTCATTGAATAAACATTTTGTTTTTTATAGTGAACACAAATTTTGACATTGACTTTGTGTGTGTGCAACTGTAAATAAATAATTTATACATCTAACTATCTTTTCATTACTGCGGTGGTAGCCTAGTGGGTAGAACATTGGACTCGGAAGCGGGAGCCCCAGGTTCGATACCCAGTGCGGGCATGTACCTATGACTTTGTTTTCTAAGTTATGTACATTTGTGAAGTTATAGCAATACCACTCGCTAACGGCGAAGGAAAACATCGTGAGGAAACCTGGGTGTCTGAGCCATTCACATACCTCAGCGCTTGAAATCGCCAATATGCGGTGGGCACGCGTGGTGATTAAGCCCATACTATCTCTCTCTCTGAGAGAAGGCCTGTGCCCTACTGTGGGACTTATATAGGTTGCTTATGAATTCATTACTATGCCTTTATTATTATTACTAAGCCCGAGTTCTCTAATACATATGAAATTAGGGTTCCAATCCTCAGCAAAACTTTTGTAATCGGGAAATTACCATGCATTTTAGTGCCGTAGGTCGTGATCTTTAGTATCGAACAGATTTGAGGGTTTTCCTCCCACTAGAAGTTTTTTGTAATGAAGAGAAAGACCCTCACTTTATGGACGAATAACTTTCGCTATACCCTATATGTTTTTTTATAATCGCGCAAAATAAAGTAAATATTAGCAGACTGAAAACTGGAAACACGTCAAACAACCAAGAAACTAAGAGGAAAAGACTTAAAAAATGAATCGTAACCCTTTACAATAAATACTACTTTCGATTATCTAACCACTGATCTTTAATGGTAGGGTCCAGTCTGGATGATCAAGATTCCAGAACTCAGGCGTAAAATAATCCAAACCACAAAGCAATCAGGTTATAGAACCTGTGATGAACTCTGTTTTCATACTGAATAGGTCTGTGGCTATGGTATCCAGTTGACTAGTTTTAGTTCAGATGTAGTTTATTTTAATCCCATTAGCAGGCTCAGATCATGTTGTGGTAGCAGCGGTTAACTACTGTTTAACAACTCCTCTGATTTCATGGTTAAATCTAGCGGAGAGTTCAAATGCTATGCAACTTTCGCCTCTGTAAACAAAAAGGTTTTTATCTTACTGCGGCCTGCAATGATCGGTACGTGACTGGCAACTTTTTGAAATTGGAAACTCTATTGGAACTAAAGGAAGAAAAAAATAATAAAATAAAAAAACATTGGAACCCGAAAAAAAGGATTAAAAGAGGTCAAACAGTTTTTTGCATGGCTGGGCATTTAGAAAAAGTTATTGCAATTATGAAAAGGCTAGGTCAGTTCATGGGCCTAAGAATATAAATAATTTATCAATGGCATCGAAGTACTAAGCCCACTTTGGGTCAGTGATCTAAATCTGGATATAAGACGTTTCAAAATAGTCTCAGGTCCGCTTGCGCCAACGCTATCAGACAGCACTATCTAGTGAATAAGTACTGAAACAACTTGCACTACGACATTTTCGAGTCCCTAAAATGCATTGTTAGAACAAAGCGGTACAAACAATTATTATGACAACGAGAAAAAACTTTTGCGAAAAATTCATCAAACGTAATAAGCCACCGACCCGTGAGAAATCATAACAATACTCTTCTACATTTCGTTTTATCGCGGCCACAAATCTTTTACTTCGAATGTGGTACGAAAGTTTACTATCGGGTGTCACACCGTTTTGCTATCACCAGTTTCACTCGGCTCGCGTGTCTACATTGCGCGCCTTGTTCTAAATTCGCCCATACTGTGAGAGCTGGTGGAGGAAATGTACGACGTACATTGCGACGCCGTATCTTAAGTTGATTGTTATAATTGGAACATTAGTGGAGGGGGTTCGCGTGATATTATAAATGCGGAATCTTGGGTGAAAATGTTTTCAGTTACAATTGTCTATTTCTCGATGTGCTGATGAGACATAGTGGTGAAACGGCAATCATTCTTTCTGGGTAGAGAGGAATCATAATGATAGACTATATCACTGGTAACTACGTTATGTTATAACGTAGTTACGGTATTATTTATCTGCGATTCTCAAGGAAACACAATATTATCAAGCAATTATAAAAGCTAATTGCCTGAGGTGAACCCTCGTTTCGTAGCTGATAGCTGGTGTAGTCATATCTGCATTTATGTTTCTACTGTATCTTAATTGTTACTACTTACGTGCCAGTCGGATGACAGTTTATGCAGATGTGTGCTCAATACATACCTGAAAAAAGTAGGAGATGATTTTTTAATACAAATAAAAGAGAGGTAAGGACACCTCAGTACCTGATAAAAGTAATAATTTAATGATTAATAGTAAGAACGAATAGCTTGCCTCTAGACATCCGACAGGCCCCATCGCTTGAAATATTCAAAACCAAAGTTTATCGCCACTACCTAAATCTCCAGCATTTGTCTTAATTTATTATATTATAAGTATTTCACAATATCTTTCCTAAATCTGTAGGTTTATGTATTTATTTATTGTATCTAGTATTTATTTATTATTATGTTGTATTTGTGTAATATCTCCCCCCTATTATATTTTATATATCTAGGTCTGAATAATAATTAGTAAGTATATTTAATATTAAGTAAGTTGCAATACCTGATAATGCTCTCATCAAAACTTAGGTTAGCTGGTAGATTAGCTGCAAAACTTTCTGTTTTATATGCAATAAAGGATTTAAATAAATAAATAAATAAATAAGAACAAAAGTTGTTCTTAAACACTATATAAATCAAATATTGACGTGTTCTGAGAAACTGTGCAGAGAAGACACTGTATACGTCCCGCGGATAGACAGAAGCCTTGTCTAAAGGAGATGGTATGGGCCTCATAACTGCGCGTGCACATCGCGGATGGCAATTTCAAGCGCTGAGTAATGTGAACACGTTAGACACTTGGGCTTACCCATGAGATTTTCCTTCACAGTTCACAGTCCTGTGTCCAACATACCAAACGCAGGACCTCTACTTTTTAGTATAATGCTCGGGACATAACTTTAACAAAAACCCATCTAGTCGGGGTGACCTTGCGATGGGCACGTAACAGCAATTTTTTTTTCATTCATATGTAACTTGACGGAATCTAAGCCCGAAGAGTTCTATGTCACATTCCGCATCTCGCGCCATTGACCCAAAATAAGTCATTTGGTCAATTTATTTGTCGGGCATTATACCGTTTACCTATACCCATGAATATTTTTAATATGAAATGTATATTGTGTCAGGATGTTCTGGTTAGACCTTAGATTTCTGCACTTAGCCGCATAGTTGGGGGATTGCACGTAGCGAGCTTTAAGGTGCCTGTGTTAATACCTCAGATACTTGGGTTTTCTTACGATGTTTTCCTTCACCGTTAGGCAGTGGTATTGTTACTATGACTTCACAAATGTACGTAACTAAGAAAACAAAGCCATTGGTACATGCCGGGATTTGAACCCACGACCTCCCGAATGAGAAGCCGGCGTTATACCGCTCCGCTACCACCGCTTCTTGTGTGAGGAAATAAAGGCTTAAAATAAAAGTAAATTAATAAATAATACCTATTACATCAATACTATACGTCAGTATTAAATGCGTGGGTGCTAATTGCTATTGATATTCGATCCATTAAAGTATCAATCAAATTAGTCATAAAGCCTGATGAAATATAAGCGTCTCGCACGACACAGTGATGAAGTAATCTCGTTAAGGGACACCTCTCTCGTAGGGCCATAAGCTCGGGTGTTACTATTATGAAAGTATATCAAGTGACACATGCTCTACAGGGTTACTTTGAATTCGTTCACCGTATTTTGAGGGAATGTTGTGAAAAACAATGTTTAATGATTTATAAGTAATGGTAAAATATATTTCTTAATATTCGTGATAACCTTTGGCTCCAAAGTGTGAATTCAAATTCGAAGTGGTAGGAAGTACCGTAACGTTGCAAAATGTTTTCTAATATGTTAAATGCTTAAAAGTTATACGTCCGATATGCGTAAACGATAAAAAACAAATGAATTGGCCGGCACCGACCATAAGACGCTGAAAACATTTTTATTTTTTATTTTTATTACTTTTTGTCCTGATATTGTTTGTTTATGCATAAGTAAAGTAATTTTAGGTGACAAATTTTTTTTTTGACGCGTATTTATTCTCAAAACTAGTTCTTTATGTTTCTAAATCATAGTTAGAATGTCCCCTTAAAATACGGTGAACGAATTCAAAGTAACCCTGTAGTGTTGATACTAGTCAATGTTGCCACTTGATCTGCAGGTAGAGTTAGCACAAATGACACAGTAAAGATTTGAGTTGGGCCTTTCTTTGAAGGTTTCTGTTCTGTTAATGCAAGTGATATAAGATATTGAAATAGAATAGTTTGTTGTCAAAGAAAGTTGCTATTGCTCACATAAAATAGCTTAAATAAAATTTTGAGTTAAGCTTTCCTTTGTATCGGTTTCTAGGGGTAATGTAAGTTATAATTGAAGATGTAATTATGATTATGAACGCGTTTATTAATCTTGGTAAGAAGCACGTTCCTTTCCAAGCAATTAAATATGAATTAACAAAAGCAATATAATAAAATGTCGATTTACGGTTTATTGAACAAATTTTAGGTGGTAGAACTTTTTTTTACTTATATATTCACTCACACACGCACGTACGCATGCACGCACGCGCGCACAGATATTTTTATTTTCTGTGTTTTTATATTTTCTTTTGTTTGTATATTTTTCTCTTGTTTGTATATTTTCTTTAATTTGATTTCTCTGTCCGTCCGTTTCATACTTTGTTGTCATAGTTTTTGAGAGGCCTGGCATCCTAAGATACAGATCTCTGACCTAGTTTAGGACAGAGTGTTTCTACAAATTACTTCAATTGTGCCATATTGTACCTAATTTGTACTACCTCTTTTGTACCTAATTTGTGGATGGAGAAATAAAGTTTATTTTTATTTTTATTGTTTTGTATTGTATGTAAAGTTGATGTTTGTTTGGAAATATATCTTCTCGGAAATAGTCTCATATGTGCTAAATCTAATTCAAATCGGTTAGTCTGTATACGCGTAATTGCGTAATAAGCATCTAGAAAAAACTTTGACGTACCTAGAATATGCTTAGTTCGTAATAACTTTAAAAACAAATGCGGTAATTCAAAAACTAAACAAAGACAATTTAATATGTGCAACAACAATCAATGTGATGCTTTAAAATGTTTTTTTATGTTGCCTATCCTTACTAATATTATAAACACGGAAGTTTTAAGAAAATAAAGTTTTACGCGAAAGAAAACGCAAAGGATGGATGTTTGTTACTCTTTCACGCATAAACGGCTGAACGGATCCGAATGAAATTTTGCACACAGATAGGTCACAGTCTGGATTAGCACATATGCTATTTTTTATCTCCAAAAAATATACATCAAAATTACCACGTGAACGTGAACGAAGTCGCGGGCAACAGCTAGTATGTTATATAGGCAACATAAAAATTCATTTAGAACATATTATATCCCACAACAAGGCGCCGGCCTTCTCTAATTTTTTTAAAAGTAGTAAAATTTTATGCAAATCAATAGATTAAAAACAATACAGCTAAAAAGTTAAAATTGTGGCACGTAACGATTTAACAATTGCTGACCCTATTTATTGAATGAATTTTAAAACAATGTAGGCACATAAATCCTTACACTACAGGCCAATAAAAACGGTACACGTATATAATAAATTACTGACATAATAGTCAATGTGATCTAATGTTGAACAGTTTTTGTAGGGGTTCGGTTCTCACAATACTTGTATCATTTTTAACATGTAAGATTATTCGCTTAATGATAAGCTTGACTTTTAATTACGTAATTGCTCTATAAACGTCCAGAAAAACCTATAAATTATATAAATAAATAAAATACTCTTAAGAATTTAATAAAAAAGCTACTTTTTGACTCATAACCTTTCAAATATTTTTTTTCATGTAGCATATATATGTCCCAATGCAGGGCACAGGCCTTCTCCCACAGAGAGAGTATGGGCTTAATTACCATGCGTGCCCACCACAGATTGGCAATTTCAAGCGCTGAGGTATGTGAACACCTAGGACACAAAGGTTTCCTCACGATGTTTTCCTTCACAATTAGCGAGTGGTATTGCTACTATAACTTCACAAGTGCAAGTAACTTAGAAAGCAATGTCATGCCAGGATTCGAACCTCCTTCTAAATAACCGCCGAACAACAACAACAACCGCCGAAGCATAGTTCCATATTTAAAATTATTTTTAATACAGTTGCTCAAAAAGTGGCGTATTGCAGGGACGTATAGCGTTCGGGATGTGGGCTATTACACACTCGTGCTTTTTTTTTACCTTTCCCGCACTCGTGCGTTCTCTTTCCCAACTGTCAAAATAATGTCTATTAAAAAGAATAACCAACCATGAAGTTTTTACTAAAAAAAATCATAGAAGTTTTTATGATTCATGCAAATACGTATATTTCTAAAAAGAAGCTACTAATTTGTTTCAATATCAGATTTAATTATTTGATTGAATGAGTTTGGTTAGGTTTCATTTAATTTATTCATCTCATTAAATTTCATTTTCATTTCATATCAATAAAAAACTTCTACTGAAGACTTGGCTGTATGGGCATAGTTCCCTTTGCCTACCAGAATGGGTGAAGAAAAAAAAAAACTCTGCTTATATTCTACGGTTGGCGCCATTTTTCAGAAATTTTCTTTGCGAGTTTAGTTGTTTGTTGCACAAGATGAGTAATTTCGACCCTAGTTTTTTTTAATTAACACCACCGGAACTCAGTATAATTGCACAAAATGCTTCGGAGAACATTTTACCGGAAAAGTCAAAAAGTCGCTACATATCTACATACGACGAATTTATTGCGTGGAGAGAAGAGAAAAAAGCAAATAGTTTTTCATTTTTTCGCAACTGTATTAAAAATAGTCGTTCAGTACACGTGCGGAACCGTCATTGCAACTTGTTCCGACTGTCAACCCTCACCTTCGGCCGTGCTGTCAACTCTTTGCAATGACAGCCTTTCCACACTTGTAATGAAATATACTATTCCAAAACAGTACGACGTTCAAAAGTTCTTAACATTGGCGTCATACTTCAAGTACAATATTGTTATGTATTAGTAATACTCTTAGTACACGCTATAATAATCCTATTCAACACTAGATCAGTCAGGCGTCACAATATGTATACGGTGTGTCACCTCGTTTAAATTACACGATAAGGTTGATTAAACACTTCGAATGAAAACTTCGTGCTTAGATGCAACGTACAAACGGCGGAACACCGATCTTTATCATCTTCATCATCATCAGCCATTTGACGCCCACTGCAGGACATAGGCCCCCTTTATGGTTTTCTAACCATGAGGGGTTTTGCCATAATCGCCACGCTTGGCAGGCGGGTTGGCGATCGCAGTATGCGGTTGGAATCTCAGAAAGACGCTGCTGCCCGTCTCCTGGCAATTGATTTCCTTAGTCGCCTTCTACGACATCCACGGAAGGAAATGAAGTGACGCTATTCTTAATCCGGCGCCACACGGAACCGATCTTTATGTGTAAATTCAACTATGAATTGGTCATAAGTTCTAAATGTTACATTTTGCGCCTGCACCTATGTATAAAGCGCATTACTACTATACTCACTGCGGTAGTAGCCTAGTAGGTAGAACATTGGACTCGGAAGCGAGAGACCCAGGTTCGATATCCAGTGCGGGCATGTACCTATGACTATATTTACTAAGTTACGTACATTTGTGAAGTTATAGTATAGCAATACCACTCGCTAATGGTGAAGGAAACCATCGCGAGGAAACCTGAGCGTCTGAGCATCACATCAGGGCTTGAAATCGAAAAATCCGCGGTGGGCACGCGTGGTGATCAAGCCCATACTCTATCCGTGAGAGAAGGCCTGTGCACTACAGTGGGACGTATATAGGCTGCTTATGTATATTCGAAGAATGACAAAAGGCTGCGTCATATAAAAATCTGAATAATTATTAAAGAATAAAAAAAGAAAGAGCGGAATAATCGTCTCCAAAACCACTAAAAGTCTGGCCTCTTCGATGTTTTCCTTCAAATCTAGTTGGTGAAAGTGAATGCTCTTACATATTATTATAACTCACTAAAGACGTGGTTCCTTATTAATATTTATAATGACGTGTTATGAAGTCGTCTGGCTATTTGAATGTTATACTAATCCTTGTTTATTGAATCATAAACGCAAGTTAGGCAATAGGCGCGATATTTCACACAGTGGTAGGTAGATGCGGTATTTTCCGTTAATATTGACAAGAAGCTACATTTAAATCAACCAAAATTTATGGTACATATCCACTTATTTGTTGATTATTCTCGAAAAACAGTAAAATCTATGAGCGAATCTGGAAGAACAAAACAAATTAATGTACTCGTAGGTATCTAAGTGAAGGAAGTTTTACACACGAAACTACGAGTATAATATGTTTCGTACAATAATGCGTATACTGCACATTGTACACCATTTTGGGTCCAGAACAAATGATTGTATTGTGTGGAAGTTGCCATTCACTGATTTCCATGTGGAACATTCATTTCTATATTTGTGATGACCTTGCCTGGTTACCATAGCACAGGGTATCCTAGTTTGGGACCAGGACAAATGATTGTATTATATGGAAGTTTCCATTCACTGATTTCCATGTGGAACATTCATTTCCAGGTCTGTGATGACCTTGCCTGGCTATCATAGCACAGGGTATCATAGCACAGGGTATCCTAGTTTGGGATCAGGACAAATGATTGTATTGTGTGGAGGTATCCATTCGCTGATTTCCATGTGGAACATTCACTTCCATGTTTGTGATGACCTTGCCTGGTTACATAACATAACATAACATAACATAAACTCACGCCTGTATCCCAGAGGGGTAGGCAGAGACCAGGGACTGCCACTTGCTACGATCCTGACAGATTACTTTCGCTTCCTCAACACTCATTAGTCGTTACAATAGCACAGATTATCCTAGTTTGGGACCAGGGCAAGCGCTTGCGTTGTGTGGAAGTTATTATTATTATAAGTGGAACACATAAAACTAGCACGTCTTAATGTACCGCACAATGATACAGCACAATTTTCACTAAACTAAGAAATTACTTCGACCAAATTGCACCAATCAAACCTAGACGGTAAAACAAATTGTTTAAGCTTCAATTAAGCAATCAAATCTCTGTGTGGTTTAATTTTGTTTGGTGCGCTACAAACGCACCTAGCACCGAACCAACAATTTTATTTGATTGTGTATAACAATCTGAATAGAAAGCAGGTTTTACGAAACTGTGGTGGTTTAACCTAGACTAGAATCTAGGTGTGGAATAAATATGTAGTTCTGTTTCAATCCTGTAAAATTTTTGTAATTTGACTGATAAACGATGACGCGATTTTTAATGAAGTACAGACATACTCGTAAGTAAAATAAATAAATTCAGTGGTAGCGGAGCGGTAGAACGTCGGCTTCTCATTCGGGAGGTCGTGGGTTCGAATCCCGGCATCTAATAATGACTTTGTTTTCTGAGTTACGTACATTTGTGAAGTTATAGTAGCAATACCACTAGCTAACTGTGAAGAAAGACCTCGTCAGGAAACCTGAGTGTCTGAGGTAAACAGAAAGTTATAGATGCAACTTGCTTGATAAAGGGCTTAAGCCCAATTTTATGGGTCTAGTCTTAAACCAAATCAAACCAAAAAACCGTTGTCAGTAAAAAAAATTGAAACTGGAAGAATATCTTTCAGTTTTAAAATATCCACGTAGACAAATAAGAAAAAAAAAACTTTTATGAACTTATACAAAAAAAAATTGCTTACAAAAACTCATTATTGTAAAACCGTCCATTTTTAAGGTAAAGTTTGTTGTATAGGATGTTATTTTATTCTGTTTTTAGTATTTTTTTGTCATAACGGCAACAGAAATACATCATCTGTGAATTATATTCTTTTTGTTGCACTAACCCGTGCTGAGGACAATTTTAAAAACCTATTTAGAGGCTGGCACGGTTAGGCAGAGGTCGTGGGTTCAAGTCCCGGTACGGGTGGAATTGTCAGCCTCTAAATAGGTTTTTAGTAATTAAAAATGTTAGATTGTACGAGCGAGGCGGAATGCCATACGTAACAGAAGCCTTCATTTATTAATGTGTAGTGCTTACGATAGTTTTAGTACAAAAGCCTACATTAACTGCTCTTCAGTGTATAAACGCTACTAAAATAAACGGTGATTGCACATTTCTCCAATAATGGTCGTCCATAAAGTTTAAACGGGGAATAATAACGGGCTGGACTCGTTCTTTTGGTCAGTGAGTGCAGTCAAAGCAAGTAACAGTGGCAGCTCAGCTGATGGACATCTAGCTTTATATGTGTGAGGTGTCTGGTTCGAATCTGGGCATTATATGAAAGACTATTTTTTAACTTACGTGTATTTGTGAAAGTTAAGTAGCAATACCACTCTTCGTGAGGAAATAAGTAGCCTTGTGGGCTCCGTATAATAATAATAATTTCGCCATTGTTTAATACTAGTGCCATATTGTAAATAATAATCACATTATTGTAAATAATAATCAGAATGTTGCCTTGAAAAATGTCACCGTGTAGTGACAACAGATACGAGTCAGGAACTGACAAAAATTTTACTAAGATTAGTATTTTGGGGGACGAACGGTAAAGGGGATTTTATTTATGATTAAATCAATTAATTCGTTCCGTTATTCATTTATTCATTTATTTATACTTTCATCATCATCATCATCAGCCACTTGACGTCCACTGCAGGACACAAGCCTCCTTCGTAGTTTTCATAACCATGAGGGGTTTTGCCATAATCGCCACGCTTGGCAGGCGGGTTGGCGATCGCAGTATATGGTTGGAATCTCAGGAAGACGCTGCCGCCCGTCTTCTGGTAATTGATTTCCTTAGTCGCCTTCTACGACATCCACGGAAGGAAATGGAGTGACGCTATTCTTAATCCGGCGCCACACGGAACTTATACGATTTATACGTTAATTGCACTTAAACTAAATGTATAATATGGTGGACATAATGTCATGAGCACATTCTACCAGTGAACCGCAGTAGGTGGAAGAAAGAGTTGGTAGGCTATCAAGCGACCAATGATTTTTGTTAGGTAATCATTAAGAGATTTTACTTTTAATACTTGACACAGATGTGATTCTGGACTATTAAGCACTGAATAGTGAATACTTTCTCCAATACACGCAACGAATTTGCGAGTCACCACTAGAATATGACTCTTTTGGCTTCGTCTGCAATACTAGTTGAACGTTTATAACTAGAGGTCACCAAAGACGTATGGTTGGTAACAGTATGCTAAGTAAAAAGTCACGTTGCGCTTTGGTGCAATAATCGCCAAGTCATTGTCAAGTTGTAAAACCTAGTGAAAAACCGATGGCGCTCTTAGGTAGGAGATAGATCGCCACCAGGCAAGTAAAAGTTTTGTGTACCACAGTATTTGATTAAGTGTACACGACGTTTTGTACGTAAACGATGTTACTGGAAACAGCTAGTTCATAACAAATCGCGTCTTACCAACTCGATCACCCCATAACCGCGTGAGACACAGAGGAAGGACGTTGGACGAGGGCGCGGATGAGACATGACGCGTCGCGCCCTCGCCCCGTCTCTTCTGTGTGGGCTTCGTCCCGCCCCTTCAGTACATTTTGTATGAAAGTGAATTGAAAGGACGCCGCGTCTTTGGTGCGCCCTCGGCCCACGTCCTTTCTATGTGACCCACGCCTAGAAGTGTCGTATAACATAACATAATCAGCCTATATACGTCCCACTTTAGGGCACACGCATTCTCTCAAAGAGAGAGTATGGGCTTAATCACCAAGCGTGTCCACCGCGGACTGGTAATTCCAAGCGCTGAGGTATGTAAACACCTCAGACACTCAGGTTTCCTCACGATGTCTTCCTTGCTACTATAACTTTACAAATGTACATAACTTAGAAAACAAAGTCATAGGTACACGCCCGCACTGGGAATCGCACCTGGGTCTCTCGCTTCAGAGCCCAATGTTCTACCCACTAGGCTACCACCTCTTCATAATATATTGCGTCTGCACAAACTCGATCGCCCCGTAACCGTCCAACTCATCGCTCAGAATATGCAGGGAGCAGCCCGTTTAAGTATTATTACTGCATCACATAAATCTGTGAGCTCGCCCCCCAATACAGGACGGATATGCGGAACGCAATGTGTCTGCTATTGATACCAGCGTGTCTTCTGGAGATGCGAGTGGAATCTTGAACAGGGAATTCACTTGAGAGCTAATACCGTAAGCGCTTGCCTGTCTTTTGCGTGCTAGCTGGTTTGTGAACCAGTATGATAAAAAAAAATTAATGAAAGATTAATTCTTTGTATGATATCAGTCATATTATTTTTGTTGCACTAACCCGTGCTGAGGACGATTTTAAAACCTATTCAAAGGCTAAAAATTCCACCCGTGCTGGGACTTGAACCCGCGACCTCTGGCTAACCGTGCCAGCGCTCTTCCAACTGAGCTAATGGGCAAGTGCTGGCATCGGCTAAATTTTAAGCCTCTTTACAAGCTTCTCTGTAATACGTACAGGAAGCGACATCTAGCCGAAGCAATTTACATCACTTGCAGCCCCGAGTAACCCACTTTGCAGTTAAATTTTTACGAAACGAAAAAAAAAAATTTGACTGCCGGTATTTGTTTCCAGGCCGTGACGAACACCGAGATGACAAGAGACACCATGGTTATCCGCACACGCACCAAAAAGATACAATAATTTTTCTGTCTCGTATTAGTCGAAACGAAGGTTAGGTGTCTAGGGATAAAAAAAACATGTGATTGCGATCTATGTGAATAAATAAATCTAATGAGACACTTCATTTGTAATTCCATCTTATTCGACCCCAATTAATTCAAGAAGAGCGGGGAACCCGACCATCTAATTATCGATTGCACCACGTTTTTTACTACCGTCAGAAATCACGATTTGACCATTTCGTCTACTTCAAAATATCTACGTAACAGAGCTGCGGATAAATCACCTTCCTGTGTCACTGTAATAGAAAACAAGGTTTTGCCATGCAATAGATATTATTAACATCTTTCCGATTCTAATTATTTTCCATTAAATAATTAGCTAGGAGTCGTCTGATCAGTCCATAAATAGAGCCCACTGTTGGGTATAGGCCTCTTCTCTTTCACGCCAACACATCCAGTCCCTTGCTAATCTCCTCCAATGTTTCTTTCACAATTAATAACCAAATTATTAAGTCAGAAGTTACCACTCTCTGAGGCCTTTGTTTTCTGTATTTATTTTCTTTTTCTTCAATTCGTGGTAAGCGTTGCTGGTTGTAAAATTACTTAAAATACTTAATTGTTATGTAAGTTGCTGTTACCACTCATTGTATAATTGTTTGTTTACCCTAACAATTTTTAGCAAGTGACATTATGACTGCTGCACACAAACAGCTTTCATAAAAAGTTCAATAAGTCGTCATAAGTACTTCTCTCTTCGACTCATACTTTACCTGATATAATCCTGTCGAAAAGTAATTTTAGTCACCTGTTACAAAATCAGGTGCAATCTGTCACAAGTTGCTAGTAACGTCTGAAGGGCTTCACACACAGCAGCTATAATTTAAAGATATACATTATAGCACGATTCATCTCATTACATCTTTCCATAGAAATCGTCAGGAGACCACACACGACAGCTATAATGTATATTTTTACATCTTCGAATCTTAAAATACAGAGCGATACGAAAATATACATTTAATACCTTAGCCGCTTGAAAGTGAGACGTATCTCAATGGAATTAAGGGAAAGATACATTACATTACCCGTTGTCTGTGTGATACTTTAAGATAATGTAAAGCTATACATCCCGGGATGTAATGTACATTATTATACATTATAGCTGCCGTGTGTGAAGTCCTTTATAATGTATCAAGATGTATAAATATTTCAGCTCTCTCGTAAAATACTGTTCTTATGTACCTTTACTAGAAAACATTTTTTTTTTATATTTATATTTCAGCATCATATTACGCACAGAGCGTGACATTATCGCGTAATTAGCATTTTACGATGTGTTGGTACCTTAATTAATATTTTTAAGAGAACTCGTCTCAATAAATAATTAAATTACATTTCTGAACATACACATATCGGAATATAGCCAAGGTTGGAAATTAAATTCTATACACTTGTCACTTTGAGCAAGAGAACACCTTGTTATTTCAAACCATAAGGGTCTCATTTCATAGCGTGCGATTAGTGCATTTTCTGCCCACGTGACTTTCCAATATTTGAATTTGAATATGGAATACAATTTTGTAAGGTTTACTAATCGGGTTCTACCATCGGTTGCAGCTAGTGTTTCTACGAAGTAGTAACTTTAAATGGCTTAGGTAACTCAGCTGTTAGGACTTTTGCAGTAGTTACAAACTATAACCTACAATAGTATCGTATTGGAAAGAAATAAAATGAAGGTAAGAATTTACCTAAACAAATTTAATATATTTGTATATTTTTGGATGTGCTTAAAAAGTTTCAAAATGTTTATATTTCACAACAGATGTATAAATGTGTACAACATCATCTTAATGTTTAGAATGCATTTTTTTTAAGAGGAATACTATTATGAGCAAATTTCATTACAAATACATTATTTTTACAACGACTCAATGCTAGTTTAACAAAACATGCAAGTAATATAGTAAAAAAATATTTATGTTTATGCAACACACATCTAACATAAAGTTTTATGAGCAGGGTGGTGATAGAAAACTATGCATTTCTTGTTCGCTGGGCGCATGTGTAAAACAGCTTTTGCGTTATGTTCCCATAGTCTTTTAGAAGTTTTTATAATGTACTCGTAGACAAATGTCTAGTTATTTTTCAGTTTCTACGCTGGTTGAAACGTGGGCGCTAAAATGTCAGAATGTGACAATTAATGTAATTACTGCAAAGTCGCAACTTTTGACAATTGTCACGCGCGACTACCGACGTCGTACTAGCCAAGCAGGTCGATTTTATTAAAATTACCTTTATTTTTTAACCCTAGACATCTACTTTCTCACATAGGTACTCCATAATACCTAACCATTCGTCAATTCGACGACAATTTTTTGAAGTGTTAATTTTTAAATAAAGCTTTTTTTTGTTTTTTGAGACCTTTATTGCACTAAGATTTCAGGCACATTTTATATTTTTGGATAAAATAATTTGTTGCTATTTATCATATACTCTTATTTATTTTTCTGTCTGTTTCAAATAGCACCTATTCAGTACAAAAATCTAAAGTAAAGTAGCAGAATTGAATCGCAACTTGCAGTCTCGCAAGGGACGCGTACGCAGTCCAATTTGAATATAATAGAAAATGGCGGCCAATATGGCTGCCAATTTATATGCTAAAACGATGCTCGTAAAAGGACAACATCTGCCTTGTGCGAAAGGGAATAATTGCTCGGTGACTGTAGTTTCTAAGTGCATGCAACATTGAATGCTTTGAGGTCGTGAATCTATATGAAGGAATGTTATGGGCATGGCAAAAGTTTATTGACTTGAGTGTGTATTTACATATTTTGAATACAAAAGCTCTTATCGAATCGTACACAACCCAATGTACAGCGCATAAGAGCTTAGAATCGTGAGAGTTTGTCAACAATATCACAATAATTATATTATAGTAGCCGTGTGGCGCCGGATTAAGAATAGCGGCACTCCATTTCCTCCCGTGGATGTCGTAGAAGGCGACTAAGGAAAATAAATTACCAGGAGACGGGCAGCAGCGTCTACCTGACATTCCAACCGCATACTGCGATCGCCAACCCGCCTGCCAAGCGTGGCGATTATGGCAAAACCCCTCATGGTTATGAAAACCATGAGGGAGGCCTATGTCGTGCAGTGGGCGTCAAGTGGCTGATGATGATATTATAGTAGTAACAAGGAGTTATTCAGAGCTGCAGAAGGTAGGGTACAATCGACACAATTAATTGCTATTAATTGAAACGTAAGAAGTTTCGAAGATTTTAACTTCGATCCAATATCACCAAAAATATAAAAAAATAGGCCTTTGCATCTACTTAATGAGATGATTTATGCAGCGTCCAGTGGCATCTTCACTTACACTGGATGGGTTAAAGGACCAGTCGGACGCTGCAGTGCCTGGAACATTGTGTTTTTTAGATGGAGTAGGTTTGCCTAGCACCTATACCATCCTGACAGCTTAGTCGGCCTAGCCCACAGGAAAGAAAAGTCAATACGTACGGAGCCAACCAAGCCGCGGGTTTCCTCACGATGTTTTCATACACTGGTAGCGTGTGGTATTGCTACTACAAATTCGCAGATGAAAATAAACAAAGTCATCGGTACATGCCCGCGCTGGGAAAACCAAACAGTAAATGCATATGATGTTGATACAGAAAATATCGCAATCAAACTTTACAAGCTTAAGAGCGATACATTCTCGGTGAAAGTAAAATGCACAGAGTAGAGTAATTCCCTTTTCGCGGATCTTAAGCTTAGGTCAAGAACTATACAAGAAATAAATATGCACCTAGAAAAATATTTAAACGATAAAGGGGACCTATTAGGCAGGTGTGTATTTTGTAACCCGTTAGCTACGAAGAACGATGCGGCATTTTTTAGTTTTTACATCGAGCGACGCGGCAGGAGCGCTGCGCTCTAGTCTTCTCAAACTGTTAGAAATTCCAATCTACTTTCTTGCTGTCGGGAGTCTTGAGAGCATTAAAAGAGTATTCACACACGTTTTCAACATACTTTAATAAATATGTAATGTAACTAGACCACAATCGGTGGCGAAGGAAGTTGTTATTATTATTATTATTATTATTATTATTATTATATACGTTTATTTCAGATAAATCAATCCATAGAATTATATTATATACCCGTGCTGAGGACATTTTTTTTTTAAACCTATTTAGAGGCTAAATATTCCACCCATGCCGGGACTTGAACCCGCGACCTCTGGCTAACCGTGCCAGCGCTCTTGAGCTAATGGGCAAGTGCAGGCATCGGCGAAATTTCGAACCTATTTACAAACTTCTCTCTATTACGTACAGGCAGCGACATCTGGCTGAAGCGATTTACATCACTTGCAGCCCCAAGTAACTCACTTTGCAGTTAGGTTTTTACATTGGAATGATATCGCTGTACCTACATGATTATATTCTTTTTGTTGCACTAACCCGTGCTGAGGACAATTTTTTTTAGAGGCTTAAAATCGTGTTGCTACAGCGATATCATTTCGTTCTTATACAGATAAGAAAAATATGCCTTAAATATCCGCAATTTAATTATCCGTCAAACTATCAGACCACATTTATCAAAAGTACTCTCATTTTATAACAATCACAAAAAAAAATAAATAATGCAAGCGAGACAGCATGCTCCTCGTAAGAGCAGTCTTAAAAAGCGCGACTCGCGCTGATCCATTAAAATTATCGCCTTGCCAATTCTATGAGTTTGGAAACTCTACGGACCGGCTGGAGAGGCGCGCGGCCCGCTGCGGTTTGTCGTGCGCTATGCGGCGAGTCGGTGACGGATGGCTGGAGGGCGAAAAGCGAGCATTCACATGATCACATCGCATGCTCAAGAGGGTGATTTCCATGAAAATTAAATGAAAATGTTTATTTCTAAAACAAAATTTTCGTTTGTAAATTAAAACCAAACTTTGTATGGATATCGCCTCGCGAGCCGCTCTCAAGCCGGGGCATTGGTTAATGGACGTAGTTTGGTTGTAATGGACAAAGCGACGCCAGATTGCAGTGTAACTATAACCGAGGTTGATCGGCTTGCGTCCTCTAAACATGCTTGCTTATTTGTTCCTTTCGTGAGATTATAGTTAAATTAGAACGAAATAATGAATGAGTATATATATATATATATATATATATATACTATTACTCATTCTTATAAATATATACAAATAAACTTATGAAAAAAATAATTTATATTTTATGGAATTCAAAAATAGTTTTTGTATTATATAGGTTTTAATAAAATTTAATCAAACTTAATATGCAGATCTGTAATTAATTTAAGATTTTTTTTTGTTTATTGATATTGCAGAATATTTTTTTTATTACCACTATTCTATAACTACCTTTTAAACGAAATTCAATTTCAACCCAATAGTTATGTATGTATGAAATATACTCTGTTGCCAGATGTAATTTTGGTAATAAAATAATTGGGGTCGAAACCATAGGCACTTGGGGCCCAGAGGCGCGCCTGCTGTTCAAAGACTTAGCGGCGCGCCTAATCGACGCATCCAGACCAGAGGGCCGGCGCGTACCTGGGCCAGAGGATAAGCCTGGCCATCCAAAGAGGTAACGTCGCCAGCGTTCTGGGCTCGTTACCGCGGGACAGTGACCTGGGGCAGGTGTTTTATTTGTAAATATAGAATTAGTTATTTGTATATTTTTATCATTTATATATTAATTAAGTCTCTTATTTTTGAAATAATTGTATGTAAATGTTTAAAAAAAAAGATGTAATTTTAATGTCAATATTATTTTATTTTTAATACTGCATGCTGCTTGAAAATTACTGTGCCTTAAGTGTGTATCATGTATGAGACAAAGCCTAAATGTAACATTTAAACAACTACATTGTCGCAATAAAGTTATAAATTATTAATGAATGAACGAATGACAGAACGAACGAAATATTTAATCAATGCACACTAGTTACAGCTTGTATTGTGGTGGATGGTAGTCAGGAATCCGTTTTTCTTTTGCGGTACAGTACCTTAAAAGTTCGAGCAGGAATGTAGCTACGAAATCATTAGATGGGAATAAAATCAATGAGCTTTCACAAAAGTATTATGAATGCGGTCTCTATCTTAATGCGGTAGTATCAAACTTCGTTGAAAACTCTCAGTTCAGATATGACTGACAAAGACTCCGCTACAATAGCCAGTTTCTCACGGTCGTCATAAAAGTATTGTTAATTTTAATGACTTAAAGATCAATATCGGTTCGGTTATTATTGTTTGGGATAATGGGATACTGTGTGGAAATTGCGTGTGGAATTATTGATAACGTAACGTGTTTGGGAGACTTATTAAGTGCGTTGTTTATTTATATTCGCTAGTGACACAAAATATCAATGCAACACTACAAATAAATAATACGGTAAACATTGCTACGTGAAAGTGAAACTGAAAAACATTTATTTCCATTGTAACACAAAAATAAAACAAATTTAGGGAGAGATGTACTTAATACAATGATGCCGACCACAAATGTTACAACAGAAAAAGGCTGCAGCTCAGCAAAATGCTAATCAAAGGCGACTAGCGCTGGTTTTGTGCTGCACCTATGTCTAGTTGACTTGCCAAAAAATGTTAAGTTCAGATATGACCACAACTCAGGCCCATGTCTAGACCGGCGTGCACGCAGTGACTAATGTTTGTAAAGCAAGCGCAAGAGCTTCCTCGTAATCTGCATGGTAACCGCCGACGCCTCCAATAGTAGCAGTGGAAAGCCCTTACGTCTACCTACCCCTGGCGTTGGTTAGTTGGATACACCTGAGATTTCCGCACTTAGCCTCAAAGTTAGGCCATTGTACGTAGCAACATAAAGATAAAGGTATTTATTTGCTAAACATCATTTTAGTTAAAAACGGTGGTAGAATATGAAATAGTGTAGATCCTGCATGTTTTGCCCCTGTAGGCGTACAAATATTTTAAGAGAGAGCGCCGTACAGTTGTCGGATGTATCTAATATAAATACAATAAATGTTTTCAGAACTAACACATAGAAACGAAAAATTGAAATGTCATAATGATTCGTGCAATATGTCAATAAAATATTAAAATATGCAAAATAAAATAATAACTGAGAGCCATGCCATAACAATCTATCAGTCAAAAATGAATAGGGTAATGTCAAGTTCTCTTAGGGCTCTAGGTAGTTTGTTATAGATAGGTCCGATACAAAATATGCTTTTATCTACACTCATACCATAATCTTCAAATTAAGAATTCAAAGGTAAACACATATTGACAGGTTTTAAACAATACATAACTTTAAAGAAAATTAAAAAAAAGTGTAATATAAAGTTACATTAAAGGTCAGATTTTTCACTTTATGTTACAGTTTTTTTTTTAAAGTGTTACTGTGATCACGGAACAAAACTTAAGTTTTTTTTTTTAATGTCAAAAGTTGACTCTATAAAAAACCTAATTCCAATTTCGTGGTACCAAAAGTGCAACTAAAAATACCTAAAATTGCGCGCGCAAAACTGAGTGCAGACGATTGAATGTCAGTACAGACGACAGCACATCAACAAGTACCTGCATGTGTGCGCTCTGCTCCATTGCGTTACACGTGTCCTTGCACCAAAGTAATGTTCCAAATGTCGACCTGCTGTCGGCTGTTCAATTAAAATCAAATACACGGGATTGGCTCTTTCCTGTATTTGTAATCTAGTGCCATTGGGACATCTTTTTTTTTTTTTTTCTGTACTGTTCATATCTGATCTAATTTATATTGGTCAATAATCTACTTATAAACACTTTTGTAACACTCTAGCGTTACGACGCCGTTTCTGATTGAGTTTTTGTCAACCTATTTTTTGTCTTAATGGCTCATGCTGAAAATCAGCGTCGACCGGTGTTGCATGCATCTCCGGGCGGCATATTGCTGAGCATGAGTCCATTTGCCAAAAACTTTAATAATATAATAAGATAGCCTAAGAATATTCCTTGTTGTACACACCAGAAAACAGCACCTTTAAGTTGTAATTTTTTTTTAAAATCTCGCTCGTGTTTTAATAACCCTCATTATGTGACAGTCAGTTAAACTACTATTTTGCATTAGTACAGTTATAGCTTTACGTATGCGCGTACGTATACAAGCGCTGAGATATGTACATACCTCAGACACTGGGGTTTCCTCAAGATGAGTTTCTTCACGCTTTGCGTGTGGTATTGCTACTACATATTCATCAATGTACGTAACTTCTCAAACAAAGTCACATGCCGATTCGAACCCACAACCTCCGGAATGCGAGGCCGGCATTCTAGCGCTGCGCTGCCACTCACAAAGGATTGATAGTAAAAAAAAACAATCCAAAAATCTATTCTACCTGAAATCTATCTGATCAACGGTACCATCGCGTTGATTAGATACAAGCGTCAGTCTTTGTATGCAAGGCTAGTAGGTAATAACAACGTCCGCATGCCCTTCCAATCCTCCAACTCCATAGACCACAAACCGAGGTGCAATAAATTTATTTTACAATCACCAAGTCGGTAGCCCGGTACCGTTTTAACAGTCTCCCTGGTCCTTGTAGATGTTCGACCAATTACAGTTGGCCTGCTCTGTAGAAGTTTTCATACGAAACGGGTGGTCAGTTTAACGAGAGGACCGTGGCGAGTGCCACGCTTGTAGCTATCAGGCGGTGACCAATTAGGGGCAAAGCCACATGTTTTCCACGGCGAGGGTTAGAATAATAAGTAGAGTAGAGACTTCTTGGCGCATTAAATAAATTACATAAACTCAACTCATGCCTGTATCCCGGAAGGGTAGGCAGAGACCAGGGTTAGATTAGGTTAGGTTTGATTGATGAACGGTGCAGAGGTCGTGCTGAATCTGGATTTGGCCGAGTTGTGATCTGGATACCACGACCAGCACATAAGACGAGGAGTGGGATGGCACGCAGGTTGTGCTGGGCAGGCGCGGGGCGCTCGTCACTGGCGGGCGATCCGCTTTTAGTACGGCTCGATCAGCGACAAAAAGATGAATGAATGGATTGTTAATCATGCCAGACCGAGCGTTACCACACGCTCGCCCCACGATCGCAGTGGCATGTCGAGCAGAAATACTAGGTGATGGATGAATGGTGCTTGGATCGTACCGGATCGAAGTGGGGCTGGCGCCACCACACGTTCGTCCCATCGATCGTAACTGGTGCGACCAGCACAACAAACAAGATGTGATGGATGCCATGATGAAGACGATGGGGGTAGCGGAGCGCGTATGGGTCCTCCACCGCTAACCTACGCGGAAACGCAAAAGGTGGGGACGGGGTCGCCAGCCGAGCTGCGGATGTGTGACTAAAAGTCACGTAGCTCGGTGTCAATGGCGAGAGGAGGAACACGACGATCCTGACGGACCACTTACGCTTCGTCAACATTCATTATTCGTTACATGCACGCACACCGGTTTCGGGCAGTTCTTATCTTATCCTTTGCTAGTACATTTCATATTTCGTCGAAGTGTGTCCACCTGGGACGACCCTTACCAGCCCTTGCCACCCACATTCCAGCCACATACCAACATTCGCTGGATATAATAATAATAACTTCCACGCAACACTTTTCCTGGGCACTATGATACCCTGTGCTATGGTTACCAGGCAAGGACATCACAAACATGGAAAAACACCGACACTGAGGCCTAGTAATCAAAGCCACGACCTCCTGCATGGTTCTTAGACGTGATAAACGAGGCATGCCCTACTGGGTCGCGATCATAAATAGTCATCATCACCAGCTATTTGACGCCCACTGCAGGACAGAGGCCTCCCTCGTAGTTTTCCAAGCTTCCCGGTCTTGTGCCGCCTGCATTCAGCAACTCCCTGCCACCGTAACCAAGTCGTCAGACCATCTGTTAGGGGTCTGCCCACGCTGCGTCGTCCGGTTCGCGGTAGCCAGGTCAGAACTTTTTGGCCTCAACGGCCATCAGTTCTCCGAACTGTGTGCCCCGCCCACTGACTCTTCGACTGAGCAATTTTTCAAGCTATATCAGTAAATCAGCTTCTTCTGCAGATCTCCTCATTTCTGATCACGCAGTGGACCTCCTAACATAGCTCTCTCCATTGCTCGTTGGGCGACCTTGAGCCTTCTTACAAATCCCATAGTCAACGATCAGGTCTCACATCCACAAGTAATCACTGGAAACAATGTTCAATGAGCTCGTGGCGCAGCGGTAGTGCATCTGCATACCATGCGAGAGGTCCCGGGTTCGAATCCCGGCCGGGGACAAAAAAAAAACCCAGGTCTTGGATATTTACATGTCGTTGTTTCTGGTTCCCACGACACAGGGTACTCGTATCCTGACATGTAAATGTTTATGTTATGTTCAGCTGTGATCATTATAATAAAAAAATTGACTAAATTTATAGTAAGTTATTTTCGCCTCAAAAATGTGTGCCTTAGGGCCGGTTTCTGAGTTGAGCATTTCACTAAGTAAATACTTAAGTAACGTTCGAAGAGACAGCACTACAGTTAACTATTTACTTAGGGGAATTCTCAATTCAGAAACTGGCCATTAGTCTGTCGAGCCTAGTTGTACCTTAGCTGCATTACGCCATGTTACACTTAAAAAAGAGAACTGATAAATCTGCGGTTAGTGAAATTTCGTACATAATGACTCTATTTGGGTTCGTAACATGAAGTAACTAACTTTTACTTTTCTCACGTGAATGAAAACCACAGACTTAACCCGTAACTCCGTTTTGCGTTTTAACCAAAAACTATCAAGTCAAATTACCTAACGCAGTCTTATGTAATTTACAAATCTATCCAATAGTGTCATTTATATGCTAAATGAAACGTATTTTTTTAGTGTGATTTAACTTTTTATTGTAATTAAGAAATATGTTAATTACCTACTCGTATGTTAATGTGCTCGATTTTCCTCTTTTTTTCTGTGATGTTATTTTTATTTAACCTGCTGTATTAGGTGGATAACCTGTAAGGGCGAGATCTGTTACGAAATAAATAAATAAAAATTTTTGTTGCACTTTATTCCCTTCATAGTTATCCTTTGTTTAAATCAATTCCTTTCTTAACTAAAACTTTGAGGATAGTTACGTTAGATAATCAAAATATAAAGCTGATTTATAATATTTTTAATGACTTAAAAAAGGAGGTAGTTTGCAACTCGTTCGTATATTTTTTTTTTCATGTACGTTCAGCGATAATTTTTACTACGTGATCTGATTGCATTAATTCAAGGGTGGTCCCATATAAACTTGGTCAACACCTGTTGATGATAATAATATCTATGAGAAAATCATCGAATACTATTTTAGTACGTGTTTTTTATAAAAAAAGTAGCTAACAGTTTCAATTTAACACGTTAATATAGTTCTATACATTTTTTGACGAATCAGTCCGACCAGGTTTTAGAGACGAGCAACCGTCGACGCGAGCTTACCATTATTAAATTTCCGAATAAGAGCGAAACCTGGTTGGACTCTCCCGCCAAAAATTCAAGTAAGTGATTCCGGAATTATGTTAATAATATTAATACAGGATCAAGATAAAACAGGTAATGGCCAAATTCTATAAACATCTTTTCACTCTATTAGTCAGTGACTTCGTCATAATTTCTTTTGACGAAATAATTTGCTTGCCCCGTCGGTCAAGGGGTTACGCAGTTATTCGATTACCATGACGGAAGTCACCTCATGATCCACGGATTCGATTCCCACTGAGAGCCTCCGTACTTTGATTTCAATTGTAACAAAACGTATTTGACCCATTTAAACACTTATTTAAGTAACAATAATGAAGCAAACAATTAAGTCGTCTCTTGAATGAAAATTATTAATATTATTTGTACAAATGACCTAGCCTTAGTTTCTCGTACAAAAATCTGTTGAAGAGCAGAGGCTGAAGAGACTAAACACAAAATGTTTTATTAAAAAGAAAGACATTACAAGCATGGTTTGCGTTTACAAACAGTTGGTTAACAGACATTTTTTGTTTTACGAGAAACTGTGAGTTAGTTTGGGTGTTTCCCATGTTTATGGTGTCTTTATCCTAGTTTGGGACCAGGGGCATACGCGCACCGAATCCTGCCGGAATCCTGACGTGCGATAGCAATTAGTATGAAATTTGACAGTTAGACGATTGGAATCTTTCAGGATTTGGTGCGCGTAATATAGGGGCAGGACGATTGAGCTTACCTACCCTGATATTAGCTAAGCAAATTAGCTGAACAAAACTCGAGTGAGACAAAAGGTCAAAACGGTTTCCAACACTTTTCCCCCTACACTTAGCACTCTTACAGACTTGCTATCAGCACACAATACTAGAACCTAGCTCTGCTATTTCAATCCATATAACGGAGCGTCTTGACCAACTAGACGATCCTAGAAAAGGTTCTTCATCTCTGGCAATAAGGTTTATGTTGCGATGGTGAAAAGCTCAGAGTTTATTGGTCGCGGGTGTAATTGATTAAATTGGATTGCTTGAGTAAGAAGAGGTGGGATTATTTCGCATTAGAGCACCTATGCCACAAAATAAAGTATCGCAGAAAGTAAGTCCCCTGAAATTATGAGACGCTGACATTACCACGTTAGTTTTTGTTAACAACTAAAAATACCTACTAACAGTGGTAATGTGAGTTTGACGTCACGCACTGAAGATTCCGTACGATGTCAGGAATTTCAGACGGTGTATATTACCGCGAATATACCAAAGCAACACCGTCGATCAAGTCGCTTAATTGTTTACATTAAGACAAACGCCGAACGAAATACCATGATGCGTTAATGTTTTAAGTACCTACAAAGGTGTAGTTATAGGTGCATAGTTCATTTGTTTAGGTATTTAACTAAATGTAAACAATCTTGATACGTCTTTTTATTGAAATATTACTTGAATGTCATGAAATTTTATGTAATTTCACATTGAATGTTGTAAAGTGTAAGATTTAGATTTATAAACTGTATATTTCAATAAAAAGACGCATCAAGATTGTTTACATTTAGTTAAATACCTAAACAAATGAACTATAGTACTGTAATGGTTGTTTGATTGGAACTATTGTTATTCTAGTAACCAATGGTATACCCAATGATATACCCGTGTATCTTAACTCGGATGCCTGTTTGATTTGCGCGGGTTAAGTATACCATTGAAATTGGATTGTTCTGCTATTGCTTAGAAGACTATCAAATGACTCTAATATTTTTTATGCTATAAGTTTGTCAATTCTGTTTTTTGTCCTTAAATAAATAAATAAATAAAATATAGAAAAATAATAGCTATTATCGTACTTATATCATTCAATTGAAAAACTATGGGTATATTAGACTCTAGGGCCAGAACCACTATTGCACTATTGTAGGTATTGGTTTGGCTAGCTACTTTTCAGTATTTTTTACAAAATATGTTATGTTTGTAAGTCTCAAATCCCACTTCCCGATGACCAGTGCTAACGTTACCTACCTCACCTATCACAGGTAGCCAAGCCAAGCCTAGGCAAGCCATCCAACATGAGTTATTTTAATAGAACCTCTATTACACCACATTTGTGCAGTTAACTACAGTTAGCAAGGCAGGCCACATTAGTGTTGATCTAGGGGTAATTGTGAAGACAAATAAGGTGCGCATGAGTGTTTAGTTGTACGTTTGTTAAGATAAATAAACGGATACATAGATAACACTTTATTGCGTCAAGCGTGTTAACCGCTAAACTAACAAAGTAAAGAGGTTTGTCCGGAAAATGGCAAGTGGCAAACTCTGGTTTCTATCTACCCCTATGGGACATAGGTGTGCGTTTATGTATGTATCCTCGCGATATATACTCACGTCTGTCTACTTAATCATCTCGCGCGTATCTTAGCAAAAGAAAAAAATAACAAACGTTACATTTCACATTGGATTTCAGCTAAGAATTTATAGTCAATTTTTAAGCTTAGTGAGGCTATGAAATTATTTGACGTTTTTTATGTGGGTATTATTCGTGATTTTAATAATTTTTTATTAATACTTTATTGCACTAATAGAGTGGTGGTAGCCTAGTGGGTAGAATATTGGATTCGGAATTGAAAGATCTAGGTTCGATTACCAGTGCAGTTGATTCACAAGGATGTGCTTACTGCATGAAACATTGTGTTGCAGAAAACTTTTGGTCAATACCAAAGGTTAGGTTAGTGCAAGAAAAAAGGTGGAATAAATTGTAATCAACTAAAGAAATAAACAAACCTGAGAAATAAACAAAGTTAGACCTACAAGAGCCCCCTCAGGGAGGGTTCTGGGGGATTTATTTTATTTTATTTTATTTGTAAGGGACACAAACTGTATAAAGTACATCGCATTTTTAAAGACTTCGTTTTAGTTTTACATTCTGGTACTTATATCTACTAATAGCATGCTGGAACGCTTGCCAAACAAGTGGATGTGAAAGTAAATTTGATGTTAATTTCTTTTTTGTAGAATTATTAGGTATAAACCTACATATAAGAAATTATCAGTTTCTACGGAGGCCCCGGGTCAAGTGGTGCTTACAAATAGGCCGGCATTCGAGTAACAACAATTTTACAAATCGTCGAGTTCTTGCAACAAAGTTGAACCACTCACGTAATGCACGCAATTGATTGTCACGTACTGTTACCAAGACTTCACAGTTTTACCTTACGTGTTGAATTATCAACACTTTCCTTCGATTCGCGTTTAACTTGCATGCAGTTAGTTAGTTAGAGCTGAGATTTCCGCACTTCGCCTCATAGTTGGGCATTGTACGTAGCAAAGCTGTGAGCTCACTCCAGCCAGCCTATCTCTTTTCAGAAAGCCAGTAATCCTCTGATGTCACTGCAGCTCTCCCGAAAGGATCCCATTAGTTTTTAATAAAGAAAAGTTGTAATAAAATTTCGTCCATCAAAAACACACTACAAGCACACAGGGGTACAAGGTAAGAAACATTTGCCTTGAATGTTCACAATTATTTTTATCTATCAAACCCTCAGACCACCATTATCAAAAGTAAATGCATTATATTACAATCACTAAAATGATTTAATTCTACGAGCGAGACAGCATGCTCCGCGTAAGAATGGCCTTAAAAACTTTACAACATCTTCTTTTTTTTAAATAATTTCACAAATGAAAAATATCTTGCGCTTGAAATGCCAATCCGCGATGGTCACGCGTGGTGATTAAGCGCAGTCTCTCTCCCTCTGAGAGCAGGCCTGTAACCTGCAGCGGGACGAATTTATATTAAAATATATATATATATATATATATATACGAGTATCTGCCAAGTATACTTTCTAACACGTATTTGGCTTCTGGCAAAAATGTGTATAAAAGTGTTCCATTTTCAAATTAAAAAAAACTAACAAAAGTAATAATAAAGTACACAAGCTCTTCGCTCCGAAAAAGAGTTCTAAATTCAAATCCCAGACGATTCACTGACATTCGCTCACGAACTAACTTTTTTCTATTTCGTCATCAAAGTGGTCACGGTCGCGGCTTTATACAGCCTCTTCACGGTGCCCCATCGGCTATACGTGGGGTAGTCAGTGTACCGTTAAAACATCGATTACAAAGCCCTTTGATGGAATAATTATCGGTATTATTAACTCCTAGATGAGAAACTATCTTGGCGGTACCTTTTTTGAGGTACAGTTGATGACATAAGTGCATAATATGAAAGATGTTTATCCTTTTAACAAGGAAGAAGAATCCTTAGAAAAACATTTTCAATACAACCAGAGCTAACCTATCTATCTATCCGACCAAAACGCGGGTTTCATCACGTTAAAGGAGGCTAATCATTTTTCAATGCACTTGTACATGTGCTTTAGTTTTTGTTTCACAAGTACGTACTCAAACGGATTATGATTAAAAACTAGTCCATGTTGATTCCGGGTTGTAAAAAAAGATCAATCGTGCAATCATGACGCATGGGCAATATTATTTAGGTACCCTCACGCTTACGTTCATGATGGAGTAACATTGTATCTAAACTATAAACAAATTTAATCGTAAAAACTATAAGTTAATTACGCAACTATAAATTAACATATTTTTTTGTATTGCGAGGGCGTATTCCTTGCCGTACTAAATGATTATAGGTCATCGGGGAAAGTGATTTTGTGAGTTTGAAAAATGTGGTATAGTGAGATATTTTCATTGCATTAACACAGAAGTCCGTAGGTCCGATTTTGTACACTTCGAAGGTACCGTAGGCATTTGATATTTATTGCGGCTTGATAGCTTTATCCGTTCCTGAGAAAAGGCTCTTTGACAGACTGATGAACAGTAAAGTAATACCATAAGAAGCAACCAACTTACTTTGAAATTTGTTTGAAAAAAAACGTTCATTTATATTGTTTTTTGGAATTTTTCTTTATCTTTATTTTTTATTTTTCCTTCAAGGTACGGAAATAAGATAAGATAAGAATATTCTTTATGCCACACCCACTCGGAAAGTGTCTCATTGCTCGTTCATAAATGGGTTACAAAGTTCGCCATTTCTCCCTTATAAATGTGCGGCGGAAAAAGTTATGTGGAATTTCATTCCTGCCCTCCGTAGCAGGGCAGGAATTTTATACGAAAATCCATTCCTGCCCTGCTAGCGTTCTTTTGTTTTTAGCAGCGAACATAAAACAAATACAAACGTAAAATGTCACAAAGGTTTTATATCAAATAATTAGGAAAAAGAGGTGGTAATTTCTTTTTGTACTCAATTTTCAATGAAAGTAGGCTGGCAACCTTTTTCTTCACTACGGAAAAAAACAAGCACGCCAATTTGTTTTGTTTTGTTAAAATTTATTTTTTAACTAACTTGATAATTTAACAGTACAATTTTAATTAATCTAAATAATTTTCTTTTCCCCGTAGGTGTATAAAGCACTATGTATCACTCGGGAGAAAGTTCTATTTCTGTTCTCGAGTTTCCTTTAAGGCCCCGTTTGATAGATCGTTTTCTCCCCTCGGTGTATAATGTACAATTATTGTATACCGAAAAAATTGTTACAAAAACAGCAATGATAAAAGAAAAGATACAATTTGCCGCCTTATTGCTAATAGAAATTTCTTCGAAGCAACCTCATATTGGAGAATTTGCCGAAGGAGAAATAGATACGGGTAGCAAATTCGAATAATAATTGAATAATAATTGAATAATAATTGAATATCACACTTGAATAATATAAATATTTATGGATATTATTATACATGCACTTACATAAATAGTGGCTTATAACAAGTGTGATCTGGACAACAAAAATGTACATTATACCTACATTATATATGAAGCGAAGTGAATGAATACTTAAAATTACTTAGTTACTCTGTTTTTAAATACATACCTACCTAAGCGGCATATGACGAGCGCCTTATTGAAACCGGCAGGTCATTCCAAATACTGGGATATGTAATCTTTAGTAACAAATATTGGGGTATGTAAAATTTAGTAACATTTATTTCAAAGATTTTATCCTCATCGGCTTACAAAATACCTCGTCTGATGTAAAACTGCACCATTAAACCCTTTCAACACAGTTTATCAGAGAACCAAACCTATAAAAAGACCTGATCCACTCAATGGGCATTTAAAATTTTTATAGCGCTCTTTCGAAACATGATATTTTTACAACTCTTCTCTTCAGTAATTCTTGAATTTAAAGACAGACAAAAAAATCTGAGCGATAACGGTGTCACCTTACATAGGCCTAATTGTACAGAAACTGAAGAGGCGTTATTAATCAGATAAAGTTTGATTTGATATACAGTAAAATTCTATGTGACTTTATGCGAATGTTTTTTTTTCCCCTGGTTCATTTATCACCAGTTGTGATAACTGATAGATTTGTAACGTATAAATTTTTTCCCGGGATATCGTTTGTGCGGTATTTGAAATTAGATTAAGAGTATCCACTATAGAGATAAACTTCTACAACTTGTTTCAACTCAGTTTCGTTTTTAAATTGAAGCCTTTATGTATAAGCAAACGTATTTTCGATTTCAATAATGTCAAATTTCCATAAAATGATAAACGAAAATTTTCATTAAATGTTAGGTTAATTTATTACTTCAGCAAAGTGAATCTGTTGGAGGCATTAGAAAACAAAAAAAAATGGGTTAAGTAAGGTACAATAAAAAATATTAAGTGCACGAATAGTGACGTTCTTAGCCTATTTCAATGGTAAAATAAAAACTAGGTGGAACCATTGTTAACGATAAATTGACAAAATAGTTTTGCAAACAAATGTTACCAAATTTACTGATTGGATAATTCAGAGAAGCGATGGTAATAGGTGTGACATTGTAACACAAACAACTGTTTGTGATGCAATATTCACTATTGTTTGACTGTCAGAAGGTACAAAATCCCCATCAGTAGAATCCTCAGAGCATTGAATAGTAGTAGAATCTGACTTAAAGTATCTCTTTTAATGCAAGAATGAGGATCGAATACTTATAGAATACTTATTTTGAATATCTAGACCGTAGGTACTTTAAATGCATGTTAAGCTAGCAGCTAAATTAAGCCTAATTTAATAAATGTGTGTGTGTCAAATTGGAAATTGCCTTAAATTCGTGTATAAAACTAAAGATTCGGCCCCTAAATACAGTGGACCAGGATTCGTAAAGTTGATATTTTCGTTAGATGTATTTATTCTCTTGCTGGTTTAATTACCTAGGCATAAATATAAGATAGGATAAGAATATTCTTTATTGTACCAGGAAAAACACAAACATAAAATGTTTACAAAAATGCAGTACAATTGGCGGCCTTATTGCTTATAGCTATTTCTTCCAGGCAAACGACGATGGGGAGTTGTTGAAGGAAAAGTGAGACGGGTAGTAGGTGCAAATATGAATAATCATTTACATACTTATACATAATAATAATATACTTACTTATACCTTTACATACTATAGGTATAACAATTATACATACTGTAGTATCTAATTTATGAGGCTACATACATCGCCTAAGAAAACTCCAATAAAAAATTACTACCATATTTACTTTCTACACTGGTTTGGTATATTGTTGTCACTATAACATGACCCCCAGGCTAGGCCAGTATTTTAATAAGTACTCGATCGGAGTTAGTATATGGCACACTTAGAATCTAATATTTTTTGGCAACTTAGATTGAAGGAAAGAGAAAGTAGGTGGGTAGCTAAGAAAGTGCAATCAAAACGTTTTAAAAAGCAACAGCTTTCATTGAAAAAATCAACTCTGCAGCCGCATATTAATTAACTTTTAGTCAAGCATACATTAGACGTCCGATCGTGAATTTCTCAAGCATACGACCACGTTCTGCATTACCATATTGCCGTGGCATCGAACTCGCCTCAGAGACAAATTTGGTTAATACAGAAGGACTATTAAAATCCGTGGGTTAGGTAAGTGTACTCGTATCTATTTTACGCAAGAGGTGATGAATCAGGGCGGCTGGCAAGAGCTGGATGAGAGTAGCCGAGGACCGTGCTCAGTGGTGTGCAATAGGAGAGGCCTATGTCCAGCAGTGGACAATCATAGGCTGATGATGATGATGATGATGATGATGAATCAACGAATTTTGTTTATGCGCCCGAAAAGTTAAATTTATAAGCCGGGTACTTTTTTTGAGCAATCTTTGTGCAAGTCTTGTTATTAACTTGACTGCATCGTTGGTCTAGCGGTATCGTGTCTAATTACCATGCTGGAGGTCGTGGGTTCGATTGCCACTGGGGGCCGCCCTACATATGTAAAATGTCCTCAGTCTCGGTGTATTTCCGTGTTTGTGATAAAATCTCTCTACGGTGACTTACGCCCTTAATCCCAATATTATATTGTCCATAGTTTGGCAGTAAATATTCCGTAAATTTTGTGGAATATTGTCAAGCGTCATAATGTTTCATCATCATTCAGCTATTCGACATCATCGAACATTTACATGTTTGTACGATACAAACGTTTTTTTAGTTGTAACTTTAAAATATTATACAATTCCGAGCGTAAGTATAACTTGCCTACAATCTAAGATGTAGCCCTGCTTCACTTTGTTCATCGCCTTCGTCAACTTCATCGCGGAATGACAATATTGTATGTAAGGTTTCCTCGCCATGTTTTCTTACATAGTTCAAGCGGCAGTGAGCCTTTTGCACCTTTTGGTTTAGGCTTTCGATACTGGGAAATATAAATAACATTAAGATATTACTAAACATTTCTATTTCCTCTTACGTAAAACTATGTCAACAGATTAATACGAAAAGAAAGTGTTTTAAAATATTAAACAAAATGCAGCAGCTTTAAACTGATATATTGAAAAGCTTTCATACCCTAAGGAGTAGAATTTAAGAAAACCCTTCTTTACTGGCTCCTGAGATACAGGTCCCCACCTAGTTTAGGAGTCAGGGCACAATGATATTGTAAACAAATTTAATTTATTTGTGTTCAAATAAACAATTATCTTACCTTATTTTATCTAAGGTACTGAACGAATATTTCCTTCAAATTTAAAATCTCTATGTCCACTGATTTCGTATACTACCATTACTTTAACAGTAACTGCCTAATTTAAAAAAGGCATAGGCACCTAAATACCGGAGTTAAAAGAATCATTAAAACGATAGAACGGACTTCGTTATCTGGGCTACAAATTACGGAAGTAAATGCAAAACTCTGAACATATTATAACTAGGCGCTCTTCCAACTGAGCTAATGGGCACGTGCAGGCATTGGCGAAATTTCGAGCCTCTTTACAAACATCTCTGTATTACGTACAGGCTGTGATATCTATAACTATAACTAGTTATAACTAGTTGCGAACGAGTCACTAATTATAAGGTTGCTTTCCGCAGGCACAATTATTAGCTTTAATTTTTCTAAACATTTTAAATATATAATTTTGTATATTGTAAAACTTTTTTAGTAAAAAACCGATTTCGAGAAAATTACGTACTAAAAAGAAGAGTTCAATGATTTGCTCATGAATCCCAGCAACATATCTTAACTCAATTTGTATATAATCTGATATATAAAAATCTCGTGTCACAATGTGTGTTACCGAACTCGTCCGAAAAGGTTTCACCGATTTTTACGATTTTTATGAGAACGTTTGCCGAGTCAGCTAGTTATAGTATAAATACACTATATTTTAATACGGGCGAGTTAAGAACTACTTCTTTTATCGAAGTCGGTTAAAAAGTGAATACCAACCCCTAAAATAATACGCAAAAGAAATTTGGCTAAAACATTCTTCCCTCAAGTTTATCGTTCATAAGTTGCGATTACCTACTTGAAAATACTGTTTAAAAGAAGAAGCTGGTATTTCACAACACAGGTTTTTAGCCTACTATGAAGACCAAGCAACTGTTACTAAGCATACCAATAAACCAATGTACCACATAATGTGAGAGTGACTTATACTTGTACTTTGGACGAATAAACTTTTATCTTATATTCATTTTTTTTGTTGCACTAGCCCATGCTGAGAACCCATTAGCTCAGTTGGGGGAGTGCTGGCACGGTTAGCCAGAGGTCGCGGGTTCAAGTGTGGAATTTTTAGCCTCTAAAGAGGTTTTTAAAATTTACCTTATCTTTTTTTTATGTAGTCCTGATTGTGTCCCACTGCTGGGCAAGGGCCTTCCCTTTAGCTCTCCACTCCTCTTTGTTCATGACCACCTCCTGCCAACCCGGTAGAAAGGTCGTGAGGTCGTAACGCCAACTCCGCTCGGCTCGGCCATAAGCAGCCTATATACATCCCACTGTAGGACACAGGCCTTCTCTCAGGGAGAGAGTACGGTCTTAATCACTATGTGAATAGTTCATTGTGAATAGTGTTTACTTTGCTTCTCTGTGACAATTAAAATAAATGTCTTCTTTCTTTCTTCTTTCTCAGATACTCAGGTCTCCTCACGATCTTTTCATTCACCGTTAGCGAGAGGTATTGCTACTATTAACTTCAAAAATGTACATAACTTAGAAAACAAAGTAGTCTTACAAACTATTTTGTACTATCTTACTATAATTTGTATTCCAGTAATTGACAGTAGGTATACTCAAAGCGTCAAATCGAAGCTCAAAACTAATACATAACGGTTACGCAAGGCGCGCAAAAAAGCATAACATACTGATGTGGTTCTTAATTGCCAAAAAAATTGCCAGTTAGAAGAGCTTTAGAAGCCGCACGGTTTCGCTACAATAAATAATGTTAAAACGACCGCGAGGGACAAACTATCAACGGAACAGAAGGATGACGACCTCGTGGCGCAGCGGTAGTGCATCTGCATACCATGCGAGAGGTCCCGGGTTCGAATCCCGGCTGGGGACAAAAAAAAAACCCAGGTATTGGATGTTTACATGTTTGTGATGTCGTTGTTTCTGGTTCCCACGACACAGAAGGGGAGCCAGAAGCAATGTATGTGCCTGTATGTAAATGTTTATGTTTATGATCAGCAACGTTTCTTCAATATAATAATAATAGTTATTTATTTCAGATAACATTGTTCCATTTGATTAATCATCATCAGCCACTCGACGCCCACTGCAGGACACAGGCCTTCTTCATGGTTTTCCTAACCATGAAGGGTTGGCGATCGCAGTATGCTGTTGAAATCTCAGGAAGACGCTGCTGCCCGTCTCTAGGTAATTGATTTCCTTAGTCGCCTTCTACGACATCCACGGAAGGAAATGGAGCCATAAGCAAAATTATGTACAAACAGTTTGGTTAGGAGGCGAAAGTAAGAAAAACATTAATTAATTATTTTAGATAATTTTAGATATATACTTTTTGTACGAATTGTGACAAGTTCTAGTTGTAGTTAGACCTGAGATTTCCCCACTTAGCCTCATAGTTGGGCCATTGTACGTAGCAAGCGCTAAGGTACGTAAATACCTCAGACACTAGGGTTTCGTTACGATGTTTTCCTTCACCGTTAGCAAGTGGTATTGCTACTATAACTTCACAAATGTACGTAACTTAGAAAACAAAGTCATTGGTACATGCCGGGATTTGAACCCACGACCTCCCGAATGAGAAGCTGGTGTTCTACCGCTACGCTAGCACCGCTTTCCAGATTGTGACAACATAAGGGACGTCTAATACGACAAATTTATAACATTCATAAGACGACTAATGAATGTTGATGAAGTGAAAGAGGTCTGCAAGCCCTAGTGTCTACCTATCCCTCCAGGATGCAAGCGTGAGTTTATGTAATGTGACAAAGTCCCCATAATTTATTAGGCAAAGGTGTTTCTACTCGTCAACGCGTAAATACTTTGAGTTTTGAAATAGATTGTTTATTGTGTAATTCATTTGTGTTATCCTTTTTTTTATGTGTTCTGAAATTATTTCTCTGAACCGACAATAGCCTTTGTACATGCTATTTCTTACGTAATGTATTGTCCAATGTTTCGTGTGCAATAAAGTATATAAAGTATCATCATCAACCCATTATGTCCCCACCGAGGGGCACGGGTCCCTTCCCTGAGGAAGGCATAGGCCATACTCCACCACGGGGGCCAAGTCCGGATTGGTGGAGGCTTGTAGACTAGTGGCTCGTCTACTGTCAGAAGTTGTCAAGCCGCCCTAAGGCCTCTGACTTGGCTTAACGACTGCCATCTATCGACGGCAGCCGGCACCAACAGCTTAACGTGCCTTGCGAAGCACGGAACCGCTCGGAAAAATGCCACTAGCGTTAGGCATAGACGGCGACCCATCCATGCACTGAACGCGCCCTGTGTTGCTTAACCTTCGTGATCGTTTAAGATCACTCAGGCAGCCGGGGCTACGAGCAACTTTTTTTTGGATTTATTCACTTCTAGCCCTTTAAAACAATAAATCAAAGTAATTTTAGTGTGTTTGATAGTTATGAGTACGGTAGTTGATTCAAAATTATTTCAGTAATTCTGAAACATAAAGACATGTACTTTGTTATATAAATACTATTAAAAAATCACTTCTTCCTTGTCTTGAATATTTTTGGCCTTATTTATAAACGATTCCTCTAAAACCAATCTAAAACTCTGTTTGTTTAATGTCCACCAAAGACTATTTTAGTATGCGTTTTCTAAGTGTTTTAAAGAATCAAGGTAATCGTACTATAGTGTAAGTATTTCTGTTCAATTGTGCATTTGAGTTTTGTTTCGGTGACAATTTAAATAGATATCCTCTTTTTTCTTTATTTCTTTCAATTAATTAGTCTGTGCCCGGTCGTGTTCAAAAGCGTTTTGAGTAATTAAAAGGAAAACGAGAGTTGTGTAACCTGTCGGTATTTTATTGCTCCGATTTGCGTGTCATTTGGAAGTTTTCGTGATGTTGGTTGGGATATTAGCGTGACGTTTGATATAGGTATTTCATAGAAATTATGAATAGAGTATATCCAAGCCAAATTTCGTGTGGCGTCGGATTAACAATAGCGTCACTCCATTTCCTTCCGTGGATGTCGTAGAAGGCGACTAAGGAAATCAATTACCAGGAGACGGGCAGCAGCGTCTTCCTGAGATTCCAACCGCATACTGCGATCGCCAACCCGCCTGCCAAGCGTGGCGATTATGGCAAAACCCCTCATGGTTATGAAAACCACGAAGGAGGCCTATGTCCTGTAGTGGGCGTCAAATGGCTGATGATGATGATGATATCCAAGCCAAAATGGTAAAAATGCTTAGAATCGTTTTTATTTTATTCTATCTTTATTTTAGAAACAAATAATAGGTAATGTTAAAAATTCGACGTCTAGTTTCTTATTAATTTAAATAAAAACAGTTTTTTAAGGTACATAAGATAAATAGATAGATTTTTTAAGGTGATAAGTTCGACGATGAACTCTGAATCAAAAATTCCAACTTTAAAAACCTCACAAAAATAAAACACTCCAATCAAATTGCTCGTATTATTCTAACAGACGTACAATTTTTAATGCAGCTTGAGACGTAGGTTTGTATTTCATATGAAAGTTTGTATTTGATAACAGTGAAATGTGATTTGCAAACAAAGAAGAATTAGACAAGGAGAAGTAGAAGTAAGTCTACAGAGGAGACATTTGCCCGGCAGTGGGACATAATCATAACTACGTAAAAAAACAGTACTTTCTGTCACTGCAAAACCATTATTTTCAAAAAATTACATATTTCGTGCCTCACACGACTATCGAGCACATTGGAAATGAATCGAGACGAAACGAAATTTTTCATGTGAAAAATATCGTTCCGAGTTTTTGACTTTTTTAAAAAAGGTTAGGCTACAAGGCAATCCTTTTATCCGATCGTATTTATTTTAGGCTCAAATTGTAGCTGACTAAATTTCTAGAAATTTTCTCAAATTTTTGATATCGTTCTTTGTTTCCAAAATATCGAGAGCCAAAATCAAAACTTCGGAAAAAATTGATTTTTTTTTTTTCTATTTCGGCCACAACTTTTTTCGTTTTTGACTTTCTTGAATAATTTTTTTTGCAACTTATGTCTCTTGTAAATACGCATCTTTTAAGACTTTTTTGAATATCATATCTTCATAACTCTCCAAGATATAAGGGGATCGCAGTTTTTGTGAAATCGGAGCCTACACTGGAGCGAACGAAACGACATTTCCAATCTCAAAAAAACCCAAAACTATCTCTATTAAGTACGAGCTGCAAGCGATCTTACTTTATTTCTCTTCAAATAGTGATGTAAAGAAACTTGTTTCAAACTGTGATGTGCAAAATTTCTTACGCGAAGAAAGCGTTACGGCGACCGAGTTGACTTTCAAATTCTATAATATTTTATAACGTGATTGCGGAGATTAATCAATAATGACGGACATTTATGCTGTTTCTTTGGGCAATGTGCAATATATTATTACGTACAATATTCGTTTGTAATCCAATTTAATCTAGTGTTAATGTCTACGTACCACTTTTTTTAATGACTTAATAAATCTGAAAGTATGTTTTTTTTAAGTACCATTTAAAGTTAACAATGTGTCGAATGACATTATTGCATACCGTAAATTCACGTATTTTAAATCAAGTTAATTTAGTTGTTTTTTTTTTCCGTAGTTACTAAAATTATTTTTTCAAGCTTGTTTACATTTTCCTGATCTTTGGGTGACATTCTAGATCTATACTGCTAAACCTATTCTGTACGTTATTTATTGTTTGTTACTTGTTTTACACACTAATAAAAAAATATTTTCTTTTCAATATCCATGGAATTATAACAATTTTACTAACTTTAATCGCAGTTTATCTAACATGTTAGATCAGTAAGTGACTTGATGAGTTACGATACGTGTGACGTTACAATTAAACTATAAAGCTTAATGAGCTGTCAATTGTAAAAACAATCGACTAACAGCTGTTGGCCTTATTACATCCAGCCGGGTCCTTAAAGATACTATTTAGTTGTTAAGGCGCCGATAACGTAACTCAGTAGACTGCACGAGTGTAAACGTTTATATTCTGTTGACTACAGATTTAGCTTCCAGAGCTAGATCAATAATGTATATATTTATTTTCTTTTTTGAAATAAACAGATTTTTTTTACTGTTACAAGAAACTTAAATGGAAGTTTTCATTTATACACTGTAGGTAATTAATACAGTAAGTTATAAATTGGCAAGTTGTGAACCCTGGGGTCAGTTTTATAAAACTACAATTCATAGTGTAGTTTATTATGACAATTCGATGTACAGTGCGAGGCCGAGTCTACCTACTTGGTAACCTGTGGGTTAATCAACTTTGCAATGTGCGTCGAAATATCACAGTAAAACCATACAGTGTAGTTCTATGACACAAGCCCCAGACCTCTGCCTTCCTCTTCGGGATTTAGATGAGTTCATAAACGTTTATGTAGCAGTCATATTAATGTAAAATAAAAAAAATACACCCTCCGGCTACCTCCGCAGGTAATTCTACGACGTGGTGGCAGCGCAAGCCACTAGGTTGCAATTATCATAATTACAACTTCTACTAAAGTTTTATGTTATAGCTACATAAGCAGCCTATATACGTCCCACTGCAGGGTACAGGCCTTCTCTCAGGGAGAGAGTATCTTCTTAGTTACCACACGTCTCCACCACGGATTGGCGATTTCAAGCGCTGAAACACTCGGGTCTCCTCGCGATGTTTTCTTTCACAAATGCACGTAATTTATATAACAAAGTCAGAGGTACATGCCCACACTGGGAATGGAACCTGGGTCTTTCGCTTCCGAGTCCAATGTTCCACCCACTACCACCACCGCTACCACCGCTGTGATAGCTATTTATGCTGAAATTAGTAAATTACAGATTTACATATCTATCTGCATCTATAAATAAAATGCAATTGCCACATGAACGCAGAGTATCACTTGATAACGGCTTGACCAATTTGGCTGATTTATTTTGTTGTGTTTGTGATTGTCAGGATAAGGTTTAGGTATACGAAAAAATTATGTTAAATCCATTTGCTAGTTATTAATAAATAGTTGTTGTTAGCGTATCAAATATAAGCTTAGATTAAGAACAAATTAAGGCGTGCCTCCTAAATAACCCGTTTTCTAGACGCAACATAATCTCGATGCGTTGATTTGCGCATTGAAAAAGGATTGATTTGTGTATTTTTTCATGAAACATACGAACAGGACACCCGGCTTGAAGCTGAGAAAAAAAACAACCAACACACCAATTCTTGTTTTCATGACAAAGATACGCAGTAAATTTCAGTTTGGAAGACTTTCAGAACAAACAACGGTAACTTTACTAGCGACAAAAGTGTCACTTAACTAAATTCCACACTATAGCAAAAGTAAACAGGACCAGAGAAAACTCACCTAAGTAGACGACAAAAATACCGGTACAGAGCACCGACTATACGCCTTTGCAACTATCCAAATGTGGTCCCTTAAACTGATGCTATGATTGACGAAAAGCACAATAAAAACTTTAATCAAAGGCACTTGCAGCACATTTTCGGTGATCTCAAACGATTGAAAGTCCCGCGCGCGCGTTGATGTCTTTTACAGGCGTGTGCGTCCGCGCTGCTTTGTGGTGCGCTCGCTACTAGAGTCGGCTTCAAATGAACTTGAGGGATTCAAGTTTACGGGCGTATTCTTGTCGGAATTGCGTCGGTTTGGTAACGGCTTTAGTTTTAATTTTTTAGCAAGGTTTTGTTTTGGACTGAAGCTCACAATTTCTTGTTTTTTTATTTTTTCTTAACACAGATTTATAACACTTGTCTTGCAAAATATTAGGTACATATCAAAACAAGGTGAATTCGATTAAATATAGTATATTAACCCTACACATCTAACCTTCTCATATGCCCATAATGCCTAACCATTCGTCAATTCGATGACAGTTTTTGAAGTTTTAAGTTTTAAATAAAACTTTTTTGTATTTGGTACTTTTATTGCTGAGATTTCATGCATATTTTGTATATTTTAATACAATAATTTGTTATTATTTATCATCATCATCATCAACCCATTATGTCCCCACCGAGGGGCACGGGTCTCTTCCCTGAGGAAGGTATAGGCCATACTCCACCACGGGGGCCGAATCCGGATTGGTATTTATCACATACTATTATTTATTTTTCTTTCTTCTTAAAATGGCAAGCGTTTCTACAGATCAAAACCGTCATTCTATGAAAAAATGTGTTAAAAAAAATTTAAAAAAATAGTTTTTTAAGGGTTTAAAAAGAAAAACTACTTAAACTGTAGACATTAGAAAAAAAAAATTCCACCCATGTAGTACGTATTTTTGTAAAATTTTGAAAAAAATTGTATCTGGCTGCCGGATATTTTTGCCACTTGCCAAGCCGTGACAAACATCGAGTCGAGACACTATGGTTATCCGCAAACGCACCAAGATATACAATTTTTTTGATAATTTTTTCTGTCGCGTATTCGTCGAAAAGACTAAGGTTAGGTGTCTAGATTTAAGGATCTACTTAGCATTTGTTATTGAACTAAGCAGTTCAGTACAAGCGGTAGGTAAAGTTATTAATACGTTCTTGGTCTTCCAGTTTTTTTCTTGATTCACTCAAATATCACTTCAAGTGTGATGAAAATAAGTGGCTGAATTTGCCCTCTTCATATTTAGGACTTATTTGTGTTTGTTTAAAATGTTTTTTTTTTCAAACAATATAAATGTGTGCCACAGCTTATCGTTAAAGGTAGTTAACGATAAACTTCGCCGTAATCACTTTAGTCTAATCCTATATATTTTAAAACTTAACCTTAAAAAAACACACAGCACGTACGTTTAGATCCCGTTTTAAAGCCGTTGTTGGAACTTATTCTAAATAGTGATGCATAAAACTTAAAATTAAAACTTCATGTAGAGGGTGTAATAAAATCCACATCTACATCTGAAAATGGGCAATTTACTCGTCCATACGAATAATTTTTACCGTGGGTATCAGCTATTAACTCTTCAATGGATGATTGGATTGGATATTATAATGCCACAGATGTAAACTTGAGTATGAAAGAAAAGTTTGTTTTCTTCACTATCTTAGAGATTTCTATCTCGTATGGTAATTATCGTATGGTAAAATTAAGTGAAGATTTTATAACACTGTGTAGATATACGTCAAAGCCCTGTACATTTTTTGTCATGCTCAGCCAGTGCAACAGAATAAGGTTGCAGTCGCACACTCCATTGATCTCGTGATTCGCGCGCCGGTAGCCACCCGACAACTGCAAGACAGTTAATCTAGACCGTCGAGCAGGGACCGGCCAAAATCTGTTTGAAGAAGCTGCTTCTTCACACAGCTAAATGTGACTGGAATTGATTTCCACGTTTCAATAATTTAAGAACGAAAGAAAGAAAAAACGTAATTTATTGGGACAAATTGAAACATCACAAGAAAAAAGCCATAACAAGTAATAATTAGACAATTTGTGCAAGCAGTAATTTCGGTAATGGCACTGATTAAACTCTGCAAATTAGAACTAAACCTGCTTCTATATTAGCAGTAAGTTCGCCTTTATACTTCTATTTTAAGTGCAATATTTTTTTTAATAATAATAGAGTGTATTACGCGCAACAGATCCATAACTGTTCCAATCGTCCAACTGTCAAATTACATACTAATGTCAGATGCAGATGTCAGGATTCCGATTAAACCTCAGGTCGGATCTTCCCACAAATATTCAAGTAAATCCGGGATTAAGTTAACATGATTCTTTCTTTTCCATATAATTCAGACTCATTTTGATTTTATTAATCGATTTTTTGAAGTTATTGAATGTAGAACTAGACTGGAGATCACTCAGCTGCGTTACTATCTCTTCAATTTGCATGGAATGTTGGCAAGTTAATATAAATTACTTAATGGCGTGCCAGAATTATTATATTACATGCCATAAATTCTATTAGCCATCATTGCTCTAGAGATCGCTGTGGAGATGGGGTCAATGCCTATTTACTCGTCTGTTATTTAGGTAACTGGACAACTAAACGAACACAACGAGTTCCACGCGTTTGCTGTTCGGCTTACCGTGCCATCGGCTGAATAAGCTACTATACCACAGCCCCGAGGAAAATCTTGACAAATATAAACACACACATAAAATATTTGTATTTAAAATGTATACCTTATCTTAAGGCACATAGTAACTAAATTCACTTTTTAAGCATACAATGTAATCTCTGACACCACTTCTCCACAGCATTAACACAGACATAATTATATAATGATAATTATTTATTTTCATTTAAGACGTTATGACAAAATATGAAAAATTAATAATAGTCATCATCAACCCATTATGTCCCCACCGAGGGGCACGGGTCTCTTCCCTGAGGAAGGTATAGGCCATTAGGGCGGCTTGACAACTTCTGACAGTAGACGAGCCACTAGTCTACAAGCCTCCACCAATCCGGACTTGGCCCCCGTGGTGGAGTATGGCCTAATAATAGTATACTTCACCAAATATTTGTGTGTGTTGAGACTAATACACCAGGAATTTTGGGTGATTTGAAAGCCATAGCTAAATAAACGTTCCTTAATAATGGATATCGAATACGCTGATTTGTTTTTTTAAAAAGGCACTTGCCAAAAATATCTAGTCATTAACTCGAATGTATTAGAACCATCTTGACACAAACTCGAATCTATTGGAGATCCTTCCTCCCTACCTTCCTCTTTCCCTCCTCCCTCGCGTTTTCAGAGTCACCAAAATAGGGAAAAATTACCTTCTCTCAGGGAGAGAGTATGGGCTTAATCACCACGCGTGCCCACCGTGGATTGGCGATTTCAAGCGCTGAGGTATGTGATTAGCTCAGACACTCAGGTTTCCCCACGATGTTTTCCTACACAGTTAGCGAGTGGTATTGCTACTAAATGTACTTACATAACTTATAAATATTTGTAATTGAAGTGGAAGATTGCAAATGAATGATAATTTTGATACATGTTAGGTTTTTACCTAGTTGTTAAAATTTCGTGAATAATTGAACGTCTATCTTGCATGGAGATAACCATAAAATGTTCTTTTTTCTTCCACTGATGTTCCTCTCGTCCCTGTCTTGAAAAGTTGTGAGATCGTCCCATCTCCGCTTTTGCTGGCCACGTCTACAATATCCGTCGCGTGGAACAATTGGCAATTGCAATTTTGCAACTGAATTCATACGAGTATGGTTTCATATTCAAAATGTTTATCTGTAAGATTTAATACTTTATTGAGATACTCAAAATTACTTTATGGCGTTATTGTGTATGCACACCTTAGACCACAACTTAACTATATTACCTAGTAGTTATTTTATAAGAGGCAGTTTTTTTTTTGTATAAAAAACACGTTTAAAAAATTTACATTTAAAGACTTAACATTTAATATTAATACCTAATATGGCCAAAGTTTTTTTATCTTAGGGCAGAAATTATCAATGTTTATTACCACAAATAAAAGAAAAGTTACAAATAAATGACTTTAACTTATCAACGTGTTTAAATAATTGACAAAAATATCAAAAATCCGAAATGAGCAACTTTGTCTCGTTGTGTGTGGTGTATGTGCTTGTGTGTGGATATGTGTGTTTGTGCGCGTGAATCTGTGTGGAGTTATGTATGTGGGTGGGTATGGTTCTTTACCGTGTACAGCTCTACGACCGAAGTCTTGAGATCAGCTGATTCCCCAAGGTTCCCCACGCGACGACGACGGCAACGACACGACACCTTTTTCACATTCAAAGGCCGCAGTAAAAGTATGAAACCAAATGCCGCACCGCCCCCATCAGCATCCAATGTGAAGCCTTCCACTCGCTACTGAACAGAATAAGTAGGAGAAAAGTGAAGTACCTATTATTTGTTACAGAGATTTATTTGTTCGATTATTTTGTTTTTGAAAGTTTTTTTTGAGTGGATGAAAGGTTATACTTTGCTAAGTTGTTTGTTTGTATATGTCACATAAACTAACCAGAACAAAATTTTTTGAAGGGCAAAAGTTAAAGACCTATTTAGAGGCTAAAAATTGCACCTATGCCGGGACTTGAACCCGTGACCTCTGGCTAACCGTGCCAGCGCTCTCCCAACTGAGGTAATGGGTAAGTTTTAACCTCTAAATAGGTTTTTAAAATTGTCCTCAGCACAGGTTAGTGCAACGAAGTGCAGAATATGATAGAGTAAAAGTTATGAAACATTATGTCGGCGATAGACATCCGGCAACGAGCGACTTCTTGGATAATTAAGAATTAAAATTTGTATATTATTAGAATACCAACTAGTTTTTTTGCATTTCAAGTCAATAACCTAGCTGTCTCATTCATTAAGTAAAGAGAAATCTATAAAAGTGATTGGCTTGTTGTAGTTTCACCATGTGACGATAAGTACTAGAGAGCTGAAATTTGGCATAGACATACATATTTATTACGCCGATAAATGGGTAAAATAAATTATATTCTTTTTGTTGCACTAATCCGTGCTGAGGACAATTTTAAAAACGAACGTACGTAATACAGAGAAGTTTGTAAAGAGGTTCGAAATTTCGCCGATGCCTGCACTTGCCCATTAGCTCAGTTGGGAGAGCGCTGGCACGGTTAGCCAGAGGTCGCGGGTTTAAGTCCCGGCATGGGTGGAATTTTTAGCCTCTAAATAGGTTTTTAAGGCAGAATAAAATAAAAAAATAAATTTGTTTTACGGCAGCTTCCGTAAACCTAAATTAGTGATGCAGGTTTTCTTTCTCGCCTACACCATAGTGTGGGGTATCGTCGGACCACTCGTCTGCTGCGACACAGATCTGTGTCCAACTTAGTATGGGCCACCTATACGTTCCATTCCGCGAGGGCAGTTCAGGAGTTAAGTGTTCCTTTTACGAAATATTGAGCTTTAAACTGCATTTTTTGGTCCAAGTAAGGCATCCTCCCTCCCCCCTACTGGCTAAACGGCTAATTGTAGAAAAGTGAAAAAAATCAGGGCAGTAGTAAATATAATGAAATGAAAAGGAAAATTATAACGGCTAAGAAGGCTTTACAGGTTAACAAGTAATAGGCGACGAAATTATAAAAGGAAAATTTTTAACAAAATCCATTGAAAATTTCTTTGAAGGTTCGGTAGAAAGAGGGGTTTGATATAACAACTAGTTTAGTAAAGCAGATTAAAAAACCCCTATTTCTACGGAACCCTAAATTGCGCGTGGCCGGACACGCACTTGGCTGGTTTTTAATTATCTTACAGTGAGTAAAGTGAAGTAAAGTTTATTTCTCACCATAAAAACAACAAACCGACAGCGTATTATAAGCTTTGAGGGCTTTACAATACGCTATCTGTTATTATAAAACCCTCCAGTGATAAAATAATTGCATCAACCTTAAATGGATGCGCTCTATTCACTATAGGGCTACTGCTACATTGTAGTCAAGAAAATCAATTAATTATTAATTATTACGTAAAGGGCAAAATAATTTTGTCTTAAAATATTGCTACATGAACAATTATAAGTAACGGTGTGACGTTCTTAGGTAAGCGCTATTTTTAACGTTTTGAAATTGTAATCACGAAGCAAAGCGGTGTGAAATATTGTAAAAATGAAAAATGTTTCCTTTACTTTTCATCACATAAGCCCACGCCTGTATCGCGGAGTGGTAGGCAGAGACCAGGGTCTACCATTTGCAACGATCCTGACGGAACTCTAACGCTTTATCGACAAATTATCTCAGATAATTTATTAAATTTTACAAAATCTCAATTCGTACTTTATTTCCTTCCTCGGCAAAAGGTTACCACGGTAACACGATAGAAATCCCATATCGGCTTCTCCAATCCAATGAACGGTTATTGACACATTGTCTGTTGACAATCGTTCAGTACCGAGAATCAAACCCGAGAAAGCAACTTCGACATTCCTGGAACTCACATTGTCTTCGCGATTTCTCAAGTTGATTGGGTAAAATCGCTTGCGTAAGAAAAAGTGTGCATACTGAGTTCATTTTAACGCAGAAAGCGTCAAATACGAGTTCAAATACTTTAATTTACTCTAATTTATGTGTTGCCAGAATACCCAAAGATCATACCTCAAAATGCCCTATTTTTATAACACATGTGAAAGGTTGTCAGTGGCATTATTTATCATACAGCGAAACGAAATAAACATCGTGGCAAAAATGACGATTATTTTTTCCACGGAAAACGTTAAGTCCAAGGTCTCTACACGTGAAAACGGTTCTTCTCAAGAATTGGGGTACAAAGAGCAGGAAAGATAAAAAGAATAGTTCCCTTGCGCCATAGTTCTTCAACACCTAATTAAAAAATATATGTTTGTGAAATATATATAATATCAAGGCTGACTGAGAAGACCTGGACGATCGCGGCAATTTCTAGCCGGAGTGGTCAGTGGTCGGAGAGTTTGCCAAATGACGAAAAATTTTGGATTAAAAGGAAAGGAAGCTTTGCAGCTTGGGACAAGGTGTTTACGTAAAAAAAATACTGGCAATTATATCTTAGTATATTTAAAATAAATCCTTTACGTTTATGAAATACAATAACATAATTACCGCAACTTGTAATTTTAGTTTAACTGTCTCAGTACGGGCGCGCGACCACCGTGCAGCGCCCTCTATTGACGGCTAAGACAACTAACTCATTTTCTTGAAGTCTTTACTTTCACCAGGCTACTAAACAAATTTCATTCTACGGCAAGCACGGCACGGTTACCTCTATTGGAAACACCGCAGTATGTTCGAGAACGCTGTCGAAAAGCTAGATGGCGCTGAAAATAAAATTGCGCATTGTATGAGCATTGAACATTGAACTACCAGCCAGAGATATATACTGCTTAAACTCCCTGGTTTTTTAAAGTAAAATGAACGATGAACCTAGGTTTAGTCTCACTGATCTGATAGTCATTGTTGCTTTGCTGCGGCCAGAGTCTGCCAAACTAATGGACTCTACCTAGCTCACCGTGCTAACGCTTATCACTGAATAGAATCGAATTAAAACGCTTCTGCCATTGAAATAAATCGCGTCAAAACACCGCACTTAGAGAAGTGCTAGAGAGTACTGCGGGTTGAAATGTTACTTTAGGTACTTTTTAGCATGCGGTCAATTATTCATGCATTTTTACCACCTAAAAATCGATTCTTCCGTATCGATAGTTAAAGCACTTCAAAAAGCAAAACTTTAAAATTCTCAACTTTATTTGTTGATTTTTCAAATAATCTTGAACTTGATTTGGTCAAGTTTTAAGACCTGGTATCCTGGTTCAGTATCATTGACCTGTCTCAGTTATTAGCTTACTGCCGCAACCAAAGTAGCTGCAGCTGCAGCAGGAGTAACTGCAGCTGGTGTTCGAGTCTGGCAGACTGACGGACTCGAACTACCCCCATACTGACTCTTAAAGCTGACGCTGTGCCAAATTTTCGTCTTTAATGATAATGACGTACGATTCTAGAACCTGACCGGGACCTGTCACACTAACCTGATGCAATCATTGGCGCCCTGCCGCAGTCGATAGTAGCTGCAGCTGCAGCAGGAGTAGCTAAAGCCAGCGTCCGAGTCTATCAGACTTACGGACTTAAAGTGATGCTTACTATTGAATGAAGACGCAGCAGACTTTCTAGTGTAATGCCCGAAAAAATAACTTGAGTTTGCGTGGACGCATTTTGGGTGGGTTGTGATTTTTCGGATTATAGTTTAGTCAAATCATAATTTTGAAAAAAGACTTCTTTTTTTACGTATCCATCGCAAACTTATCAAATTATATGTCGGGCATTACAAATAAACTGTATGAGGTCTCGCTAACCTGACGCAGTCATTGGCGCACTGCCGCAAACGGCAGTAGCTGCAGCTGCAGCAGGAGTAGCTGGAACCGGCGTCCGAGTCTGCCAGACTGGCGGACTCGAACCGCTGGCCTGCTGTCGTTGTACTGGGCACTGTGCGGGAACCCCGCCATCTGCAATGAAGACGTAACTTTAGTAAGACTTGAGACTTTCAAGCTTTTACTTAACTAGACATAACTTTCATAGCCTCATCGTTATGAAAAGTTTACACGTGTTAAATAATTTGGTTCATTTACATATAGTACACAAAAACATTTTAACTTAAATTTAAGTGGTTAAGCGTTCGCCCGCAATTTGACAGTGTCATATTCTTTATTACAATACATAAATTCGAAAAATCATCACATGGAATTTGTTCAAAAGGCGAAATTATCTCTAAGAGAAATAGTACTATCACACAAATACGCAAGGACACACCCACTCGAGTATCTGCGCGTATACTAAAAAGAAAAAACCGGCCAAGTGCAAGTTGGAATTGCCCACCGAGGGTTCCGTACAAATCAGTAGGTAGGTACTTACATATTATAAATAGTTCGGAAATCGAGTCTCGCAGTTTTTTCCGAGCTCTTCCCGAACGTCAGACACTATTTTTTTATGATTTAATTACAAATGTGTAGTTTTCAGATTTTTTCCTGTATTTGTAGTATACAACAATGTTACTTGCCAAATTTCATAGTTGTAGATAAACGAAATGTACCCTACGAATTTTGACTCCTTTGTTAACTTAGAAGTTTGATTTTTTCACAGCTTCAAGGGACTGTAGACTTGAGTATATGGTTTAATTTAACTCGATACCTCCACGCGTTCCCGCGATAAAGGGTCTCGACAGACAGACGGATGGATAATAAAGTGATCTCATAAGGGTTCCGTTTTTCTTTTTGAGGGTAGGAACCCTAAAATAGATTGTTTTTATCTTGCAAGTTGCTTCTAAAGAGATCTTTAGTTACTGTTCATACGCATAATTATTTTAAATAAAAATTTTGTTACTTTAGTAAAGCCTACTCGTCTAGTTGAGTACCACTGGCTAGGCCTTTTACTTATTTGCTAGATGATTTGAACATCGTCTAGAGAACACGTACAGAAAAAAAAACACGATTCCTCTAACGAACTCCTCAGAGGGAGTATTTAATCTCTGGTTACGTCTTTTCTTTTTAAAATCTCCACCAGAGACTATTTCAATCTTCGTTTCTCGAGTGTTTAAAAAATTGTATTTTTGTAAATAAAACCGTTATTCTGTAATGAGTAAAGGCATCGTTTAATAAATTATCTCGTCCTACATCGCCTAGACCATTATTTCGTTAGCTTTATTATATTTTAAGAGAAGACCGGTAGCAAAAAAGGTTTTTCCGAACTTCGTTTAGCGGTTTTTGTTAATACTATTTTTCTGCCGCATGTACATTGTACGTATTTCGGTTTTCACTTACGGGGGACGCGGGGTGTGGCTTAAAATTCTTCTGTTTTTTGTTAAGTCAAAAACATAACATAAGCTCACGCCTGTATCCCAGAAGGGTAGGCAGATACCAGGTTCTGCCACTTGCCACGATCCTGGCAGATCTCTTCCGCTTTCGGGTGCATTTCATATTTTTGTTTAGTCAATTTAACAATATTAAGTTGATTCCGGAATTAGCTTAATTATTTATAGTGCTTACGAAAGTTTCTGTTGGACACTATAAAATAGCATAAACTGAAGTGTTTATCTAATAATTTAGAAAAAAAATAACTCCTTACACTTTTAAAATAAAATTACTGACCAGAAGTGGTTGCAAGCTACAACAAATAACAACAAATTGAGCTCCGGCCCTGAAGCGTTGTCGTGTAAATTGATACCGCTATCGCAGCCCGATGTAGGTCATTACGGCCAGTTAGCGCCAAGCTAATAGATATTTTAGATACGCTAACTAACTCAGTTAGCGGGTAAAGTGTTAATTCTCGCGGGTTAACACTTTCTCCACTATAACTAGAGATGGGACGATGAGAATTTTCCTCGAAAATGTTCTTACATGACGAGATCTCATAAGTTCGTTCTCTTCGTTCAATTAATTCTGCGCAGTTAGTTATCATTGTAACTATAGTCATAATAATAAAAATTCATTTCAAATACAAGAATCACAACAGTGTAAATCTTAAATCTAACATTGGTAGAAATAACATCTTTATGCTTGAACTAGGTTAAAAAATAACCTGTATCTAAAGTGTCCTAATGGCTAAAATTTACAGTAGAATGTCTTAGATTATGAAATTGTAGCAAAAGCTATTTTAAACAAAAGACTTTAATAATTAGCTAAAGTTAAGTGTTAAGGTAAATAATAATTACTAACTTACAATAGTTAATAACTTCTCTGTGTCTTAATAGGTCATGTTTTGGAATGATTGGTTTTGGAACTGACCAATATACTGAGATGACATACGATGACATTCTTTATTGTACACCAGGAAAAAACAAACAAAACAAAATTGACCTTACTGAAAATTATTCCAGTAAAGATAAATCTGTGACAGAGCTCGCCTTTGTACATCTTATTTCTTATGTATAAATATTTCGTGTGCAGTAAAGTATAATTGACAATTCATTAATTGATGGTCGGAATTTCTTTAGGCGTCGTTCAGTTTTCTGACATTGCAGATTCTTTCAAGCACATTTTAAGGAGCTCCACTGAGCATCACTAGTGCCACCAAGGAAGAAAAATCATATCTTTTTGTACAGATCATATTTGCCAAAAGTGTATGTACGTGTAGGTATCTCTCAATCGTGTTAATAGTGATTTTTAGGACCTACGGCTGTGGACCTAAAGCAAAAGAACTAGGAATAGATTAAATAAATAAAAATACATAAGCAGCCTGTATACGTCCCACTGTAGGGCACAGGCCTTCTCTCAGGGAGATGGTATGGGCTTAATCACCACGCGTGCCCACCGCGGATTGGCGATTTCAAGCGCTGAGGAATGTGAATAGCTCAGACACTCAGGTTTCCTCACGATGTTTTCCTTCACAGTTAGCGAGTAGTATTGCTACTATAACTTCACAAATGTACATAACTTAGAAAACCAAGTCATAGGTACATGCCCGCACCGGGGATCGAACCTGGGTCTCCCACTTCCGAGTCCGAGGTTCTACCCACTAGGCTACCACCGCGCTTATTTAAATAAAAATAAGTAATAAAAATACATTTATTGCCAGAAGATAGTTATTACAATAGTTATGTTTACACAGTGACTACCACACAAGGTCGAGCCTGAATCGTGGTAGTCGGGGAGACAGTTGCTAAATTGATTTTCATTGTACCGATATCATAGGAGCAGGTGTAATAAGGAAGTTATAAAGTTATGTTACTAACCGAGGATAATGCCAAGAATCAACGGCTTAAAGATAACAAACGTTAAAAGGCGATTTTTGTTAATCCATGAATGTAGATAGTTGTAAAGTTAATAATACCCGCATTCATAGATTACGTCAATGTGGGAGATAGCATTAACGCCGTTTATGGTGTTAATGCTATCTAGTCCCAGGCATGTAGTCCTCAGTTTTCGGTCGTGGGTCCTGATAAAATACTATTAACATGATTGAGAGATTATATAGGAACTTTTTGAAAGGGCTATGCTCGGGGTTTCTCTGAAAGATCGAATTCGAAACGAAGTGATCCGACAGGGAACTAAAGCCACCGAGACAGCCCACCGAATTAGCATGCTGAAGTGGCAGTTTATCATCATTCATCATCAGCCATATGGCGCCCACTGCAGGACATAGGCCTCCCTCATGGTTTTCATAACCATGAGGGGTTTTGCCGTAATCGCCACGCTTGGCAGGCGGGTTGGCGATCGCAGTATGCGGTTGGAATCTCAGAAAGACGCTCCGTCTCCTGGTAATTGATTTCCTTAGTCGCCTTCTACGACATCCACGGAAGGAAATGAAGTGACGCTATTCTTAATCCGGCGCCACGCGGAAGTGGCAGTGGGCCGGCCTTATCACCCGAAGAACTGATAACCGACGGGGTAGACGAGTTCTTGAGGGGAGACCGCGGAACGGTAAACGTAATGTAGGAAGTCCTCAGACTCGGTGGAGCGATGATCTTCGCAGTGCGGCTGGCAAGAGCTGGATGAGAGTAGCCGGAGACCGTACTCAGTGGCGTGCAATAAGAGATGCCTATGTCCAGCAGTGGACAAGCATAGGCCGATGATGATGATGATGATAGAAATTTAAAAAAAAAATAGTTTGTAAAAAAGATATGTTTTTTTGGCGCTAGTGTTACTCTATGGCCCCTTAAGTTAAGCAAAGTCTAACTCTCATATTTTCTTACAAATAAAATTTATCTATTTGATTAGTCAAAGAAAATACAACATGATTATATCGGTATAGCTATGAGCCTCACCTCCCACTCTTATTATCAACATGCTCCACCACCACGTTCCAGGTCCTGTGTATCAAGTACAGCAGAAACAGCACCCTCGAAGATTCTGCCTGGTTGGAGGGTAGCTCTCTCTCTTTCTTCCTCTTGGCGGTAGACCAGCGCCGGCTGGCTGCACTGCTCATAGCACTCCCCATTTTACGGTTGAGTTTCCTGAACGTCACTTTGACATCTCGTCCGCGGTTTGAGTTGAAAACGTCTGGAAAGAAGAAAGGTAGAAGTGAGATTTAAAAATGGAACGTTTGGTTTTAAATTATGAATGGCTTAGATGGTTCTGTTTTTTAAAGTGTTAAGGGCTTCCTTAACCAATCTTCTTAAAGACTGGCCACTGATAGCAGATGCAATTGAAAATAAAAATAATGAAACGTTTGTGATTTAATTTCTGGCCTGGGATTTTATTTGCAGCTTGGTATTAGAACTTTGGGCTTAGAGTGTTTGACTGTGGTTTTAGTCGAAAACAGCGGCGGTGACTAGAAAGAAAAAAAACATTATAGAGTTAAGATTTAAAAATTGGAACGTTCTGTTTTTCAAAGAAGAAAATGCTTTCTAAAACGAACTATTCTAAAATTAATGACTGGCAAAAGAAAACAGATTGTGTTCGTACCATTGAAAATAAAGAGTATGAAATACGAGGTATTTTTTATATCAAAGCCTGTGATATCTCTTAGCCCTTTAAGCCACAATATTGAAAATAGCTAATGGTTGAAATCGGAAAAAGTGGTGCAATCAACTTTGATGCTACGCATGCACATATCTCAAATAATGCGCGAAAACTAAAACTAAGTAGTACTAAGGCAGAACTTTTTATTTGAAAAATTCAATAAACTTTCAAAATCAGACGAGCCACGAACGAACAACAATAATTTTTGCCGCGTTAAAGTGTTCTTTTTTTTCAATAGGTATGTTCAGCTTTCGATCGCAAGCCAGTTCGAAATTTAAATAAAACCTGTGATAAGTTACCTCCTTGGTTGTCATTGTTTGGAGCAAAAGATCGTTCTATTTTTAAATAACACGACAGATATGAGTTTAGTATGTAATTTATTTGGCCGCAAAACACGACAGTTATGAATTTTCATAGAACTTTTTCCGGCCGCTGCTCGCGTGTAATTGGCCAATACAGCAATTTAGATTTATCTCGAAGAAGGTTGTCGAAATAATGCTCAAATTTCCAGCATGTTTGAGAAAAGTTAATTAGATAGCGTGAATTTCATAGTGAATTTCTTTTATCAGCGTTTAAGTGAAGCACCATGCCTTACGGATTGAGCACACGTTGTGGCAAATGAAAGTATTTCTCCAGAAAACCTACAACGTTCGCGTGGCCACTAATTAAGTTACCTGGACATTGAAACTACTAAACGGTTGGTATAGAGCCCGACAAATAACTTGAACAAATGTTTTTGAATTCCCAAGAATATATTTCGCGTCTTACTGACGCGGGATGTAACTTAGAAATCTTTAAACTTGAGTTTAGTCAAGTTAACAAATAATTGAATGCCTTGTTGGTCTAGTGGTATCACTTCTGATTACCATGCCGGAGGTCGTGAGTTCGATTTCCTCTGGGGCCGCCGTACATTTGTACAAATGGCCTTAGTCTGGGTGTATTTCCATGTTTGTGATGACCTGGCCTGGTTACGATATCTCAGGGTATCTTAGTTTGGGACCAGGACGAGTGATTGTGTTGGGTGAAAATTATTCAGTTATTTTAAAAAAAAATTATGTCCATCGCAAATATTATCCTTCTCTGCTAGGCCGGGTATACCATATCAGACAAAATTAATTGTCCCATTTTGAGACATTGGGTGAAAGTGCATGTCTCAATTTGTAAATCATCATCATCGTCATCATCAGCCATTTGACGCCCACTGCTGGACGTTAGGCCTCCTTCACGGTATTCCTAACCATGAAGGGTCATTGGTCTGAAATAAACGTAAATTATTATTATCCTAACTGCGTGGATTTTCGAAATAGATATTTGTCAGGCGTTATAATTCAATAATACAGAAATGTCTAAATATAACAAAGCTTTTGTGGTGAACAAAATAATTGTAGTTTATGATTCTGTTGCATAAAAAGGGTTCTTATAACACGAGTTTGTTTTAAAAAAACGAGCCGTAGGTGAGTTTTTTATAGTGCCATACGAGTGATATAAGACCAAGTTATGTACAGTGTCATACACTACTTTATCTACTCTCATACTATAATACATAAAATAATATTGCAAATAAAACGCTGAATATCAACAAATTTATTTTTACTTGTAATAAACTCGTGGTAACATTTATTAGAGTTGCTCCTAAATTTTGCCGGTAACAGGTTCATAGTCATGTTTGACGCAGCTTCCAGAATGTCTGGTGGTGTACAATTACCACTGTCCTCGCTTTCAGACATGTTTTTACACAAAAACTAATTTATTTTACAAACAGAACCAAACTTTGTTTAAATATTGAAAGGTTTTTTTAAATGTAAAATGTTGGCGCCAAGGCGCAAACATCGATTGCGCATGCGTGTTGCGTCGCCGCGGACTCATTGAAACCTTTTTTTTGAAAGTAGAGGTTCAACCTTCTTGGTTCAGCTGGAGGTTGTATATATTGTTATGATTAAAAAGTTATATTATGGTGTCTATACAAGACCTGTATCGTAATAAAACTTTTTTATTTTTATTTTTTGCCTATGCGTAATGTTTGTCATAAGAGTTTTGTTTTCAGTTTTATAATCTTTGTATTATAGTATTAAAGTAGATAAATATATTTATTCTATCTTTTTTTTCTCATTGTAGTTCAGTTGTAATTATATTAAAAAACCATTAGTTAGTAGACTACAAATAACAGCGGGGGCAACGCATCGTTTAGAACGCTTGCCTTACACCCGAGTTGTCATGGGTTGGATTCCGGTATGTACGAAAGACTTTGTTTTCCAACTTTTCTACGTACATTTGTGATTTTGTAGAGTTTTACTTGGGCCATTGTACCCAACAAGTGCTGAGATATGTAAATACTTCAGACACTAGGGTTTCCTCACGATGTTTTCCTTCATTGTTAGCGAGTGGTATTGAAAGAAAGAAAGAAGAACGAGGATATTTACTTAAATTGTCACAGAAACACAAAGTAAACATAAAGATACACAAACAAAAGACTATTTGTAGCTATAACTTTACAAATGTAAGTAACTTAGAAAACAAAGTCAGTGCTACATGGGGTTCGAACCCACGACCTCCCATATGAGAAGCCGGCGTACTACCGCGCTTCTACCACTGTGACTTTGTAGAAGCAATACCACTTGCTGTCTGTGAAGGAAAACATCGTGAAGAAACCAGAGTGTCGAAACTAGCTCCCAAAGAAAATCGTCCATGTGCGGCCATGGGTTAATGCGCGTGACCTTCAAAACCTTCCATAGCAATCCTATGAAGCGGACCGTTTTAGCTTATTGCTTATCGTATTTTGTTCTCTAGGAGTTTGACTCGTGAAACTGAGTATAAGCCCTTGTTCGCCCATACGCACAGAGAAGGTACGCTTCTTGAATAAGCCCGTACACGGTCTCTGAGAGAAAGCCGGTGCCTAACATTGGGACGTATATAGGCTATAAAAACGATTTAGTAGACTACCATTGACCAGAGTGATAACATTCCTAGTTTCATTCAGCAAACTGCGTACTCTGTGAGTTGTTGCTATATGATAAAAATCAGGCGTTTGCTGCTGTGTAACTTTTGCTATTGTATAAAATCAGGCGCCGTTGGTAGCACATTATTTTAATGTAATTGGGCTCGTTGGAGAGAAAATTCATACAAAACTACTGTCTGACTGTCTGTGTTCGTTGAAATATATTTATAACGGAGATTGCACTGCAATAAAACCCAATTTGTCTACGGGACTGGCGTAGGAAGTAAAATAACGTGATTTTTTATTATGATCCCCAGCTCTGCGCTCACAATAGCGTTTTTGTTTTATCGTGTCGAATGAATCTTCGGGGATACGAATAACTGAAATTAAATCTTTATATTACTTTGTTTGAAGTAAAATGTTTGGTAAAGTTATTACACGCAGTGTAGTTATAAAATGTTTTTATGCATTTTCAACATGAGTTCTACGTTCGGCCTGATAAAGAAACTTCAGAAACCAAGATTTCTAATCATGTGTATAATTTGTCATGATACTATGAATTGGTCGACCTCGTGGCGCAGCGGTAGTGCATCTGCATACCATGCGAGAGGTCCCAGGTTCGAATCCCGGCTGGGGACAAAAAAAAACCCCAGGTCTTGGATGTTTACATGTTAGTGATGTCGTTGTTTCTGGTTCCCACAACACAGGGTATCCTAGTATGGAGCCAGACGCAATGTATGTGCCTGTATGTAAATGTTTATGTTTCATTTTGGAAACAAAACAGCTTCCAATGCCTTTCTCAAAACTAAGCAATTGCTATGTGACTTTACTCCGAGACGACTTGTAGGTAATTTATAATGATCTAAAATATTTGGGGAACTCAACTCATTGGAAGACGGTTTACATGGAGGTCGTGGGGTTGGTTGTCGACGTACTTAGTGTATATAAATGGTCTCAGTCTGGATGTAATTTCCATGTTTGCCTGATTACGATAGCACAAAGTATCCTTCTTTGGGACGAGGACAAGTGAATGTTCCTGTAAACGATGATTAATCTATCTGTCCGTACTTGGCCACTGCTGGTTTTGAGCCTACCCAAGAAACCTTCTTTAATTTTTCTTTTCTTCAAAAAATCTTTACCGCCGCTTTTTATACCGCTAGGGAAATTATTTCGAAGAACCCCTTTTTTACTTCAACACTAGTGTTTGTTCATCAGATCTCCAGGTCCATTGGTGTAGTCTGTGCGTTATCTGTCAGTCTGTCGCGTTACTATTTTATTTGCATAAATGGCCTTAGATTGAGTACATTTCCATGTCTGAAACGTCCTTGCTTTGTTATTGTAGCACAGGGTATCCTAGTTTTGGATCAGGAGAAGTGATTTTGTTGAGTGGAAGTTGTTGAGTGGAAGTTGTTTTATTATGCCCTTAGTTATAAGTAGAAAGCAATATATCATAAATCTGAAATCAAGAACGGTCTCGAGTTCATGATCTCTGTAAAGGTACAAACGTTTCTCTCTCAACCTACATGATCGATAGATTTACTTAAATTATTGACATTGATAAATTCTTGTAATGGTGCTTTTGTGATGTTTTTCTTTTTCTTCTAAAGATTTAAATAAAATCTTCATTTAGATGTTCCTCTTTCTTTCTGTAAATTCTTACTAAAAAGGACAAATTATGTTAGAGCGTTTAATTTATTACGCAATAGTCAAACTGTAATGAAATTATTTGCAATCGAACTATTGAACAATTCAGGTTTCTATGGCAGGTAAGTACTGTCTCGTATACCGTGATTAAGGTAACGAGTTCCAGACAGTGACAAGCGAGTGAACTCCGGGATACTTTCTAACAGGTTTGTTTTCCACGTTTGCATCCGGGCCCGCTGAATGCGGGTTTTCATTGCATTTTATGGTTGGTAATAAACAAGAAAATTACTGGATGGAAAAGATTATCTTTGTATGGTCAAGGGCATCAGACAATAAATAAAGAGAGTGGGTCACATAAGTAGTTTAATTCTGTAAATGTTTTGTTTTATTCGTGTAATTTTATGTGTGCAATAAAGTATAAAGTAGTTCAAGGGAATCCATGAGGATACTAGAATGAAAAACAAATCATAACATCTTTTACAGTCTGACAATTCTTTAAATCATGTAAAAAGAGATTTTTAGTACCTATGGCCGAGAGCCTAGGGAAAAACCCCTAGAAACTGCCGTTGTTGGCATGAATGAATCCTAGTTCCAGGTCCTAAAAATCACTATTAGATTGATTAAGAGAATATTCAGATACCTATATTTTGCAAAAATTACTTGTGAAAAAGATATATTTTGGACCTATGAATGGTGGATGTTTTTCTAGTGTGAATAGAAATATGAAAAGTCTGAAATCACCAATTTCAGGAACCAACGCAAAGAATTTTCATACTGTTCATTGAATGTCAATGTACAATGTTATCCGCTGACCTCGGGTTACAAGTTCCTATCTAACAAGAATCATAAGTGCATTCAACAATATATAATTATTATTATTATTATAGTCTATTCTGATAAAAGAGTATGGGGCGTGAATGATTTTCATTTGTTTACGTAAATATTGCTTTTTACTCATTTGACGCAAAAAATGCAAAAATTACTAATTTTTTCATTTATTTTTGTGGTTTTTCGCCTTGTAGTGGTACTAATTGATAGAAAAAACCGGCCAAGTGCGAGTCGGACTCGCGCACGAAGGGTTCCGTAACATTGTCTATACAACATTTGACACAAAGATCGAGAAAAAAATGCAGAAAATTGCGTTTGTTGTATAGGAGCGTCTCTTAAATATATATATTTTTTAATTTAATTATTTATTTTTGAAGCGATATGTTCTGTAAATATTTCAAGCGTCTAACTGATGCCGTTATTAATATCGAGCAAAAAACGGCAAAAAATACGTTTTTTGTATGGGAAGGGGGCTCCCATACAAAAAACGTATTTAATTTATTCTGTTTTTAGTATTTTTTGTTAAAGCGGCAACAGAAAGACATCATCTGTGAAAATTTCAACTGCCTAGCTATCACGGTTCATGAGATACAGACAAACAGACATACAGACAGATGGACAGTGAAGTCTTAGTAATAGGGTCCCGTTTAGCACCCTTCGGGTACGGAACCCTAAAAATTTATTAAATAGAATATTTGGAATGGAATGGACATTTTGCTTTGAAAAATGGTGGCAAACGTGACGACATTGGTAGACCACGTAAATTGCAATTTCAATGGGCTTAATTATCACGCGTGCCCACCGTGGATTGGCGTTTTACGCCCTGAGCGTTTGTACAAGCGTTGCTACATACCGGCATCGAACTCAGGACCTTACAAATGTGAGGCCGGTGTATCGTAGCTCCACTGATATATTGACGTCACATGCACATCTCGCGTTTAAAGTGTATACATTTGATTTATCCATTGATTACACGTATATTAAAAGATTATCTCTAAAAATTCCGATTTTTAGGCATGATCTTAGAGTGTGATATAAACTCCGCGATGCGGCTTCCATTAAGTCCTCCACTTCACGCCGAGGCGTCGAGGGGTCAGACAGAGACGCGACAGTGAGTGATCGCTGCACCGCTGCAGTAGGACGAAAGGATAGTGCGGATGTAATGTTGAGAAAATATTGTCGTTATTGAGTAATAACAAACCCCACACAGTTTCTAGTTGTACATACATATATAAACTCACGCCCGTATCCCAGAGGGGTAGGTAGAGACCAGGAACTGCCACTTGCCACGGTCCTGACCGTTCACTTTCGCTTCCTCGACATTCATTAAATCAAATCAAATCAAATCAAATCAGTTTATTGCTTCATGTGGTACAACAGTTCTTACAATAAGGTATAGATCCATGACATGAGCCCTGCAAGGGCATTGCATTATTTATCGTTGTTTTAATCGTTGCATACACGCACGCCGGTTTCGGGTACTAGTAAATAGTATCAAATTATTTTACAAATTTTCTTAAAAAAATATAGTTTTTGGTTCCTAATTTTTTTTTTAAACGGAAATTGTTGTAAGAATAGTATGAAGTTGTATGCTCATTGTAGGTCATTTATTCTTTCAAGAAATATACACTACTATTATTTATCAGTTTCTTGACTGTGATAGAATTAAAAAAAAAATGTTAACACCCACACAAAAACTAAATAAAATAAAATATATTTTGAAATGTACCTCCTAGGTATTTACGGAACTCGAGAACTAGGAATATAGAACATTTGATAATTTATTCGCAATTTCGAAGTGTTTCTTATATTAAATTGGTCCGTATTGATGGGAAGACCACCCCTTTTCGGAAAGACAAAAATGTTTAATTTTTTTGTCTTTTTATTTATTAAGTCTCATCCACGCCAATCTTTCACTCGGTTTCAGAAGATAACTGCATCCGATTTATCTTGCAGCGTTGCAGCGTGGAGCTCTTGTCGCTTTGTTTAACAAGGCTGACGGGGTATTGAGTGATTTAACCGATGAAAATTGTGAAGAGAAATTATGATGCATTGAAATAAAGTACCAATGTAAAAGAATCTTTTAAAAAAGCGCAGAAACGATTGTATTTATTAATTATACACATTTATTAAACAACAGCAATCATACATAGTATGAAAAGTATTAATTTGTTTTTTTTTTTTCAATAAACAGCTTTCTATTTGCAAGCCCAGTTCGAAATTTAAGTAAAACTTTTGACAAGTTACCTCCTTGGTTGCCATATTTTGGAGTAAAAGATCGTTCCATTTTTTTATTACACGATAGATCTATAAGTTTTGGCCGGTAACATGTCAGATATGGATTTTCATGCGACTTTTGCCGGCCGATGGTTGCATGTATTTGGTCAGTACAGCCAACGATTTATCTCGAAGAAGGTTGTCAAAATAATGCTCAAATTTCCAAGCATGTTTGAGAAATATAAATAACTATAGTACAGGTGGTTTCAGGCGTGAGTTTATGACGTTAGAGTCCGCGCAAATCTTTTTGGCGGTAACGTGAAAGTGATAGTCACAGATCGTTTGCACATCGCTTGCTGTCTTTACAGTGTATGTATGAGTAATTGACTACTAGTAATTTACTACGCATCACACTACGTCAATTACTCACACTTGCACTGTAAAGACAGTAAGCGATGTGCAAACGACCTATCACTTTGTTCACGTTACCGCCAAAAATATTTGTGCGGACTAGACTTGTGTGTGTTATTTGAACACGTTGATAATAATGTGCACCGCGATTTTAACCACGTATCTGCTACCAGGGTCTCGATTCTGTTAGTGAATTATAAGTAGTACAATGAAAGACAGACGGTCGGGTCACGTGACGTGTTTTTTCATACCATTGAAGCCTAGAAGGTTTGATAAGAGCGCGCGCGTAGACTTGAAGTGGCAATAAAATTATATCGGCGCAGTCATTCAGTTGTCACTGGATTAGCAGAATTGAGGCTGAGGACTCGTTAAAAGAGTTTTAGGGTATGGCTCTGGTAGTTTTTAGATTTTACAACCATTTATCTGTTACCTGCGTCATTGTATAGGCCGTCCGTAAGAAACGATTGTGTTCGTTATCTACTACCGATTCGTGAGTAACGAATACAGTAATTGATAGCTTTCAAATATTTTTTAATAATAATACTTTGTATATTGCACCAAACGAAATTTGTACATTTTGTACAAGCAGGCTTAGTTCCAGCCATGCAAAAGGCAATGTTGGGTACAGAACGGGGTTCACTATAAGTGATTATTCCTTGGTATAGCCCATGCACTAACAATCTATTATACGTTAATAGTTGTCAGTTGCTTTTTAGGGTTTCGTAACTAAATGATATCAAACGGGATCCTATTACTGAGACTTCTACAATGGCAACTAGTATAAGGTTAAGGAATCGCTCGTAGCCCCGGCTGCCTGAGTGATCTTAAACGATCACGAAGGTTAAGCAACACAGGGCGCGTTCAGTGCATGGATGGGTCGCCGTCTATGCCTAACGCAAGTGGCATTTTTCCGAGCGGTTCCGTGCTTCGCAAGGCACGTTAAGCTGTTGGTGCCGGCTGCCGTCGATAGATGGCAGTCGTTAAGCCAAGTCAGAGGCCTTAGGGCGGCTTGACAACTTCTGACAGTAGACGAGCCACTAGTCTACAAGCCTCCACCAATCCGGACTTGGCCCCCGTGGTGGAGTATGGCCTATACCTTCCTCAGGGAAGAGACCCGTGCCCCTCGGTGGGGACATAATGGGTTGATGATGATAAGGTTAAGTGCGGAAATCTCTGATCCAACTAGAACTTCTAGTTATAATTGGACCAAAGATTTTCGCACTTCTAATCTAATGTCGTCTAACGTTTTCCTTATGAACTCGTATTTATTTCACTTCTTCCTCACCTCTAAATCTTATCAAAGAAGGAGCCAGCCAACAGGCCATTTTATCACTGAAATGCAATAGCCGCGAGCAAATCCCGACAAGAACAGAACTAACCCCGGGCTTTAGTAGGAAAAAAGCAAATGGCTCCTAGAGAAAACTCACGAAAGATGCTACAGTCCGTGCAGCTTATAAAGATATGATAGTTTAATCAGACTGTGAAAGAAATTTGACAGTTCGGAGTATGGTAGATATATAACGGGTTCCTACCAATTAAAATAAGTCTAAAAATATGCTCTAAAGTACTTACTAAAACTAACTGAACATTAGGTACTTATAAGTACTTTTATCTCTTTCTTTTTTGCACGCCTACCTCAATTTATTCCTCTCCTGTACTTCCTGCAGGTTGACTGCAGGTCCACCTTTTGTACACTAGATAGTGTGCAATAAAGAATTAATAATAATAATAAAGCGGTGGTAGCCTAGTGGGTAGAACATTGGACTCGGAAGCGGGAGACCCAGGTTCGATTCCCAGTGCGGGCATGTACCTATGACTTTGATTTCTAAGTTATGTACATTTGTGAAGTTATAGTAACAATACCACTCGCTAACCGTGAAGGAAAACATCGTGAGGAAACCTGGGTGCCGGAGCTATTCATATACCTCAGCGCTTTAAATAGCCAATCCGCGGTGGGCACGCGTGGTGATTAAGCCCATACTCTCTCTCTGAGAGAAGGCCTGTGCCCTACAGTGGGACGTATATAGGCTGCTTATGAATTTATGAATAATAATAACTGAACCGACACGCGTTTTCCTTTACTAATTTCAATAAAACCGTGATAGCTTTGTGAAATCACATAGAAAAAAATCACTTTCAGTTTTTCCCGAAATTTTTCGGGCAGCTCTTTTCCTTAAAATAATATTTGGACTGTTATGAAAATATAAGAACATTTTAAAAACCTATTTGGAGGCTATAAATAAAAAGACCCCGTAGGTACCTACTAGGTAAAAACCTGTGTTACGGAAAGTCCTGCTCTTTCGATCACGGTGGTGATAAAAACAATTTCTTAAAATAGCAGGATACAGTTCGATATTCCTAGCCGTGTGGCGCCGGATTAAGAATAGTGTCACTCCATTTCCTTCCGTGGACGTCGTAGAAGGCGACTAAGGAAATCAATTACCAGGAGACGGGCAGCAGCGTCTTCCTGAGATTACAACCGCATACTGCGATCGCCAACCCGCCTGCCAAGCGTGGCGATTATGGCAATCCCCCTCATGGTTATGATAACCATGAAGGAGGCCTGTGTCCTGCAGTGGGCGTCGAATGGCTGATGACGATGATGATGATTTCTTTTCAACAAAAGCTTAAAAAGAACAACGAAATTAGTATGAACATTCACCCCATTGCCTTTTCTGGCGTCTGTGACTTTTTCATCAAACAATGAATATTTACTGTATTCTGATGACGAATCTAGCTAAAGAACAATTTAATTTTAAAAACCTATTTAGAGGCTAAAAATTCCACCCATGCCGGGACTTGAATCCGCGACCTCTAGCTAACCGTGCCAGCGCTCTCCCAACTGAGCTAATGGGCATGTGCAGGCATCGGCGAAATTTCGCCAGAGGTAGCGGGTTCAAGTCCCGGCATGGTTGGAATTTTTAGCCTCTAAATTGGTTTTTAAAATTGTCCTCAGCACAGATTAGTGCAACAAAAAGAATATAATATAAAAAACATACTAAATCTTTGCAGTAGTTCTCAAGTGATGCGCTTAACAACGAACTGCATTTAATTTTCATAGGACTATATAAATAATAATAATTATATTATGTTAATCAGAATAATTGTTCGTATGTGATTAATTGTCACGCGTTTTATGGCGGGTATCTGTCAAAATGTCTTCGCGCATTGCTATGCTACGAGGACAGAGCTACGTAATTTTGTAACTAGTTGACTTTTAAACACAGAAGTCTCACTGTCAAATTTTAAAAGTGGTGTGACATTATATTGCACGACTACATGACATCCACACCGCAGAATCTACTAAGAAGAGCTGTCTTAGCGGGTGTGTGGTTTCGAAACCTTCTGGTTCTCCGATGGTCAGGTCTTTATGAAAGGTCTGCGCTACAGCGGGTATTAGACTGAATAATGGATTTACTAGTGAGGGTTTTGTAATATTGTTGCTACAGAGCTGCAGCTACGTGCCCTGACTAGTGAGTAGAGGGTTCAGTTTATACTATTTGTTTAGGTAGATGAGGTAGATAATGACAGTTGGTAGTACGGGGTATCCGTAGCATATTTTAAACTTCTCAATCATAAAGCTCATCGCAGATGGGCACTATACCCCTGCTAGTGACAGCATCTGTCGCGGTGGTCTAAAATCAAAAAAATCTCCAAACCGAAAAGAAATCTTACGCCGTTCTTACGACGTACTGCACATGCCTTACGACGCGTCCCTAAGGCATATGTAGGCAAGAATCAATTTTTTTTTTAAGCTATCAGGTTTCTTCCAGATTCAATTATTTGTATGTTTCGCCATAAGATTTCGAATGGAATAAGAGGAAATGTAGACTAGAATTCGAAGAAAGCACTCAAAATCTTCCTTTACTCCTCCATGACGATGCTTTTTGTGGCGCGAAAGTGTCAGAATTTACAATTAATGTACAGCACGCAGTACTGCGATGTGTTTTAAAGTCAAATGTGGTGACTGTCCAGTACATTGTAAAATCTTGAAATCTTCTGCCACAAAACGCGCGACTCGCGCCGTTGTCGTACTATCCTAGCTGGACTTTTGACGTTTGAGCATGTCACACTAACTCGCGGCAGTGCTCGTAGCATTACAACATCGTTGCACGCGACATCGTTAGTCACACTATTAATATGAGCGACGTACAGGGTTGTAATTAAAATGCTCAATGTCAGGGACATCACAATGTCACAAGTATGTTTGACAAAAACTTTTGTTGCATAAGCTTTTTCTAAGATTTTGAGTTTTTGAAATATCTAAGTTTGATCCAAATTCCAAGAAGATCGATACATGAAACACAAGATTTTTTAAAATAAATTGTATATATATATATATATATATATATATATAGAGGATCGTGGCAAGTGGCAGTCCCTTGTCTCTGCCTACCCCTCTAGGATACAGACGTGAGTTTATGTATGTATATATACATACAGGGAGGCCTATGTCCTGCAGTGGACGTCGAGTGGCTGATGATGATGGTGATGATGAAGTAAAAAGTTATTAACTATCCTATAATAATTAAAAAGTTATTAAAAAACCCCTCATGGTTTTCATAACCAGACCAGGGAGGCCTGGTTATGAAAACCATGAGGGGTTTTGCCATAATCGTCACGCTTGGCAGGCGGGTTGGCGATCGCAGTATGCGATTGAAATCTCAGGAAGACGCTGCTGCCCGTCTCCTGGTAATTGATTTCCTTAGTCGCCTTCTACGACATCCACGGAAGGAAATGGTGTGACGATGCCGGACGCCACATTTCAGAAGACAAAATAATAACTCTGTAGAGCCTTCTTCTTATTTTGGTGCCGTCTCCTATCGGAGGTCAGCTATCATTGTGGCTGCATTGTCTCGTGATGTTACGATTCGGAAGAGTTATATATTTGTCGCGTTAAGCCACTCTGCAAGATTTTGGAGCCCTACAATGTTTCTACGACCAGGGCCGCGTTTCATAAACCTACAATTCATAGTTTGCTATGACAATTTGATGTACATTGCACAGCCGACGGGTACAATTAGACTTCTTGTTAATCTGTGGGTTAATCAGCTATGCAATGCGCATCGAATTGTCATAATAAACCAATAATTGTAGTTCTTAGAAATGGGGCCCAGCGCCTTGATCATATAACTTTTGACGTAAGCCAGAAAACAAAATGTTTGCTTAGCTCTGCCGTATAGATAAGGGGCGTAATATGTAACACGTAATTTCAGTGATTACTTAAGATGTAATAGTGATATTGAGAGATACAATAAAGTTGAATAGATATTTGGTTTTCGCATAACGATTGATACGTGAACAGAAACATAATCAAAACTCTTGTCTTCTTCGTCCCTGAATTTTGCATTTCAAAACGAGTTACTAAGATAGGACCAAGATAAAACAAGGTACGCCATACTATAGGCATACAACTGTATACGGGATAAAACTGTGCATAAAATCGATGATTTTATGAACCGTGAAGCGAGTATGAATATTTTAAGCCACGGATGAAATGATGGCAACGCAAAATGGTGATAAGTCGTTAATAAAAAAGGCATTTCCGAATTCTCCACGAGCGGAATTGGAAAATATATTTTGTATAATTTCAAATGAAAACCGACTTCAAAACACTACAGCACTAAAAAGTTGGAAATAATTTAAAAGTATACCTTTAAATTATAAGTACGTATACATGTAGATATTGTTGAAGTATAATTTGGAGTCGGTGCCCAGTTTCACGACCAGGACATACATTTTGCACACCGACTACAAATTATCATAATCATCATCATCATCAGCCATTTGACGCCCACTGCAGGACATAGGCCTCCCTCATGGTTTTTAACCACATTTTGCACACCGACTACAAATTATACTTCTACAATACCTACATGTGTATGTACTTCTAATTTAATGGTATTCTTTTAAACTATTTGTAACTTTTAGTACTGTAGTGTTTTAGGTTTCCGAAGGCGACAAGGAAGTTGTGCAGTACTAACAACTCAACACTATTAATTAAAAACCGTGACAAACAATTCCAGACGGAGCTGAATTTTAGAAAAAAAAAAGTATTTAATTGAAGACTGCCGAACACGCAAAATGGCGGCTTTGACCGGAACGGAGAGGCTTTTTATTTGGAAGAGAAATGAAGAAAGCTACGCTAGATGTTCAAGGCGGTGAAAAAACGGACTAGAGATTTTGTAGTTGTTTTTGTGTAGTTTGAACAGCGATTTTTTGACCCAAAAACTACATGAAGTCGGGCTACAAAAAAAAACATGAAATACATTCTAAGGTTGCCCGGAAGAGATCACTTTTAGCGATAAGATCGCCAATTGTTTACGGCAAATATGCGGGAAATTGCGTAAACGGTGCTTTGCACTCTCTTGCCGAAATGTCTCCAAACAGCTCTACGGGACGGGAATGTAAGTAGGACGATGACTGAGCGCAAGATTAGATATGAAGAGGTGGAATAAGTATAAGATTTCGTCTATTTTGGGAACCTACTTACGAGGGATGGAAAGTCTGAAGATGATATAGAAGTGTACACGCGGGAAATTGTGTAAACGGTGCTTTGCGCTCTTTTGTCAGTAGCCATAATATCTCCAAAAGAGCTGGATTGTCTATTCATAATGCAGTGCTGGTTATGAATATTTTTGCATGGTAGAGATACTTGGGTTTGGGAAAAGAATAAAAAAATAAGGATTAATGTAGTAGCAGTGAGATCCTTCATGCGATCATGAAGACATGCGACATGCGATCTTACTTAAAATGACAGGATATGTGTGATTAGAGAGAATTGTGGACTGAAATCAGATATAGTGACTAGAATTGAGAAAGCAATGTTGCGTTGATTTAATGGTCAAACTGATAAAGGAAATCGAATGATAAAGGAAGAAAGAGCGAGTTATTCGAAAATTAAATAAAACTTTCTTTCCCTCCATTTTTCCCCTTCCTTTTTTTTTACTTTTTCCATTATCATCATCATCATCAGCCATTTGACGCCCACTGCAGAGCATAGGCTTCCCTCATGGTTTTAATAACCATGAGGGGTTTTGACTTAATCGCATGGTCGCTGGCGATCGCAGTATGCGGTTGGAGTCTCAGGAAGACGGTGCTGCCCGTCTCCTGGTAATTGATTTCCGTATTCGCCCTCTACGACATCCACGGAAGGAAATGAAGTGACTCTATTCTTAATCCGGTGCCACACGGAACACACTTTTTCCATGTCTAATTACAATGCCTAACAAAAAATCTGAAAGAAGTTATCAATAGAAAATAGTTTTTGGGACTTGGGGTTATCACAAACAAAACCAATACAACTGACTCAACATTTGTGGAATGACAAAAATTATATATTAGTTATTTATTTATCTTTATCGATAAGTTGAAGAAAATCTACTTATAATATACTTGGAAATACTTCACATAATGCATAGGAAATTACAGAATTAAAACTAAAACATCTATATATTCGATGCAAAACTAATTCGTGAAAACATGTCGATAAATAAATAAGATTGGATTAAAAATAAAAACAAACATTTTTTTTTATAAAACAACGGAGCTCAAAAACAAAATACCAGAAAGAAGAAAAAGTTCGAAACAACCAAAGAGTTTAGTGCAATCTGACTGGCGAGGTTGTACTCGTAATACTGCTTCTAACTGTAATCAAAAGTTAAGAGTATGTAGTGTGGCAAACGCATCAACCCCTTAGAAACCTCAACATCTACTTAATAAGTACTCGTAGAACTACTTAAACACAAGCTTAGCATCATTAACCATTCCTCATTAACAACGAAATGTCGCCTCACCAACATTGCTCCATTCACACGTTACGGTTAACGCAGAGAAAATGTCTAATATGCACTTACTAACATAGAAATATGCAAATTAGCCTACTTGGCCACTGTACCAGCAACATGAGTGAAGATCGGGAGTGTGTGAGTGTACCGTCATACTTTTTTATTGCTGAAGTTGTAAATGTATTACCTACTAGCTGTTCCCTCGGCTTCATTCACGTCACACGTGGTACTTAGGTGAAAAAGTATTTATATCATAGTCAAGAGTCTCGATTCTGCTAAGTAGACGTATTCGTCTACAACTTCGAGAATCGAGTTCCCCAAATAATTTGGCCACTTAACAGGATTCTGTTAAACATCCGTAAGTTCCGTATTCTTAAACAAACATTAAGTACGAGGGTCATTCAATAAAATACTTAGCCTACAAAAGTAAATGAAAATTTTGGAAAAGTGGCAATTTATTTTTCAATATAATTCCTGTCAATTTGCTGTGATCACTCTAATATCAATTCATTTTAATTTCAAATAAATGGACAAATACTAATCTTATTCACAGCAAATTGACACGAATCCGGGGATTAACTCTTAGTTTCACGACGGTTTTATGAACACAGCGGCGTGGTAGCCCAGTGGGTAGAACAACGGACTCGGAAGCGAGAAAGCCAGGTTCGATTTCTAGTGCAGGCATGTGCCTATGACTTTGTTTATTTTCAAAGTTACGTACTTACATCTCCGAGTTTGTAGTAGCAATACCACACGCCAAATGTGAAGGAAAACATCGAGAGGAGACCCGCGGCTTGGTTGGCTCCGCACGTATTGACTCGTCTTTCCTGTGGGCTAGGCCGACTAAGCTGTCTGGATGGTATCGGTGCTGGACAAGCCTAATCCATCTAAAAAACAATGTCCCAGGCACTGCAGCCTCCGAGTGGTCCCTTCACCCATCTAGTGTGAGTAAAGGTGTCTCTGGACGCTGTATAAATCATCTCATCACGCAGATGCAAAGGCCAAAGTTTTTTTTTTATGAACACAACGGAAATTAAAAATGTTATTTAGTTCAGACCTTTCCAATCTCTTTCAGAAAATAGGCAGTAAAAGAGAATATAATCTTTGTGCTTACAAGAACGCTTGTAAATTATGGCTTAGTTAGTTATCTGGAAATTCAATCTCTAATTAATATCATAAATGAGAAAGTGTGATTTGCACTTGTTTCACACAGAAATGGAGCGACAGACCTAGACAGACAGACTGGCGGACGGACGGACGGACGAACGAACGGACATGGCGAAACTATAAGGGTTTCTTGTTGACTAAAGAACCGTAAAAAATTATTGAACTTATGATATAAAGTTGCCTACACTTCGATCTAAACGAGGGGCTCAAAGGCTAATAAAATTATTAGCAATGGAAGAATGTAGTGCTTAATACTTGAGACCTAAGATGCAAAATGCAACTGAAAGTTCAGGAAAGAAACTCTAGACTATGACGATTTTGGAGAGCCCAACTGTTAAAGTATTATTAGGAAATCGGGGGTCAAAAGTGGTGGTTGACGTGGTCTATTGAGGTGATTGAGGTCGCTCACGGAATGCAGCGAGCGTCGAAGTATTTGGCAAGATGCTGCGCTTTGGTTTGCACTTTTACTGGTTAAAGACTTGTTGTCGAGAGGTCACTCCGCCTTGTTAATATATCTTACATATAAAAATCACGTGTTTGTGTTATCGAACTCCTCCAAAACGTCTTCACCGATTTTTATAATTTTTCTACGGCATAACAATGTTAAGCTCGCTCGTAGCCCCGGCTGCCTGAGTGATCTTAAACGATCACGAAGGTTAAGCAACACTGGGCGCGTTCAGTGCATGGATGGGTCGCCGTCTATGCCTAACGCTAGTGGCATTTTTCCGAGCGGTTCCGTGCTTCGCAAGGCACGTTAAGCTGTTGGTGCCGGCTGCCGTCGATAGATGGCAGTCGTTAAGCCAAGTCAGAGGCCTTAGGGCGGCTTGACAACTTCTGACAGTAGACGAGCCACTAGTCTACAAGCCTCCACCAATCCGGACTTGGCCCCCGTGGTGGAGTATGGCCTATACCTTCCTCAGGGAAGAGACCCGTGCCCCTCGGTGGGGACATAATGGGTTGATGATGATGATGATGATAACAATGTTTGTCAGGTCAGCTGGTATATATACATTTATGTAGCCTCTATACAACCTATTGCAGGGCACAGACCTTCTTTAGAGAGAGAGTATGGGCTTAGTTACCACGCGTGCGCACCGCGGATCGGCAATTTCAAGCACTGAAGCATGTCAACACCTCAGCCACTCAGGTTTCCTCACGATGTTTTCCTTCACAGTTAGCGAGCGTCCTACAACGTCACAAATTATCATAATCATAACTTTATTGCGACCATGTAGTTGTTCAGATGTAATTAAAGAATAGAATTATCAGAAGAATAAAATTATGTCTGAAATTTTTTTTACTTGCACTTAGCTGTATCCTACAGAATTTTTAATTATGCTTAAAAATCTGTGGCCTTTGCATCTCCCTAATGAGATGATTTATACAGCATCCAGTGGTACCTTCACTCACATTAGACTGGCTGTAGGGACTACTCGGACGCTGCAGTGCCTGGGACATTCTTTATTAAATGGAGTAGGCTCGCCCCGCATCTATACCATCCTGCCAGCTTAGTCGGCCTAGCCCACAGGAAAGATAAGTCAATACGGGCGGAGCCAACCTAGCCGCGGGTTTCCTCATGATGTTTTCCTTCACAGTTAGCGTGGCGTATGCTTAGCGAGTTGACAATACTCGAACCTAGATGTAATTTTCACAGAAGATGTGTTATTATCGCCGATTGCCCTACAGAGAATAGAAAACTGGAAATTAACACCGCTTAGCTAACTATTTTTAACACATTGTTCAAAAGTATTTTAACGACCATTGAAATGTGCCAGCGGAAAGGACGGCAAAGAGAGGAGAACCCTTAGATTTTCAGATTTAAGGTCGACTCAAACACCTTCATTGGTTACGGGTTCTTTGGCAGATGTGTGTGACCACCCCCTTTATTTTCACTTCAAAGGAAGCTCATACATACATACATAAGCAGCCTATATACGTCCCACTGTAGGGCACAGGCCTTCTCTCAGGGAGAGAGTATGGGCTTAATCACCACGCGTACCCACCGCGGGTTGGCGATTTCAAGCGCTGAACTATGTGAATAGCTCAGACACTCATGTTTCCTCACGATGTTTTCCTTCACCGTTTGCGAGTGGTATTGCTACTATAACTTCACAAATGTACATAACTTAGAAAACCAAGTCATAGGTACATGCCCGCACTGGGGATCGAACCTGGGTCTCTCGCTTCCGAGTCCGATGTTCTACCACAAAAGAAAGCTCGCTTCACGATAAATATGATTATTCTGAGCTCCAATGACCGATCAATCAATATGCCGCCCGCAAATCACTATGCAAGCACTTCCTCCATCCAGCGATTACGCTTCAAAGTTGCTAGGTATTAGGCAAACTACCGCCTTACTTTTTGCTCACTTTTTGATCTGCGGAAGTGTTACCAGTAAATTGTTTGCTATGTTATGAACTGAGTATTTTTCAATGTTCGCTTGTGCAACGCCCAATTGGGCCGTGTTACGCAGAAACCTACAACTTAACTTTTAAACAGTAACTTTTGTGGCTAACGTTTCTTCATTACTAACATTGTTCTTAATGAGACGTTTTATTTGTAATCACTATGATGATGATGATTGTTCCGACCGGTTTCGGCCATGGCGACCACTTTGACCCCTAATCAGTGATGAGGCGCTGGTGCGCTCGAAGATGGCTTATGTAGCCTATCTTCACGGCGAAACTCCGTGCACACTGAGGGCCCGTGAGAATGCCGTTCTCGTAATTGTATATTATGGCAGCAGGTGGGCGAGCCTTTAACTGGTCGCGTTTGGTATCCAGGTCAGCTTTACGCTGAACCTCGAACTCGCGTACTTGACTGTTCACCATCCTGCGCCATTCTGGCCGCTGTGCTGCCAAACGTTCCCAGCGGGAGGGCTCTATTTTGCATCTCTTCATGTGTCGCTTTTGGACATCCTTGTACCGGAGGAGGGGACCGCCATGATTCCGCTTGCCCTCCTCTAGTTCAGAATAGAAGATGCGCTTCGCCACTCTTTCCTCCGCCATACGAGATACGTGACCGCACCACCGAAGCTGTCGACGCATTAAATAGGCCTCAATGCCACCAACATTGGCTCGTCGCAGAACTTCTGTATTTCGCACTCTATACTCCTCTGAGACGTGGTGTGTATACCGACGCCACATTCGCACTCTGGATCGCTTCCACCTTAAATGCCTCCGTACCATCATGAAGATCAGATGGTCTGATAGAGTAATCACTATAACGTTAACATATATGAATAAAAACGTAGAAATTATACATGAAAAAGCGTTTTTATCGAAAGTTACTTATGTACCTATGACTATGTTTTCTAAGTTATGTACATTTGTGAAGTTATAGTAGCAATACCACTCGCTAACGGTGAAGGAAAACATCGTGGTGAAACCTGAGTGTCTGAGCTATTCACATACCTCAGCGCTTGCAATCGCCAATCCACAGTGGGCACGCGGGGTGATTAAGCCCATACCTGTGCCCTACAGTGGAACGTATATAGGCAGCTCATGTATGTATAACATAATATCACAGAGCATTCTACTTTGGGACAAGGACAAGTGTTGCCGTTGTGTGGATTTTATTATTATCAATTATATTAGCCAGATAATTGCAATGGGACTTGTAGAAAGTTAATCAATATCCCGCATTGATAATAACATAATAACTGACCGTATGTCAAAAACCGCTTGTGCTATGAATCTATGATTAAGCAACTGGAACCAAGTTTGCCGGCTGAATGCGTTGCGCATACTTCCTACTTCCATCTGATATTTATGAGTGGTATGTTGGAAAAACCTGATGAAGTGTTTATTGGCCTTATAGTCCAACTAAAATAAATAAACAAAATTTATTATGTCCAGTGCTCGTGTTAAACTTTGAAAATACTATACCCATGTTTGAGAAATAAAGTATGCAATAAAAAACTGAATTTGCACGGATATTTACTCGTTTATTTTTCATTCTACAATTTTCCGACGTTTTTGCACTTTTGCAAGTCCCGTGGTCTTTGTAAATAAAGTATCACCATCATCATCAGCCATTTGACGCCCACTGCAGGACATAGGCCTCCTTCATGGTTTTCCAGGCTTCCCGGTCTTGTGCCGCCCGCATCCAGCGACTCCCCGCCACCGTAATCAGGTCGTCAGGCCATCTGGTGAGGGGCCTTCCTACGCTGCGTCGTCCGGTCCGCGGTCACCGGACATCTGTGTCTGTATTGCCACAAACATGCTTACATATAATAGTACTAGTTGTAACGAGATGGAAGGTTATTTGGTTGGATGCAGATACATCCAGAGAATAATGGCCAATCACGTTAAGGCTGCACGTGAGGCGATAAAACCATAGTCTCTTTGTATTTCTGGAAGAAGACATATCGGCTGCCCCAAACATAAACACAGTAAGGGACATTTTTTTCCAAAACCGAGATATTTCTACTATTGGTTACATTATTAATATCGAGTACAAACGGCAAAAAAAAACGTTTGCTGTATGGGAGCCCCACTTAAATATTTATTTTATACGGTTTTTGGTATTTCTTGTTATAGCGGCAACTGAAATAAATACATCATCTGTGAAAATTTCAACTGTCTACTCGTAGCTATCACGGTTCACGAGATACAGCCTGGTGTCAGACCGACGGACAGTGGAGTCTTAGTAATAAGGTCCCTTACCCTTTGTGTAGGGAACACTTAAACATCATTACTATATTTCGTTACAGATCGTTTTTGCACACAGTATCCGATATATATATATATATATATATATATATATCTGTCAATCATGTTAGTGGTGGAAGCGGTGGTAGCCTAGTGAGTAGAACCTCGGACTCGTAAGTGGGAGACCCAGGTTCGATCCCCGGTGCGGGCATGTACCTATGACTTGGTTTGTGAAGTTTTTGCAAATTTTATCTGTAAAAAAAGATATGGTTATTTTCCTCGGTGCCGCTAGCGTTACTCCCTGGACCCCCTTAAAGGGGCTTGGTTTGGCTTGAGATATGGGTCTGACACTTTTTGCAAATTTGATCTGTAAAAAAGATATGGTTTTTTTTCTCGGTGGCGCTAGCGTTACTCCCTGGACTCCTTTAAAAGGGCTTGGTTTGGCTTGAGATATTGCTCTGACACTTTTTGCAAATTTGATCTGTAAAAAAAATGGTTTTTTTCCTCGGTGGCGCCAGCGTTACTCCCTGGATCCCTTTAAAGGGGCTTGGTTTGGCTTGAGATATTGCTCTGACACTTTTTGCTAATTTGGTCAGATATGGTTTTTTTCTTCGGTGTTACTAGTGTTATTCCCTGGACCCCCTTAAAGGGGCCCCATGAGTAACATTAGTGCCACCAATGGAGAAAATTTACATCTTTTATGACAGATCGTGTTTCCAAAAAGTGTCTGACCGATCTCTCAATGTTAATAGTGATTTTTAGCACCCAATACCGAGAACCACGGACCTGGACTAGGATCACGGACCTGGGAGTAGATTGCATTTATACCGTAAACCGCCGTTTTTGGCGTTAATTGTATTAAGTCCTGGCTTTTTGCCTTAGGTTTACGGCCAGGGGTCCTAAAAATCACCAGTAAGCAGCCTATATACGTCCCACTGTAGGACACAGGCCTTCTCTCAGTGAGAGAGTATGGGCTTAATCACCCTGCGTGCCCACTGCGGATTGGCGATTGCAAGCGCTGAGGTATGTGAATAGCTCAGACACTCAGGTTTCACCACGATGTTTTCCTTCACTGTTAGCGAGTGGTATTGCTACTATAACTTCACAAACCAAGTCATAGGTACATGCCCGCACCGGGGATCGAACCTGGGTCTCCCACTTACGAGTCCGAGGTTCTACTCACTAGGCTACCACCGCTTCCACCACTAACATGATTGACAGATATATATATATATCTGTCAATCATGTTAGTGGTAGATATATATATATATCTGTCAATCATGTTAGTGGTGGAAGCGGTGGTAGCCTAGTGAGTAGAACCTCGGACTCGTAAGTGGGAGACCCAGGTTCGATCCCCGGTGCGGGCATGTACCTATGACTTGGTTTGTGAAGTTATAGTAGCAATACCACTCGCTAACAGTGAAGGAAAACATCGTGGTGAAACCTGAGTGTCTGAGCTATTCACATACCTCAGCGCTTGCAATCGCCAATCCGCAGTGGGCACGCAGGGTGATTAAGCCCATACTCTCTCACTGAGAGAAGGCCTGTGTCCTACAGTGGGACGTATATAGGCTGCTTACTGGTGATTTTTAGGACCCCTGGCCGTAAACCTAAGGCAAAAAGCCAGGACTTAATACAATTAACGCCAAAAACGGCGGTTTACGGTATAAATGCAATCTACTCCCAGGTCCGTGATCCTAGTCCAGGTCCGTGGTTCTCGGTATTGGGTGCTAAAAATCACTATTAACATTGAGAGATCGGTCAGACACTTTTTGGAAACACGATCTGTCATAAAAGATGTAAATTTTCTCCATTGGTGGCACTAATGTTACTCATGGGGCCCCTTTAAGGGGGTCCAGGGAATAACACTAGTAACACCGAAGAAAAAAACCATATCTGACCAAATTAGCAAAAAGTGTCAGAGCAATATCTCAAGCCAAACCAAGCCCCTTTAAAGGGATCCAGGGAGTAACGCTGGCGCCACCGAGGAAAAAAACCATTTTTTTTACAGATCAAATTTGCAAAAAGTGTCAGAGCAATATCTCAAGCCAAACCAAGCCCTTTTAAAGGAGTCCAGGGAGTAACGCTAGCGCCACCGAGAAAAAAAACCATATCTTTTTTACAGATCAAATTTGCAAAAAGTGTCAGACCCATATCTCAAGCCAAACCAAGCCCCTTTAAGGGGGTCCAGGGAGTAACGCTAGCGGCACCGAGGAAAATAACCATATCTTTTTTTACAGATAAAATTTGCAAAAAGTGTCAGTACAATCTCTCAATCACGTTAATAGTGATTTTCAGGACCCATGGCCCTAAACCTAAGGCAAAAAACTTAGGACTAGATAACATTCTCGCCAGAAACGGCCGTTTTTGCATAAAATGCTATCTAGTCCCAGCTTCGTGATCCTAGGTTCTTTATCGTGGGTCTTAAAAATCACTGTTAACAAATGACACTTTTTGCAAATTTGATCTGTAATTTTTTTTTTCTCCGTGGCGCTAGTATTACTCCCTGGACCCCCTTAACAGTAACATCCCAGTGTCGTAATTACTCTTAACTGATTGGGAAATTCTCATCGGCAACTACGAAATTTAGGAAAGGCATTGTTTACTAAGACAAAAGTTCTTACAATGTTTCACGGTGAAAAAGTGTGCAATGCTGTGACCAATGGAACAATTGAATGTATTTTTATTTTACGCCTTATTTCACAATGTGTCTTACCAGCTAGACTGTAGTTTATACACAAGTACACAATCGATACTAACGGCTTAACTTTACCTAAACAAGTATTTTCTGAGGTCAATACGAGCACTACACATAACATAATAAAACACGTAATAAAGCTTTTATCTATCGGTGAGGAATGTTTAGTAGTTAACAAAATGTATTAAGCTAATTCATTTACTCTGTTTACGTCATTTTTGATAATTCTGTTATTCCTTCTTTATAAAATAAAATAAAAAAAATTACATGCATTGATAGATTAATACCTACAAAACACTTTATTGCACCACCAGGAGAAAAAACATTGTATGTATGTTTGTTTAAAATTTATGGTTTACTTAAAATGTCGCTTCAATAAAATTTTGTGGCAAGTTTCCCATTAAATCATCTTTCAAATACGCTATTGACAGACAAACCTAATTTACCACTGGACCATGCTAATGGGGTTCTCGGCACGTGTTTTGTGGTCATTATTGGTAATGACTCGGTAAGGAGAGAGCCGACCGATATTGAAAACGAAACCTGCTTATTTACCCTCATTAGCTGCGGAAATTCGCAGCGCGGCTTTTTCTTTGGCAACTTGGGTTTCACAAAGCGTGAGAAGGTAAAAATTCCGTCGGCTTACTGCAAGAAGTCATATACTGCAAAAACTCACTAACCGCTTTTTTTAAAGGTATGGACATATAGATGTATTGAACAATGATACAATAGTGGTGTTTTAATATCAGGCATTATTTTAACGATGTTATAGGGAATAAGGAAGAGGAAATACAACCATTAATTAACTAACACGAACTAAAAAGTCGTTTTTCTCCCAATAGTGAATATGTCGGTTAGTGAGTTCTTGCAATAAGCCGACGATTCGTACAAAATAATAGGGGTTAAAGTATGAAATTGCCGTTTTATTGCAATAGGTTATTTGAATTGACATAGAATCTTCATGATTTGAGGTTTTCGAATGAAACTTTTTTCAAATGGTTTCTATGATGTTCTTTTTTTAAAAAATGTGAAACATTTGAATATCGACTTTCAATTGTTTTTGTTATTCAATTTAGACAAGAAAGATGGATACTGCGAAAATTCGAGTGATTTTTGAATACGAGTTCCGACGCGGAACTAACGCGGCAGAAACAGCCCGCAATATCAATGCTGCGTTTGGAGAGGGGTCTACTAATGAACGCACCGTGCGATTTTGGTTTAAACGCTTTCGTGATGGAAATTTCGACTTAAAGAACGAGCCACGAGGAAGACCGCCCACACAGGTGAATAACGATGAATTAAGAGAGATAGTGGAAGCCGACCCTAGTTAAACTACCCAGGAATTAGCGGCATGGTTTAACGTTACCTTACCCACAATATTGACTCACTTGCGTCAAATCAATAAAATAAAAAAAATCGAAAAATGGGTGCCTCATAATCACTCGAATTTTCGCAGTATCCATTTTTCTTGTCTAAATTGAATAACAAAAACAATTGAAAGTCGATATTCAAATGTTTCACATTTTTAAAAAAAAGAACATCATAGAAACCATTTGAAAAAAGTTTCATTCGAAAACCTCAAACCATGAAGATTCTATGTCAATTCAAAGAACCTATTGCAATAAAACGGCAATTTCATACTTTAACCCCTATTATTATAATCAATTACCAAAACTACAACTAGAGTTAGTTTTTGTAAGTTGTAGCCCTGGTGTACAATAAAGAATATTCTTATCTTGCCAAAATAGAAAACGTGACCATAAAAAAAATTGCGATCTTATCAGCAAAAACACGGTTCCTTAAAACACTCCTCAGAGGCAGTTTATTTAATCTGAGGCTATGATTTTTCCTTGTAAAATCTCCACCACAGACTATTTTAATTGGCGTTTGTCGAGTGTTTTAAGGAATTGTCTTCTCATAAATAACACCGCTTGTACCTAAATAAATCTAATATACAAAAATCTCACAGTGTTTGTTATCGAAGTCCACCGTTTGGCCTCACCGATTTTTATGATATTTTTTTTATATGTTTGCCAGGTCTGAGAATAGTTCGTAGGCTAATTAATATGGCAAAACAACGTTTTCCGAGTCAGCTAGTATAGTTATAATTAAGCGGGTCTAATTGCAATACGATGCACAGTCTCATAAAATGTATGAACTGTCATACTGCCCGCAAGTCAATACATTTATGAAAATATAATGTATGTTAGAAAAAACATCAGCAATTTCGAAAATGTTGGTAGCCATCACAATATTGATACCAGGAATAAACATAAATTGTCATTTCCACGTTTTAGACTTGCAAAAGTTAATACATCCTTTATGAGGCACTGTGTACGGTTCTACAATAAGATTCCTCAAGATATATTAGAGTTAACACCGACGCGGTTTAAAAAATGTAATAAGCATACTCTGTGCATAAAAGCATGTTATAACATTAAGGATTATTTGGAAGACAAGGATGTCTGGAATGTAAATAATGTTAACAGGAACGATTGTATCTAGTGTAGTGTAACTTTAAGTTGAAAACACTGTTAATTAAGCAAACCTGTTTTGAAAAGAATAAATTTGGAGTTTCTTTGTTAGCTTCTTCTCCGCATAATCTATTAATTATTAAACTAACAGCTTTGACGTTCATTAAGTAAACATTTTGTTTTTATAGTGAATAAAAATTTTTCACTTTGACCTCGACTTTGTTTCTGAATTGAGAGTTTAATAAGTAAATATTTAAGCAGCGTTCTCCCTCTTTAAACTCTTACAAAAGAACGAGACAGAACGATGTTTACGTATTTGTTCATTGAAATTATCAATTGAAAAACCGGCGGCGGCTAAACACTGCATATATTCTAATATCTTCATTTGATGAACTATACAGCGTTTTGTAGCAACTTCATCTACATTAGATACTGCACTCAGACGCTATAGTGCCTGGGACGTATGTCTTAGATGGTGTGAGCTTGCTTAGCACGTATACTACCTATCCCTTCATCATCATCATCAGCCATTTGACGCCCACTGCAGAACATAGGCCTCCCTCATGGTTTCCCAAGCTTCCCGGTCTTGTGCCGCTCGCATGCAGCGACTCCCCGCCACCGTAACCAGATCGTCAGACCATCTGGTGGGGGGCCTGCCCACGCTGCGTCGTCCGGTCTGCGGTTGCCAGGGTCAGGTCAGACCAGATTTTTTTCAACAAGCCTCATGGTTGGGCCATTGTACGTAGACACTAGGGTTTACTCACGATATTTTCTTTCCCGGTTAGCGTGTGGTATTTCTACTACAACTTCACAAATGTACGTAACTTAGAAAACAAAGTCATTGGTACATGCCGGGATTCGAACCCACGACCTTCCGAAGCCGGCGTTCTACCGCTCCGCTACCACCGCTATCTCTGTCTATGAATCACATTTCGCTGAATAGTTTGATTATTTTAATAGTTGGATTATTCACACAATCGCTTGAATAGTTGGATCCTTTTGACTGTTAAACCATTCCTTAGCTACAGAATATTATTATAGCTACAAATATATTGAAGTGAAGTCATAAATTTGATATGGTATTCTGTAAAACAAGAGAGGTTTCAGTAGTTTTATAGCCAAGTTTAGAAATAGCTGCTCTAGATTATAGTTACGAAGGACAATAAACTAGAGCCATATACAAACACTGGCTTTCATCTCAGCTACTTCAAGATAACCGCGAGTTTATTGCGTCCACAAGAACGTTCGCACCATCTCTCCGAGCCCTGCACGCCGCGTTACGGGTACTGACGGAAGACCGGCGCTGGGGTACCATCATCTCTCCAGCTTATGCTGAGTCGGAGCCCTTTTGCATTTGCCACACCCACAGTACGCACACTGGACTGTTGTGTCTCATTTGTAAATGTGTTTTTTGTAATAATGTTTGATTGTGCTTTGTATGTGCTCTTACTACTGTATTAATGTTTTTATTGCGTGTGTGTGTGTGTGTGTGTGTGTGTGTTCATCATTCATCTATCTATCTATCTAACGTGTGCGGACGGATGCAAATTGTAGACCACGTTTCACATAATCGACCCTTTGGGAAGAAATGTAATAAAAGCCGTATTACGAATTTTACAGGAGAGCGAAAACAAAAAACACTAAAAAAATGCTTTAAGTGTTTTCTTTTAAATGCCGTATTAATGCATTGTTCACAGATAAACAGAAAAGCAGCGGTGGTAGCCTAGTGGGTGGAACATTGGACTCGGAAGCGGGAGACCCAGGTTCGATTCCCAGTGGGGGCATGTAACTATGACTTTTGTTTTCTAAGTTATGTACATTGTGAAGTTATAGTAGCAATACCACTCGCTAACGGTGAAGGAAAACATCGTGAGGAAACCTGAGTGACTGAGCTATTCATATACCTCACCGCTTGAAATCGCCAATCCGCAGTGGGCACGCGTGGTGATTAAGCCCATACTCTCTCCCTGAGAGAAGGCCTGTGCCCTACAGTGGGACGTATATAGGCTGCTTATGCTTAAAGATGATAATACATTAATAATGTAACGAGTTTTATAAATATTTAACTTTAAATTCAGTATCTTTGGTAGTTTAGAAGTTAGCATGGCTTATACTAAAAAAAAAAAAAAAAACTGCAACTAATGGCTTTGACTACAAATATGTACTAATTGTACTGTAATTAATAAGTTAATTGTAATAATAAGTTGGATTACAAGGAATAAAATAAAAAGTCTTTTACGACAAAAATTAAGTAGCATCAGTGGATTTTACAGCATACTGTGAAGCCTGTTTAAAAATCAAGGTAGTATAAGCCGTTTTTTGCGAATTTACGGAAACTAAATGTACAGATTGAAATAGCTTGAAAAACTGAGTAAGACTGCATTCAAAGTCCGTTTTCAACAAAAAAATATTTACGATATTTCATACTCAAAGGGTCGAATATGACAACCTACGTTTTGTTGCGAAAGTAATTTCATAAAAATGCACTAAAACTTTAACGACGTACCTAAGTTCTAAGAAAATGCGTAATCCTAGAAAGCGCAAAAGCGTTGTTTATTCTACTGCTGCGTCAAGCAACACGCTGTTCTTTGGTTCAACGTTCGCCATAATTGGATTTGTGCAAAATGCCTCAACCTCGATGATTATTCTAACCTGATTTGACAACATTCAAACTAATGTGAAAAAATTACATTTTATAGTAAATGTTTTGGATCTATTAAAACAATAAATTATTAACAATCTTGAGGTAAGTACCAATTATCACTTTTTACAGTCCATGAATTCTAATTAAAACCATCACTACCAATCATCATAAACATCAATAGAATGATCCATAAAATATGAATATCACATTCACCCGCTATGAAACGGTGCGTTTCTTCCTGACGCATTCTGTCCAATGAGACTAAACTTGACATTAAAAACCAAACTGTACTATTTTACAGTATTTACACATAAAATTTACGTAAAACTTGACATTCAAAATCAAACTGTACCATGTACGTGTAAAATATATGCAACATGCGCTGAATGATAATAGTGAGATTTACATAGTTTTACAAAAAGTTATCCATTGCTCAACCAAAATCGTCGTTGAACAATATTAAGGAATTACATGTAGGGTTACACAAAAACGGTGAATAAACTGATAAACAAGTACCTATTTCAATTAAAATGAGTGTCTTTTACGTGTGCGATTAATTAAATTAAAAATTTAAGTGATTTACCTAATTGAAAGAAAAATTAGAAAATAATTAGATCAACAGCCTGATGGTGGGACGATGTAGTCAAATCGGCAGAGGACCCGTAGGTGAGAATGGCTAGAGACTGCGAAATATGATGTAATGGGTAAAAACCATGTGATGTAGTGACAAAAAAGCAAGCAGTGAGCAGAAGTGGGTTGATGATGAAAATTAAATAAAAATGGATTAATTGAACAAAAGGTCTACCAGTGTGTGTTCTAGTTTGTATAGTACTATATTTTGTATGACGGGTGTTGTGTGCTATAAAAATACGTAACATGATAAACTACTGCATGTTAGATGATTATTGGATTGACATTTTCACGGTCAATTTCTGTTCAAAAAATAGGCCCTACATGTGGCGTAAGTATCCAGAAATGTGAGTTAGACATGTATTGTATACTAATGACAGGCCATATAAATGGCTTATATAATGGTTTATTCAGAAAAATAAATTAATAACAAATTTAAGAGTTTGCGCTTCCGTCAAATCATAGAAAAAATAATTTTAAGTTAAATTTTAAGTATTTTTCTCAACAACCCTGGAAAGTTGTAAAATGCTTGTTAAAGCTTGTTGTTTTGTATAAATTTGTGAATATTTTAATTTAAATAAAAAACATTTAGGTATACAGCCACAAAATATGTGGAAAAATTGTATTTGTTATATTATATTTTACACTTTTGGTTAATGCGTTTTTCGTAAGATCGTTTTCACGCTAATATAGTCTTGTATTCAAATTAATTTAAAAAAACTGGCCAAGTGCGAGTCGGACAAGCGCACCAAGGGTTTATTATCTATACAATATTAGACACAAAGATCGAGAAAAAACGGCAAAAAATCACGTTTGTTATGGGAGCTCCACCTAAATATATTATTTTATTGTTTCTAATATTTGTTTTTATAGCGGCAACAGAAAAACATCATCTGTGAAAATTTCAACTGCCTAGCTATCAGGGTTCATGAGATACAGCCTGGTGACAGACAGTGAAGTCTTAGTAATAGGGTCCCGTTTGGCACCCTTTGGTTACGGAACTCTAAAAATATTCTGTCAAGTAAAACAATACATTTTCTATTATACATCAATAATTACATACAAAAAACAGCGTGAATTATTTATATATTTGAAGTACCGCACAGTCAGCTCTAGGTGGCCAAGTAAAGCCCGGGACGAAACACACCATCCCCAGTACATTTTAATGGAAGGGACAGCGCCTGGAGGCAATCAGCTTCCGTAGAGTTCCCTTACTCCTCGACGATGATTGCTAATGATAGCTTAATGATTACATCCTGCTGCTGATTTATGATGATAGCGACGTGCATCATCAAGATCATAGTTGGGTTGGCTAATGACCAGTTGGGTCGATATAAGGGAGTATATGGCTGTTAATAAAGAGAAAGCAGATGAATACCTATGTTAAGGGAATCCGTGTAGCACCGGATTAAGAACAGCGTCAACCCATTTCCTTCCGTGGATGTCGTAGAACGCGACTAAGGAAATCAATTACCAGGGGACGGGCAGCAGCGTCTTCCTGAGATTCCAACCGCATACTGCGATCGCCAACCCGCCTGCCAAGCGTGGCGATTATGGCAAACCCCTCATGGTTATGAAAACCACGAAGGAGGCCTGTGTCCTGCAGTGGGCGTCAAATTGATGATGTTAAGGGAATAGTGTTCGTACATCAAGCGACTCCAGAAGTCAGAAATCAAAAATTTATTTCAGCTTATTTCTTATTTCAAGTAAAGAATTTACATTTTGTTTGCTGAATGTTAGCCGCTGCCTTCGGATCGATTCGTCGGCAAAAATGGCAGCCAAGACTTAAGCTGTTAGAGGACGGTTGCAGTATATTAAAAAAGGCATGCGTTCCATGTATAAGAGCCCTATCACATAAGCGATTTGCCGGGGATTTGAAAGCGATGCGATTGCGCGCTACGCAATCGCGGCGAGCTCGCTGCGCAGTCGCATCGCTTTCAAATCGCTCGCAAATCGCTTGTGTAATAGGGCTGTTATAGTTTGTTATTTACCACAACATTTGTTTAAAGATTTTTGAAATGGTTAGTCAAATATGTTAGTTAAAAATATTGTTATAGGTATGTAGTTTTTGTCATTCTTAAAACCACATTGTGTACGACAGAATGGACATTCTTCTAAGTAGAAAAAATATTAACCGGACTCACTGATATAGATAAAGCACGTAAAGTGTGAATATGTAAAAAAATAAGCCGCGATACCTCAAAATATTGGATACTGCGAAAATTCGAGTGATTATGAGGCACCCATTTTTCGTATTTTTTTATTTTATTGATTTGACGCAAGTGAGTCAATATTGTGGGTAAGGTAACGTTAAACCATGCCGCTAATTCCTGGGTAGTTTGACTAGGGTCGGCTTCCACTATCTCTCTTAATTCATCGTTATTCACCTGTGTGGGCGGTCTTCCTCGTGGCTCGTTCTTTAAGTCGAAATTTCCATCACGAAAGCGTTTAAACCAAAATCGCACGGTGCGTTCATTAGTAGACCCCTCTTCAAACGCAGCATTGATATTGCGGGCTGTTTCTGCCGCGTTAGTTCCGCGTCGGAACTCGTATTAAAAAATCACTCGAATTTTCGCAGTATCCATCTTTCTTGTCTAAATTGAATAACAAAAACAATTGAAAGTCGATATTCAAGTGTTTCACATTTTTTAAAAAAAGAACATCATAGAAACCATTTGAACAAAGTTTCATTCGAAAACCTCAAACCATGAAGATTCTATGTGAATTCAAAGAACCTATTGCAATAAAACGGCAATTTCATACTTTAACCCCTAATATTAATCTGACAAAAAACTCACTTTACAAAAGTTATTGTAAAATAAAAATTTCTAATTGGGGTGTATCAGAACTTGAGCATTTTGGCGGAAACTCTATATAACAAGGTCAGTTAATGCTTCCATTTCAGAAAAATTAAATTTTAATGAGGCTTACAAAATTTCAGCTACAAACCTGCCTGTGAAAAACTTTCAACGCTTGGCTTTCTCTAGAGAATGCTTTGAATTGCTAAGTAGAATATTTTCAGTCAGTTTAGTAATTAATCGTTATTTTATACTAGCTCATTAATGCGTCGGTTATTCAGTAAGTACGAAATTACTTTCATAAAATCATAAATAAAAGGAAGTACGTTGATAGCACATCAACCTTTACATTTTAGTTGAAAGTCACCCGTAAAGCAAGCATAACGAATTGTTTTTGTTGACGTGCTGCGAACTGTACTATGATTTAATAAAAAGTTTAATAACAGAGTTCTGTGATAGGAACTTTTTATTGAATCATAGTACGGTATCATTATTACTTTTGTAAATAAACAGTTGTTTGTTATTAACAAAGCCAAGATCGGTTGTTACTACAGAGTACTTTACTATGTTGTTACTATCAATAGATTAATGGTAGTTAAACCACGAGTTTACGAATTGAGAAATCCAATTAGTGAATAGGTAAAAAGCTCCATCTGAATACTGAAGTATAAGTAAAGAAAGAAAGACATTTATTGGCAAAAATTAACACATCACAAAAAAAAGGCAAAACAAGCAACATAAACAAGTACAAAGGAAAAACAAGTCTTATAAATACAACATAATACAAGGCAAAGAAAGAGAGTCAGAGTGAAAGTAAAAAAAAAAAAAAAAATCAAAATTTAAGCTGTTTATTTCAAAAAAAATTATATACATTACATGGCATGAACTTAACTTCTAATCTTAATATTTAAAGATTTTTAGTATAGAATAAAGTATAGAAGCCTGTCTTTTTTAACCGACTTCAAAAAGGAGGTGGTTATAAATTCGACGCGTATGCATTTTTTTTTGCTATGTCCCTCCATAACTCCGTCAAATCTTAACCGATTTCAACAATTCTTTTTTTGTTCGAATGGATATAACGTCGTATTATTTCCATTTCAATTTAGCGAAGATTTGATGAAGACTTTCATGAAGTAGTCACAAGGTAATTTGGTGATGTTCTGGTGAAGACTTTTGGAGATGGAAATTGAGTCAAATTCGCAAGGAACGAATTAAGTAGGGTATTTATGGTTTTGGGACTCGTATATTTTTCGCCCGCTCCCCCACTAAAATTTGAATTTTTTTTTTAATAAAAATTAAAAACCGACTTCGAAACACTACAACATTAAAAAGCTAGAAATAATTTGGTGTCCAGTTTCATGAACAGCACATATATTTTGGGCACCGACTCCAAATATACTTCTACAATACCTACATGTATACATACTTCTAATTATTTAAATTGTTTCTAACTTTTTAGTGCTGTAGTGTTTCGAAGTCGGTTTTTATTTTTAATTTAATTTTTTTTGAGAAATCTAAAGAGGTTTTCCATTCCAAAACTGGTGCTGTCTGCCACCACGCTATCTGAACCTGGCCCATGCCAGGCTTGGATTGATAAAACTTTAATAAAAATCTGCCCAGTCGGGATGAGTCTGCGATGGGCACGTAAAATCAAAATTTTTCTTTATATTTTTGTTAATTTATTTAAACTAAACTCTGAAAAAATCTAAGTAACATCCTGAAATGCATTCAAGCAATGTCAAAGTCATTTGGTCAATTTATTTGTCGCTCATTATACACCTATTTCTAACCTATATATCATTTTGGTCTCATACTCGAATAAATCATCAGCTAAAGTTATAAAGTTGCTAGTGATACCAATTTACTATGTAACGTTATCCGTAATGATCACCAATCATCTACTGACCCGGTTAAGAAAATTCCAAATTTGAATTTAAAATGTTATCGCGTTCGATGTTCAAACGGTTGTTGACAGTGTGACCCCTTGCAGGCCGGCAAGCTGCATAAGTTGAAGTCCAAGGAGGTTGAACACGTGTAGGCGATCTCCTTTCTCAGTGAAATAAGGTTCTAATGTATTTAGTTTTGTTGTATTACCTAACTATTTACAACTTCTAACCGTTTCATCAGTGGCGATAATTTTACCACTTTCAATAAACAAAGTACAAAATTTTCAATATATATTTTTTTAATCTTACGAATACATTATACATAATCTCACGCCTGTATCCCAGAGGGGTAGGTAGAGATCAGGGTCTGCCACTGGTTTAATTATCCAAAGAAACTGTTTTTAGTTTATAAATTTTTACGCCATACCTTATATACCGTGTATCTGTGAAGTAAAATCTTTTAATATGCTTTAATGATTTATGTTAAATTTACGTTTTTTTTTCTATTGAGTACAGTTCCTTCCTCAGGGAAGAGACCCGTGCCCCTCGGTGGGGACATAATGGGTTCATGATGATAAGGCCGCCAATTGTACAGTACTATATCATTGTTAAATACTCATATGTAATTCCTGGTGTACATACAATAAAGAATATTCTATCTATCTATCTATGATGATGATGAGTAAATTACAAGAATTAATTCATTTTTCATTCTTCAAAGTAGGTTGTAGGATGTATTTCTTAGTATTGAATAATATACAGGGTTATTAATAAAATGTGAAATTTCTGAAATATTTCCATCAGAGTTTGTCATTATCAATAATAAATAAGTTGTGTCTTCAATTAAAAAAAAAAATATGGTTTTTAAATGTATTATGTAGTGGAGCTGTCCGATAGCCATGGGTTTTATAGAGTACCATAATAAATAATCAATGGACAATGCTATATGTATACACAGTGGATTAAAATTTTGTAACTTTTTTATAATTTCTGTAATTTTCATGCTTACACTTGTTATAAAAATAAAAAGCTAACGCGAATGTTTTAGAGCACAAACTCTTATTAACTTATGTGTTTGAAGAAGTTTCACAGTTTGTAAATAACCCTGTATGGATAACGTATTCAAGACAATTAGCATGTTGATGTGCTCATAAATTTAACAACTTTGTCATATTTAAACATTGCATCAATGTCAAGTGAGAAAATCGCTAAAAGGGGGTAGAACAAGAAAGTAACTAAACACGCTTACCGACATGCACTGTCAACTGGATCACGACATTCCACAACTAACGTGATCACTGGCCATCTAGAGCACTATCTACGTATAATTACTTCACGTTTACATCGTAATTTCACTGGCATCACATGTCTTCGAAAAAAAATATAAACGTAGAAAAATAAAACACTGGCAGCCTTAGATTTTTAAAAAGATTCAAACGTAAAATCAAAAAACACTGGCCGCTTTGCCACAAAAAAAAACCTGTCAAATCACAAAAGATACATTCTCATCATCGTAATAAAAAAAAACTGTTCGATTCGCTTCATTGCAAATTCGGAAAGTCACTTAAAATTCGCACGTTTTATAGAAACTGTATCGCAGTGCGACGTGTTTACGTACGGACCTGACCTACAGAACTGACTGATAGGAACTAGTGGTCGACGCGGGCGCAGCGAGGCGCAAAAGCTGTGCACAGTAATAGCAAATATGGTCTTGATACTTTTTGCTACAGTTTTTGCAGTGCTGTCTTAAAATTGTTATGGCTTGTCAATGACACAAGGCCACAAGATTAGAGACACACCGACCAATTCAATATAGCTCTAATGGAACTAATTTGAGTGGCAGGTCTGTGTTCACTCTAGGCTAAGATCTAATGGTTACAGAATAATTTTCAAAATAACAGGCTTTGTTCCTAAAAGGGAAAATATGTAAGAAAAAATGTGTCAAGTTTCACGGAACAGTTTCACAGTAAAGTATCAACATTACTCGGTCGCCGTAAACATATAATGAATGGTGCATTATGAACAACGACCGATAGTTAACATAGGTAAAATGTTTGCTCGTCGGCGATTTAATGAAAAGCTTCTAAAAACAACGATTTATTGTGCTTTACATAACTGCTTTTAGCTGATTACGCCTGCTAGCAGCTACTTCTAATGATGTTATGAATTTACAATGTATAGTAACGGTGTACATTAGTTTCATTCTAATAATGTAAGTAAATGAAAACCAGCTACTATAATTTCATTAATGGGAGTGCTTGTGTTTCGTTTTTTGTGTAATAAGAGTTTTAAATTCTCTTTTAATTTATTTTCTTGCACGCACAAGACACTAGAGCTGTGGTAGCGGAGCGGTAAAACGCCGGCTTTTCATTCGGGAGGTCGTGGGCTCGAATCCTGGCATGTACCAATGGCTTTTTTTTCTAAGTTACGTACATTTGTGAAGTTATAGTAGCAACACCACTCGCAAGAAAACATCGTGAGGAAACCCTAGCGTCTGAGGTATTTACATACCTCAGCGCTTGCTACGTACAATGGCCCAACTATGAGGCAAAATGCGGAAATCTCCAGTCGAACTAGAACTTGCACACGACACATCTTGGAATGATTCGCTAATTTTGGACGATACAAGTTTATTCAGCCCGGTAGCGATCCGTGATCTAAACTGAATACTCGCTCTGGTGCCTTCCGGACGATCGTCGCGTCCCTATCGGCGACGTGGCACAAAATTCAAACGTGAGAGGAGTTGCGCTCTATGTGTTTTTCCGTAGTTTATATTCAATCATTGAAAGTTGAAGACGCTAAATGTGCCAATGAGTTTCATTTCGCCTTATTAATGTTGACGTATAATTTGTGGTGACTGGAAAACGCCTTAAATCGCCTAACAAGGACTGATGCAGAGCAGCGAGTCTTACCCCCTGTTATCTGTTAACTAACACTAACACGCTGCCAATTGACCAAAGTCTATACAAAAAAAACCACTGACAGCTGTTAACAGTAGATTAACAGCTTGTTAGCGTACGAGAAACCGTGGGTCCGCGCTAGAATTAAGGTGCGTAGACCGGTGAGTTGGCAGGCTTATACAAATTAAATTCTCTTTAACAGCTTGTGATTCAATGACGAGTACATGGCTAACCAGAATTCACCAAACCAAATTCTAAGTTATAGGTATGCAAGCAATGAATTTCAATAATAACGACAATGAAGTTCCTTGCCTGGTTACCATAGCCCAGGGTATCCTAGTTTGGAAACCAGCCCCTGTATCACGTAACTGTCCACTCTATCGGGCTAACCATTTTGTCGTCTCCAAAGTCTCAAAATATGTATGTATTTGAAAGTTCGGAAAAGGTTAAATCGGACAACTCCGTACAGTGGAGGACTTACGTAGTAACGCCGTTGGACAAGTAATTGTGTTGTGTGGAAGATAAGCTTTTATTATTATTCTATTCTAGGCGCACCTTTCTCATCATCATCATCATTCAGCCACAAGAAGTCCACTGCTGTGCATAGGCTTCCTCCATGGATTTCCAAAAAGACCGGTTGGAAGCGGCCTGCATCCAGCGTCTTCCTGCCACTCGGATGAGGTCATCTGTCCATCTTGTGGCTGGTCGTCCCACGCTGCGCTTGCACTTTTCTCGTATGTAAGCAAACAAAGGAAGAAAAATAGTTAAAAATAACTCAAAATATCACTTATGTCGGTAGCGCACTAAAAAGTAGAAAGAAAATTAGCAACTTCGGCGATTTTCAGTTGCGCTTCGACTAAATTAATTTATTAAAGCAACTGCAGTGATAAATATTATGCTGCGTGTATCTTCAAGAAATTAATTCAATAGCGCCATTAACTTATATATTTATTTCAATAGTACTGCGGCCAAAAAAAGTTTCCAGGGGGCGAATCTTTTAAATGCATAGTAGTTCCATAGAGTCATATATTTTTTTATTTTATTTATCTATTGCCAAAAAACTTAAAGCTAACATTACAGGGTATCCCTATTGCGTTAACAAGTTTTAGAATTAATTATTCTAATTAACTGTAAGTAACCTAATCCATTTATAAACTAGCATTAATTGCCACTCAAAATACTACTTACTCTAACACAACACAAAAAGAGTGACTTTTGTAAATTCATTCAGAGAACAGAAAAATAAATCTGTACTCTTTGCGACTCGGCTTAACGTGCCTAGAGCCCGTGTGAGAGGTGCGTTCCGTAGCAGACAGGTGCGCGGTATTAGTAAGTATTAGTGCGTATTACTACGGTAATGGTTGTTTCATTGACACTATTGGCAGTCTAGTAACCAATCGCATTCCAATGGTATAACCCATGCAACTTAAGGCGTGGAGCCCACTGATCTGGCATGGCACATGGCACAGGCACGACCATTAAAGCCGCGGAGCGAAGGAACTGACTGCGAACTGACCTGGAACTGACTGCAATTGGGTGCGGGCGCCGAAATGGCGTGCTATAGCACGTCCAACAAAAGGCCGTTGAGTGTGTTCAAATAATGACCTTATGACCGTGTAATTGGTACGGCACGGCATTTGAATGAAACAGAATGATTTCCGCGCCATGACCGGCCGGACGCCAGATCTGTGGGCTCCGCGCCTAATTTAACGCCTTGCGGGATTTGATCTCCTTTGAGAAATATGTTTAGTTAATTTGCGCGGGTTATACAATTGGAATGACAGTATAATGCTATTGCTTAGTAGACAAAGAAATACTGTCAAATAACAGCCATTCTCACTCTATTGAGTGACGACGCATTTATTAGACTCTGGGCCCAATACACTAGCTACGTTACCCCAATGGTATTGCCGGGTATAAAAAAATATAAAAATTTATAAAGTATTTTTTTTATTTAATGATACGAAAAACTTACTATATTTCCATTTTATGACACGATGATTATGGTATGACAGAAAGAGATAACTGTGTTTATTTGTTAAAAGTACCTGACTATTCTTGTAGTCATTAGTTCAGCGGTTGACTAGGCCATGCTTTGCCACGACCAGACCATACAATTACTAGCGGCACCTACATTCCCGACAGAGAATAGGGTTCTAAAATACAGAAATTACACATAAACTCTGTGGAGTAAATTATTTCCTAACGCGCCTACATGATTGTGCAATTATGTAGCATCTTACAAAATACCTAACTATACAAGACAGAAGCACACATTCAGCACAATTAAAGTAGCTTGACAGAATTTTCCAGCGGCCTTCAACTTGCTAACCTTGCTAACCTAACCTAATCGTACTGCTATGACCAACATCTGCCAAATAACCTACGAATGAAAAACCATAGAAGTATTTCTTCCTACAAAATCTTTTAAAAGCTATTAAAACGGCCCCTGTCCTCTCGATTAGTCTGTACCAATGAAATGACCGCAAGATGTGCTATACAGTAATTCATATGCGCGACGCGTGACGACGTGAACGTCGATTGGGCGATGGTAAATGACAGCGTAACTTATAGTTGGTTTTGTACAAAAACGTCAAACCATTCATAATGTTTAACCCGTCGAAATATCTAGGTACTTCGCAGCGTGGCGGTCTAACAGTGGCAGGTGCATAGATATTTTGCCGGGCTATACTGAACTCAAATTGACAAGCCCCGCCCACCTTCCCACAATTGAACGTGGGGTTTTTAACTATCACTGCAAATAACCGACAGCGGATGGGGTACAAAGGTTCTTGAATGAAGACCACGAACTGGTAAACCAGCTTGTTGGATCAACGATCTGAGACAGATTGCAGGCAGCGTCTAGATAAGGATGGCTGAAGATAGAAAGATCCGTGCGGCGCTGGATTAAGAATAGCGTCACTCCATTTCCACTCCATGGCCACTCCACTGAATAGCGTCACTCCATGTCGTAGAAGGTGACTAAGGAAATCAATCAGCAGGAGACGGGCAGCGGCGTCTTCCTGAGATTCCAACAGTATGCCGCGATCGCCAAGCCGCCAGCCAAGCGTGGCGATTATGGCAAAACCCCTCATGGCTATGAAAACCACGAGGAGGCCTATGTCCTGCAGTGGGCGTCAAATGGCTGATGATGAAGCTAGAAAGAAGTGGCATAGGCCATCAGTGGATGGATACGGACTGATTGATAGAATTGTCTTACCTCTGGTTATATCTGCCGAATAACGGATAGAATGGGGTACAAAAAAGTTCTCGAGTCGAGATCATGAAGCAGAAAACGCAGATTAGAACGTCAAACAGCTCACAAGACCGACGATCCGAGGGTGGCTGGCAGCGGCTGGATGACGGTGGCAATATAAAGAAGGGGAAGAAAATTTACATTTATCAATTTTTGATATTTTTCAGTTAACGGGTAATGAATCTTTTTGAAACGCATGGCGTTAATAATATCTCTTCATGACACAATATGTAAATTTTATTATAACTTGCGATTGATTTGCGTTTCCGTAAAAACTGTCACGCCGATCGCAGTGTTGAGCAAGAAAGCTTTTTGATTTCTACTATACAGAGCCGTCGAAAAATAGCTCCAAGCGATTTAGGATAGGACAATCTCTCAAACGATACTAAAAGGACTGGCTTTTTTAGTAGATAATACACGAACGACGAGTCTACGCCTGACATCTTAGCCCGGCTGGTGTCTGATCCGCAGAGCTTACAGCGGAGAGTAGAGATTATGGACTGCTAGTGCTTAGAGACGAAAACGCGCACTGAACGCTCGTCTGCTTTCGTTTGCTCTGCACGAAAATGAATCCGGATTAACTTTTGCCTGACGTGTTATTGACGAAACGCAATAGGTACCTGACAATCAATAGGTTTCTTTAGTATAGGTATTCGTTGTTTAGGGTTCTGTACCCGAAGGGTGCCAAACGGGACCCTATTGCTAAGACTTCACTGTGCGTCTGTCTGTCTGTCTGACACCAGGCTGTGTCTCATGAACTGTGATAGCTAGACAGTTGAAATTTTCACAGATGATATATTTCGGTTGTCGCTGTAAAAACAAATACTAAAAAGAGACTAAAACAAATATTCCTATACAACAAACGTGATTTTTTGCCTTTTTTTCTTGATCTTTGTATCTAATGTTGTACAGATAATGGTACGGAATCCTCCATCAGCGAGTCCTTCTCGCACTTGGCCGGTTTTATTTTAACAACTTGCGATACGCACACATTTTATTAGGGAAACTTAACTACTTTAGATCCTAAGGTTTCACCAACATTGCAGTTACCGTGGTGACGGGTAAACTGAAATGGCGAGTACATATATAAATAAGTATAATTCATGAATTAATACATATGCAGCCTATATACATCCCTCTGTAGGGCACAGGCCTTCTCTCAGGGAGAGAGTATGGGCTTAATCACCACGCGTGCCCACCGCGGATTGGCGATTTCAAGCGTTGAGGTATGTGAATAACTCAGACACTCAGGTTTCCCCGCGATGTTTTCCTTCGCCGTTGGCGAGTTAATAATTAATAACAAATAAACATGTTAATATTGAAGTTTCACGGTGTCCTACAATTTCTACACGGTAAACTTATATTTAACGGGTCCACGCGCGATACTCAAAAACGGGTACTGATATTTTCTGTTCATTTAATACTTCTACAGCATACAAGTTTCAACAGCACTTAGGCAGAGCAGAGTAGTTGGTCATTAGGTCGAGAACAACCTCATTAACGCGCGCTGTACCGCTAACTGGGGGCCAACCTTGTGACCCAGGGTGCCACAGAGATGCTTCGTAACTGAAGCCGATATAGAGGCTCTGATTTTGGTGTCGGGTTCAAATAATTATACTGAAAATATCTTGTCTAAACATATTTTGTCGCTTTGAGAACATTAAATAAGTATCTACAGCTACACCATTATTAGGACACATTAAGAATTCACTGAAAAAACTTAATTTAATTAGTTTTTTATCAGTTTCTTAAAAGAAGATTTTGTATGGAATCAGGCGTTACTTTGCGGGAATCCATAATAGCATTAAAATGTGAAAATTACTGTGCTACATTCTGCCAAAATCCCACAAGCACCATGCGGTTATTTTTTCACACAAGTATTGGTGTCGGTGGTGGTGTGTTTGTGTCTTGCTTCTGCTCGAAAAAGTGGGAGGGAGGGCGGTGCATTAACTAACCTCATGGTGCTTGTGGGGTTTTGGCGGAATTTAGCAAAGTAATGTTTAAAATGTTTAACTTAAAGAAAATTGTTGAACTTATTTTTGAGACCTCATATACGTAGTGCTTCTCCATCACTAGAGGTTGGCAGTCGGCTCTTTACAACGGTCTCTATTCAGTACAATTTTATTGTAAACAGCTCCTCCGCGGCTTAACACCGGTCCACTCTTTGATGTTGCGCAACCATGACATTTTTCTCCTGCCCGGGCTCCTTTTTCCTTCCATCTTGCCCATCATAATAATGTACAATAATTGGTATCTCTTGTTTTGTAGCACATGGCCTAAGTAGGCTACTATCCGCTGCTTGATGGTGCAAACAAGATCCACTAGTTAATTACGTTTAGGACTTATGCATGGGAACATGTATGGCCGAGGCCGAAGGCTCGGCCCTCGGTATTCGGCCTCGTCGTGGCGGGGTCGCTCGTGCTGTTGGTCACTTTTCAGTCTAGCTGATCCAGAGCATTCGTCGGTAGTACCACATCTCGAAAGCCGCGAGACCTGTGAAATCCAAAAAGCAATATTATGGTTGAATATGTATTCCCCATTCATCATCATCATCAGCCATTTGACGCCCACTGCAGGACATAGGCCTCCCTCATGGTTCTCCAAGCTTCCCGGTCTTGTGCCGCCCACATCCAGCGACTCCCTGCCACAGTAATCAGGTGGTCAGATCATCTGATGGCGGGGGTGGGCTGCCCACGCTGCGTCGTCCGGTCCGCGGTGGCCGGGTCAGAACTTTTCCGCTCCAACGGCCATCAGTTCTCCGAGCTATGCATCATCAGTTCTCAGAGCGTTCCCTTTTAACACATTTTTTTTTTTACAATAACAGTTCAAAACCCAGCATGCATGCAATGACTAACGAATGTTGATGAAGCGAAAAAGTTTGTCAGGATCTTACCAAGTGGCAAACCCTGGTCTCCGCCTACCCCTCTGGGAGGCAGACGTGAGTTTATTTAATGTTATTTAAAATTTAGACCGCTAATTAATAGCATTTACCTGACTGAGATGGCAATGGATTAATAACCAGGTGTCCCCATAAAATGACTTCCACTTAATGACCAATAAATTTTGTCTAACGTAGTGTAGAGGTTTTCTTTCTAAGCGAATGCATCGATTGTCGTCGAAGATTGGCGGGACTGATCGTTTCGGTTATTTCCCGGTTTTTGATATAGGAATAGTTATAATAACTTCCATTCAACTTAATCACCAGTCTTGATTGACCTACGTATAACGAGTTATGCTAATTACCTAAGTCACAGTTTTTGCGTTATCTACTTTAAAAAAAAAAAGTTTGAATTTTGTTCCGGCTTCAAACTAGGATACCATGTATTATTTTAAACATACACATACACCCGGACTGAGGCTATTTTGTAAAAATCAGTACGGCAGCTTCCAGTGGAAAATAGTTAACTCACTTGAGTGATCAAGTCATAAGTTTAAGTTTTCAAGGTAGAGCATCGCGACACCATCAATTGTGTGAAATCTTTTAAATTCTCCACTGAAAGCACGTTTTGAACCGCAAAAAATCGCGCATTCAGCAGCAGCTGCACCCCCAGACCTCTGTTTCAAGGAAATTTCCCACCAAAAAGACGCATAAAGTTGTGTTGGTCCGGAACTACGAGTATCATTACAGCCGTTCATGAACAAAGCAAATATTTTTGTTCCATTTGATTACGTTTGTTTTGATTTGAATCGTAGTCTAGGTGTAACGGATGACGAAATAAACTATTTTGTATTTGTATTCGAATACTAAATCCCTATATGCATCCTAAAACTTTTACTATGAGGAAAACTTTGAAATTGCGGAAAAAATGAAGAAATTAAGTGAATGAAGTTTTAAACTTGCACAGAACGTTCATCACTTTATTTTGTAGTGAAAGCACACCGGAACAATATTTGTCAAAGGTATACATTATTTTACAATAGTTAAATATGTAAGCATGCGAGAGTAAGAGGAAAGAGCAGCGAACCGATCACGATGTTGCACAAACTAGAAAATAAGGAACTAGGAACTCCCAAACTACTTCCTCATAGATTGCGGACCTAGATTGATCGATAACTTATACGCCCAGGTCTAGGAAGCACCGCATCATTCACCAGCTGCGCCGAGTTAAAATGCACCGCATGTTAGCGACGGCTCCCGCGCGCTCGTGTACGGGACGTGACTTCTGCTGCGGCCAAAAACAAGGCGGTGGGGTTCACCCTGATGCAAATCTGGGGTCGGTGGACTAAAGCACATAGGTACAAAACACACTTTTTTTAAGCAGTGAAAAAACCTAGTACAAAATTACTGTACAACATTGTTTTTGTACTTATTACATTAACGGTCATGTCTGTCATGAAAAATGGTTGTTTTTTTAAAATACATGGTTTTTTACAAAAAAAAAAGCTAACTACTATTTTAATTACTTATGTTGTAAAGAACAATAATGTAATGTCAATTTCACTTATTTGCTTTAGTCCGCCGATCTTAGAATTATGAGCTGCGTGAGATTCATTAACCGCTGAGTAGAGAGGCGTTTTATAGGTCCATCTAAAATAGAAATAAACTATGAAATTATACAACTAAGGTAATCAATTAAGTGACAATTGCATGAAGCTTTAACTGTAATAATCGGCTATCGCATGTTTTCAAAGGCTGTCAGATTCCAATTGGAGATGGGCCGGCGACGATGTTTCTCGAGAGTATTCTCGCATGACGAGACCTTAAAAATAAAAAAAATGTCTTCGTTCAATTAATTTGCTTAGTTACGTACTGTAATCGGTTAATATACTGAGTTTACTGTAAATTAATTAACCACTCGTCTGCCGCGACACAGATCTGTGTCCAACTTAGTATGGGCCACCTATACGTTGCGTTCCGCGAGGGCAGTTGAGGAGTTAAATAAATACATCCATATGTCATCACACTTTTTTCAAGTTTTAAGAACTTGTCATGCGAGATATTCTTAGAAAACATTTTCTCCCACCCCTCACTAAGCTTGATAATGCTCTTTGTGGCAACATTAACACACCACATGATGTACGCTCTGACTTTGCCCTGTCCTAACTTGTATTTATGCGAGTTGTTATTCTTTTCCTTACTTGTAACGAGTGGTATGCCTTTTTTTTCTTGTGATATGTTAATTTGTTCCAATAAATGTCTTTCGTTCTTTCTTTGTCTATAATTATAACGATTTGGTGCATACGTAAAAATAAACTACGTACAGATAATTTTTTTTTTTTTTTTTATCTATAAAAAAAATACTTTCACTTGTAACATATCAACGTATTGACGATTGTGCGGCTTTCATTGCATTTAGCTACCAAGAATGTTTCTGAAGGCTGTCTACGTTCAAATTTATTTTAGCACATCACCCTAAAAGATGAGCTAAATTAAAATGTGCACAGCAGCGATAAGCACCGGGGTAAGTATGCTGGGTGCGTTTCAAAATAAACAAAATTCATACGTGATATGGCAGTGGAAACGGTATGAAGGCACCGCGCTGTTGCTAGCTAGATTTCTTAACTTGTGCCTCAAAAAGGAGAGATATCATCTTCTCGGGAAGCAGTTATTCACTTGCCATAATACCTGCAGTACCTTGCTATGGAATTCATAAGATAAGGAAAGTTACGTGTCACCATTACGTCAGCGAACAAATTACATTTTGCCTACACTTACCTTCAGGTGAAACGACACTCTCGCCGAATAAGGCAAGATTCAATTAAGCACTGAAGTAAAGTTATTTTTTTCATGACTAAACAAAAAAGGTATGTAAGGTTTTCAGACTGTATTAATTTTAGTCAATGGGATAAATAAATGACGAAAAACACGTGGTCAGCAAATGAATTAAACCTACTTGGTATGTAACTGATTTTTCGGGATTTTCGCTTGATTGAACAAGGCATTTCTTTGAAGAAATTGGATTTTTTTGCTACTCGATAATTTGTTTTGCTGCTAAATCTCGTCTTTTCTGCCGACCACCAGTTGGCAAAAGACTTTTATTGTAGACATGAAAACTGTGTTTGAATGAACCCTATTATCAAAGAGACTTAAAAGTCCCTTTACCTGGTGTATCTCTAAAACATACACTTAAAGCACGATTCAATTATACTCCTCAGTCTGTTCTAAAAGCACACTTATACCATTATCTTCCATAGCATCTGCTAACCAATTTTACTATCTTACTCAAACTTTTAATCAGGTGCGAGGACAACATATTTAATAAGCCTAGGTCAATTATTCTACCGAACAAACGCGCTATTTAAAACGCCTTACGATGTAATGCTAGCACTACCTATGTCCGCCTCATTTCCATTGTATTTTTTACTTATATTCACACTTACTCCGCGGGCTGAGTAACCCGAAGAGGGCCTTGGCTTCCGATACAAGGAGTCGCAACTTGTCTCTTTCCTTAACTTATTATTAACAAGAAAAAGGTTTTATTGCTTACCAAAACCGTAATATTTGATAATAGCTTAAATTATACCCCCTTCCCACTAAGTTGGGTTAGTTACACATTTATAAGTTAAGAACTATGTTTGGAGATTTTGTGTCATTTTTTCTAGAGAATATCTAGATTTTAAAATGGACACCTTTTACTTATAACGTTCAAGTCACAGTTTGTGTGCTATTTTGATTAAAAGCAGTGTGATTTGATTTGAACCGCTAGACTAAATTTTGATTTCTTGGCTATGTCTCTACCACAATCAGCAGAATAACTGGACAGTGTTACATAAAAACATTCGGATCCACAAAAAGTAACGCTTTTTAAGTCTTGTTTTGTTCCATGGTTTTGTTCAGGCGTTTTGTGTTTGTAATCACTATAATATTAAAAACGTCTGAACAAAAACATGGAATAAAACAATGTTAAACTAAAAAAATCGTTTATTCCCATAGGTTACTTTTTGTGGGTCGGAATGTTTCTGCTTAACATGTTTCAAATATTAAAACGTGAGGATTCAGTTATTATAAAGCGGTACGAAGTTCGCCGGGTCAGTAAGTTATTCATAGTTCTACATAGTAGAGCACAATTCTCACTCCAAAGAGCTAATGCGAGCATGAGCCGGGGGATTGCTTGATTAGCCAGTACAGTGTACATGTAAATGCAAGGAGCATGTACACTGACTTGTAGGCTTCTGGGGCAACTTTGGCGAAGGCTAGGCATGTATGGATATGATTTGTCTCTTTAGTATAATACAAGTAGTCCCGCTGCAGGGTTCAGACTTTCTTTTAGAGAGAATGAGTATGGGCTTAGTCACCACGCGTGCCCACGGCGCTAAGGGCTGTTGCTAAGCGCTGTCGATGAACAAGCAGTTTACTTGTAGCGAAAGCCTATATTTTTACCAATCAATCTACCCTTTTCTGTGTGCCCTTAAAAAAATCCAGCCTAACCAGAGCCTGACTAAAATGCGTACCTATAAGATATTCTTTTAAAAGTATCACTTACACATTTACCTCACGCCGTATTTCATAGTTAACGACCCTATTGATATCCATCGAGAAGTTCCTGTTCCATGTTCAACCCTTGCATTTAAGTTTGTAATATGAGTTGAGCAAAAACTCATTACCTATAAAAATCCTACGAGTTGTATCGCATAGAGAGGCGGATAATGCATTGAAATAAAATTTGTATGGTAAGTAACATCATAACATAAACTCACGCCTGTATCCTGGAGGGGCACAAAAGAATGGTAAAAAAAAAGAAAAACGTCAAATATAGGTTGTCAAACTAACAAAAGTCAAATATAGAGCTTCACAAATGTACATTATGTACATTTGTGAAGTTATAGTAGCAATTCCACTCGCTAATGATGAAAAAAAATACAATGCGCGGTAGGCACGTGTGGTGACTAAGCCCATACTCTCTCCTTGAGAGAAGGCCTATGCCTTGGGGGCGTGTATAGGCCGTTTATGTAAATATAGAGGAGAAACTAACATTTATCATCATCAGCCATTCGCCGCCCACTGCAGGACATAGGCCTCCTTCGTGGTTTTGCCATAATCGCGACGCTTGGTAGGCGGGTTGGCAATCATAGTATGTGGTTGGAATCTCAGGAAGACGCTGCTGCCCGTCTCCTGGTAATTAAAGTCGCCTTCTACGACATCCACGGAAGGATATGGAGTGACGCTATTCTTAATCTGGCGCTACACGGACATGTTTGTTGCCATAATGTAAACGTATTAAATTAAGGATTAAGTAAGTAAGAAGTCGAGCTCTCCTGTGACGTCACCAGTGATCCCGCCGGAATACGACTAATCGCTACTATGATGGAAAGTGAAAAAAATATTTGTAAAATATCATGTGGCATTAAGCAAACAGACTTTATTTTATATCTTTAACCTAACCTTATCAAAATCCGCGTCAAAATCCCGGACGATAGAGCGTGGGTAGGCCCGCCACCAGATGGTCTGACGACCTGGTTACGGTGGCGGTGAGTCAGTGGATGCGGGCGGCACAAGACCGGGAAGCTTGAAAAACTATGAGGGAGGCCTATGTCCTGCAGTGGGCGTCAAATGGCTGATGATGATGATGATGATGATGATAAGGCCTTTTGCCTAGTTATTAAGATTTTTTCAGTTATGTACTTTATTTAATTTTTGTCGGCAATAAAGACAATTTCACTTTCACTTTCCCTCTTCTCATGGTGTTGTTTTCATGGTCAATCAGAAATCTGTATTTTTTTTTTCGTAAACAACTTACATTCTGTTTGTTGAATGTCAATATAGGTACCTACCTAAAATGTCATGTAAGACGCATTCGGTAACCTTTTGTTGTATTTTTGTTCATCACAATTAAGTTTCAATCTCACACAATATGGACGGCATTATTTTTAGAGCGAAAAACAAAATAGTTGTCCAGTCCCTTTCTTTAGTTGCAGTCATGAATCTTGCTATAACACTCTTATAGCAAGTCTAACTTCCTTGTAATACTACATCCCTTTGATGGGGTGAATCCTACGGTCACGGTAGAGAATCGCCCGCTGGGACCGTCAGAAGCATTTGCTGATCGAAATTAAGTGTCTGTGCGTGATCCGGTGCTGTAAAATATACACTTACAAGAATGGACGCGGGTATTATCATAGTTGCTGGTAAAGCTAACGGTAAATGGGCGTTCAGGTCTGTATAGATGTGGTTTGTAGTTTTTGAGAGAATTTTTTATTTGCTTCACTTGTATGTAACTGATAAACACTCTCTTTCTCGCACGCTTAAATCTGTTAACAGTTGATGTTCAAATTCTCCTAGTACGAAAAATTGGGCTTTAGTCACTATTCAGTCTATGTGGAACAAATCAAGGAATTCAGTTATAATATGCGGCAAATTGCAAACGAAAACCGGCCAAGTGCGTGTCCGGCCACGCGCAGTGTAGGGTTTTGTAGAAGGAGCGTTTTCCATCTGCTTTACAGAACTACTAACAATTGCATCCCTAATTTAGATGTATGGGAGCTACCTACCGTTTTGTCTGCGTAATAAATATATGTCATATAATCTATGACAAATGTCAGCCCTCTAGTACTAATCGTCTCTGTGCTAAACCGCGGACAGTCAGACGAACAGACAGACAAAAACGGACGGACATGGCGAAACTATAAGGGTTCCTTGTTGACTAGAACCCTAAAAATCATGTCAAGTATTTACTATAAAATAATTTACCTAGTTTTGCAGTGTTTTGTGATATTTCGAAAATTACAGTCAATAGAAGTCGAGCGAAGTCCACGGATTTTTTTGCTTCGAGCCAGCGTGGAATGACTTGAATGAGAATTGGTGATAGGTATTGAGGTTGTGACAATAATCCAGCATTGCCAAGCATTTGACAACATACGACATAAACTTATACCTGTACGCTAGAGATGTAGGCAAAGAGTAGAGTTTGCCCTGAAAAACCCCTTTCGCATCATACGAGTATACATAAATTAGTCGCAGCCAAGCCCGCCGGTTTTGGGTTTTTCGTGTCTTGTCCTTTTCATGTTATTACGGCTCAAGACAAAAAGCACGAAATATAACATTTTCTACGTAGTATCCATAGTGTGCCAACACACAAATTTGCATTTACAATTAATAATATCCAGGTGTGTTCGGGAAATTCAGAGAATCACAGTTCATATCTGAACGTATAATATATCATCCGCGAAGCTTACACCACTTGCAACTGTAATACGTGAACGTAAAGTTTACAATTGCTTGGCTTTTTACAATATTGCTGGCAATAATTTGTGCACTGGAAGTACGAGGAAACCATCTTGTTAGTAAGTTGTTAGAAGCAAGCATACATTTATTGGTTAATACACTGTTTTGTTGAACTATAATTATATTAGCATTAATATGGCAAAATCCTGCCGAAATCCTATAAGCACCATGCGGTTAGTTAATGCACAGCCCTCCCTCCCACTTTTTCAAGCAGAAGCAAGAAACAAATTTATTTATTTATTTATTTTTATTTACATAAATATTGCAACATGACAGTAATTAGGTACACCAAAGCGTTACAATATTTTAACTGAGCACTACCTATCAAACATCTTCTAGCATTCTCTTACATACCTTCATCACACTTCCAATCCCATCTGCAATCCAAAATACACCACCACCGACAACAATACTTGTGTGGAAAAAATACGTTGCGACGCGTTTCGCCTCTAACACGAGGCATCCTCAGGCTCCGATGGTCGACTGACAAGGATGCCTCGTGTTGGATGGCTTATAAAATATATAATGTATTCAATTCAATTCAATTCAAATATTTTTATTCATTGTAAAAACAGAATGTTTACTTAATGAACGTCAAAGTTGTTAGTTTCACAATTAATGGATTATGTGGAGAAGAAACTAATAAAGAAACTCCACATTTATTCTTTTCAAAACACGTTTTAACTTAATTAGCAGAGTTTTCAACTTAAAATATTAGTCATGAATGTGTTGATCACTAGTCACAATCGTCCTTTAAATAATATTAATCTACTGTTTAATGCCAAACATCTTTGTCTTCTAAATAATCCTTGATGTTATAGTAAGCCTTTTTGCACAGAATGTGCTTAACACATTTTTTAAATCGCGTTGGAGGTAACTCTAATATCGACGCATTACTGCTAAAACCAACAAAGTGCCCTTTTTGTCAAAACTGAGTTATATATACCATCAGAATCTACTTTTCAAGATCTACATAATGGTCGAACCCTTTTTTTGATGAGATGCTTCGTTACGAATTACTTTTTTTGAAAAGGGCCAGTAAGTGCCCTTATAAGCCTTATTTCAGATATTGGTACAGGCAGAAACCAATAACCCTAATATATATTTACAAATGTTGTCTTCTTCTACAAGAAAAACATTTTATCAGCCACATAAAGTCTTTTCGCAGTATTGAAATTACAGATGATAATTAGCGGTTTAACTGTAAAAACAAACAAAACGATAATGACTGGTACTTGCAGAAACAAGAACTAGGCATCAAATGAAATTTTTCTACAGCTAATACCATTTAAAAACAATATAATCGTTTTTGCTTGTACCACTATTTGTAGCGGGCGCAAAAAAGTTATAGAGGCAAAACCGCTTAAGAGCGCGTACACGGCCCAAGCAGACGCGTTCAAGTTGAGCGGCGTATTGAAATTATTTTGTATTGACAGTTTTTACCTAGATAGTATCGTGTATTATGAGTGCAAGGAGTAGAAAACCTGTGAGACTTGTAATAGGAGGTGGCAGTGGTGCGAAGGAAAGTAAGTAATGTTATGTTTTTGCAAAATTATTTCTAAATGTTTCTTAACTATAGACCTGAATGACAATTAAAGTGTGGAATCAGTACGCTTAACGGATTGTCATAATATCTTTGCTCCTACGGGGTCGTAAGGCCGTGAAAAGTCTTGCTTCGATCATACTGAATTTTATTGCGATACCTACTATGATTTAACAAACTTTGTTGGAATTATTTATGTTTTTATTTGTTTTAGGTGACGAAAGGCTACAGGATAAAGGCGTCGATGAATCGCACAATACCGAAATTCATATTGGAGTCGAGGGTAAGTTACCTAAAAGGATCCTACCTAAATTTTCATGTGATAGGCATGATTTTAATTCGCAGTATAGAAGAAGAACAAGAAGAAGAAGAAAGACATTTATTATACCAACAAGATACATCACAGAAACAAAATAAGCAGATAAGTAACATAATATGCACAACAAAAGAAAGAAAACTAAATACACAACAGACAAAACGAATAAATAAACCAGGTATACTGGGTGATTCAGAAATGTCCGGTCATACTGAAGGGGGTCCCTTTACTCATCAATACAAGCAACTTTAACTATGGGATCAACCCTACGAAATCTCAAAAAAATATCAGCTGTTCCATACAAAAGTTCGATACCCACGCCGCCAAAAATACAGCTGATTTTTTTAATGAGATTTCAGTCATCATCAACCCACTATGTCCCCACCGAGGGGCATGGGTCTCTTTCCTCAGGAAGGTATAGGCCATACTCCACCACGAGGGCCAAGTCCGGAGTGGTGGAGATTTCAGTGTTGGCTCCATATTAAGATTTGCTTGTATTGATGAGAAATTTCCGATCATACTGAAGGGGCTCTCTTTAGTGTCTATGGCGTGAAGATGCATCGTAGTGTTGTGGTCTGACGCTATGGTGCAACCATATGATCTCGACCGCCAAGATTTCATTATTTTTTTAGAAGTTTGATAGCAAATAATGTTACACGTGAGAATACAGATTACTTCATATTATTTCAGATGATAGCAATTCAAGGTCCTCCGAGCTCTGAGTGTCAGAAGTTCGTTGCAGATGAAATGGAGCAGATTTTTGAAGGCACCAATGAAAGTGACAACAGAATTCCACCGTCGGTTCATGCTTTGCCAGATTGTGTTTGGTCACACATCAGTTTGTATTCGGATCAACCATCAGTAAACATCGACAGACCAAACACGCGAGTCTCTGAAACAGAGTCAGACTTGTTTAGTGGCGATTACTCGACTGATGATCCCACATACCAACCATTTCTGCCAGACTTTAGGTCTGTCGGTGGAACTGATAGCGATGAAGACCTAATCACGCTAGACGAACTAAGCATCCATTCTCAAATGGAAAACTGCCCAGAATTGTCACCTGACCTAAGACCGTCACCACAGTCAAGCACAAGTAGGAAGCATGTAATTGCGAACACCGAGAAAAATAATTTATCTGATAATATTGCGTCAATGATGCGGATATTCTTGATTTAGTTTGGAGACGAATCAAACCCTTAACACGCTGGCGCGCTGCAAATCCGGGTGCATGGAAGAGAAATGTTGCCAAAAAAGGCGCGCAGAGGGCTTATAGTACATTACAAATAAAAAAATTAGATCTGCAAAGGTACCGATACCAAGACTCTGTCGTAGGGCTGGGCGTGTTGATTTTGGTTTAGTTATTTAATATTCATTCCATTTCCATTTCCTTCCGTGGATGACGTAGAAGGCGACTAAGGAAATACATTACCAGGAGACCGGCAGCAGCATCTTCCTGAGAGTCCTACCGCATACTGCGATCGCCAACCCGCCTGCCAAGCGTGGCGATTATGGCAAAACCCCTCATGGTTATGAATACCACGAAGGAGGCCTATGTCCTGCAGTGGGCGTCGAGTGGCTGATGATGATGATGATGATGATGATGATTTAATATTGTCTTTGTTATTCACATTAAAAAGTGCCGTTTTTTTATAAATTCATTATTTTTGAACTCGTTTAGCAACGATAATTATAATACATTTAAATACAAACTGAGTATTTTATTTATTAATTCTATTTATATACAAAACTAGCGAACCGCTAGTGTTTGAAATGAAATGAAACTATTTAACTATGAAATTCCCTAACAAATCTTCAACTGTTGTTTTTCTTCCACCAGGGATGAAAATTTGATAACTAATCTCTTGAAAACCCTCACAAGGCCATAGAGTTTATACATGTCAAGTTTCAAATTGGTTGGACTTATAGTTTTGAAGATTTTTGGTTATTTTTATGCGTTAAGTAAGGACGACTTTTTACTATGGACTTTTGTGCACTTAAGCGGGAATCAAAAAAATCCTCTGCAAGTAAAACCACTTAAGTGACAGCTACATTGTACTTATTGCAGAATTTTGAAAATTCTATCGAATTTGGAACAATCTAAATTACCCACAAGCAGTAAACTATTAAAAAGACAGCTAAACAAATAAGATTTTTCAGTCTAGACCTATTAGATCAGAAGATAGCAAAATTTGCTTTCTACAGGCAAAACCGGTTATCTGCAGCACCCATTTCAGTTAAACGCTGAATTTTACCTATTTGTCTTCACAATTTAGATACTTTCTTTGCTCATCTCTATTAATAAATAAATAACGGAAACAAAAACCCAAACTAATCATGCACAATTACAACTTTTCATATAGTTAACGACATCCAAAACTTAAACTCGAGTTTTCTCGAAACAACATTTCATGCAGATAGTCGGTTTTAGCAGTAAGGCGTCGATATATTATCTTGAGGAATTTTGTTGTAGAACCTTATACAGTGCCCCATAAAGGATGTGCTAACTTTTGCAAGTCTAAATAGTGGAAATGACAATTTATGTTTATTTCTAGTATTAACATTATGGTGGCCACCAACATTTTCGAAGTCTTTGATATTTTTTCTAACGTACATAATATTTTCATAAATGTATTGACATGCAACTGTTAAGATGTTGGTTTCTTTGAAGAAATCTCTTAGCGAATCCCTACTACCTAACTTGTAAATAAATCGGATGGCTCTCTTCTGCAAGATGAAGATAGTCTCAATGTCTGCTGCCCGGCCCCATAGTAGTATACCGTAGGACATAATACTATGGAAGTAACTAAAATAAAGCTTATAAAATATACAAGATTAAAAAAAAATTAATTGGTGTCGGTGGTGGTGTGTCTGTTTCTTGCTCCTGCTTGAAAAAGTGGGAGGGTGGGCGATTAACTAACCGCATAGTGCTTGTAGGATTTTGGCGGAATTTAGCACAGTAATTTTCACATTTTAATGCTATTATGGATTTCCGCAAAGTAACGCCTGATTCCATATAATCATTGTATTGATTAGGGATTTAGAACTGATGTTTTCCTGCATTGTCTGGTTCCGCAATAATTGTCGGCTTAAGAACCAGGTGAATTAGAAGGGTAGAAACCAGTGCGATTATTGACGTAGTTGTAGACAAGCGATGGGTTTAATAATTTCAAAGCGGGCTTAAATTCGAATGGTGAAGGAGCCGCTTTGTATATTATAAAAAGAAAATATTTTATACATGTTTTATATCCTATATTTACCTCAGCGCTTGAAATCGCCAATCCGCGGTGAGCACGCGTGGTGATTAAGCCCATACTCTCTCTGAGAGAAGGCCTGTGTCCTGCAGTGGGACGTATATTATATACATTTTTTAATGTAATGTTTTGTCCAATATGATGAAATTTTTCGTGAGTTTGTTTTTGTTTGTGTATTTCTTCTTGTCATTTTCAGAAATTTTCTTGCGTGGTATGGTTAAAAATTCGAGTTTAGTCCTAAGCTCTATCACTCGTACAAATATCAGCACAGTTGCTCATTCAAAAGTATATGAAACTTACAAATATTACTAGCTGACTCGGAAAACGTTGTTTTGCCATATTAATTAGCCTTAGACCTATTTTCAGACCTACCAAATATGCACAAAAAAAATCACAAAAATCGGTGAAGTTGTTTCGGAGGAGTCCGATGACAAACACTGAGACACGAGATTTTTATATACTACATGTAAAAGAAAACGGCTATAGTGTTTTTTTATAAATGTTTAATAGGGAACTAACATCTCGCTTTGTATCTAAATGTAGAGTACAATATTTACAAACTTACACGTATAAGTTAAAAACTACATTTGCTAAACTTCACCTTACATTAATGTCACTTATCTTTTGTCATTAATCTCTAAAGTCTACCATTCATCGGGCAACAATTTGTTCAGAAAATCATGCACATCAATCAGATATGCAGATGATACCATAATTGAGTGACCAATGCATTAAGGATGATATTATGTCTAACATCATCTCGCTCGGACACTCAAAATTTTGAAAAAAATGGTTTGAATCTTTGCTTGATAATAAAATTTCGGACCTTTAAGACATTTTTTTAATTGATATTTCATACAAAAAATAATCGTTTTGGAAACAACTTTGCTCTATCAAAAACTAAGCAGAAGAAAAAAAAATATTTAAAATGTCCCTAATTTTATAATTTTATTAAAAGTATACAAATACTTTTACAAATCCCAATAAAATATAAAATGTGCGAGCAAGACGGATTGGCAGACGTAACAGCATCGTTTTCGTTTAATAAATTTGGTCAGTCAACAGCTACCTTACTCTTTATCAATCTAATGAACCATACTGGCAGTTACCAAAGGCAGTGGGTAGTAGCTGTTTGAGTATTCATTAAGATACAAAAAAATACAAAAAAGGGGTACCTACGAACTAATAAACATTACGCGGGCAATCCCAAAGGAACATATTGTCGTAAAAATTTAGACACTCAAAGAAACGTGCCACTTTCGGTAACGCAGCTTTTTTTTGCTTCAGTGAATTGTGAATACGAAAAGCAGCAAGTCTGTTTGAGCTCCCAACTTCAATAGCATGTTGAACAATATTTCCCTTTGGGAGAGGTCTAATTTATAAGTTAATTACAAATACATACAAACCTAATTACAAAGTTGTATAGCCAATACGTTCAACATTTTACAAAGTATATTGTATCACACTCAAATCAATTTCTTTACTGCGATTTTCGGTTTCGGTCAAAATATTTTAAATACAGATTCTTCGATAACCACTTGTGTAATTTAAGGTCATTTCCAAAATAATTTACTGTATAATATCCGAAAAATAATTAAAAATCATCTTTTGAGTTTAGTGCCTAAGGAAATCCGAAACGTAAAGTTAAAAGATAAAAACATCATCTCATAGTCGTAATTGGCTACTTATCTCGACCGCCATCTTTAATTTACATCAGTAGCTCACACCAATTATATTTGTGCCAAAATACCAGTAAGCAATAACAAAAGCACTTTGAATAAATTTTGTAGTTCATAGTTGACCAGCCATTCACAAATCGAAGAAAAACAAAATATATCCAAACTCTTTCCTGTAAAATCTACTATTTATCTTCTAGCGGCTGGCGCTTGCGTGTGATGCTGGCAGCCCTCCACATTTTCTGGCCAATCACAAACGTTTTCGTTCGGGTTGAAGACGAGGTTAGAGGGGCACGGCATGTGGTGCTTCCTCTCTCCCTCACACATGTAGTACATTGTGCAGTCAGCTTTATCGGGATGGTACGATATGTGGCCGTCTTCTTCTTCGCAGGTCACTTCGTTCGCTGGAATATGGAGTGGTTGGAATGTTTAAGGTTTTGTCGCGAAGGTAATTTAATTCTTGAGATGATTGATTGATTGAAAAAAATATTTATTGAATGAAAATAATGTTGTACAAAGGCGAGCTTAATACTAATTTTTTTTAGCTAACCTTCGGTGATGGGGCCAGTGGAAGGTATAGTGCCAAGAAATAAATATGAAAGTGATTGTTGCAAAAGTCAGATGGTAATAATATACATGAGCATACATGAGCAGCCTATATACGTCCCACTGTAGGGCACAGGCCTTTACTCAGAGAGAAAGTATGGGCTTAATCACCACGCTTGCCCACCGCGGATTCGCGATTTCAAGCGCTGAGGTAAGTGAATAGCTCAGACACTCAGGTTTCCTCACGATGTTTTCCTTCACAGTTAGCTAATAATATAATAGTTCAATTTCAAAATATTCTTATTCAGAGGTCACAAATAATTTAAAGCAGGTAGAAAAACTAGTTGAAATAATTATGCAAATGGTTGAAAAACACTTGAAACAAAATTGTAGTGGACCACCAACTTTTTTTGTGACAAGGTCTTTGCTTTGTTCGCAGATTTTTTCACATTAGTTTTACAATAATCTAATTCTAATCCAATCCATGAACCTACATTCATCCAGCAAGCTTCCTAATAACCTTGTAACATTGCTGAAGGAGCTTGAAGAAGTATCGATCAATAAAAGTTAAAGTTGGCTAATGATAAACACTCTTGCAACAGGCTGTTGAGAACATAAAACGTTACTCACGGTCCTTAGTGGTGTACTGTCCATTAGGGTTGGAGCTTTCGTAAGGTCCGTCAAACTCCAACTTAACCTTGTAGTCTCCCAGCTCTTGCTTCATAGCCGTGATGAGAGGGTACTTCCCGGTGCCGCAGGAGCCACGGAAGTCATCCATGTCGATCGACCAGACCATGATGCCACCGAAGCCTTCTTCCTTGAGCCAGGCCATCTGGGAAGCGATTGGAATCTTTGTTTGGATTTTTCGTAAAAGTATTTGGATGATACTATTCTATGATTCAAAATTCGATGATTAACACATTATTGAAAAGTCGTGTTCATCACAATAAAATTCGCAGAGTTTCACCGGTAACGGTACGACATCATCGGACTGGTTGTTTCAAACATCTTCCAAAGGCAGGGCTTTCCAAAAATGTTTTGGCCCTTGGGAGTTTCCCGCTTCTCACACGACACAATCACTTATCCTGGTCCCAAGCTAGGATCATCATCATCAGCCATTTGACGCCCACTGCAGGACATAGGCCTCCCTCATGGTTTTCCTAACCATGCTAGGGTACCCTGTGCTAATGTTCAGTTGAAACTATGACATCAGTGCATTTTTTATAATGCCAAAAGTCCTATTTGGAGCTCTCATTTACGTTGACTAACTTAATAAGTTTGTGGAACTTGGTACATAACTATCCAACAGCAAAAAAATAATTATTTTTAACAAAAAAATGCTACTTAGTAGGTTTTTACCTTGGTCTTCAGCGATCGTTCATCATCAAATCCGACCCACTGGTCTTCCCTGTATGCAAACGGCACCATTTGTTCGTTGTCCCAGACCAGAGTCGTGTTGTCCTCCCGGAGGAAGTCGCAAATCTCGTAGTAGGACATGAAACCAGCCTCGTTGGTGAATCGGCCTGCTGCGCCTGGTAAACAAATAATAGGAAAGTTAGAAACAAATGTGCTAAAAACGAACTAAATAAATATTTAGGTAGGTATTAATTTTGAACAGATCTGCTATTGATGATCGCAAATGATACCTAGTGGAAATACAACAGACTGGTCAGCGACGGTGGCTGGCATGCTCAGTGATTAAGTATAGGTAATTCATAAATACATTAAAAAGATGAATTGAGTGAGATTTTATTTGTCAAAATCTGACCTCAGTGGTTAAGGAGTTATGAAGGAACATAAAATCTGACATATATACGTATGTATGTAGGTACATACGAGCGAAATACATCACCCCTATTTTGGGCTTTGCCGCAGTTGGATCAAAAGAGAAATATTGATAAAGGGGGGATAAAATAAAAAGAAGATACAAAAAACCAAATTGAAAGAGATAGGAATACAAATATATCGAATAATGTCATAGAGAAATAAGGACAAAGAGAAAGAAAAGTCAGTCGATTTTCAAATTCACTTACCGCCACCGGATGCAGGAGCGCCTATGTCGAACTGCGTGTCGTTGATGAGCGTGAAGGAGCGGCCGTAGGTCGGCATACCAATCATCAGCTTCTCCTTGGGAGCGCCCTGACGCACCCACTCACGGGCTGAGTAGTCCTGCAAACAAATAAGTTGAACATCAAGAACAAGGAAGGTGATATGCTGGATATTGACTAAAATTGCTCATGTTAGTTGATGACTGAAAGGCAGATGGAGCTCTGAGTGGATCAAAATTGTTATTAATTGGGTGTCACAAAATTAACACGTTTGGGCGTTCTTGGTTTGGGATGACCTCAGAAACTAATGTTTTGCTTACCACAGTGAGTTTCTTCTGGTAGCTAGTGGCACTCTCTAGCGGGAAGAGTGGGCTATTGTGTCCGACTTGGCGCTCCCATTGTCCGTGGAAGTCGTATGTCATCACGTTGATAAAGTCCTGAAAAAATACAAGAATTATTTAGCTAATACAATTTCCGGTTCAGTGTTCATCTTTTCTAGACGAACTTAACTAAAACTTTAAGTGCTGCATGCTCAACACAACTTTGCATTGATCTCAAGAACAGTCTACTGCAAGATAGCGCTAATCCTGATATAATGCCCGGCAGATAACTTGAACAAATGACTTTGACTTTTCAATGACATATTTCGGTTCACGTATTAGGTCTTCGTCTCTCACTTCATTATTAGCGCAGTAACTTACCGGCGTGCATGCATGCAACGGCTAACGAATGTTGATGAACCAAAATAACTTTGTCAGGATCGTGTCAAGTGGTATAGTCTGTGCCTACCCCTCCGATATCCAGGCGTGAGTTTACATGTTACGTAACTCACCAGATACTTGGAGATCTCCGGCACGTCGTACCCGGCAGCGATGGCCTCGAAGGAGGCGGGGACGGCGGCCGTGAGCAGCAGGCGCGGCTGGCCCGAGATCTTGGCCTCTCCCTCGAACGCCAGTCGGAGTTCCTTCAGCAGGTTCACGAAGGCAGCACGGTCGTCTGCTCCCCTGGTGGTGAAATGGTTAAGTTTAAATTTTTTCTATCAAAATCATGATTAGGCGGAATAGGAAGAGATTTATCAGGATCATGGCAAGTTTCGGGATACGAGGTGAGTTTATTTATGTTTATGTATGTGTATGTGTCAGTACGTATGTATGTGATTAGGCAGACTTAATATGACTACCATGTCTTTTGGGAGTCAGAGTGATACTCATATTAAGTATCTAAAAGCAGCTAAATTACCTCTGGCTTCTTGTATACCTCTGGCCTCTCGAGATATTTCCGTGTGGATCTATTTATATTTCAAGAAAATTATGTTAAGCCGCTGGTATTGAAACAAAAATTCGATATATATATAAATCCGGTATGTAATAAATCCGAGATAGATTCAACTAAATTCTTGATATTTGGTTTCCCTCTGGACTCTGCCAAGTTTTGGAAATCGCAACCCTCTGAAGCAAGTTCACACTATAAATAAATTGCCATTTTATTATTTCAGCGAAGACGTCCTTCTCAATGCTCGGCACTAAAGCGATGAATTCCAGATTTCCCCGAAGGCGTCTCGGCTAATAAAATTTAAATCCTCACCTCGGGTACTCCCAGTCGACGTCGAGACCGTTGAACTGATAGTCCCTGAGGAACTCGATGGCTTCGTAGACGAACTGGTTCATTCTGAACACGTTCGAGGTGAGTTCTTTGAAGGGGGTTGAGCCGAACGCCCAGCCGCCAATGGCGAGGAGAATCTGGAAACAGTTTTAAGTTAGTTAGGTGTTAGAAAGTCGGAGTTAAGGGCGGGCGTTGAATAAGGTTATATATAGAGTTTTTATTTTTTTAGTTTTTGCGGTCGAATCGAAAGTCGTGTTTGGCTGTAACTTTTGAAACTAAAAGTTTTCATTAGGTGCCGTAAGATTTTTAATTTGTAATTACATCCAATTTCATCGACGTTTAAAAGGCCTACCTAAGACTACTTGACAAATATTTTGGTTTCACCGACGTTTATCCATATCTATGGCGCTAGGCGTCATCATCATCATCGGCCTACGCTTGTCCACTGCTAGATATCGCTACTCGGCTACTCTCATCCAGCTCTTGCCAGCCGCCCTGCGAAGATCATCGCTCCACCGAGTCTGAGGACGTCCTACACTACGTTTACCGATCCGCGGTCTCCACTCAATCAGTTCTTCGGATGATATAGCCGGCTCACTGCCACTTCAGCATGCTAATTCGGTGGGCTATGTAGGTGACTTTGGTTCTTTGTCGGATCACCTCGTTTCGAATTCGATCTTTCAGGGAAACCCCGAGCATAGCCCTTTCCATAGCTAGGGGTACTGTTGCTGTTTTTGCGAAAATCGGTAAAAGTCTAACTATTAAACTAATATTCAATTTAGGCTTTGATTGGTAGAAACGGGCATAAGCCCACTAATTGATATAGTTTTTCAAACAATATAATTTCCAGCATGAGAAATTATTGAGATAACTTCTTTCTTGTACGCCAAAACTGGTTTGAAATAAACATCTTACAGTAACACACCTATTTCTGATTATTTAATTATTAACGTTCAATTAGAAGTTAGTTAGGTAGCAGTTTTATGATACACATGGTACATGGTTGATGAACATACATATCGAAACTCACGCCTGTATACCAGAGAAGTAGGCAAAGATCAGGGTTTGCCACTTGTGCTGGTTGAAGAACCTTAGTTGATTTACAAGCTATCCTATAGTAAAGTTTGAGATGTGAAACTTCCAAAGACAATAAACTAAGTTCCACAATAAAATAGAAAAAAATCTTAGGAGTGCAGTAAATTGGCTTTTCGCGCCGAAGTTGATAATTTTTTTGTAAAACTTTATGTTCTTGTTATTACTAATGCACTTTCATAGCTATCTCGTCCATTCAGAGCGAAATCAGTGCAAAAATACCCTGAACAAAGATGAGGTACAGCGAAACAGGGTGATTAGAAACTGAAGTATGAATAGAAACAAAAAGTGGAAAAAAGTTTTCTTGTCACTGCTATAGTTGTCAGTTCAGTACAGCGACGTCTCGGGATCTGGGCCCTTATTATGAAGCAGCGATATGTTTGGAAGGGTCGTCAACGTCGCGCTTGAGCCAGCCAATAGCTGTTACTCTTCAACTGAACTATTCAACTGTGGAAGCTATTAAAAACAAGAACCCTAATTATCGCTAGATTCGAGTGAATTATCGGGTTCAAGTGCGACGTTGACGACCCTTCCGATAATATCGCATTTTTCATAATAAAGGGCCCTGATTGACATATCTGTCAATAGACATCGCTGTAGTTGTAAGTTCAGTAGGAAATCGTTGACAAAAAAGCCTTTTCCAATCTTTGTTTCTTTAAAGTACTTAATAACAGGAAAAACGTGTGTTTCGTTCACGATGACATGTTTAATAGTAAAGAGACATATATAAACAACAGTTGCTAGGAAACTAAACAATGAGTCTTTGCTCATGTTCTTGACCTTCTTCTTAACATGTTTTTATTCATACTTTAGTTTCTAATCAACCTCGTTCGCGATGCTTGTAAACGAGTTTCCATGATGGCTTTTTTGTTTTTACTCATAGGTACTTTAGTTTCTAATAAACCTCGTTCGCGGTACAGGACGATGCTCGTAAGCGAGTTTCTATGTTAGCTACTCTTGTACCATTTACCTTCAAATTCGGGTTCTTTTCCCGTAGCGCGACCACTTTGTCGTACATCTCAGCATCCTTTTCATCGCCCTCGGCTAGCTTGTGGTCCTTCAGAGTAGCGAACGCGTAAATGATATGCGTGCAGAGGGTCGGGTCAACGTTCTCTGGCGAGAAGCGGCCGGAGCTGGGGCGCTTTGATGACCAGGATGTCAAGTAGCAGAGAACTTGAGGGTCGCGCTCTGTGGAAGAGGAGAAGAATAAGGTTGGGCGGTTCAAATTTTGAACCAAGAAAAGCCTTTTCGCTTGCTATGGCACCCTTATTTTAAAAAACTACAATCCAGAGATTAACAAGTGAAAGACTCTGCTACGCAATGTACATCGAATTATCATGATAAAATATGAATTGTAGTTTTACAACACGCGGCCCAGGTAATGAGTCGGTTGCTAAACTTAAAACTTTCACCCTTACATCTACATATTGAGATTATTTATACAGCGCCCAGTGGCACCTTCACTCATACACACTAGATGAATGAAGGGACCACTCGGACGCTGCAGTACCTGGGACATAGTTTTTTTAGATGAAGTAGTGAATAGCTCCACACATACGCTGTGGTTTTTTACAGTGACGCCCGACTCAGGGAGGTCTATATACAATTATACATACACGACACTGATGCAAAAAAATAAAAATAATAATCATCAGCTATTGGCATTGGCATGATACGACCGACTGCCACTGCCACCGGTTTCTCGGCCTCATAGACCTTCAAAACCACACATCGCAGTCAGTTTAGAAAGAACTGAAAAGGGCATTTTTGGAAGAAAATTATTATTAAACTCATTATATTTAATTATACTTTATTGCATACGAAAACACGATACAGAAAGGGTAACAATAGAAAAAACATGCAAGGGTGAGCGATTTGAGATTGTGAGAGATTTCTTACAGCAAACCTTGGGGAGTCTGAATGGAGGCGTGAAACAGGTCTACGAAAATTATAAGTAGGAAAAATTAAAACACTATTTCAGGAACAATTATTATTTAGACTATCACCCCGATTTGACCGTTATTTACCCAAAATACATCCTTTAAGACATTGACATTCACGTGGATCAAGATGCCTAAGCTGAGAGGAGGATATTAGATGCTGGGCACGCCCACTCCATCTAAAAAAATATTTTCCAGAGGGTAAACCGTGTGAGTCGTCACGTCACCTATCTATAGATAGTAGATGCCATTAGACACTGTATAAATTATTATAACATAGATGTTAAGAGCCTAAACTACGTTAAAGCAGAACATTGCGAAAAAAATCTTGTTATTTATTTATCCTGGTACTTAAAATAACAAACCTGTGTTTGTGAAATAAATGCCAAGCATAAACCAAGGCCAATTACTACTCCAGTCACCTGTGTCTCCCAAGAGAAAGCCACCGTTACATAGCCATAATGACCATCTGACTTTTCCTTGTGTAACCTGTCGATTAATTGATAATAACACAAAGGAAACGATGAAGTTCAGTCAGCAGTAATAGGTGGTCGTAATCGCTTACTACATTGGCTGCAATTTGTCGAAATCACCGGGCGTTTCCATAATCACACATTGCCAGCACCCAATGGTTTTAATGACCAAAGTGTAGGTGTCTGTTTGCTTTCACAAACTGTTTTATAATTGACCAATGTTGGTTTAAACGCTGGCGCCAACGATTACCGTGATACTTTCTAAAAAAACATTGTTTTGGTTATATCTACCAATGACGGGAAATACCCCGGCTGAAAAACACTCATGACCGGATGGCAATGTAAATGAAGGAGAATAAAAATAATAGTGAACAATTATTATAAAAGCGTTGTTTATCTATGTATAAAAAAAGTGTTCTTCATCTGCTACGTATATTACTTAGTTGAAAAATTATTAGTGGCGGAATTATTAAAAAAATATTAGTCTGAACTGAGAATTCCACTATTTGTTTTGGTCAAGACAGCTCGCCGCCGCACTAGGAGGCGCGCGGGGATTGAGCGGGCGCGGGCGGAAGCCGGGGCGAGACGGGCCCCCGTCGCTGCGCCGCCGCATACAGCACTTCTTTTTCCGTCGTCTCTCGAAACGACCGATTCTTGTACGGGCGCGACGCGAACGATTGTACATACCTACCTATATCTACATTATACTTACCTTTACAGTCCACTATCATTTATTATTGTAGACATCCCAAAACTGCACAGTGAGGGTTCTATAATCATCATATGGTCCGCGAGCCTTTAAATCGTTCGTCTAAAAGTCGTCACCGTTACGTAACCGCGCCGCCCGTTGCTGGCCGCCAATACCTATCGCCGCGATCAGGACTGGACTTCTTCAAACAATTCCTGCGGCAGTCCTACTGGCAATCACCAGCTGCGGAAGCCTACGTGGAAGTCGGTGCGCAAGAGGTCACAACTTCTAAGAAGGCGACATCGTCTATCATCAAAGCTCTGTGGTCAAAACTGCAAGATCATCGGTCATCGCATCGGCCCTCATCTTCAGCCAGTCTGCAAGCCCACCGCGAGCACACGAAGAACGGTATTCGACTGCCTGCAATCGGCCGGTCAACTGCAAGTCAGCACATCACTACGTGATCAGCAAGCCAGCGTCACGGAGACTTCAAGCACCTGCAGCCTTAGACCGTGAGACCGTTCCTATTATTACATCCTAAATTCATCCAATCCATAAATTTATTTCATAACCCATTTCTATCGATCCATACGTACCTACCTAAAAGCTAGCAAAGCTATCTTGATAATAATTAACAGAGTCAATATACATTCAATATCCAATTACATTCGCTGGTCGTTATAACAAAGCAAACAGTTTAAATCTATAGTGAGTGCAACATAATTTATAATTTCAATAGCAGGTATCTATACAAAAGTTACCTTATCAGTTAAGTACTTACTTACAAAGATCGAAGTTCCTGACAAAGATGTGTTAGCAACAAATCACCAAAACACCTATAAAATAAGAATAGCAAAGAGCCACAAGTTTTTCATTGCTACTAATTTATTCGCAGGAACCCCTTTCTTTTTGGTGATAGCTTAGTTCTACCATGTCTGCAGAAAAGGATCTTGTAAAAAAGAGAGGTTATTTAAAAACAAAGCTCGTACTTTTCAGTAAATACTTAAATCCACTAATTGCAAGCAAATCTTTTGGCCACTTGGAAGTCAAACAACTCGAATGTCGATTTGAAAAATTTAGAGATCTATTACAAGAATTTGATGCATTACAGAGCGAGCTGGAGATGCTGGTCAGTGACCCCGAGCCGCAGGAAGCTGAGCGCGAGCAATTCGAAAACGATTACTACAGCCTGCTTGCCTCCGCGCGAGATATCATCGAACGTCAGGCCACCAGCCGACATGGTGCGGCCACGGACGTATCTGAGGTAGGTTCTGGGTGTAGCACGGTGGTCACAAACAAGCAAAATAATTGTGTCAGATTGCCCAAAATTGATTTGCCTCACTTTGATGGTAGCTATCAGCATTGGCTCGAATATCGCGATACGTACACATCATTGATACACAAAAATGACAGTATTGACAATATTAATAAATTTCATTATTTGCGAGCATCCCTGAAGGGCAGCGCCGCATTAGTCATCAAAAGTCTGGACTTCTCATCAGATAATTACAAAGAGGCTTGGAGGTTGCTGCAAGAACGTTTCGACAATAAACGTTTGCTTGTTAACAATCACGTCCAAGCTCTTTTCAACACAGAATCACTTCAAAAAGAGTCCAGCAAAGCTTTGCGTCATTTAATCGACATGACAAACAAAAATTTAAGGGCTCTAGCCACCCTCGATCAGCCCATTGAACACTGGGACACACTCATTATTTATATGGTGTCAACTAAACTGGACAGTGTGACAAATCGTGAATGGGAAGAATACAGAAATTGTCTAACAGACACACCTACTTTCACCAATTTCATGTCTTTTCTCAGCAGTAGAGCGGATCTTCTAGAGACACTAGAAGAGTCAAAAGGTAACAAACAAAGGGCCGACTCTGCCCCCCACAAGCCCAAAAGTTTTATAGTAGCAACAGCAGCAAAAGGGTTCAATTTAAAATGCCCAGTTTGCAATCAGGAACACCTCCTTTTCAGCTGCCAAACTTTCCGGAATATGCCAGTAGAATCCCGCAAAAAGGTGGCTCAAGAAGCCAAAGTATGCATGAATTGTCTGCGTCCAGGACATGCAATAGCTAAATGTAGACTCGGTCCCTGCAAATATTGTAGAGAAAAGCATAATACGTTGCTTCATACAGAACAAGAAGTCAGACTTGAGAATAATGTTGCCTTGAATTGCCAACAAGATAGCATACAAACTCGACACGTTATACTGTCCACAGCTTTGGTAAAAGTATTGGACAGCAGAGGCGAGCCACACGTAGCTCGGCTGCTGCTAGACAACGGAAGTACAGCCAACTTCGTTACTAATGCTTTCTGTGGTAAGCTCAATTTACGGACTCAACCTGTCAGCTCAAGGTTTTCAGGAATAAACAATCAGGCATTCACAAGCGCTCGATCTTGCTCTCTTACAATAGAGTCTTCTAACGGCGACTATAGGGTGAACATTGACTGTTTAATATTACCACAGATTACATCATCACTCCCTACATCTTACATTGATATAGACAGCTTATCAATACCTACAAACATAAATCTAGCTGATCCAACTTTCAACGAGCCGTCCTCCATCGACATTTTAGTTGGAGCAGACATTTTTTGGGCCGTCATAGGAAGCAATCGCATTCAGCTAGGTAGAAACAAACCAATCTTATATGAAACAAAATTAGGTTGGCTCATATCAGGCGCAATATGCGACCGAAATTCAGACTCCACAATTTGCATGTTTACACAGGACACTCAGTCATTTTCAGATCTTTCTCGTTTTTGGGAATTAGATACAATTTCTCCTAAACACGATTTTACATCAGAAGAGAATGCATGTGAAGAACATTTCATTCAGACAACGGAACGCGATGTCGATGGCAGGTTCATAGTAACAATTCCCTTAAGGGAATCTCCTGAAGTATTAGGAAACTCTTTCGAGATAGCTAGGCGCAGGTTTCTGTCGCTGGAGAGAAAGCTAGAGAGGGAGCCAGACTTCAAGGAACTCTATGTTTCCTTTATGAGAGAATATGTTGCTCTAGGTCACATGACTGAAGCCAAAAGACAAGACAACAACACAGACATTGAGTACTTCATGCCTCATCACGGCGTTCTCCGAAAGTCAAGTACAACCACGAAACTACGTACAGTTTTCGACGCATCTGCAGCTACTACATCTGGTAAATCGTACAACGATATTCAACTGGTTGGCCCAACTGTCCAAGACGACTTGCTCTCCATTTTGTTACGTTTTCGCCAGCATAAATATGTAGTAACTGGGGATGTAGAGAAAATGTACAGGCAGATACATGTCACAGAATCGCAGCACTCTCTACAAAAAATATTGTGGAGAGAAGACCCATCAGATCATCTAAAATCATACAAGCTGAACACTGTCACATATGGTATGGCGTCAGCACCATTTTTAGCTACCAGGTGTTTGGTTCAGCTAGCGTCAGAAGCGGCAGACAAAAATATAGAGTTTGCTATAGCCCATGATTTTTACGTGGATGACCTTTTAACAGGCGCAGACTCTATTGAGCAAACAATACATTTATGCCAAGGCATCATTCAGACACTTAACGCAGCCAAATTCAATCTCAGAAAATTCCAGTCAAACAATTCAGACATTTTACAAGCTATTTGCAAAAACAGTAACATTTCAGACGTTGTAGATCTCAGCGCTAATGAATCATCGAAGACCTTGGGTCTCAATTGGCAATGCTCATCAGACGAACTTTCATTTTCGATAAATTTCAAAATTGATGGCAAACTGAATAAAAGACATATATTATCAGTTATAGCACAGGTCTTTGATCCCCTCGGTTTAGTTTCACCTTGCATAGTAGAAGCAAAGATTATTATGCAACAACTATGGGTACACAATTGTTCATGGGATGAAGACTTGCCAGAGCATATAAGAAAGTTATGGCTCAACTTTTACAAAACTCTACCCCTTTTAAACAACATTAAAATTCCCAGATGGATTACATGTGACTCACCATCAGCAGTAGAGTTTCACGTTTTTACCGATGCCTCAGAAAAGGCATATGGAGCGTGCATATATGTACGCTCCACAAGCGCGTCTGGTACAGTCACTGTTCATCTTCTAGCGTCAAAGAGTAAAGTGGCACCCATAAAGCCGACTACAATGCCTCGGCTTGAGCTTTGCGCTGCGTTACAGGGGGCAAGATTGTGTGCAAAAATTTTCAGTTCACTTACCTTGAGTTGCGGTGAGTGTGTATTTTGGTGCGACTCTATGATAGTGTTGGGATGGATTGCATCATCTACCACGCAGCTCAAACCCTTTGTACGCACCCGAGTTGGTGAGATACAGGATGGCTTCTCAAAGAACAGCTGGCGTTACATTCCTTCTAAGGAGAATCCAGCCGATCTTGTGTCTCGAGGACTTGGTGCGGACTGTATAGGTGAATCATCTTTGTGGTGGAATGGGCCATCTTTCCTAACATTTGATAAAACATGTTGGCCACAGAAACCAAATTCAGTTCCCAACACAGACTTACCCGAATTTATTCATGCCTGCCATATGATTTCTGATAATTCAGCGGCCAACACAGATCTAATCTCTTCTCTATTAAATACATATTCAGAATTTTGGAAGCTTCAGCGCGTTGTCGCTCTACTTTTCAGATTCATAAACAACTGTCGTAAAATCAAAGCAACAAAGTTGCCTTCCCTTACAGCTTCAGAGTTAACACATGCCACAGACATTCTTATCCTCAGAGCCCAACAACAATCATTCTCATCAGAATACGAATTACTAAAGGCTGGCAAATCGCTACCTAGCAAAAACAGGCTTCTCTCTCTGTCACCTTTTATTGACTCTAGCAATCACATAAGAGTCGGTGGCAGATTAGGTAACTCACACTATGACTACAATGTGCAACATCCAATAATCTTATGTAGCAAGCACAAAATATGTCAGCTGTTGTTTCACAAATATCACAAAACTCTCTTTCATGCTGGTCCACAGCTGCTTTTAGCAACTATCAGGCATAACTATTGGCCTTTGGGAGGTAGAGCTTTGGCGAAAAAAACCGTTCATTCTTGTGTTAGATGTTGTCGTCTGAAAGCCGAAACAATACAGCCTGTGATGGGTCATTTACCCTCACAGAGAGTTCAGCTAGAGTTCCCTTTTCTCGAGACGGGTGTCGACTACGCCGGGCCAATGCTGATAGCAGACCGCAAAGGTAGAGGGTGTAGATTGATTAAATCTTATATTTGCATTTTTGTGTGTTTAGCTACCAAGGCTGTTCACCTAGAGCTGGTCTCAGATATGACCAAAGAAGCGTTCATTGCTGCTTTAAACCGTTTTATTGCTCGCAGGGGAAAGCCGCAAAGCATCTTTTCCGATAATGGCACCACTTTCGTTGGTGCATTCAACGAATTGGCCAATATATTAAAACAACAATGTACTTCAGACATGGTAGAGCAAGGTATAAATTTTTCATTCATTCCAGCCTACACTCCACACTTTGGTGGACTGTGGGAATCGGCGGTTAAATCCACAAAACATCATTTACGACGAATTCTAGGTCTAGCTCATTTGACATACGAGGAAATGTCGACATGCCTCATACAAATAGAAGCAATATTGAACTCTAGGCCTATTACTCCTATCTCATCCGACCCCTCAGACCTTACACCACTGACTCCTGCCCACTTCCTCCTGGGACGGTCTCTAATCTTTGTGCCACATCCGCAGGTTTTAAACGAAAAAATCACCAGCTTAAGTCGGTTTGGTCGCATAGAGTACCTCAAGCAGCATTTTTGGGCGAGATTCTCTAACGAATACATTTTATGGCTCCAACAGAAAACTAAATGGTGCAGAGCCAGAGGAGAGCTCAAAGAAGGAACCATGGTAGTGATTAAGGACAAAACCCTACCCCCGTTGATGTGGCTTCTGGGTCGAGTCATCCGCCTTTTACCTGGCTCCGACAACATCGCCAGGGTCGCAGACATAAAAACAAAAAAGGGCATCCTTCGCCGTGCCTTCAACAATATATGCCCTCTACCAGTTAATCTCCTTGAAGAGACTTCAACGCCGGGAGTATATGGTCAAGACAGCTCGCCGCCGCACTAGGAGGCGCGCGGGGATTGAGCGGGCGCGGGCGGAAGCCGGGGCGAGACGGGCCCCCGTCGCTGCGCCGCCGCATACAGCACTTCTTTTTCCGTCGTCTCTCGAAACGACCGATTCTTGTACGGGCGCGACGCGAACGATTGTACATACCTACCTATATCTACATTATACTTACCTTTACAGTCCACTATCATTTATTATTGTAGACATCCCAAAACTGCACAGTGAGGGTTCTATAATCATCAGTTTTTTAGAAATGAAATTACAGAGTGACACGGAACTATTTAAGTAATTAGTAAAATTCTATATTTGTTCAAAGTCAGCTCAAAATAAGCTCGAGTTGACGGCGTTTCTCAAATGTACTCCTGCCTTTATTCCTGCCACATTACCTGATTTTATGAAAGCTTTACCAAAATGTTAAAAAACCCCGAAACCAAATGGCTATATTATATGGGTATAAAGTGGATACTCAAGCCAGTAAACATAAGTCACTGTAACGTCTGCAAACAATACAACAAATCACACTTTCGAATACCTCTTGAAACTGCGATTGGCAGTAAAACGCAAGTAAACTCGACAGGAGTATCGCCAGGCCCACTCTAGATCCCGCTGTTGTTCCCAACTGTCAAGAAAAGACTTCCAAAGCCGTCGACAACCCATGACATAGTTGCTAAAGTTTCGAAGATCGTCACAACCAGGCTCAAATGACCTTTGGAATCCTATTCAGGGCTTAAGTTATTTACTTGAGTGGGGGGTCACGTGAGACTGGACAAGTTGGCCACCTAATGGTAGATGTGATTTAAAACCCAACAAGTTTACGAGGCTAGAGGTACTCGTGTCAAGCGAAATTTTATGTCTGCAAGGGTAGAGTGTAATAAATGGCATATTTTGAAAGGATCAGTGGCCGTGAAAACAGATTGTCCTAAGCGCTCTTTGAGTGGTTTCCGACCGATTTTACGTCTTATGAATACTTCGCGAATATTTTTTTCATGAATATTAAATTTTCCTTACGCATGAGGTCAAACTAATAGTTCTTTTTCTCGACAAAAGTTAATAAGTTTCTTTTAGTTTACGCTCGAATAAATTCGCTATTTTTCTCCCTAACCTTTAATCGCGAATGATTGATGGAATAGATTTTTTTCATTTTGAAGAGTTGCCTCAAAGATTGACGCGCAATTTTTCTTCTGGAAGCGATGAGATAAAACGGCAGGGCTGTTAAAGACAGCTTCGGGTCATTTATATAACTGAGGGATCGTGAAAGTGATAGAATACCTATAATTGAATGAACCTTAGAATCTGTCGTGCTAATTTCTTAGTAAGGCAAACACTTTTCTTTTCTTCACGCCCAGAGCTTTGTGAAAACATAAAAAAAAACTACAATTTAAAACTGAGTGCCTCATTGTACTAGCAGTATCACGTCTGATGACCATGCTTTGTTAACCATGAGTTCGTGGGTTTGATTCCCACTGGGGTCCACCGTATATTTGTACAAATGGCCTTAGTCTGGGTGTATTTTCCATGTTTGTGATGTCCTCGCCTGGTTACCACAGCACAGGGTATCCTAGTTTGGGACCACTTTTCACGAACTACAACTTAGGATTGCGTACCTGGGACTAGATAAAATTGCCATGGGTCCTTAAAACCACTGGTAAAAATGGTTAAGAGATTGGTTTAACATTTTTTGGGAAAAGGATCTGTACAAATACATACTTACGAATTTTTCCTTTGGTGATGCTAGTATTACTGCAAGGAGCCTCTTTAAAGGAACCTACATGTTATATGGCGGTGAGCTTCCAAATATTTGAAATAAACATCTGTTTCATTTGTTTACACCTGTGGCGAGCACATGTCAACTCTGCGCGCGCACTATAAACTCCAACATTCCTGCATCGCGCAAGCAAAATGTTTCACATGACATACGATAAATATAACGTTCGACGAACATCAGTCGGACCGGCCGTCCCCAGGCATACGATCTGCCTGGTGGGAAATTTCACTTTATAGTGGAAGAGCACGATCACCCGCTCTTCCCTATAGTGGTGACCCCGACGTGATCATTGTCAACCTTCCTTCGCTCTCGCAGCACCTCACATACAATCAGTGTCAAAGCAAGGCCAGCACCCTCTTCCCTCTCACCTCATCAGTTCCACTAAAGTCAACGCACCGACTACTGGTACTGATGGTGATCTCCCCTAACCCCTCGGCACGGCAGCCACACAGCAACAGCGCACGTTGCCAGTGGTACAGCAGCCTTCACCGGTTCCTACCACATGCACGGTCCCCATGGTACTGTCGCCGGTGAAGTGACTATTAGCCGCCGAACACCCTCAACCGCTAGTCGACTCACTGACTCAGCGCCTCCTGGCACTTGTAGGCTTTAGAGCACAGACTTCGATTCCTATCAGACCTAGCTATGCGTAGCTACGGTCTTGAAGGGGAGTGATGTGGCGAGCACATGTCAACTCTGCGCGCGCACTATAAACTCCAACATTCCTGCATCGCGCAAGCAAAATGTTTCACATGACATACGATAAATATAACGTCCGACAAACATCAGTCGGACCGGCCGTCCCCAGGCATACGATCTGCCTGGTGGGAAATTTCCCTTTCTAGTGGAAGAGCACGATCACCCGCTCTTCCATATACACCAAATCACAAATTATTACCTTTACTGGCTAACCTTGGCATGTAACGGTCAAGTGGTTGCACTTGAAGGTTGTTGGTTCTGTTCCTAACGGGAAAGTTAACGTGGCCACACCTTTGTGTCCTGTTTGGGTGTGCGTAAAGAACGTTCCTTGTGCAATGGGTACTTTTTTCTGGAAAATTTTGCAATAAGCTGTTCTTTCTACTTGTATGGTCGGTTTCTATTTGCATGGTCAGTGTGCTTGTTGGTATAGAAAGTAACTTGACTTTCGCTTCTGTGACGATTTTTAATAAACATGAAATTTTACACGGGTGGTTGTTTGATTTTTATTTTATTTATTTATTTATTTCGTAACAGATCCCGCCCTTACCGGTTATACACCTAATACAGCAGGTTAATAAAAATAACATCACAGAATTTACTCAATCACGTCAGAACGGCTGACCCAATCTAGACGAAATTTGGCACAGACATAGACATAGCCCAGAAAAGCTGTTAATTCCGGAAACATATACTTTAACTTTGATGGCGTGATAAATATGTATACACTCACCAAATTATAGCTTCTAGTACCACCGGTCTTTGCGCTAGGCCGCGGATGGACAGACCGACAGACAGACAGACGGACATGGTGAAACTATAAGGATTCCTTGTCGGACTACGGAACCCCAAAAAGCTTTATTATTATGCTAAGAGCATAGCTATAGCCAGTGATAGTGGTGATAGTATATACGTAGGCTACATGTAGCATTACGCATGCTTGACATAACCATTTCAAGTTGTCAGTACGCGCTGGGACTAACCTATTTCTGGTAAACAGCTTTTAGCAAATTCAATAGCTCTTTTTATTTAAATGGACTTTTGCATAATGCTGTTTAAGCCACATTTAGGAAAATGGTGCAAGTTGACCTATAAGAAATTAATTCTCACACTAGCGATTTGCGAGCGATTTGAAAGCGATGCGATTGCGCAGCGAGCTCGCCGCGATTATCACCGTCGACGCCATTGTGTACAATCGCGTTCGGCAGTCCGACCCGCCCCACTTGGGTTATATCAAAGATACGTGTGGAAGCGGACATAGCATCGTTTAGAGGTATAGTCGTCGTTGATACAATAGATACAAAGTTATTTATAACTAAAATTCGAAAACGTGAGAAATCGAATGGAAGAGAGCGACTACTATGTATCCCATGTAACGAGTACATGGGATACATAGTAGTCGCTCTCTTCCAGTCATCATCATAATCATCATCAGCGATTTGACGCCCACTGCAGGACATAGGCCTCCCTCATGGTTTCCCTAACCACAAGGGGTTTTGCCATAATCGCCACGCTTGGCAGGCGGGTTGGCAATCGCAGTGTGCGGTTGGAATCTCAGGAAGACGCTGCCGCCCGTCTCCTGGTAATTGATCGATTCCAGTCGATTACTTGATAATGAATCTTCTCAGATTCATCGCTGAGCTGCTTTCGTTTTCTGCGTCTTCGAAGTAACAAACACAGCAGTAGTGTTTTCTCGTCAGATCAATCCATTTCGCTACTGAGTATCCAAAACGCGGCGATCACGCCGCTAGCTCGCCACGACAGCGCTGCGTCGCCGCGTCGTCACGGTGTGCTCGCCGTGCAATCGCTACGTTATCGCGGCGAGCTCGCTGCGGGATCGCATCGCTAAATCGTTTGCAAATCGCTAGGTGTGATAGGGCTGTAATAAGTTTTTGGACAGTCGTGCGAAATTTACTCACTGTTCTTATCCGCAAAGGCCGCGTTGTTGTTCTTCACAATGACATGCTTGGTGGGTTTTTTGACGCGACTCAGCACATCGGAGAGGCTGATCTTGATCGGCTCCGGTTTTTCTGTCACTTCCATTATGACGGTGGAGGCTATGGAGGCCCAGTCCACGTCTTTGGCGTCCTTGCCTCGCGATACGCCGCGGAGTTCCTCCCTGGAAAAATAGATTGTCTATTCTTAAAAAGATTCACGTGCATACACAAACTCGCGTTTTTACGATCATTAAACATGTTCCAAAAAAAATATTTTTAGTACCCAAAAAGCAAGACAAACGTACCCGAAACCGGCGTGCATGCAACGACTAATGTAACTCTGTTGTGCCTATGTTTTACAAATAAATGCATCTTATCGTATCTTAACATACATTAAGTAGTCGTTGCATGCACGCCTGTTTCGGGTACTTTTTGTCTTTTTGAAATGAAGTGAAACTCTTTCGTCTTTGCCTACCCCTCCGGCATAGAGGCGTGAGATTACGTTATTGATTATGACCACATTTACACACCCTCACACACCCTCACACACACACACACACACACACACACACACACACACACACACACACACACACACACACACACACACACACACACACACACACACACACACACACACACACATACACACACCGAGTCAAACACACTCACACACACACGGAGGACTCACAAATACATTGATATTTATTTTATCCGCAATGTAACCTTGCAATAATTATCCATAATGTAAGTCAGTAAATTATTATTATTATGACTGACTGCCTGGGTGGGCTAGCCGTTAAGGCGCTTAACTACCAAGACAGAGGTCGTGGGTTCGATTCCCACAGGGGGCCGCCGTACATTTATGCCCTACAGTGGGACGTATATAGGTTGCTTCTGATGATGATGATTATAATTATTATTATTATGTTATGTTTCTAAAAATGCTACAATGTGCCAGCGAGACGGATGCTAGACGTAACAGCAGCTTTAACTTATTTATTACCGTGAAAACCCCCCTTCCGTCCTTTTTGTAAAGACATAGAAATGTTGACACTCTGTATGAGTAATTCTGTTAGGGATAAGTCTTCTTTGTCTGTCTAGACTGACTAATCTATCTCTCTGTTACGAAACTGAAGTTATTAGACGTTATTAGCAGAAACTGCCCTAGCAGCGCGCTACTGTAAATCATAGTTGCGCCTCACGTAACTCTCAGTTAGCTGAAGCTGGCAAGTTACCAAAACCGGCCAAAAACTCTATAGTAAATGTACCAAACGAAGACAATTTTGGTCGTCTACTCATATATTTAACAATGTAGAACTAGAGACCCTGGGAGTTCATTCGTTGGCGAGGAAACAGTAGCTAGTGATAGCATAAAGTAGTTTGTAGTAGAAGGTCTTATCACAGAAAAAAAAACAAACCATAGACACCAACGCTTTAAATATTCAAAAAGAACTAGTTGATGAATCAACTCAAACACATATTTTGTTTCGAACTAAATGCAACGCATGATACGATTTACCAATTTCAGAGCCAGATTCGAACATTTTAGTTACAATATCACCCATTTTGCCCTTTAACACATAATAAACTCACGCCAGTATCCCGGAGGCAGAGACCACAGTTAGGCACTTGCCTGACAAATCTCTTTCGTTTAAAAAGCAATCTAAAACATATCCGAATCGGCGTGCGTAGAATACAGTGACTCATGAATATTAATGAGATAAAAAAAACTTAAATAAAAAAGAAAAGAAAAAGTTTAAAAAAATCCTGTTTAGGGGCTAAACATTTCACCCATGCCGGGACTTGAACCTTTTTTTTTAAATTGTCCCCAGCACGGGTTAGTGCAACAAAAAGAATGTATTCGAAAAAAGTGTTTTTTATCTTTATAAAAATAATTTGCAGATATAAGGTATATTTGTAACTTTAACTGAATGAAGACATAATTGTTCAATTTATAAGGTCTCGTCATGAGAGAACTTTTTCCCCGGCCTATATACGTTCGTTACCTCGTTTTCGAGTTCATTACCATCAACATCAGCCTACGCTTGTCCACTGCTGGACATAGGCCTCTCCCGCCACGCCACTGAGCACGGTCCTCGGCTACTCTCATCCAGCTCTTGCCAGCCGCCTTGCGGAGATCATCACTCCACCGAGTGAGGACGTCCTACACTACGTTTACCGATCCGCGGTCTCCACTCAAGAACTCGTCTACCCCATCGGTTATCAGTTCTTTGGATGATATGGCCGGCCCACTGCCACTTCAGCATGCTAATTTGGTGGGCTATGTCGGTGATAGCCGAGTTAGTCTTCTGCAAGTATTTACTCGCGCTAGCAGCAGGCTAGCGAGTAATATGAAAGAGTAATTAAACTTGGCTACAGATTACACCGAGTTGTGAAGTTGCTAAAGTGCGGTGAAATTCAGCGCGTAAACTTTGTCTGTTAGCGCTGAAAGTGCATACATTATAGAAAGAATGCCGCGCCAGAGACGGTTTTCTTCCGAATGGTCAGATGCAAATGACTGCAGCTACAAGGATGTTTTTGAACTTTACTAAAAAAAAAGGTCAATTTAGATATGTAAAGATAAAGATAAAAAAGTTATTATTACCTCACCAGAAAAAACAACTTAAAACAAAGTAAGGCTTAACTAGTGATGACATAATATAAGGCAAAAGGTAGTGGCTCAGCTGGTGCTGACCCGGATTAGTCCCGGACATTTCCACTCCCTGCTTCTCATATTTTCCTTTTGTTTGGCGTGGATTTCCCAAGGACTTATATGGTTATTTACATGCGGTCAAATGCCCACATTTATCTATGAAAATGTACTGAAAACAATAGTGCCACTTGTAAAAAATGGTGCACTACTGTTTTATATTAGGTACTCACCCACACCTACATACGCTAATAGTCCTATTAAACTTACACCTGTGTCCCTAAGGGCCTTATTGAAGTGAACACATCTTTAGGCGCACTTTTCCTGAAGCATGAACGAAATTAAACCGGTTTGTTTTGTAGATTATACCGCCTACATCTGAATATAGGAACTTACAAATTTTGGCTCTTTATTATTATATTCTTTTTGTAGCACTAACCCGTGCTGAAGACAATTTTAAAAACCTATTTTGGAGGCTAAAATTCTACCCATGCCGAATACCATTCCGATGTAAAAACCTAACTGCAAAGTGAGATACTCGGGGCTGCAAATGATGTAAATTGCTTCGACCAGATGTCGCTGCCTGTACGTAATACAGAAAAGTTTGTAAAAGGGCTCGAAATTTCGCTGATGCCTGCACTTGCCCATTAGCTCAGTGGGAGAGCGCTGTCACGCTTAGTTAGAGGTCGCGGGTTCAAGTCCAGGTATGGGTGGAATTTTTAGCCTCTAAATAGGTCTTCATTATTAGTAAAGATAAATCAAAATCGGTCCTACACTTTCTAAGGTTCGTAGTCGACAAGGAACCTTTTAGTTTCGCCATGCCCGTCTGTCTGTCTGTCTGTCTGTCTTAGTACGAGAAAGCTGAAATTTGGCACAAACATACACATTAATCACGGTGATTAAACGGTAGAATAAAATCTTTAAAAAACGTTTTTTTTGGGTACGACACGCACTTGGCCGTTTTTCTACTGATGATTTTAAACTGTTCAACCAAAGGGAAGATGTTTCCAATTAATTATCCCTATACAGGGCGTCCCAAAGTTATGGGCCATGAAGGGAAAGTACCTTAAATATCGTAGATAGGGTATTTTGCTGAAAGAAGACTTTATGTTATAAATGTTAGTAATTCTGCATTCAAAGATTTTCTAAAAATTACTTGCCTTGTCTGGGAATCGAACTGACTTAAATGTAAAAAAAACACCCCTAATTTTATGATGCCAATCAAAAGAATGGCCAACAAATAATAACTCTTCTTAAATAACATAGTATTTGTTTAATTTTTCTTTTAATATGATGTTTAATTTTTCAAGACTCTTCTTTTTAGTGTCTGTTTTTCTCAAAGTCAGTTTTTTTACTAAAAAGTTTTCAAGTCAAGTTATGGGACCACTCAGACGCGGTAGTGACTGGTACATTAAAATGTAGAGCTGATAAAAAATGCCACTGTTTGTACCTCATGGCTCCAATCAGAGGGTATTTGACGTCACCACCACAAACGTCTCCACTGAAGTCGTCCATGTCCACGGTCCAGACCATAGCGCCACCAAAACCATTGTTTTTGATCCACCTGGAAAAGACACGGAGTTTGAGATACGATTGACCTATATAGTCTGAAATTCCAACGTCAAGATGTTTGGTGAAAATAACGAAAATAATACTACATCCTTTAGTTAGTAGATGTCCGCCTGGGACGTCCTTTCCCGGCCTTTTGATCTACATCTTGATATAATGTGGGTCCAAGGCCTTGTAAGGGACGTTCCAGGCGGAGATCTACCATCTAGGGCATGTATTAGTGAAGGGCAAGGAAGACCTATGGACATATGAGCAGACGAATAAGAATTTAAGTCGTTGTTATTGACGAGCAGACTTTTCAAAACGTACACCTCACTTACGCCATCTTATGCCTAAACGTACCCCTCACTTACCTCATCTTATTCCTGAGTACACACTCACTTACCTCATTTTGTGCCTGATGGATTTCTCGTCGTCGAAGCCGACCCACTGGTCGCCGTGGATCATGTAGGGAACCTTCATCTCGTCGTCCCAAACGTAGGTCGCGCCATCATTGCGGAGCAGTTCGCAGATCTGAATGAAAATAATATTAATATATAAGGTAAGAATATTCTTTAAGTATTGATTTGTCATGATCATCATCATCATCATCAGCCATTCGACGCCCACTGCAGAACATAGGCCTCCTTTGTGGTTTTCATAACCATGAAGGGTTTTGCCATAATCGCCATGCTTGGCAAGCAGGTTGGCGATCGCAGTATGCGGTTGGAATCTCAGGAAGACGCTGCTGCCCGTCTCCTGGTACTTGATTTCCTTAGTTGCCTTCTACGACATCCACGGAAGGAATTAGAGTGAGGCTATTCTTAATCCGGCGCTACACGGAGCCGGATTATAGATTTGTATTTAATATTTATTTATATTCTTTATTCGGCTGCTATTCGTGTGCCTGGGCGCAGCATTCATGTTCTTCCTACTTTTGCGGGAAAATTAACTAATGTTTCAGCATCTGAAGTTGTTGATGGCAATCACGGAATCTTATCATACCGGGCGGCATTTTAGTCACCTGACAAACTTTTAGGGATCTTTCTACTCGTCAATACAAACAACTTTTACTATAGGGCCAAACAAATCAGAGCAGAAAATAAATCAGCTGTTTCATACATTTGGTGCAGTAGGTACTGCTTCTATCTTATGTATGGAATAGCACATTTATTTTTTGCTCTGATCTGTTTGGCCCCTAAGTAGAAGTTTTTTTATGTTTATGAGTAAAAAGCCCCTTTCAAGTTTGGCAGTTGACTAAAATGCCACCTGGTATAGGCAGAAACTGACGTATTGGGTACAAGATGATTTGAGAAAAGATGGTCAGAATGGAGGTTTTTTCCCGCTGCCTTTTTTTCAACTACAAATACTTACGTCCCGAACACCTACACACTATAACATATTCATTGACATTCAGCAAACAGAATGTAAATTATTTAGATTGAAATAAAGTTTAACGGATTTCTGATTCCTGTACGCCAGAGAACAATAAAAAAAAACTTGATACTTAATTCTTTACAACTCGTCTATTGTAGACAAGTTAAGGTTGCTTTTACGTCTCGCTAGCACATAGTAAGATTTTTGATGACCGTAAAAAATTACTATACTTTAACTCTTTCCTAATAAATTCTGAGGCTTTCTAAGGTAATAAAAGTACGGATATTTGAAAAAAAATAATTATTTTTCTGAACTTTGTTTTTGATAAAGATAAAATAAAAATAAAACATTGATTGAAAATGTAAATAAAATATATATATTTTTCTAGTAAACTTTCTCAATCAAAATCTAATTATAAAAAGAACAAAAATATGTCTTAAATGTTAGTAATTTTATTATCTATCGAAGCCTTAGACTAGACTTATGAAAAACTTACTCTTTTTCTAACAAACATCAAAATATAAGAATGTGCACTGTGCAAGCAAGGCGAATGTCGGATCAAATAGCAGCCTTAACCTTTACGTAATAAGATAATTTTCTATGATGTTCCCGTTGAAGCCTAGTGTCAACACATATTTGCTACTGCATCCTTAAATAGTTTCACTTACCTCATAGTAAGCCAAGAAGCCGCTCTCCTTAGTATATTCTCCAGCCTTGCCTCCTCCGCTAGCCGGCGAGTTGACCTTGAAGTTATTGGGGTTGGACAGCGTGAAAGTGCGACCGTAGGTTGGCATACCTGATGGGGGATAATGAAACTTATAATCAAAGAATGAAGGACTATCGAATATTCTAGCCGAGGACAGAAAGCAGTGTACATCGGAATGTCCCTGACCGGCCAGCAATGCTTATAAAATATCTGTATTACCTATAAAAATGTTAATATATTTATGTTGTATACTTAACACAGATACAAAATTGAAACACCATTGAAGTAAATTGGTTTCTTTCTCATTAGGACTCTCATTTATGCCGTAATCTTCTCATAGGTACAATTTATGAAAACATGATAATCTAACGATAGCAACTACTCTAGACTTCTATGGCTGTGGTCTGACGATGGTTCAATGGATGGCACTTACCAATAATGAGTTTCTCTTTGGGCGCTCCAAGTTTCACCCACAAATGCGCGGCGTGGTCCACGGAGAGTTGCTTCCTCCACTCTGAGTCTGATGATGGTGAGTACAGCGGTGCGTTGTGACCGGTCTCCCTCTCCCATTTGCCGTGGAAATCGTAAGCCATGAGGTTGATGAAGTCGAGGTAGCTGGAACCAAATTTGATAATCAGAAATGGGCTCACGAATTCAATAATGAAAAATATACACGCTGAAATCTGGGTGGTTTGAAAACCGCGATCATGTAATAAGTAATTAAAAATGACATCTATTTAGAATATTACTTTTAGTACAGACTTGGCCCTGTGCCCTGGAGTGGGACGTACATAGGCTATATAAAAAATACAGGGTGTATTAAACTCCCCATGTCTAAATAAAGATCAGCTGATGAATGAGTCAACAAACTTATTTATGTAAAGAACGTCTGTGAAGGCATTTTAATGCTGTATGGTTCGGACGTTTGGCGTTTAGCGCACAAATCTGTTGCTGACGCTATATTGGTATTACTTGTACAATGTACACAGGAGTGAAATATAATAATGATTGTCTTAATTGTTTAACTCAGGTACGCAACACACGTAAAAAAGCGAAAACATTGTCAAAGATCAAACAATACCATCTAGAAGGAATTCTAGATCGTGGGATTGGTTGAAAAAATTGTTAACCGATTAATTAAAATTCCTTTTAGAGAACGTGGCGTTGCCGTACTTTGTTGGCAGGTCTATTTACGTTGCAATGGGCCTGCGATGTTCGGGTAGCACAAGTATGGAGTCGGCAGACTATATCACGTAAGTCCAAATCACAAATTCTTGAGGCAGTGACGAAAAGCTATGACAAAATTACGCTATAATATTTTTATTATCTGTATTACATTAAGTAAACGAGTAAATATCCGTTAAAAAAAAAAAGGAAAGCTGTCATGAAACAGTGAATTGAACATACATGTTCTTTTACAAACATTAGGCAAACTGTTATTTCAATTACTTACCTACTTGTGTTGTAAAGTACAATCATTTAATGACAATTTGACTTATGTGCTTGAGTCCACCGACCCTACAATTTCAATATAGAGAAATGAAACTCCTTGATCCTCAACATCATCAAACTCTTTAATAGTACTAGAATCAAAATAATCTAACTCCTGACTGGCTACGCTTTTGAGTTATATGAATTAATAGGGCATTTTGTACCCTATACATTCATATAACTAGCATATAATGTTTAAACTAACATAATAATATAAAAGCAGAGCTAGTTAACCAAGTTTCTGTGGGCGGTGTTCTATAAAATAAATTACAAGCTAAGCTTACTAACCAAATCCTTCAAATCATCCAAAAAATCCTTAATAAAATAAAATAAAATAAAAATAAAATAAAATAAAATAAAATAAAATAAAATAAAATAAAATAAAATAAAATAAAATAAAATAAAATAAAATAAAATAAAATAAAATAAAATAAAATAAAATAAAATAAAATAAAATAAAATAAAATAAAATAAAATAAAATAAAATAAAATAAAATAAAATAAAATAAAATAAAATAAAATAAAATAAAATAAAATAAAATAAAATAAAATAAAATAAAATAAAATAAAATAAAATAAAATAAAATAAAATAAAATAAAATAAAATAAAATAAAATAAAATAAAATAAAATAAAATAAAATAAAATAAAATAAAATAAAATAAAATAAAATAAAATAAAATAAAATAAAATAAAATAAAATAAAATAAAATAAAATAAAATAAAATAAAATAAAATAAAATAAAATAAAATAAAATAAAATAAAATAAAATAAAATAAAATAAAATAAAATAAAATAAAATAAAATAAAATAAAATAAAATAAAATAAAATAAAATAAAATAAAATAAAATAAAATAAAATAAAATAAAATAAAATAAAATAAAATAAAATAAAATAAAATAAAATAAAATAAAATAAAATAAAATAAAATAAAATAAAATAAAATAAAAAAAAATAAAATAAAATAAAAAAAAAAAAAAAAAAAAAAAACCACTATAGTATTTTCTAATGTGGTCACGCACTTAAATTTCGGGAACTTTAATATAAATGCGAACGCTCGGTTTGATAAATGTTTGTTACTCAATCATCTGGTCCGAACTGCATGAAATTTGGCACAGAGATAGTTTATGCACATCAAAATTTCAACTTCAACAAAGTCGCGGGCAACAGCTAGAAGGACACGTCGTTCATGCCGAACCACTATACGTCATGCTACTACTACGGTTTTTCTGTCAAAAACACTGGCTGGGCCTGCGTCCGCGCCTTTGTGATTTCTAAATTACAGAGTTTTCCTCAAGACACAAAACAGGACATACAAGGGCTCATTATCGCAAATATGACATTATTATTATTATTAAAATTCTTTATCGTACCAGAAAAAAAATTACAATTGGCGGGCTTAATACTAAATAGACATTCTGGGCTTAAACCGCTTGGTCTTGTATTGGACCTTACCTAGAAACAGCTGGTACGTCGTAACCGCTCTTGATGTTGTCGGGTCCAACTGGGACAGCAGCAGTCAGCAGAAGACGAGGCTTCTTAACCTCCTGGGCTTCCGCTTCGAAGGCTTCGCGGAGTTCTGGAGCAAAAGAAATAAAATGTCAGCTTAAAAATTGAAGACCTGACTTCCGAGCCCAACATCATCGGAGAAACGTTATCCCACCGAATCCGTTGGCTTGGTCACTTAGAAAGGAAGCGGCCAAAGACCGGTTGGCTGATGCTAGAAGGATGAAGCGGCCAAAGATCTGCGTGAGCTCTAGTCAGTCGACTGGCAAGAGACCGCGCAGGACAGAGACAAGTGGCGACTTCTTGTGTCTTAGGTCGAGACCCACTTCGGTTCGCTGAGCCAGCGGAGTAAGTAGTTAACTTAGCCTCGGCGTCTCCGGGCGTTGTGTGAGGAATCGTGGCATGGACTACCGCTCTGGGGCGTATTTGATGCTTGCGTCTCCCGTGCGTGGTAATGCTGCCAGGGTTATGGGAACCTTTGGGTGGGATATGTATCAGGGTAGTTTGGTGAACTGATTTAATATTATTTGTGTGTGTTTTTCTTTCTTTGCTTTTTGTTTCTGGCGCATAATTCATAGTTTCAAATTTTGATTAAACTGTCGACCTGCTGTAAATTGAGACATTATCGATTTTGATCAATAAATAATTGAAACATTAAAAAAATCAAGGCACGGACAGAAAAATAATTATGCCCTAAAATGGGAAATTCCTAAAACATCCCAATTAGAGTTTGGGTTTTTTGTAGGAGTTTGTTCTGAGAGAATTTTTTTTGGCCTCTTTTTTTGCCCCACTGCTGGGCAAAGGCCTTCCCTCCTGCATTGCATCTGTCCCTGTCTCCAGCCACCTCGCAATATCTGTTGTTATATCTTACATAGTTTCAATAACCATATAGTTAAACACACTTCACCACAAAAACCTACCCATGTAACATAGACATCATTGTACAACATTCTACAAAACCTGAAGTGCCTTTCTTTGGCCCTGATACCATGTTTCGTAAAACTACAATTCCTAGCTTATTATGATATAATGCGGTACATTCCATAGCCGAGTCTACCTACTTGTTAATCTGTGGGTTAAATGACTTTGTGGATTAATTGATGTAAATACGTCCAATCCCAAAACCGTCTCCTTATAACTCCATCCCACAGTAGGCAGTGTCGGTTCAGGCAGTGCATTTATGCAATAACCTGCCCGTGGAAGTTAGAAAAGCGAAATCCTTGTCCTGTTTTAAGGCATTGGTGAAATCTCACTACCTCACTATTTGAAGTGTAAACTGTTGCTTATAATATGCATTTAGTAAAGTATTTATTTTTAGGTATTCATGTATATTATGTATATGTAAACTGTTGCTTATATGTATTTCATTATGTTTTTATTTTGTAGATAGTCATGAAAGTATATTATTATGTAAGTATATGTACGTTATGTTATGTAATTATAAATACCTGTATCCTTGTAATCTTTCGCTATACATGTTTGTTACTTCACATACCATTATGCTTCAGATTCTCTTATTTATGTGCATCCATCGACCGACTATATTCTTCCTGCAATCCACTCCATTCAAAGATTGTCTGGATACCATACCACTGTACACCATGTACGGTATACCACGGCATAAGAAATTATTTGTAATTCTTTCACCTGGCTGTGCAATAAAGTGTTCTCTATCTATTTACATCGAATAGCAATGCGGCCCTAACCTCACACCAAATCCTGAACGATTTCAATCGTCTAGCTGTCAAATTCATACTAAATGCTATCGCAAACGTCAGGATTCCGACAGGATTTGGTACGCACAATCAGGCCCCTGATATCCTAGACGTTCGCTCATAGATACCTATTTTAGCAAACCACTCGTCCTTGTGACGTTTAGCGAGACGTTCCGACTCTGGCGTGAGTCAACGATATCCTTTCGAAAATTCTTCGCTAGCTAGCTAGCTACCTAGAACTGAGATTATATAGGACCCTAAGCTATACACGTTAGTATGCTATGCAGGGCCGGATTTAGGGGAGGGCAAGTAGGGCTACTGCCCTGGGGCCTCTTGGGAGGGGCCCCTACAATAGAGCAATACTTAACTATCATTAAACGCCAATCTTTTATAAGTAAATTGACGTCTTATCATAAAAAATAGAAAAAAAAATCGTCATCAATTCATCGTTTTTATGTTTCATGTTTTATATTCAGAAAATAATTAGAGGCGTCCTCTCCTCCGTTGCTCCATCGGTCTCCAGACCTCCAAATCCAGCCCTGACGCTATGCATTGTTTACTTGCCATTATTCCAATTCTTGACTGCCTCGTTGATCTAGTGCAGGGTTTCTCAAACGTATGGCTCCACGTACCCCTGTCAAAGTTTCTAGAAGACAACGAACCTCTAACTGGGGGGGTTAGATTAGGTTAGACGGTAAGCGCAAGTAACAACAAATAAAGACTGAGCATACCAGTGTTGCCAACTCTAGTTTTAGAAAATTTGTAGATGGACTATAAAAATTGGTAGAAGTCAAAAGATTTGAAAAAGGAAAATCAGTAGATCTACCTATGTTATAAAATATAGTTGAGAGGATTTCTAAGAAAAGTCCGTATGAAAATACAAAAATACAAAATAGAAGTACTTATTGTAATAATAATAATTACATTATGTAAATCTTGTAGCGAACCCCCTACTGCCGCATGGCGAACCCCTAGGGGTTCGCGCACCACACTTTGAGAAACCCTGGTCTAGTGGTATAACGTCTGATTCGATTCCTACTGACGGCTGCCATACATTTGTACAAATGCCCTCGGTCTAGGTGTATTTCTATGTTTGTGGTGTCCTCGCCTGGCTAGTATAACACAAAGTACCTATCCTAATTTGGTATCAGGATAGGATTGCGTAACTTATACTTTGCAGTATAAACACCCTATGCTAAGCTTGGCTGGAAGAGATCTATATTAGAAAAGTGCGCGTTTGCAGCAATGCTATGTTATTAATTTTCTAATTTATGATTTGCAATAAAGAATATGTAAATATTTTTTCAATAAACTTATCAATGAGTCAATGCTTTATCAAGAAATAATGATTATTTGTCTTTACATTTATATTTCGAATCTCTAAACCATTCTTATTTGGAACAAAATTTAAGTGAGTTGCTTTAAATGTACATAATTATATGCATTAATTTTTTATGTAGCCTGTTACCCAAAGCATGTTTGTTGTAGCTATACATCAATTAATTTCTAAAGTAGTTTTCAAAATTACAATTCTTACTTAGAACGCATATTTGACTCCAGAACGTGATAAAAGGAGAGACTGTTGAGGCTATCCTAAAACACAACACCATTATCTGAAAGAACCAACTATTCATATTCTTGCAATCGCAAGAAAATGCTGGAGGCAGGAAAAATAGTTTCATTCTACAGTAAATGTACCATTCTTTCCTGGAACTGCAGCATTCTTACACTGGATAATAAAATAGACTTAAACAGATAGACCATTCGATTGAAATAAGAAACAAGGAACTGTAACCTATAAATAAAATATTTGTATCCTTCATTTCTCGTGAAATAGTAATTAACATTACACGTATTATATTATCTCTGTTTTACTTAAAAAAATACTTAGCCTCTTTTGTGTACCACTACTGGGCAACCTCCTGAAGAGATTGAATGCTTCTGTAAATGCTCAAGAAAGAAATACGACGACTTTTGATAGAAGCAAGCGTTTCAATAACACGTGTTTCTTGCGCAAATAGGTATTTTACAAGAAGAAACAACAAAAGAGGATCTACATAAAAAGAATAAGTTTGAACTAGCAAGGAGGTTGAATACTTTTTGGCAGGCGCAAACACATCCTAGTATGATTTCTATCTTTCCGTGTTCGAAGCAAAAAAAGAATAATAGGTACTTGCATTTACAAAAAGGGATGTACAAGGATGTGTTTAGTGCAAGGAGCATTGTCTTCATGTTTCAATTGAACAATAAAAATACACTTTAATCTTCTACTTAAAATACGTAAAAGTTAAAATGTTTCGAAGTCATAAATAGTAAACATTTACTTACATTAGTTTTACACTGTATTAGTGCACAGTTGGTTATAACTTAATTCCGGAATCACTTACTAAAGTTGCGAAACGAAAGTGTAACGTAAGGTAAGTGTAACGTTGCTTACGAAAGTTTTAGTTTAAAAGTTGGTTGGTTTCGGTTTTCTGTTTTCTTTTCTTAGAATCTCACAATTGCGTGCATTTCTGCATAAATGTCATGGAAGACATCTTAAGGAGGTAAGGTATGCTTTCATGAGTGTATCACAACTCGGATATCTTTCCGCTGCGAAAAGATTTCAGCCATTTCTGGCACAAAGAATGATTATTAGCAGTTTTGTTTGATGTTGTATTTAGCGATATTTGTGTTATTAATAATTTGAAAAGTTATACAGTGTATATACCAGATAACTTTTTAGTTATTCTCTACAATCATTGGGCTTTATATTTATGTAAAAACACTTTACGACGCGTCATCTACAAAAAGATTTTTTTCTACTCATTGACGTCATGTTTGGTGAGAAATTTAGTTTAGCTTATCTTCTTATAATTATTCCACCGCAATACCACACCTACAATAATACCATATTATTATATAACTTGCCCCCGGTTTCTCGTACACCAGCGGTCTGCTGGCCACCCGGCACGGCCTGTTGTTAGCAGCTCATTTGTTTCCTTTGTTTTCTTTTTTTGTTTGTACCGTGGCCTATTAAGTGATACAATATGCTGTTGATATTGGCTGTTTGCTGGTGTGGGAGAAACTGGAAGACTTAAATATTGTGTTGTGCACTCACTTCAGGACCCCACATGAACGTTCATTAAGTTTTAATTTAGTTTCTATAAGTTGTGTCACATATTATTGCTGTAAAATAATTCATGTACTCTTCATGAATTACTCAATACACGCCCTCACCTTAAACTTACTCATAAATAAAGTTCTTAGTGAGATATGTTTTTGGATGCATGCCTAGTACATATTTTTATCATCTAAGTTTAGAATAAGTGGCATGTTTCTGTAATATCTCCGTATTAAATAAATAAATAAATACTGTATCAATTTTCATGAAACTTAAAATAACTAGTAACTTCCAAGCAATACATTCAATTGTCTGGGTCCCAAACTAGGAAACCTTGTGCTATGGTAAGCAGGCAAGGACGTCACAAACATGGATTTACACCCAGACTGAAGCTATTTGTACAAATAAACCAAACTATGGATAATAAAGCTACGCAAAAATTCATAAGAAAATTATAAGTAGAAAAATATTGTCAGTTACTTATGAGATGTGGAATGGAAATATATTACCTAGTGATCGTTTTAATAATACCAAGTTTACTGGAAGATAATGGTCTATGCATTAAGCATGGTCCTGAAACATCTACTTTTGTAATTGTATAAAAAAGTATTAATTAAACGGCACGTATGCATGCAACGACGAAATAATGTAGATGAATTGGTGAGTTTTATCAGGATCGTGGCGAATGACCAACCCTGCCTGCCTACCCCTCCGGGATACAGTTGTGTATTTATTTTATGTGAGATTTAACGTTTCTTTGTGTACCGCCAATAGATATAAGTATTTTATTTTGTAACTCTTTAGATGTTTCAGTTCAGTTAACTCCCCCTCGAAATAGAAAAATTACAAAAATGTAAGGTTAAAATCATATTTAAAAAGAAAATGATATTACTCACTGGATTAATTCTTAAATGCTGAAAAAAATGTACCCAGATGTATAATGTAATGCTAAGACGTTCGATATAAGGCTTACCCATTTTGCATTAAAGTGTGACTAAGTCCAAAGTTACCGTAACATTTTATATACCTACCACTTATTAACACTTAGTCACGTCCGTGTGGCGCCGGATTAAGAATGTCCGTGTGGCGCCGGATTAAGAATAGCGTCACTCCATTTCCTTCCGTGGATGTCGTAGAAGGCGACTAAGGAAATCAATTACCAGGAGACGGGCAGCAGCGTCTTCCTGAGATTCCAACCGCATACTGCGATCGCCAACCCGCCTGCCGAGCGTGGCGATTATGGCAAAACCCCTCACGGATATGAAAACCATGAAGGAGGCCTATGTCCTGCAGTGGGCGTCAAATAGCTGATGATGACACTTAGTCAGCAATAAAGATTGAATTGTAGTGAATGTATTTAGATGTATTTAGATAGATTTAGATAGGTCGTATTTTGTAATGTAGTATTTTTTCCGGCTGTGCAGTAACGTGTATCCATCTATCTAATGTGTCGTCCTTAAAACTGTAATTTTAAGACTTACAGGTGTTTACACATACAATTCCAAGCTTTATTCTCCTCACAAAAAAGGTCTAAACCCATTGCCTATCAGAGTACTTGTTCGCAGCCACATTCGCTCTGGAATCCAAATTTGCAAACGAGCCACTCATACATATTAGGTAAAACCACAAACCACGTAAATTAGGTAAAACTAGTGCCCGGCCCGCGGTTACGCTTTCACGAATAAATTATATAAAATAATTCAGCTAGGGTTTTTGCGTTTCTGCGAAATCTATTGTCGAATCTATTGTCGATAGAAGCATCCCTTTGTACCTTCTTCACTGTAACTTTTTAACTGACTTAAAATTTTAAATACAAACTTGCAGCGATTTTTGTGTTTGTTTGTGATTTGCTTTTGGAAAACACGACGTTGTAGAGTCATAGTTTTGATGAAGACCGTATGTAGCCTACGTAGTAAAACATTGCCACTCCACTGGCTAACCATGAAGGAAAATATCCTGAGGAAACTTGAGTTTCTAAGGTGTCCACATACCTCAGAGCTTGAGAGTGGGCATACGTGCCTTATGAAGCCCTTACTCTCTCTCGGAGAGAAGGCCTGTGCCCCTCAGTAGTCCGCTTATAGGCTGCTTATGTTATGTAATGTTTTATTACTGGACAAACAAACCAGCAATTTATTCTAATCACATATCTAGCAAGGAAAAGCTTTGTACCTCGCTAGGTCTTCTAGGATAGAAATGGCAGCCTGCCAAAGGTTTTACCATTCGGATATATTTAAATGAGATAAAGTATGGGTACAGTTAGAAAGCGCGCTACGTTTTGGGCGCTAATCTTGCTAATGTCCGTGTGCTTTGGACTGAAACGGGTGGAACTAGGCCGTAACTCAAAATTAGTGTAAAACTTCAGCCTGAGTTTTTCACAAAGTGAGGTTTGTTTGTACTGAAATGCGATTGTAATGTGAAAAAAATCACAGAAAAGTTTAAAAGGAAAAATGCTTGCGGAACTACCAATTTCAAGCTCTATTTGCACAACCGTTCACCATTTTTTTTTTTGTATTCTTATTTAATCGCATTTAAAATTAGTCGAAAGCTGGTGTAGTCGAAGTAGGACATTTTATTTAAGCCGAATATTATAATGTTTGAAAAAAAATTGTAGAGTCTGTTATCCACAATCTTAATAAGTATTAATTTTTTGTGGGCTATAATGCCAATAGATAGTACTAAGTATGACACGATAACTTAATATTATTATTAGCACGTTTATTGCACATAAGTAAAAAATACAATGACAATGTGGTGGACTTAATGCTACAAGCATTTTCAACCAGTCAACCACAGGTGGTACAAGAAATTAACTTTGCTTAATATTGGCTTCTTCCACGAGCGAGAATAAATACTTAATTATTAAGATTGTGGATAACAGACTACAGAATTGTTTCATACATTATATTGTGTGGGCAAGACGCAGGTTGTTGTTCAATAATTTATTTTATTAACTGTCGCAGACGCAGGTTGTTGTTCAATAATTTATTTTATTAAATGTATTTATGTTATTAACCGACATCGCGGCAGGCCAAGGCAAAGATGGCTGGATGACCTAAATACATTCTTGCCGGGATGGTGCAAGGTGCCTGGCGACAGGGAGACATGGAAAACAGGCCGATGGAGGCCTTTGCCCAGCAGTGAGAAACAAAAGAGGCTAAGTAAAAAAAAACTGTCCTATACACACTTAACAACAAACCGTCAACGAACCCACAGAAAGAACTTAGGGGACCGTTGGCAAAAAAAACGATCGCTTTTTCAGTCGCCCGATAATTTGGCTGTCGCAATAAATCTGCTTTAAAGGCCGTAAATTCGCGCGGTCGGCCCTGTCCCATTTACAGTGCCAGTGTGGTCGAGATGCAACAAAATGTAGTGTGTTTGTTTGATTTTCAAGCAAATTGTTAGCAAGTCTTTCCATTCATCAACATTCATTAGTCGTTGCATGCACGCACGCCAGTTTCGGGTACTTTTTATCTCGCCCTTTGCTTCGCCAAAACGAGCCAAGCGAAGCAGAAGGGCACTGCTACCTTTTTTGAAGCGCTTCGTCGTTTTTAGAACCCTCATAACTTGTGTTTGGATTATACTAGATAGACAAAATTCTTTGGATATGATGCCAATAGCAGACTCATTAGATAAGATTCAATTAGAGAACTTTATTGTACATATCAGATAACAAAATACATTAAAAGGCTTACATGTTATTAAACACACGAGATAACTATTTGGTAGAAATATGTCCTCGAATCGCTCGTAGCCCCGGCTGCCTGAGTGATCTTAAACGATCACGAAGGTTAAGCAACACTGGGCGCGTTCAGTGCATGGATGGGTCACCGTCTATGCCTAACGCTAGTGGCATTTTTCCGAGCGGTTCCGTGCTTCGCAAGGCACGTTAAGCTGTTGGTGCCGGCTGCCGTCGATAGATGGCAGTCGTTAAGCCAAGTCAGAGGCCTTAGGGCGGCTTGACAACTTCTGACAGTAGACGAGCCACTAGTCTACAAGCCTCCACCAATCCGGACTTGGCCCCCGTGGTGGAGTATGGCCTATACCTTCCTCAGGGAAGAGACCCGTGCCCCTCGGTGGGGACATAATGGGTTGATGATGATGATGATGATGATGTCCTCGAATCAAAAGCCATGGCAAGTGGCGGACCCTAGTATTTGATGTTACGATATGTTTGGTAGCAACTATAGTTCCACGCTACAAATCGTCCATCATTACGTCTAGCACGTGTAAAAAACATAATATACTGACCTGCAAAAGTAAGTATCACACTTTTCATTTTATATTTTTTTCCAAACTATAGAAGTTAAAGATTTAAAATAAAAAAAACGTTTATCAACTAATTTTATCAGCTTTCTTTTAAACTATACTGCAAAATAAAACCTTTTTTCCAGTCCTTTTTATTTCTAAATTATATCTTGTGTACATAAAAAGTTATTGCAATTTTAAAAGTGTGATACTCAGTTTTGCAGCCAGTGTAGTATGAGTGGCAGGCTTTCATTGCCAACTCTACTCACATGTGTTATTGAAAATGATAATGCACTTTTAATTCGCAGGTCGGTGAAAGGAAATGACTGGTGTGTGAAATACGTTAAAAACTAATATAATGCACGATATAACGAGCCATTCAATCGCAGGAACCTTGCTCTAATTTTTTGTATTAAACTATTGTACTTGGTTATAATTTTTTTGTAACGTTACTGCTAATACATTGCCTTTGAAATTATAGAGCGATTAGTGAAATGTAATATGTGAAAATCCTCGTCTAATGTATAAAAATCTCGTATTACAGTGTTTGTTATCGAACTCCTTCGAAACGGCATCCACGATTTTTATGATTTTTTTTTGTATATGTGTAGTGTTATAACCGGGTCTAAATCAAGCTATTAAATCAATTATTGATCTGTGAGGCAACCCACACAGGCTTAGGGCCTGAATTGAAAATATCGCTAAGTAAATACTTAAGTAACGTTCTGACACGCTCTTTTCTGAGAAATTCGAAGAGACAGCACTACAGGTAACCATTTACTCAGCGAAATTCTCAATTTAGACCGGATTTTTCAATAGTCAGATAAAACATAACTGGAGAATAAAACTGATGATGTCACTGTCTTATCGTATGACTTAGACAGTGACAGCATGCAATTTATTCTCTGGTTAAGTTTTATCTGACTATTGAAAAATTGGCCCTTAGAAACTTGCCATCAATCACCACGCGAGCCCACTAAGGAATGGCAATTTTTAACGCTGGGCTATGTGAACACCTCTGACACTAATACCTCCTCACGTTGCCCATCTTCATATTTCGCAAGAAAAAAAACAGAGTATTAAACTCACAAAACGATCAAGGAAGTTACAATTCGCATTTTTCCCCAAACAATTTTCATCTCAGGTTCGCACGTCGTAACTTTTACGCCGGAACTTTTTTGTGCTCGCGGGACAAAAGTTTTAGAAGCAATCATCTGCCTTGAGTGTGTACTTATCTTGTCCTCCGTCAAAGGAGATAATTTTCGGCTGGTTTAATTAATGGGGACGTTGGGAGGTAACTTTGTAAGCAGTGGAAAAGCCAGGAAGAGGTATCAGGAATGGAAGGTCAACTCGGTTGCGAGCAACTATTGAAATGAAATTGGTGGTGGTAGACTCGTCCCGTGTTTAATGTGTTTTATCTAAAGGATGAGTTGGCTATGGTTAGTCCAACTTTACTGGTTGTCAACTAAGCCGGAAAGTACAGCCAAGTCGAACATTCAAAACAGATATATCCGGATACAAATTGTGTGTAAAAAAAAGGTTACAAGTTTGATACTAAACCTAATAGGGGTTCACTAAAATCCGGCATTCTCTAACAGAGAGAGAGAGAGAAAGAGAGAGTATGGGCTTATGATTATGGGCTTATGCCGGAGACCGTGGGTTCGATACCCATTGGGGGCCACCGTACATTTGTACTAATGGCCTCAGTCTGGGTGTAGTTTTATGTTTGTGATGTCTTTGCCTGGTTCCCATCATCATCATCATCATCATCATCATCATCAGCCATTTGACGCCCACGGCAGGACAAAGGCCCTCCTCATGGTTTCCCAAGCTTCCCGGTCTTGTGCCGCCCGCATCCTGCGACTCCCCGCCACCCTAACCAGGTCGTCAGACCATCTAGTGGGGGGCCTTCCCACGCTGCGTCGTCCGGTCCGCGGTCGCCAGGCCGCGGTCAGTACTTTTTCGCCCCTTTTTCGAACTTTTTTGCCTGGTTCCCATAGCACAGGGTATTCCTGGTGTACATACAATAAAGAATATTCTATCTATCTAGTTTGGGACCAGAAAAAGGGATTGTGTTGTGTGGAAGTTATCGTTATGATTATTAATCACCATGCGAGCGCACTGCAGATTGGCGACTTCTAGGCCCAGGTATGTAAACACCTAAGACAATCGGGTTTCCTTCCAAAGTTTTCCTTCACAGTTAGTGATTGGTACAATAATAAATTTACTTAACTTAGAAAACAAAGTCATTGGTACATGCTGGGATTTCGAAGCCGTGACCTCTCGAATATGAGGCCTGCGTTTTATCGTTGCTACAACCAATTGCGTGGAAAATAATGTTTTAGTTCAATCACTATCCACAATTCAATCGAGTTTACCTCTGCTCTATTCACTGATCGGAATGTACGTATATAGCTAACAAATCTATCCACATGCTCCGCACTCTACGTAATACTAATATTTGATTTAATATTTGATATTTGATTTCAATTTCGCTTCTGCAAATTCATAACTTCCGGACCAAAGGCATTGTGTGCAGAGTAACCAATCAAATTAATATGAAGGCGCGTCTGCATTGCGCAAGTAGCTGGGTGGCTGCTTGCCTGTTTTTTCGTAAATACAAGTATATGAAACGAAAAAAAAAAAACAAACTGAACAGAAAAATATTGGCGTTAAAAAGAATTGAATTGAAAAATTGCAGACAGCTAGCTAGTATTACGTACCTAAGCAGCGTTCGAATCTCTAAGCGACTTGGTCCCAGCTGCGACTCTGAAAAATTAGTCTTTCCATACTTTCCGTCTTCTAATGGCTTTACTGGCGTCTTATCACGTAAAGATCTATGTTTTTCGTATTTTCATATATTTCAATAGTTCATAAAAATAGCAGCTACATCAGAAATTTAAAGCACTATGCAAGTCGCCTAAAATCCGCGCTTCATCTAGGTGGATCCATCTCTATCCCAAAACAATATCATACGCACTTATCTACTTACTAGTAGATCAGGCCAGTGAAGTTGAGAGGACAGTCACTATTTATAATTACTAGGTCATATGTAAACACTCCTAACAAAACTTCCTGCCTCCACTGAGCGCCGATACTAATATTAATATAATTATATTCTTTTTGTTGCACTAACCCGTGTTGAGGACAATTTAAAAAAAAAGACACGTACGAAAAAAACCTGTACGTAATATAGAAAAGTTTGTAAAGAGGCTCGAAATTTCACTGATGCCTGCACTTGCCCATTAGCTCAGTTGGGAGAGCGCTGGCAATAATAATAATAATTACTTCCGCACAACACAATCACTTGTCCTGGTCCCAAACTAGGATACCCTGTGCTATGGTAACCAGGCAAGGACATCACGAACATGGAAATACACCCAGACTGAGGCCATTTGTACAAATGTACGGTGGCCCCCAGTGGGAATCGAACCCACGACCTATATCTTGCAGCGCCACCAGCAAGCGCCTTAACGGCTACTCCAACGAGGCAGTCATTATCAGGTACCTCTGAGGAGTGCTTTAAGGCCGTTAAGGTCTACGTTTCTCGTGGCAGCGTCCTCTTAGCAAACATAACATAAACATAAACTCACGCCTGTATCCCAGAGGGGTAGGCAGAGACCAGGGACTGCCGCTTGCTACGATCCTGACAGATGACTTTCACTTCCTCAACATTCATTAGTCGTTGCATGCACGCACGCCGGTTTCGGGTACTTTTTATCTTGCCCTTTGTTAATACATCCTCTATTTGGTCGAAGTATGTCCGTCTGGGTCGTCCCTTACCGGCCCTTCCATCCACATTCGGTCGATATATTATTATTTCTATTAAAATAAAAAAAAAATAAAAAAAAAAAATAGTCTACATACATTTTTTTAAAATGTTCCTACTATTACATCAGTATTTTTTGACACGGGGCTTAACGTCATAAGACTTGAGGCTAAGAGCATGTCACTGGCGGAGCTTCCACTTTCGAAGCGAGCATTAAAATTTGAGTTTATAACTTGGAAGCTTGTCAAATTAACATTCTGTGAATAATTGCTTTGGAAATCCTTTGGAATGAGGTTCTTGCGCGGTGTGATAAAGTTCCTACTTATTTAAATGTAGGTAATGTGGTAATTTACGTTTTTTCACGTTTTTTTCTGGCGTGTACAATAGAGAGTTCTAATCTAATCTAATCTAAGTCTATCGAAGCGAAACTAATACTTTGTCAAAATCACTTAGGCTAACTTGCACCTCTTATTAAATGTCAATTAAATTGAATTGAATCGAATTGAAAAATGCGTTATTGAACGAAAAAGAAAATTGGACAAAGGCGAGCTTAAACTTTGTAGCGTTTTCTTCCAGCTAACCTATGTTGATGTGGAGCTAACTGAAATAGCAGATTAAATTGACTTTCTTGTGAAGAATTTAAGCTAAATGCTACTAAACTTAATTCCCGTTTGTAAGTGATGAAAGTCGACCGTATTGTATTGGTTTTATCGTTAAAATAGATGGACATGGTGGATGTTCTTATTTTCCAATTACCTACTGTTTTTAGGGTTTCGTGGTCAACAAGGAACCCCTATAGTTTCACCATATCCGTCCGTCTGTCTGTATTTCTGTCTGTATGTCTGTCTGTCCTCGGCTTAGCGCAGAGACGACAAGTACTTGAAAGCTGAAATTTGGCATAGATATATTAATCACGCCAACAAAACGGTAGGATAAAATCTCAAAAAAAAAATTAGTTGCCGTAAGTACCTTCCCTATATCTAAATTAGGGATGCAATTTTTTTTCTCACCAAAGTGTGGGGTATCGTTGGATTAGTCATTTTAAAATAGTTTGAGTCTAGCAAAACAATTTTTTTATTTAGGGATCCGTTTACGAAATATTAAGCAGGGATGCCCTGCCCTCTCTTCCGGCTAAACGATTGATTGTATGAACTTGACAAAAATCACGACTAGCTAGGCTTTACGAGTAATAGGCGACCAACTCATAAAATTAAAACCTCGTACAAATTTCATTGAACATTACTTTGATGAAATTTTACGGAACCTTTCACGGCGCGTGTCTCGACACGCACTTGGCCGGTTTTTTTTTTCATTTCATTCACCCATACCCACCCGGGCTTGAGGGTAAGTACCCCAAGTGACTTTCAAAAACAGTTGTTTCGTTGTTGCTAAGCGATGATTTTCTATGACGTAATTAGTGCTACTGTATCATTTCGCGACTTCATGCGCATGGAATGAGCAATTTCCGGGATAAAATGTATCCTATGTCCTTCCCCGGGATTCAAACTATCCCCATACCAAATTTCATCTAAATCCGTTCAGCCGTTTATTGCGTCATTGAGTAAAAAACCTCCGAACATCTTCGCAAACTTTCACATTTATAATATTAAGTAGGATAGTAGGACTGCATGGTGTATTGCGCCTCTTATGTCTGTTTTTCTCCTCAAACAAATAAAAAGTGTGTACGGTCCCTTAGTCACCAGTTTCTGTTCCTGAAGGCAACAGATACGAATCCAAATTGTTTGGATAGCTTAGTCTCCTAAGAAACTTTAGACATTACATTATAATTGACATTATAATAAGATTGTCCTGAGTAAAAAGAAGGCCCTCCATCAGATGGTCTGACGACCTGGTTACGGTGGCGGGAAGTCGCTGGATGCGGGCAGCACAAGACCGGAAAGCTTGGAAAACCATGAGGGAGGCCTATGTCCTGCAGTGGGCGTCAAATGGCTGATGATGATGATGCAAGAACGTTTTACCCAATGGACGCGACACCGTTGACGTTTTCGCCTATTCCCCGCGTGCCACTTACCAAGGTTAAATGACCACGGTTCTGATGATGTGAAAAAATAGCTTCATATCTAGGTTCTAGGTAAATATGTAGATGAAACGTTTACCAATATGTATTATAAATACAATAATAGCTATTCAGGTTATTGTGAAGTGATTATAGTACCTAGAAAACTAAATTTGCATAACATATATGTTAGGTAACCTAGAAATATTATAATATAATATTATTATGTTCACCATCATGCTGTCTTTCGCGGTCTCTCGTCATTCGCATCTACTAGTCCTGACATCGTCCGATCATCGGGCTGTGAATTTAATTGTAAATTATAATATTATAATTCACATTATTATGGCGCGGAAAAGACGCGATGTCTTGAATAGAAATAGCGCCCTCGCTCCGTCTCTTCTGTGTGGGCCTCGTCCCGTCCCTTCAGTACATTTTGTATGGAAGTGGATTGGATTGTATTGGATTAACAACGCATCTTTTCCGCGCCCTCGCCCTACGTCCCTTCTGTGTGCCCATGGGCCTATAGGTAAATGCAAGTACAAAAGATTTTGCATTCCAGATACTGGCGCATCACGCATGCTCTTAACTAATACGCCTACGATATTTTTTGTAATTTTTTTTACAAATAATAAAATTCAAATAAGGACGTGCGAACGAGAGGAATTCCAAAAGCAAAAACAGCCTTAATGTGCCTAAGCCAAGGGCGAGAAAGTACGAAACTCAATATAAATACGTAAAAATATCTGCCCGGACGGTCTGAAACATTCGTAGGGCAAAGTAAATACGGCATTCCCGCAGTGGTCCGCCCGCTGCCGATATTTGGCGATCTGAGCTCAGAGGCTCTCAAAGTTGAGGATTATTAATTATTATTTCAAATTTATATTCGTTTTGACATACATACATAAACTCACGCTTGTATCCCAGAGAAGTAGGCAGAGACCAGGGACTGCCACTTGCTACGATCCTGACAGATCACTTTCAATTCCTCAACATTCAACGCCAGTTTCGGGTACTTTATATATTTTTATTTGATTTGAATCCGTGTTTTTTAAGTTATTGTAAAGTTATCATCTATCTAGAAAACAAAATGTGCGTTAAATATATTAATGAAGTGGGACGTATTATAATAAGCTACATAAAAAAACAAACCTTGATATTATTGTTATTTAGTTTATTGAAACTGTTTGTAGTCTGTTAACCAATCGCAGTCTCATGGTATTGATCCGTGCACCCGGACAAAGTTATTTTTTTAGTTCAGTATATTTTTATGGTTTGTATGTTAGTTTGCATGAAATAATAATACGATAGTACATATGATTTTTATGATATTCTAACTAAAGACGACGACTAGAGCCGAGTATATCCGATTCTACATCACTGACCCGGACGTGACAGTTTTGTTTCGTTTACTGTTACAGAAAAAGTACACTTATTATGAAGTTTTTTTCTTCAAAAACAAGAAAAAAACCGCCAACAGTCCGTAAATAGCTTGTTAACGTATGTGAAACGGCGGTAAGTTTATAAAGGTGTTCTTTGCTGTATTCAAACAGTTTGAGAAACAGTGCTATGCGACGGTATCTCAGCAGTCCGATATTGCAGTCTCGATCAAACACTCGTTATAGGTATCTGATGGCCGAATGAAATTTTAAATCTGGGGACGTCTGCTGGCATTTTACAAAATGGCCGCCCTCGCTATACCGGCGTCCAATTTCACAGCTGGAGAACATTTGAGAAGAAAATATTGGCGTTCCTGTTACCTCGGAAAAGGTGCTGGTTTGTGGCCATAGTTTACTGTCATCGAATAAAAGCAAATAGCATTTTTATGAATCGATCTATAAAAAATATATGACAAATACAAACGCAATATAAATCCTAGGGTTGGTGGACTAAAGCAGACCAAAACATACATTTTCTGAGGCTCTACGACATTTTTATTATCATTATTACATTAACAGAGAGATGTCATGGAACAATGAATTGAACATACCTACGTGTTTTTTTTACAAAAAATAAGCAAACTGCTATTTTAATTACTTACCTATGTTGTATAGAACATTAATTTAATGATATGTAATTTGACTTGCGTACTTGAGTCGGCCGATCTAAGAGTTGCTGAAACTTATTTTACTCGGGATAGTATTAGGATTCTAACAACATTTTTGAAGTATTAGGAAGTTGTGGTTGGATAAATAAAATAAAAAATATAAAAATTGAAATAAATAAATGAGGTTGAAATAACAAAAATAAAAAAAAATAAGTAAACGGTCAATACAAAGATGAAACCTAAAAATAGTACCTACTCTTATTTGTTTAGACAGTGGTCTAAAAAGCGGATAAATTTCATCAGCTAGATATTAATATCCGTTATTTCACTAGTGTGACGTTTTGGCCGTTTGATGATGGTGATGATGATGTAGAGGTAATAACCGAATGTTATTGTCCATTCCGAACTTATTTACCGTTTTTGTTCTCATACATATAGTTTAGGGTTCCAAACCCAAAGGGTACGTTACTATGACTTCGTTGTCCGTCCGTCCGTCCGTCTGTCACCAGGCTGTATCTCATGAACCGTGATAGTTAGACAATTGAAATTTTCACAAATGATGTATTTCTGTTGCCGCTATAACAAAACACACTAAAAACCGAATAAAATAAATATTTAAGGGGGGCTTCTATACAACAAACGTGACTTTTTGCCGTTTTTTGCACGATATTAATAACGGCAACATATATACGCTTGAAATATTCAAATGTTGTATGTATAATGGTACGGAACCCGTCGTGCGCGAGTCCCACTCGCACCTGACGTTTTTTTCTATAAATGTCTATTTTATTCACTAACGTAGTCGGTCGACAGTAAACAGAATACGCTTGTGGTGAATCCAGACAATATTCCAGCGTGTGATTTATTAGTGACACCTGGGAACCATCCTTTAGAATATAAGCCAGAGCTCACCAATTAATGCATCATTCGTTTGCTGCAGATGTGTTAGATTTTATGACTCTTTTACGTGCGTTCTGTGGACGTCTCGTCGGAGCGGGCACTGTTATTCTGCGAATAAGGATATTTGTTCGAAATTCAAATCGTGGCGAAGGTTTGAAAGCTATTTTGAATTACTGGAGAATGAACGTTAATACAGCTCATCCCGTATGAAAGGGACACAATATGGTTTTATTTTTTGTTTCTGTCTTTTCAAGTAACCTCTGTTTAAACACAATTCCTCTAAAACACAATTTAAATAATCAGTGGTTACGTCTTTCCCTTCACCACTGACTTCTTTAACTCATTGAAGTGTTTTAAGGAATCCTGTTTTACAAAATATGAAAGCGTTAATCCTTATCAGCTGTAGAACATATTATTATAAAGGTACGCTCTATAAAATAAGATAAACATATTTAAGGAAGAGCATTCCTGATGCCAGCATTTTTTTTTAACTGTGAATGCCCAGGTTTATAAAATACACAATTCCTCAATATTCAATATTTTCGGTGATTTACAACACCAACTTTTGTTTTACAGCCCTGTAGGTATTCTCAACACCATTGGTTCTCAACAACAAATTTACTGGCAACAATATTTACAGCCATATTTCCCGTCCACACGCCAGTCTGCGTCGAGATGTTGCCCGAGGAAGTAGTGTTGTTTTATCTCGTAATGCATCTTTCTAAAAATGCATCTTTCATTTTTGATACTGCTTTCTTTTTGGTATACTTAAGGTTTCAGAAAAATCCGACAATATTGTTTTAGATTGAGATAATTCTTCTATCAACTCCATTAATTTGTTTTTAAAACACCTCCACACACGTCAACATTAATTTGTTGATAACTGATGTTTCGTTCGCCGGGCGGCAACTCTGCAACATGGCGTGATCAACTCCGCAACACAAGTGTTGCCCGCAACATGTTGACGGCCACTCGGCAACATGTTTATGCCACCATGTTTATAAGCAAATGCTTACAATGAATACGGGGCTTTAGTTTAAAATATGTACTGCATTAATTTTGGGTGCTTTGAAAGACATAGCAAAATGAACGTGCCTAACAATAGCTATCTAACACACTAGTTTGCTTTTTTAAAAAACGCACCTTTCAAAAATATCTCTACACAAACTCGAATCTATTAGAACCATTAGTAGCCATCCAGAGCGGTGCGTGCGTGCCGCGGGTCCGCGTGTCATTGCTCTGTAAGGCGGAGATGCATAGCAGCCTTCGTATTTGCCAATATGCGGGTTAATCGACTTTGCAACGTACAATGAATTGTCATAGTAAACTATGAATTGTAGTTCTATGAAACAGGCCAATTTCTCTAACAACTATTGACTCTCTCTTACTTATCTATTTTACGAAGTTCACGATGAACATGTCGCTCATGACTATTTGATTGAGTGAAGATTGAGAGCGTCTCAAAGGGAATGCAAATATCCAACTCGTAACACAATACGACCTTTGAGCGTCAAAGTAGGACCGGGAACTCACGTCATCATCATCAACCCATTATGTCCCCACCGAGGGGCACGGGTCTCTTCCCTGAGGAAGGTATAGGCCATACTCCACCACGGGGGCCAAGTCCGGATTGGTGGAGGCTTGTAGACTAGTGGCTCGTCTACTGTCAGAAGTTGTCAAGCCGCCCTAAGGCCTCTGACTTGGCTTAACGACTGCCATCTATCGACGGCAGCCGGCACCAACAGCTTAACGTGCCTTGCGAAGTTAAATATAATACCACATTTTGCTATTTAAGTTTATTTTACATAAGATTGAGGGTTATTACGAAAAAATGTATATATGGTCACCAACTGATTAAGTCAGCCATACAATTCAACGTCCAATTCTAAGGAAGTTCTTGAGACGGTGGCATTTAATCACTTGTCTGAACGACTTGCAGCCCTTTAATTGTGTTCCGCCATCTAAATAATATCAGTTAGCGGTGACATATACATTAAATACAACCGTCGAATAAAAGTTTGACAATTTAAAAATTGACAGTTTCTGAATTGAGAATTTCACTAAGTGAATAGTTAATTGTACTGCTGTCTCTTCGAATTTCCCAGAAAAGAGCGTGACAGAACGTTACTTAAGTATTTACATATTGAAAGTCTCAATTCAGAAATCGGCCCTTAATTATTCAGTTTTATCAGAGGATCGTCACACATTTCTTTTCTGAGATACTCGTATGTCTATAAAATCCCTGCTGTCTTCCAAATACACAAGTTCATGAAAGTAGAAGACAGCCGATGTAAGATGTAATGTACATTGCAAGGTTGCCCATTACAAATGTCATTTCACTCGTATTTCATGACTTCCTGGTCCACCTGTACATGAATTGTTCCTCATCGTAACAAAGTGGGGAAGCGGCTTCGTCGTTACATGACAATACGTCAATAAATATTGCGTCGTTTCACGTCACGTAATGTCACGTCATTCTGTGCGGTTTACTGTTATCGATAACTTCACGAACATACTTAAGCTTTGTTATGCAATCGTGGACTGGCTAAGATTGGATTTTTTAACTCGATCGATATTTTCATTTATTTTTTCTTTATTCAACTTTTCCGCCAATTTAATTTAGCCTAGCCTAATTTAATTTACTGAATGTAATGCTTACTTATTCTACTTAATATTAATTTTCATAGACTCTAAAACTACAAGATGCTAGCTCTACGAGAAAAGACTAAGGAAGTTCACAGGCTTTTAAGACACAGATTTCTTAAAGTAAGAGTCAGGCCTTGTATAATAATTTGACTACTTTTATGAGGTTTTTAGGATTTTGAGTTTGTGTCATTCCGCTTTACTAAATGCCACCTTCTAAAGATAACATAAGAATATTCTTTATTGCACACAAGAAACAAGAGACATGAATAAAAGTTACAATTTAGTAAAGTTTCAGTTGGTTACTAAACTTGGTATTATAAAACTTTGCTCCATTCCGTTATCATACTTTTCACTTTTATCATAACTTTGATACAGTCTGTTATCATACTTTGTTAGCCTTCCGAAATCTCGTCAAGGCACCAACTTTGTCACTCCGTGTGTTTACCTCGCATATAAGCGCCTTAATTACAGTCGAGAACTGCGCCCGCCATGAGCATGTGGGCTCTGTTTGCGCTGCAAATAATACTGTATTTGACACAAACAAGCAGGGGATATAAGGATGAGGAAATACGCTATTTAGTTGATGGTTTCTATGAAACACTACTGGCCAGGAAAAGAAAACGATGTCATAGTTGTGCCACATTCATAGTTGTGCAATATTTGTTGTTATAACTTTGGAATAATTGTTAAGGTGACTGTATATACAGCTGATAAGAAAACGAGAAGAAGACGAAGTAAAAGATTTATTCATCGCCACGGAAATTATTATCGTCCATGGGGCGCCGTATTAAGAATAACGTCACTCCATTTCCTTCCGTGGATGTCGTAGAAGGCGACTAAGGAAATACATTACCAGGAGACGGGCAGCAGCATCTTCCTGAAATTCCAACCGCATACTGCGATCGCCAACCCGTCTGCCAAGCGTGGCGATTATGGCAAAACCCCTCATGTCCTGCAGTGGGTGTCAAATGGCTAATGATGATGATGCAAGTGATGATGATGACAAAAATTATACAAGATACAGAAAAAATAAGTAAATAAAGGGAGGGACACGGGCTATATTCATGTGGCGGTTAAACGGTCTCGGGGTACACAGCTACAAACAAAAACCCCAGGTCTTGGACGTTTATATGTTTGTGATGTCGCTATTTCTGGTTCCCACGACACAGGATATCCTTGTGTGGGGCCAGAAGCAATAATTGTGCCTGTATGTAAATGTTTATTTTTATGTATATCAATTTAATTGACTTTACCCTCTTAGCGGCATCTGAAATTATTGCCGAGGAAATAAGTCTTTAAGTACGAGTTCATTAGGCTAGGTTAGAAGCCAATTCTGTGGAAGGATTAACAAGATTGGGTTGGGGCGAAATTAATGTAACGTTGAGAACAAATAAGCTTGATCGAGAAAAAGAGATAACTCGGAGTCTGTGCATCAAAGTCGCAACAAAGAACGCTGCGACAATCGAGTCGATGTAACCTATCCTATGACGTTTCGAAAACTATCAATATTAGTCACTCTACTCACAGTTGTACGTATATAACATCTCGTAGGACTCGTCACCACAATTACTTCAAAATGCATTCATATATGTATTTCTTAGTTTGTTTTGGGTTTCACTAATGCATAACTGTAGTCTACTGTCACAAGAATCGTCAATAAAATCGCGTAGATGCAACAAGTACACATACACCTCTGCAAGTTTATGTGCACTAGAACATTAATGGGGTCCAGAGAGCAACGCTCGCCACGGAGGAAAAAAAAATCATATCTAAAAAAATTATATCTGGGTCCTAAAAATCTCTATTAACATGATTGAGAGATTGTACTGACACTTTTTGGAAATTTGATCTGTAAAAAAGATATGACTGTTTTTCCTTGGTGTAGCTAGTATTACTAGTACACCCTTAACAATGTGACGGTTGTCGTCTTACGTCCTACCATTTAGGCCACAGTTTTGAAAGGCGCTATAGTCTCATAAACTATATTAATCTTAATATTTTCTGTGTGTTGACTATACTACAACAATTTAGCCGACGCTGCGACGTTGGTGTCTTTTGCTAAATTATGTAAACTTGATATTTCTTGATATTTAATTGTCATTCATAACTTGATATTTCATTAAAAGAAAATTGGTTGTAAAACAGGTACTAAATCTAATTTACGTGTTTCAGATGTAGCGCAGCTTAGTGGTACAACTTTGATTCAGCTCACAGTGGGCTATTTTATTAAAAATAACGCTGTGAAAAAATACTACTATTCTTGTAGTTTTCGACTTTGATCTGGTTAGAAATAGTTGAAGATGATGATGAGGATACAGAAGTGCGAAAGTGCTACCAAAATCATTCACAATCGCTCCAGTGTCGCTGACTCGCCCCAGAATCGACCCTCGAATGGGCTAACTTGCGGCTCATTAACAAGGATATCGTGAGCCGACCAGTTTACTTACCCCACGGTGACTAATAGCGGTCCATGTTACATCGCTTAACCGATCACCAGGGACCCTTGAATTCACTGAGGGAACAGAAAGGACAGCAAAGCTATCATTTATACTTTATTTTAATTCACACGACACCTTTAACAGGTATAAGCAGCCTATATAAGTCCCACTGTAGGGCACAGGCCTTCTCTCAGGGAGAGAGTATGCTTAATCACCACGCGTGCCCACCGCGGATTGGCGATTTCAAGGGCTGAGGTATATGAATACCTAAGACACTCATGTTTCCTCACGATGTTTTCCTTCGTCGTTAGCGAGTGGTATTGCTGCTATAATTTCACAAATGTACATAACTTAGAAAACAAAGTCATAGGCACATGCCCGCGCTGGGAATCGAACCGGGGTCTCTCGCTTCCGAGTACATTGTTCTACCCAGTGGTCTACCACCGCTCCTAAATTAACTTAAAAGGAAAACTATCACGGCTAAGTTGAATTGATTGCCTAATTGGTCTAGCCGTTAAGGAGCTTAGCCACCGAAACAGAGGTCGTGGGTTCGATTCCCATTGGCGGCCGCCGTACATTTTTACAAATGGCCTCAGTTTGAGTGTATTTTCATGTTTTTGATGTCCTTGAAAAGGTTACCATAGCACAGGGTATCCTTGTTCTAAAAAAAATATTACAATTTATGAGTGGGCCGTACAAGTTAACGAGTAATAGGCGACCAACTTATAAAAGGGAAACTTCGTACACAATCCATTGAAAATTACGTTGGTAAAGTTGTTAGTTCTGTAAAGCAGCTAAAACCGCATCTTTCTACGGAACCCTACACTGCGCGTGGTCCGTCACGCACTTTTATTTCTGTGATGTATGAAATTTGAAAGCCAGTTAGTAATCTCAATATTATTATCGAGGCAAAATAAGTAAAAAGGTGAGTAAGTATTGTGGTGTTTCGTCAAAAGGTTAAGTAGGAACGAGAAAATTCAAAGCAAATGTAGAAATGGGTGACGCTCAGAACATTGTGTTCTGAGGGGTGACGTAATTTTAAATTTTGAGTTTAAAATGATAGTAAATAATGAAGAATATAACAGAAATGGCGTGAGAAGGTTTGCAGCATTACAATATTTATGCTTAATACATGTAGATATCTCGCAAATAATTCGTAGTTAACAGCAAAATTACTGTTAACCTTCTAAAGCTAACAGTTTTACAAAGAAACATTCAAACAAACCCTACAATTATGGCAATAAAGCAACGGAAACACATTGTTACTACCGATTTATTAGCCCTGAACAATATTTTCTTGGAAATGTTCATGTCCATGGCACAGGTTGCCAAGTAACGTTCACATCACGAAGCGTCGAGCGGTCGCAGCCTATCGCGCATCTCAGCTGTGGTAATGCAAAGATAGATAGAATAGTAGATAAAATAACTAAGTACATGGACTTCTTCGGTTTACAGGGTGACTTTGAGCTCGTTCACCGTATTTTAAGGAGACATTCGTAAATGTTTTTTTCTCTTTGTTACCCAAAATTACTTTACTTAAGCATAAACAATATTAGGACGAACAATAAAAGGAAATCCAAAAAAAAAACCTTTGTTTTGAGCCTGGTCGGCGTCGGCCAACTAAATTTAATTGTTTGATTTAATTGTTTTTTTAATTGTGTACGCATATTGGGCGTCTGACTCTTACGCATTTCAACATATTAGAAAACATTTTTCAACGTCAAGGTACTACCACTTCGAATTTAGATACACAGTTTGAAGAGAACATTTGCTCAAAATACGGTGAAAGAATTCCCTGTAAAGTAGAAACAAGTGGCACTTCTTTTTGGGTCATATGGAGTCTCTTTGAGGATATGATACCGACGATTACTCCATAAGAAGAAGAAGGATCCTAGTCAGATTGGCACAAGAGTTATCAGAAAATCATAATATTAGGTGACCAATGATGAGTGATGACACGGAAGTGACTGTCAAGGAAACAAAAAGCCAACTTTTGGTGCATTCCAGGTGCGAAGATTGATAAGCCAATGAAAGTAATCAGCTGGCCACTCTTTACGGTTTCGAGTACAGTCCCATCCCACTGTGACGTCGTTTCTATTTACCAATTTTAATTATTGCGAGGCATTTCGTTTCTCATTGTTAAATATTTCTAGTGAAAATTTATAGATATAGACAGAGAGTCTAAGATCCACTTAGACATGTGGATCTTAGACTCTCGTTATCTCTTTAGCTAAACCTCTATACAACGATGTTGCCCACCAAAACAGGTGCACCGATAATGTATTCATATCTAAGAGCTGTGCTTCTAAGTATTTTACATGCGAACCATCTCCCCGCATAAAGAGCCATCTGTGCACTAAAATGCCAAACTATAGTAGGTACCAAAACACAGGGCATCGGAGTCTCGTGACTGGTGTAAGCGCTAAAACGTCGCTCTGTCGCAATAAACCGTGATATTCAGACAAAAGCCCAGCAACATCTTGTTATAACGAGGATCAGCAATTTTGCCTTGCAACATTTTAGCGGTTTTTAGAATAGCTATAATCGTCGGTGGTGCAATGCCCGCAAATATGCAAGCTGTAGTTTAATTAGAGAACTGTTATTGGTTTGGAGTATTGACTAATAGTAATAGCACAGGTAATAGTTATGATATTATAAGTAAGTACGCACTCGTTGGTGCTAAAGATTTTATTATTTTTACGCGAATCGTAAGGACCATTGGCTCTGGTATAGTAAACATAGGTGGAGACAAATAGTTAAGATAAGAAAATACAGTTAAGTGTAACTCGTCACTTCAGCCAACCTGTGAATAAAGCCAATTGCTGTAAATGTACTATCTAAATGAATTACGTAAAGGGATACTACCTATACATTATTAATAGTAGGTAACAGCCGAGGCGCCAAAAAAACGACATAAATAATGTATTTGACTTGTACGCTCAGGCTAGGGATGTCCAACCAGAGACAGGAAAGTTATTTTTCTGCGCTTTTCCTTATTCCCAATCACTTTCTGGAAAGGATAATAGCAACAATTCATAGCCTGAACACGCATATCCATCATCTGACAGGTCGTCATAGTGACGTATTTAGTTTTACTTAAATTTAACTTAAAAAAAATAACTCTGTTATGTATCAATTTTTAAAGACTAAATGTGGAATATATTTGTTTGTTTGACAATGAAAATTAATTCAAAACCTTCATTATGTCACAGTGTCTGTTCTACGGTAAGTAATTGTTTTTGCCATCTTCCTACACACTATATAAAAATAAATTAAAAATATTATTTATTACGAAATTTCACAATTTATAAAAGGGTTAAGAGTACTACGTAAAAACCTGTGTTACGGAAAGTCCGCTCATCGATTACGGCGGTGATAATAACAATTTCTTAAAATACTAATCCTAGTATTTTAAGAAATTGTTATTATCACCGCATCGAACTGTATCCACAGTTCGATATTACTTTTCAACAATGATAAAACGGAGGTGACAAAGAAATTAGTATAAAAATCATCTTTTGCCAATCTCACCCCAGTGCCTTGTCTATGTTTTTTTTTTTTTTATCAAACAATGAATATTTACTGTATTCTGATGGCGAGTCTAGCTAAATAAGAATTTAATTTTAAAAGCCTAATTAGAGGCTACAAATTGCATCCATGCCGGGACTTGAGCCCGCGACCTCTGGTGCCGCGACACCGTGCCAGCCTTTCCCAACTGAGCTAATGGGCAAGTGCAGGCATCGGCGAAATTTCGCCAGAGGTAGCAGGTTCAAGTCCCGGCATGGGTGGAATTTTTAGCTACTATATAGGTTTTTAAAATTGTCCTTAGCACAGGTTAGTGCAACAAAAAGAATATGACAATTTAATTTGCTAACCTGCTGAGTAGCTTATATCTACCTAGTTTTCTTAAATAAGCTTTTTTGTATGTCAGACTATTGTAAGCGCTTCACCGCGTTTACACTACTTTTTTCAAAAAGAGACTAATGTGCCATAACCTTCTCCGTCCTAATCTTGAATATAACAATTGAAAACCATTGTTACTTTTAAGGTCAGGACCGAGGAAATTAAAATAGATAAGCCCATATTATGTATACAATATTACAAAACACAAAATATTAATTATCTGTATGTTCAGAAAAAAAAACACTCTGCAACCGACTTATGTTGTGATAAACAAAATTGACACTGACCTTTAAGCAGCAGAACAAAGTTCTTCTTGTCATCCCCGCCCTTCGGGTACTCCCAATCCACGTCGAGGCCGTCGAAACTTCTGTCCCGCAGGTAGGGGATGGCTGAGTAAATGAAGGTCTGGCGAGCGTAGCGTGTGGCCGACATCTCCTTGAACTTCTGCGTGCCGAAGGACCAGCCGCCTGCGGAGGATTTCCGATTTTATTCATGTATTTGGTGGTAGCGGAGCGGTAGAACGTAGTTAATTCCAAGTACATTTGTGAATTTATGGCAGTAATACGACTCGCTAACCGTGAAGGAAAATATCTTGAGGAAACCTGAGTATGTGTGGTGTTCACATATCTCATACAATCGGCGATGGACACGACTGGTCCCTAAGCCCATACTCTGTCTATGAGAGAAGGCCTCTGCCCTACAGTTGGACGTATGTACGCTGTATTATTATTTGAGACGTTTAGGCGGATTATTTCCGATTATCCGATCTTCGGACGATATAGTTGAGCTGGCGAAAGGAACGTGGATGGGGATGGCAAGGGCCCATGAGAGATGGCATTTGGGGTAAAAGGCCCATACCTATACCCAGGAGTGGGCATCGGTGGGATGATAATGATAACGAGGTGGATTACTTGCAGATAAGATTTAAATTGGAGCGATTGATTAGGATGGTAAGTGGCTTGGAAAGGAAATAAGAGGAGAGGCAAAAAAGAAATCTGTACGTTGGAAATATTTCAATTAAATAAAAACTAAAAATCCGATTTCAAAACAATAACACACTAGAAACTAAGAGATAATTTAAAAGAATACCTTTAAATTAGAAGTACGTATACATGCAGGTATCGTAGAAGTATAATTTGGAGTGACCTATCGGTGCCTAAAATATCATCATCATCATCAGCCATTTGACGCCCACTGCAGCACATAGGCCTCCTTCGTGGTTTTCATAACCATGAGGGGTTTTTCCATAATCGCCGCGCTTGGCAGGCGGGTTGGCGATCGCAGTAAGCGGTTGGAATCTCAGGAAGACGCTTCTGCCCGTCTCCTGGTAATTGATTTCCTTAGTCGCCTTCTACGACATCCACGGAAGGAAATGGAGTGACGCTATTCTTAATCTGGCGCCACACGGATAAAATATATGTGCTGGCTAATATATTTACTGCTGTTTATTGAAGAGTTCCGTTCTCCATCTCTGAAAGTCTTCATCACATTTAAACCAGATTAAAATGGAACCAATGAGACGTTATATTTAATAAACAAAAAAATTGTCGAAATCGGTTAAGATTTGACGAAGAAGTGCGAGAACATAACCAAAAAAAGAAAAAAAGGAATATACTAGTCGAATTGAGAACCTCCACTTTTATTAAAGTCGGTTAAACAAAAGTAAGGACCAAATTTTTGCATCGCTCCTTAAAGGAAACAGAGCGACACCTTGTGTCACATGGGTTACCAATCTCTGTCTCGTTTTTTGTTTGCCTATTTCTAGCCCTCTCTTTGTCTCTTTGTGACTAGTTTTATTATGATGACCGCATAATTTTTCTATTTTAATATATAAAAACCTACGTATGAACTCAAGCAACGTTGTCCGATCCAATACCACTAATTAGAGGCTGAAGCACAATCCAGGCAACTAAAGCGATACCTGTCTGTAATTAAGTTCATTAACACCAATTAATCTCATTGAATTGAACAGCTATTGAGTTTCACAACGTGGCACACATAACGATACAGTGAAGCCAAACAAAAAGCCGTAGTTTCAAAACTAGTGATATAGGAGGCATGATCACAAGACTTACTGCAGCATAAGTTTGGTTTACACATCGGCTAAGACTTATTGTACCGCTATCACCATCATCACCATCATCAGCCATTTCACGGCCACTGCAGGACATAGGCCTCCATCATAGTTTTCCTAACCATGAAGGGTTTTGCCATAATTGCCACGCTTGGCAGGCGGGTTGGCGAGCGCAGTATGCGCTTGGAATCTCAGGAAGACGCTGCTGGCCGTCTCCTGGTAATGTATTTCCTTAGTCGCCTTCTACGACATCCACGGAAGGAAATGGAGTGACGCTATTCTTAATCCGGCGCCACACGGAAGAGATTTACCGCTATATAGACATCAAACTAAAATTAAGTTATATACTAATATTAACTAATTATCAACGCGTATTAGCAGATTACAAACGCAAGGATCGTGTGTAACAGTAAAGGTTACAACGTGCTGGGGCGGCCTATCTAATGAATTTTAATTTATTTACCTATTTATCTTTAAGTAGGTATATGATGTGTAGGTATATTATGTCGTTAAATAGATGCTGTAGACAAGTATACAGTTAACAGCAAATCAACCTTTACACGCGGGCACTCTACTAGTTACGTTACCTGTAATTATACCTAAATTGACCTACTGTCGACTGTTCCTGATGTATAACATCCTTTATAGATCTGGTTGTTTCCACCTCTTATGCAAGGGGTGTTTGTTTTTTGTCGGTTTCTGTGAAAAGAGGTGAAAACGTGGCAAGTACGCTTTGTGCCGTGGGAAAGCGAGCACTGCGGCAGTTTTTGCACATATTGTAGTGTGGGGCTGAGGTTTGCTGATATCGATAGAATAAGTATCGATTTCGAAGGTAAGTTCTTTTTCTGTTTACTATTTCTAGCTCATGCTGAGCACACACCTTTTGCTGTCAAACTAATGCCATACTTGTTGCTAAAAATTTGTAAATTTTACTGTGTATTTGGTCGCTATAAAGGAACTTTTACCAACTTTTAAAATTACTCTAATCTAACAACGTACGTCACCAGTCTCTTAAAAACCAAAGGTTTGCTGGAAGAGAATGCTTCTTGCATTAAGCACGCCCTTGTACACTTACAATGTAATTAGTGCAATAAAGAATTAAAATAAATATGGCGAAACCAACGCAAAATTTCTATCTCAATTTTAGCCAATACATCCTTTTTTCAGTCCACCGTCTAGTCAAACTATTGCGTATCCTGTCACTTAACGTAACACCTCATATACCTCTCAATGATCACGTTTCTGCTTTATTTTTGTATACTGAAATTTTGCTATTACTCTGAAAGAAAATTGCTACACTATTAAAGCGCTTTAGAGATTACAATAGGAAAGGGTCGAAGGTTCTTCAGAATTTTAAATATTTGTATCGATACTTCGAAACTGCACTTAACTATATTGACTATAAATGGATCTTTGTTCGCATCACCCGCAACGAACCGACAGCCATTTTTATCTTGTACGTAGTAACACCATTTTAAACTTTGTGGGACTTTTTATTTTAAGTACCTGGATGACCGAGCTGTGCTCGGTTTTTTTTTGTTAATCGTGTTTTTTGAAATTATATTTAGATACGATGAAAAAAAGGGGGAAAAAAGGAGAAAAAATAATCGGACACTGAAATCGAACCGGGGTCTTCTGGTTTCCGGACCGCCCGACTTCCCACCTGAGCTATTACAACTTTGTAGATCGTGCGAAATTTACCTTCGTATTCTAATGATATTGTAGCAGTTTTTCATTGTCTAAAAACCCGGATAAAACAACGTTTTCTAAAAAATTAACCTAGCTAGATCGATTTATCACACCCGAAACCCCCTTCATACTAAATTTCATGAAAATCGTTGAAGCCGTTTCCGAGATTCAGATTATACATAATATATACAAGAATTGCTCATCATCATCATCATCATCATTATCAGCCCTTCGACGCCCACTGTAGGACATAGGCCTCCATCATGGTTTCCATAACCATGAGGGGTTTAGTCATAATCACGACGCTTGGCAGGCGGGTTGGCGATTGCTCGTTTGAAGGTATTGTTAGATTAGATACTGTTTTAAGGAATCGTGTTTTTATAAATAAAACTGTTCACGTATAAACACTTACCAATAGCCAATAGCGTCTTCATTTTAGGGTTAGCTTTCTTCAGCGCATTGATCCTGTCATACAGGCCAGTTTTGCCATCCTTGGTTTCGTCGTTCGACTCAAAAGAGCTGAGTTTCCCTTTCTTGAGCCATCCGAAAGCGAAGATGATGTGAGTGCAAAGGTCCGGCTGGATATCTTCGGGCGTAAACTTGCCAATCTTCGTCCGGTACTGCGACCAGTTTGTGTAGTAGCAAACGATCTGCGGACGAAGGAGAAAGGTTTGTCGGAAATACAGAAAGAATGATGAGTCATAAACTCATAATCACCACGCGTGCCCACCGCGGATTGGCGATTTCAAGCGCTGAAGTATGTGAATAGCTCAGACACTCAGGTTTTCTCACGATATTTTTCCTTCACCGTTAAGCCCATACACTCCCTCTGAGAGAAGGCCTGTGCCCTGCAGTGGGACGTACCTATATAGGCTGCTTATGAACCTCATAACGTACACATCCTTGTAGCAACTTGAGACTTATTCTATAGAACGGTCTTTGAAAATACATATTTTTTTTATACTGCGGCAATTTTGTAGCTCGCTGATGAAAAAAGTCATTTGATACGGAAATATGCCAAAATGCTTTGTAAATTCACCCCTTGCTCGTACCGCGTGCCAGCGCGCGCTTTGACGCAAAAATGAGGTAATCGTAACGTCTTTCTCAAATTCATTAATTCAGTCGTTCGGTTCATTTTTAAGTGTTTAAAATGATGTATCTCTTTTGAATGACACCTACTTTATAATGCTACATGGGTGGGTACGGGATTCATACAACATAAACTATTGTTCTACGGTTGCTTCGGAAATTGGGAAAGGAATGTTGCGTCGCGATGTATTAGCAAAGGGCAAGATAAAAAGTACCTGAAACCGGCGTGCGTGCATGCGACGACTAATGAATGTTGAGGAAGCGAAAGTGGTCTGTCAGGATCGTGGCAAGTGGCAACCGCTGGTATCTGCCTACAACTCCGGGTTATAGGCGTGAGATTATATAATAAAATGTTGTTTCAGCGTAAATAATTTACATGCTTGATAAAAAATCTCCACATGTTACCGGCGTAAACGGGATGTCGGAATCCTGACGTTTGCTATAGCAATTAAATGAAATTTGACTCTGAATGTCTGAGGTATTCACAAATCTCAACGCTTTAAATTGCCCATCCACAGTTGGTACGCGTGGTGATTAAGCCCATGCAATATATCTGTCTCTCTTTTATTCATACGAAATACCATTCTACATCAGTAAGATTTTAAGTGTTACACATGTTCCGACAGTAGTTTTTATACAGTAGAGAAATTTCTCAAATGCTAAACACCAGTTTGTGAAGGCCATCTGGCGCACACTCTCGCTGCGTGTTAAAACTCGCACTTTACGGCCGGGTTTTAGACCGCAACGCAGTTTTTTTCTTGAAAACTGTCGGTGTTTCTGTATCCCCTTTTCCAAATAAACGCCACCTACATACAAATATTTCCCTAGTCGTTACCGTGTTTAACGTGTCTTAAAGAAAAAAAAACGTCCACCACAAGCATGCAAAAGATTACTCTTAAGATAATTTACGTAAATAACATTTTTCTGTAGGTATATTCAGCGACATTAAATTTATAGGGAAGAGCGGGTGATCGTGCTCTTCCACTATAAAGGGAAATTTCCCGCCAGGCAGATCGTATGCTTGGGGACGGCCGGCCCGACTGATATTCGTCGGACGTTATATTTATGGTAGGTATGTCATGTGAAACATTTTGCTTGCGCGATGCAGAAATGTTGGAGTTTATAGTGCGCGTGCAGAGTTGACATGTGCTCGCCACAAATTCTTTAACAATTCGTTGTTTGATTTTATTCATATTTTTTTTGGTTTGAAAGGAGGTACCTTCAGAGTGATTGTATATAAAATCTATATATATATTTATAAAATCAATGAGAAAGCCATCAAACCCTTCTTTTCATAAGTTTCATTTTCTTTTTTTTTCTTTTCAGTGTGTTTTTCTTGTAGTCGGTTTTTTTCTTGTTAAAAAAGCAGTTAGGCCTATTCAATCTCACCTTATACCCATCCTTGTCTTTCAGCTCGTCAGTGGCGACGGAGTTGTCGATGGCAGCCGAGGACTTCCGACTGGCTATGCTCGGCCGACCGCGGATCTTTGGCCTGTTAACGCTAGCTGATACGACTTGGTCCGAGGACCTTGATACGCTGGACGTTACTGATGTGGACACTTTCGCCGTCGGCTTCCTGAGTCTTCTCCTTACGGCTGCTACAAAAGAAAAGAAAATGCAGTTAATGTCGGGCCCAAATGGTAGGGGAACGATACAACGCTGACCTCACCTTCGAGGGATAGTGGTTTTGAATCTCGTCATATACCAATGACTTTGTTTTCTAAGTTACGTTGCGTTATTTAGCAATATTTTTACTAACTGTGAAGAAAAACATCGTGAGGAAACCTGAGAATCTGAGGTGCTCACATCTTTCACAATTCGTGGTGGGCACGCGTGATGATTAAGCCCATACGTTCTCCCTAATAGAGTATGGGCTTCTACACCATGGCCTGTGCCCTGCATTGGGATGTACATAGGCTGCTTACGGCTAACCAGAGCCCTTATTATAAAGCAGCGATATGTTCGGAAGGGTCGTCAACGTCGCGCTTGAGCCCACTCGAGATTCACTGGAATCTAGCGACAAATACGGTTAGTTTTTTTAATAGTTTCGAAATTTCTTGCCACTGAGTAATGAACGCAAGAAATGCACGACTTTTTGTTAGCCCAATGACGTCATTAATGTCTCGAGATACGGATTTTGATACTGACAAGCGACCGCATTTGCATTTTTGCCACAAAATGAGGCAGGCCCTGGGCCTCATTTTATGGAACTACAATTTCATGGCATACTGTATTGTGTCATTAATTTACTTACTGTATTTTACTACTGTAAGCTCTCTAAATGTAAAAATAAAATAAAATAAAAAAATACTAAGCAAATTCTATATGCATTGCATAGACGATAAATCCACAGATTAACAAGTAGGCAAACTAAATGAACTATTCGTCTACGCAATGTACTAATCATCATAATAATAATAATAATTTTAGTTTTATAAAATGTGGTCCAATTCAAACTTTTATCGTAATTTTAAGGAAATTCAGGTGCAGAGGGGTGACGAAGTGGAAGATTGAAATCGATTCCCTCTACACATGTGACTTACCTTCAGTTTCTCGTATACTAATCAATCTCTTGATCTGCTGATAACAGCAGTCAGTTTGCCAAAGTGCATACAAAAATGACAAACGACAGTTAACAGTACATTAATAGACAGTTACTTTACGAGACACCGGGGGTCAGTCTGGGTATTTTCTAGTCCTTGTCTGCTTACCATAGAGTATCCTGGATTTGATCTAGATAATTTACTGTGCAGTAATCACGGACTTAATTATGCGTACCAAATCCTGTCGGAATCCTGACGTTTGCGATAGCAATTACTTTGGAATTTGACAGTAAGACGATTGGAATCGTTTTGTTTTTGGTGCGCGTAATATAGCAGCAGTACAGTACCTGATTGCCAGTGTATGAGAAATAGGGGGTAACATACTATTAGCGTAAGAGAAACATTGGGTAAGCCTATGGTCTTAACTTACCTGTGGAATCTGATGAAGGTGCTAGCACGGCGATTATTAGAAGCACGGTGAAGGTCCACCAAAGTAATCTGGGTGGCCACTGTAACAATAAATATGCGAATCTTAATATCAATAACGTAAAATCCGCTGACGATGGGTGACTACAAATGTTTTAAATATTTTGGGGTTAGTAACAATACGCTAAGAAAATACTTGCAATCGCAAATCCCCTTCGACGCGCTTATATTTTCAGACTGCATACATAGACCGTTAAAAAAAATCTAATAGAGTCTTCGGATCCCAAAATGATGGAAAATCAAATATATTGTAATGGTGATAACCTTTTCACACCATTTTTGTTATTTCTTTTCATTCTGTTCTATCATTTTTAAACATAAAATTTCAAATTACGTCACCCACTCCAGATTTCTTTGGCATTTGGACTACTACTCTATCCTTGGAACAATCCACTTGTCATCAATTACAATCTGCAGCTAAAATAAACACTGTTTCCTTGGAAATCGTATATATTTTAATAATTCTACCTCAAGAACCCTCCAATACGATTGATATCAGAGGCCTAATGGAGAACTTGCACAAAAAATATTTTAATAGATTAAGAGAGGACACGTTAGGAGATAAATAAACGTGGTATTTTTTTTTAGTCAAAAAGTAATATAGTCACGAGGTACTAAAACGCGCCATACAAATCAACCTTAGACTATTACGTCACTCCCTAACGTAACGCTTATGTATACTAATGTATGAAGCGTTTATTAATATTTGAGTTATCTTGCAAAATAATGTTTTTATGCATGTACATCCTAAAATGGAAATGAAAATGTTCAGAATTCAATGACAAGACAATTTTGTGACACGAAAAATTTTTTTAATTTTTAAGTTTTTTCTGTCTTTTAAAATGATTTCTATGGCATAAAAGCAAAGTTACTCCAATCTAAGTCAGATTCAAGTTCCCCATTATGTCATATCGGAATCATAAAAATTTCGGTAGCATTTAGTATGAAATTTGACAGTTACACGATGGAATCGCTAAGTATTTGGTGCGCATCATATAGGAGCAGATCGGGAGTTTTGCGTCAGTCCAGACTATTTTAATTTAGCTCTAACCACCCACACTGTTACTACACTGTCTTACGACTGACAATCAAACAAAAATCTGGTCGCCACGACAGCAGCATGAATAAATGCATGAAAGCGCCACGTGTACTGGGGATTGTCGTGCGATACCGTATTAGCATGATATTGGATTGTGTACTGAGTTAGCACTAGTGCGTTGAGGTTTGCAGAAAAATCATTCAATGGTGTTGAATTTGTTTTCTATCCGTAGTGAAGGGTAATTTGTATATTGTAAATTACTGGTCACAACATTATTGAAAGACGGTCAAGTGGGAGTCATACTCCGGCTTAGCGAGAGTTCGAGTCATACTTGGCTGGTACTTTGATTTTGATACCTCCCCCTACCTCTTTCAGTATCTCTTGCGATCGTGATTATTATTATTATTGTGTATATACTCGTAACTCATGATTGTGAGTTTAAGCTCAATCCCCCTCCCCCCCCCCTCCTCCTAATCTCCGTGAGATTATTCAAAATGCATATTGAGGTATAGTGTAAGTACGTTAATCAATGCTTGATTCCGTGTGATTTACCTTTGTGGCGTTTAAATAATCACTACAAATATAACTGTGTACAATTTTGCCATATTTGCGTAACAAAACATGTTTTACTTAACTCAACCCGGTTATTATGATTATTATATTTTTTTTAGTACACAATGACAGTGTACCAAAGGTGGACTCAATGCTGTCAACCTGCAGGAGCTACATGATATTTGCCGAGACGCCCCTTCTAACCTTCGTGTGATTCAGCTCGACCTCCTTCCCCCTTAAGCCACTTACGTAATGAACGCCCGCTGTTTCAATGACAAAATAAAGTGATCTTTTATACATAAGCAGCTTATATACGTCCCACTGTAGGGCACAGGCCTTCTCTTCTTCTTCTTTCTTCTTCTTCTCTTCTTGTCTGGCTTAATCACCACGCGTGCCCACCGCGGATTGGCGATTTCAAGCGCCGCGGTATGTGAGTAGCTCAGACACTCAGGTTTCCTCACGACGACGTTTTCCTTCACCGTTAGCGTATTGCTACTATAACTTCACAAATGTACGTAACTTCGAAAACCTAGTCATAGACATGCCCGCACTGGGGATCGAACCTGGGTCTCTCTTCCCAATAAAATGTTCTACCCTCTAGGCTACCACCGCTTTAATACAATTAAAACATTATCAAGTACACCATACACAGTTTTCTGTGTATGGTGTACTTGATTTGTGTTTTCTGGTGACTGTTGTATTTTGTTTTGTAATTTTATGTTTTTGAGTATTGTGTCGACAAATAACAACGCAACGCACAACGCTGAGTCAGCTGCCTTTTGTGGCAATGTAGATACACCACAGGCTACATCTATAGTCCTATTATATTTATTCGTTTTGTCTGTTGTGTATTTAGTTTTCCTTCTGTGTTGTGCATATTATGTTACTTATGTGCTTATTTTGTTTCTGTGATGTATCTTGTTGGTATAATAAATGTCTTTCTTCTTCTTCTTCTTCTTCTTTCTTTCAGTTAAGTAAAATCATAATAATTCATTGGAACCCAAACCAAAAGTTACTGTATCTAAGGGTCCAGTCTAGACAAAGGACCAGAATTACCGACGAGTCTAAAGCCTGGCTTAAAATAATCTTTTTGAGCAAAATAATAAGGGTCATCAACAAAATAAAAGACAATACCGGGCGGCAGCAATAAATTGTCTGGGAGAGCGCCCGGTTTTAAAATATCCGCGTAAACCGGATATTTTAAAACTTTTATTACAACTAAATTACAACAGACCGACATTCAGGACCTGTAGCTATGCATATTGTTATATTTTTAGATTAGATTAGATTAGAACACTTTATTGTACACACCAGAAAATAAGATACATTAAAAGACTTACATGTCTATGTTTTGCCGTTTTTACGAGTATAATTTAAGTGAATCGGTGACTAGTTAGTTAGACCTGAGATTTATGCACTTAGACTCGTAGTTGGGTGATTTTACGTAGCAAGCGCTAAAGCATGTAAATACCTCAGACACTGGGGTTTCCTTACGATGTTTTATTTCACAATTAGCGAGTGGTATCTGCTTCTATCGTTCTATCGTATACTACGTCCATGTGGCGCCGGATTAAGAATAGCATCACTCTATTACCTTCCGTGGATGTCGTAGAAAGCGGCTAAGGAATTAAATTACCAGGAGACGGGCAGCAGCGTCTTCCTGAGATTCCATCCGCTTACTGCGATCGCCAACCCGCCTGCCAAGCGTAGCAATTATGGCAAAACCCTTCATGGTTATGCTCGAAGCTTGGAAAACCATGAGGGAGGCCTGTGTCCTGCATAGGCCACAGGCCTCCACAGGACATAGGCGGGACTCCAGTTAAATGCCGTTTAAGCCGCATTTAAGAAAGTGGTGTAAGTCAGCCTTATTTATCTGTCATAAAATAATATGGCGACGTCTCTAGATACCTAATTACTGAATTGTTCTACGTGGCATTATTACCGAAACGGATGGAGGATTATGAAAGCGATTTAGATAAAACTGTTTGGTATTGCTTTTCCCTGATTGGTATTTTATTGCTTAGCTTTGTAGATTATTTCAATCACGAGCTTAGCTTTTAAATTGTAAATATTTTGTTAACTGACGAATAGGAGCAGGTTCTTTAATTGACGCGTATATTTCTTTTAACGACACTCGTATGTGAAAAAAATGTAGGTAAAAACGATTAAGATAATCTTTCCCTTAAAAAGTGCCCAGTAATGGGCATAGGCCTTCACCCTATCACGTCACAATAAAAATAGGTACCTAAAAACGAATTGCAACTTTATTCACATGTGGTAGCCACGACCATTTACACATTTACGGTGCTGTTTTGTCGATCGTGTGGTAAAAAAACGCGCAGGAGATCCAGCGCGTACCAAGTTATTATTCCGGCCATTTTTCAGCGGTTTTCCATGCTCGCTCTCGGCAATTTTCATAATGGGGCCCACGTGAGCCAGCCAAACTAACTCGATGGAGACGGTAGATTTGCCCGTTATAGATAGCCTGGTCATTGGATTGTGATAGAATTAGAAATGTAGGTTTTCTTTCATTGTTAGCGAAATTTTCAGGAAACTTGCAGTAGTTGACGTACCTATGTTTCGCATGCTGACCAAGCTAAAAAGTCAGTATAAATGCTATGTAAGCATCACAAATGTCAAAATATGGTTCTGGTTAGTAACTTCGTCTGCATCTCTATAGTCATCATCAGCCACTTGACGCCCACTGCAGGGCACTGAATATTCTCGCATGACGAGACGTTATAAATGTCCTCGTTAAATTAATTCTAAAAATAAATATATGTACTGGGTTGACTGCAAATTATTTCTAATTAATTATACGGATAAAACGCACCTTTCCTCAATTTTAAGGTCTCGTCGTGCGATAAAAATCCCATCACCATTGTTCAACCACCGCGGTGTCGAGATAAAACGCGTGTCAAATTGATCTGCGCGTTATCATGCTACGAGCGCTGGTTTTATTACGCGTAGCGAAACTGGGAGTGTCAGGCAGAAATGAGAAATTATTTCCAATGGTGTTGAATTTGTTTTCTATCCGTAGTGAAGGGTAATTTGTATATTGTAAATTACTGGTCACAACATTATTGAAAGACGGTCAAGTGGGAGTCATACTCCGGCTTAGCGAGAGTTCGAGTCATACTTGGCTGGTACTTTGATTTTGATACCTCCCCCTACCTCTTTCAGTATCTCTTGCGATCGTGATTATTATTATTATTGTGTATATACTCGTAACTCATGATTGTGAGTTTAAGCTCAATCCCCCTCCCCCCCCCCTCCTCCTAATCTCCGTGAGATTATTCAAAATGCATATTGAGGTATAGTGTAAGTACGTTAATCAATGCTTGATTCCGTGTGATTTACCTTTGTGGCGTTTAAATAATCACTACAAATATAACTGTGTACAATTTTGCCATATTTGCGTAACAAAACATGTTTTACTTAACTCAACCCGGTTATTATGATTATTATATTTTTTTTAGTACACAATGACAGTGTACCAAAGGTGGACTCAATGCTGTCAACCTGCAGGAGCTACATGATATTTGCCGAGACGCCCCTTCTAACCTTCGTGTGATTCAGCTCGACCTCCTTCCCCCTTAAGCCACTTACGTAATGAACGCCCGCTGTTTCAATGACAAAATAAAGTGATCTTTTATACATAAGCAGCTTATATACGTCCCACTGTAGGGCACAGGCCTTCTCTTCTTCTTCTTTCTTCTTCTTCTCTTCTTGTCTGGCTTAATCACCACGCGTGCCCACCGCGGATTGGCGATTTCAAGCGCCGCGGTATGTGAGTAGCTCAGACACTCAGGTTTCCTCACGACGACGTTTTCCTTCACCGTTAGCGTATTGCTACTATAACTTCACAAATGTACGTAACTTCGAAAACCTAGTCATAGACATGCCCGCACTGGGGATCGAACCTGGGTCTCTCTTCCCAATAAAATGTTCTACCCTCTAGGCTACCACCGCTTTAATACAATTAAAACATTATCAAGTACACCATACACAGTTTTCTGTGTATGGTGTACTTGATTTGTGTTTTCTGGTGACTGTTGTATTTTGTTTTGTAATTTTATGTTTTTGAGTATTGTGTCGACAAATAACAACGCAACGCACAACGCTGAGTCAGCTGCCTTTTGTGGCAATGTAGATACACCACAGGCTACATCTATAGTCCTATTATATTTATTCGTTTTGTCTGTTGTGTATTTAGTTTTCCTTCTGTGTTGTGCATATTATGTTACTTATGTGCTTATTTTGTTTCTGTGATGTATCTTGTTGGTATAATAAATGTCTTTCTTCTTCTTCTTCTTCTTCTTTCTTTCAGTTAAGTAAAATCATAATAATTCATTGGAACCCAAACCAAAAGTTACTGTATCTAAGGGTCCAGTCTAGACAAAGGACCAGAATTACCGACGAGTCTAAAGCCTGGCTTAAAATAATCTTTTTGAGCAAAATAATAAGGGTCATCAACAAAATAAAAGACAATACCGGGCGGCAGCAATAAATTGTCTGGGAGAGCGCCCGGTTTTAAAATATCCGCGTAAACCGGATATTTTAAAACTTTTATTACAACTAAATTACAACAGACCGACATTCAGGACCTGTAGCTATGCATATTGTTATATTTTTAGATTAGATTAGATTAGAACACTTTATTGTACACACCAGAAAATAAGATACATTAAAAGACTTACATGTCTATGTTTTGCCGTTTTTACGAGTATAATTTAAGTGAATCGGTGACTAGTTAGTTAGACCTGAGATTTATGCACTTAGACTCGTAGTTGGGTGATTTTACGTAGCAAGCGCTAAAGCATGTAAATACCTCAGACACTGGGGTTTCCTTACGATGTTTTATTTCACAATTAGCGAGTGGTATCTGCTTCTATCGTTCTATCGTATACTACGTCCATGTGGCGCCGGATTAAGAATAGCATCACTCTATTACCTTCCGTGGATGTCGTAGAAAGCGGCTAAGGAATTAAATTACCAGGAGACGGGCAGCAGCGTCTTCCTGAGATTCCATCCGCTTACTGCGATCGCCAACCCGCCTGCCAAGCGTAGCAATTATGGCAAAACCCTTCATGGTTATGCTCGAAGCTTGGAAAACCATGAGGGAGGCCTGTGTCCTGCATAGGCCACAGGCCTCCACAGGACATAGGCGGGACTCCAGTTAAATGCCGTTTAAGCCGCATTTAAGAAAGTGGTGTAAGTCAGCCTTATTTATCTGTCATAAAATAATATGGCGACGTCTCTAGATACCTAATTACTGAATTGTTCTACGTGGCATTATTACCGAAACGGATGGAGGATTATGAAAGCGATTTAGATAAAACTGTTTGGTATTGCTTTTCCCTGATTGGTATTTTATTGCTTAGCTTTGTAGATTATTTCAATCACGAGCTTAGCTTTTAAATTGTAAATATTTTGTTAACTGACGAATAGGAGCAGGTTCTTTAATTGACGCGTATATTTCTTTTAACGACACTCGTATGTGAAAAAAATGTAGGTAAAAACGATTAAGATAATCTTTCCCTTAAAAAGTGCCCAGTAATGGGCATAGGCCTTCACCCTATCACGTCACCCGTCTCGGGGCCCTGCCAATCTGGGTCACTGCTTTCTGATGGCCTCAGTAATGTCAGCGAGCTTTCTTGGTGCATAGGATCCTGATCGGGTTGAATTCAAATAATAAGGACCAAATCGATACACGCGAAGAAATCGATATTACCTACTTATATAATACACGATTCCTTTAAAATTTAAAGGATTTTTTTTATTTAGAAAGGATTTAAAGTTTAAATTAACACAAGTAGAGGCTGATGTGCTGAAGATAGTACCTTAGGATTGGTGGATTATCGTTACTTATTGCGAGTTAATTTTTAATAATTATGAATGAATGAATGAATGAATGAATGAATGAATGAATGAATGAATGAATGAATGAATGAATGATTTATTGCCACAAACAAACATCTAGTGTGCCAAACCCTTCGTACGCTTTTTTCTGTTCTACCTACTACAAAACTTATAACACTAAAAAAGAACGATCGCCGCTTTCAGATAAACCAAGTAGGTTTCCGAGTGCGGCTATACTATAGCCGCTAGAAGAAAAAAAAAAGATATTATTTATTTTTCAAAATAAAAATGTACCAATTAAAAAAATGCATGTTTCGGTTCATTCACTTTTGGTCTACACGTAAACAAACCCTTGATAAAAGTCTTTAAAACACGGGAAGCAGTAAAGTATATCAAGTTGTTTGCTCGTCCTAGCTCACTCATATAATCTCATCAATTCGAGAAATGTCGACCACTATTGTCAATTTCTTGACTTCGAAAGAATTTCAAATATTTTTAGGGTTCCGAACGCAAGGGTAAGGGACCCTATTACTAAGACTCCACTGTCCGTCCGTCCGTATGTCCGTCCGTCTGTCACCAGGGTGTATCTCATGAACCTTGATAGTTAGACAGTTGAAATTTTCCCAGAATATGTATTTCTGTTGCCGCTCTAACAGCAAATACTAAAAACGGAATAAAATAAATATTAAAGGGGAGTTATATACATACGATACGACAAACGGGAGTTTTTTGCCGTTTTTTGCTCGATATTTATAACGGCAAAAGACAGACGCTTAAAATATTCAAATGCTGTATAGATAATGGTACGAAACCCTTCGTGCGCGAGTCCGACTCCCAGTTGGCCAGTTTTTTTTGTTTACACCTAGACTAAAGCTCAATAAAAATAGGTACCTAAAAACGAATTGCAACTTTATTCACATGTGGTAGCCACGACCATTTACACATTTACGGTGCTGTTTTGTCGATCGTGTGGTAAAAAAACGCGCAGGAGATCCAGCGCGTACCAAGTTATTATTCCGGCCATTTTTCAGCGGTTTTCCATGCTCGCTCTCGGCAATTTTCATAATGGGGCCCACGTGAGCCAGCCAAACTAACTCGATGGAGACGGTAGATTTGCCCGTTATAGATAGCCTGGTCATTGGATTGTGATAGAATTAGAAATGTAGGTTTTCTTTCATTGTTAGCGAAATTTTCAGGAAACTTGCAGTAGTTGACGTACCTATGTTTCGCATGCTGACCAAGCTAAAAAGTCAGTATAAATGCTATGTAAGCATCACAAATGTCAAAATATGGTTCTGGTTAGTAACTTCGTCTGCATCTCTATAGTCATCATCAGCCACTTGACGCCCACTGCAGGGCACTGAATATTCTCGCATGACGAGACGTTATAAATGTCCTCGTTAAATTAATTCTAAAAATAAATATATGTACTGGGTTGACTGCAAATTATTTCTAATTAATTATACGGATAAAACGCACCTTTCCTCAATTTTAAGGTCTCGTCGTGCGATAAAAATCCCATCACCATTGTTCAACCACCGCGGTGTCGAGATAAAACGCGTGTCAAATTGATCTGCGCGTTATCATGCTACGAGCGCTGGTTTTATTACGCGTAGCGAAACTGGGAGTGTCAGGCAGAAATGAGAAATTATTTCCCGATCTCACGTCGAGATATTTAATTACCTGACATAAGCAGGTTGGTACTAACGTAGAGTAGGTGCTGCACTTCCCAGTATTAAGCTTTTAGGCTGTGGTCATCTGCGTAAAGAGTGCATAAATTGGTGACAGCACATCAACCTTTATAGACGTAAACCTTAATCAGTTACATTAAGGACGATTTTGCAACAAAAATGTAAACGTAGACCAGGCCGTTGAAGTCTGTAAACAGCCGCTGCGGCGGTAAACAGCGGCCGCGTTTCATAAAACTACATTTCATGGTTTATTATCACAATTCAGTATACATGGCATAGCCATCTTCGTAATTGTCAATCTATGAGCTATGTAATGTACTTTTATACTACACCTGCTTGGAAAGTACCTTGATACTTTATCAAATTTACGGTAGAATGTACGTCATTGCATATCGAACACATATGCGGGGAGAAAACGCATCTGAGCGGGAGAGAAAAGTGTATGAAAATCCATTTCTTACGTGGTTTTTCTTTTTTAATTTTGGGTAAGACTATGCGCCAGTAACCTAAATATCAAAAGCCAAAAAGTTTTTACAGTGAGTTTTTATCTCCAAGTTCGCAAAATGACACTGGCCACTAGCTGTGTGTTGGATGGTGTCGGGCTGGCAGTGCGACCCTGCGGCGGCAGGATAAACAATTTGAAAAAAGAACATGTGAAAATTGCAGACGCCATTGGCGCCATTTCCAATTTGTGTGTTGTTTGAGGATTCAGTTTTCGTAGAAAGTAAAATAAAACTATCAAGCAGGTGTAGTATAAAGCACTATGTATCACTCGAGAGAAACTGCGATTCCCGATCTCGGGTGTTTTAAAGCCCTCGCCTACGGCTCGGGTTTCAAACGACACCCTCGACGGTAATCGGTCACTTTCTCCTCTCGGTGAACAATGTACTATTTTTTTATTTATTCAAAAAACTTAAACCTTAATATAATACATTTTGTATCAATTTTCTATGAATTAGAGCTCTGCTCTGCCCTCGACTGTCCCGCACATGTGGAGGTACCTCTCCAACTGTATTTTTTAAACAATTGGGTATTTGACAAAATATCAATTGAGTTACTTTTAAAACGGAATGTTGTATGAAAATACTTGCTTATGACGTCAAATTTCAGAGCACTCTTTTTATGTTTAGCCTATTTAAAAATTGTAATAACTAGTAATTGACTAAAAGAGATACATTTTCCGAGGTATTTTGTAATTTTTGTTTTAATCGAGCATATATGAAATAATTTATTGTTGATCGTGTCAAATACCGTACTGGAGAGGTACCTCCAAATGTATCGCGATGTTATATATTAAACGGGTCTAATCGCGATTATTTATTAGGTATAATTTAATAACGTTAATTTCTGACGTTAGAACCGCTTAAAATATAAACTCTCCAACAATTTTCCATAAGATAAGGTTATCGCGGCAGATGCACCGTATTTTACGACTTCACGCGGAAAAGAGAGGAACTGTGTAACAATTACTGTCAAAAATGTTTATTAATTTTTCCGTAAGTTACTTGTTGCGCTCGCGAAATAATCTTTGCTATGCTGAAAACGCTTAAAATTATTGGGAAATTTCAGTGCTTCTGTGATTATATTCTTTGGTTTTTTTCTTCATAATATTCATAAAAAACCGGCCAAGTACGAGTCGAAGTCACGCGAAAACATCGTGAAGTAAACTGAATATTTGTTACAGTGTTGGTCTAATATTTTTCATCATTATCATCATCAGCCATTCAACGCCCACTGCAGGACATAGGCTTCCTTCGGGGTTTTCATAACCATGAGGGGTTTTGCCGTACCTGATCGCCACGCTTGGCAGGCGGGTTGGCGATCGCAGTATGCGGTTGGATCTCAGGAAGACGCTGCTGCCCGTCTCCTGGTAATCGATTTCCTTAGTCGCCTTCTACGACATCCACGGAACGAAATGGACTGCCGTGTGGCGCCGGATTAAGAATAGCGTCGCCCAGATACCTTAGAGTTTTCCTTTTGATATATCTATCTATTCTAAGTAGATGTTTGTTGATAATTATGATGTTCTTATAGTGCATGTCGGTACGGAAATTAGTAGGTACGCACGAGTCCAGTCTACACTTGGGTGTTTTTAATACACGAAAATCAAGAAATACATTTATAAATGAGGAAAGTAAATCACAGAAAACATACAGCATACAAATATATCAAATAAAGTGCGTATATTGCAGCCTATATACATCCCGACAATCCACATCCACGGAAGGAAATGGAGTGACGCCATTCTTAATCCGGCACCACACGGATATTTTTCTGTTGAAGTAATGGCGTTTACATTTTCATGGTTAGATCACAAAGCACGTTGTGCTTTCTAAAGAGAACAATATAATTGCAAAGCTCACAATATATCGCAAACTATAGGTTAGTAAATTACGTTACGTGGTAGGTATTCATTTATCAAACTGGCACCTAAGACGTGCCGCTGGCAGCAAATTTTTAAAGTTTATTTCTTAGACCATTGTCACATGATAAATGTTTTGTATAGGTATGTAACTAATATTTTACTCCGGGGAAGAAAATGAAGACTTCGTGAACTTTCTTTCGATTGGTGCGGTAAATTTTAGCAGAGGGCAAAAATTTAAACTTTGAACGTTTGCACGCCCAAACGCACTGACGATCTCAGGTAGATTGCTGGCAGCGGCTGGATGAGGATGGTCAAGGACAGTAAGAAGTGGCGTTATCCAACAGAGCTGATGGATTCAATCGGATTGGTATGCTCAGTATCTTTTTTACCATCTGCTTTTAAAATTTCATTGTTTTTTTTTTATTCGGAACAGTTAATGTCCCAGCAGTATCTGCTTTTCAAATATCAGTGTTTTTTTTTGTTTAGAAAACTTTTTATGCCAGCATAAACTGCTTTTTAAATTCTTGAGTTTTTCTTTACTCAAAATACATTTTGTGCCAGCATCATCGGCTTTTAAAAATTTTTTCCTGGTGTATTCTGTGTCTACAATAAAAAGAGCATTTTTATGCAGACTCCACATTATTTATCAGACATTCTGTGCTAAGCATAGAGGTCTGTGGGCGGCAGGCGTGGTCCCATATTTCAACCTAGCACTATCACGCGGAGATAGTATTTATGGCTAAAAATATTGTCTTATCTGCGGGCATGGCAGTCGAGCAAAAAACTAAACAAAACACTAAACAATCGAATTTAATGTCATACGTATTACTTGTGAGATACATTGTGTTTTCATGCGATGGCCAAGTTTATCTATCTATTTAAACCATAAAGGATTTTTAATATTGATATGGTCACTATAAGAGGTTGTTAGGTTAGGTTAGGTTAGGTTAGGTTAGCTAATTAGGTAATAACTCAAGACAGAAGGACCCTTAAGTGGGGACAGCATAAATTAACCGACTTGGTATTACATGGATTTCACAACTTTTTACGGTAGAAGAACTGAGCTGCGAGACTTAGTTTTTTTACAAGTTATGTTTTTAATGGCATTACTTAGACGCAACTTATGTACTGTTTGGAAAAGAAGGAATATCTATGTATGATCAAAATATTTTTTTTGCGAACGGGACATGGTAAGACGAATCCATTTAATTTTAAATGGGCTAAATTCAAACTCAATTGTCACTGGCTGTTAAGTTTTCGAAGTTCAAGTGATAGGTAATCAGTTAATTATACCAACATATTTTTAATAAGTAGTTTTTTCAGATAGAGACGCTTTTGTTTATCAAAAATCTGGTAAAGGGCTAAGTTCGATATTTATTTTACTGTGTTATTAATGGATGTAAATCTTATAATATTGTCAAGATCATGGCTAGTGGCTAAAGCTAGCGCCTACCCCTCCGGGATGCATGCGTAAATTTATGAAATAAATATTTTGCAGTTCGGATAAAGTGTGTATGTACTGTGATAATTATATGTAACGAGCTTCGTACCGCCACAGAATCCGTTTATACGATTCTTGTTAAAACGCAATAAATAAATAAATACCTTAGAGATTGGCTTCAAAAAAGGTTACGGTAACAATAAAATATTGTCCCACGGGAACGCATTACCGGGATATGAAAGTATCCTATGTGTCAATGAAGCGGTGGTAGCCCAGTGGGTAAAATGAAAAAAATGAAAATGTATTTATTATCGGTTCAGGATGGACAATGGACTCGGAAGCGAGAGACCCAGGTCCGATTCCCAGTGCGGGCATGTACCTAAAAGCCGTCGCCCACGGCGACTTTTTGTAGCGATGTGACTCATGCGCCACCCTTCCTCTGTTCTCCTCACGATGTCTTCCGATACGCTCGCGCGTTTGCATCGATACAGTCGCTATGCTGTAGCGCGTTAGTAGCGCGTTGGCATCGCTTCTGCAGCGCGTTGCAAATGCGACTAAAGCGCGTTCGTAGCGATGCCGTTGCGCGTTTACGAAACGCGCGACAGCATCACTACCAAAAGTCGCCGCGGGCGAGGGGCCTAAGACTTCGTTTATTTTCTAAGTTACGTACATCTGCGAATTCGTAGTAGCAATACCAAACGCTAACGGCGAAGCAAAACATCGTGAGGAAACCCGCGGATTAGAAGAACTAAGCTGTCAGGATGGTATAGGTGCTGGTACCCATCTAGTGTGAGTGAAGGTGCCACTGGATGCTGTATACATACATAAGCAGCCTATATACGTCCCACTGTAGGGCACAGGCCTTCTCTCAGGGAGAGAGTATGGGCTTAATCACCACGCGTGCCCACCGCGGATTGGTGATTTCAAGCGCTGAGGTATATGAATAGCTCAGACACTCAGGTTTCCTCACGATGTTTTCCTTCACCGTTAGTGAGTGGTATTGCTACTATAACTTCAATAAATCATCTCATTACGTAGATGCAAAGGCCAAAGTTTTATGTCTCACTTCAGATCTTTGTCTATCTGTATGCCAAGTTTCATATAACTCCGTTCACTAGGCTATCACCGCTTGAAGCGGTAATTTGCGAAAAATTTGAAGTCCTTCATTAGAAATGTCGATCAAGTAGAAGGCTAATGAGGTATTTGTGTTATGAGCATTTAAAAGTAATTCATAAACTTAAGGCTAAGGAGTGTGTCTTTGTTATGTAACTTATTCTCTGTTTCATTCACGTCACACTGCTGTAACATTTAATTCTAAGGACTAACACAAACCCAACTTCAATTCATCCCTTATATTTCTCAAGCAGAGAGCAGTTTTAAGATGCTTTATTAAATCTGTATGCTCATTAAGCTATGCCAACAGTGTTTGTGTGTCGAGCACACACTGTCAGCTATAGCTTGGTGAAATGACACAAGTAATGTAACAGGGTTGATCTCTCTGCACAAAATTAGTAGCCACGCTTTGCTGGAAATACTACAAATTGTATTGTTTACTGTATTCTAAAGATCTGAAATTGAAATTAAATTGAAATAGAAGCGGTGATAGAGCAACGGTAGAACGACAGTCTCACATATGGTAGGTCGTGGATTTGAACCACGGCATGTGCCGGCAGGGCAAGCTATGTAAAATTTTGAAGTGGTCGTAGTAATACCACTCGCTATATAACTGTGAAGGAAAACATTGTGAGGAAACTTGAGTGTCTGACGTGTTCACATAATTAAAATTGCGAGCAAAATTACCAATCCGCGGTGGGCATGCATGGTAATTAAGCCCATACTCTCTCTCTGAGAGAAGTGGCACGTATAATATAGGCTAAATAATTATGAAATGTACATTTTTCTCGTATCTTGTAATTTTGTATTATCACCGTAGAATCTAATTCAGGGCAAGATAAAAAGTACCCAAAACCGGGGTAATGCAACGATTAATGAATGTTGAGGTAGCGAAAGTAATCTGTCAGGATCGTGGCAAGTGGCAGTTCCTGGTCTCTGCCTACCCCTCTGGGATACAGGCGTGAGTTTATGTATGTATGCATATGTAATCGAATTCAGATTAACAGTGTTAAGGTTGATAATAAATGACTGGTTTCATGAAAAGTAGCAAAAATGTACTTAAGCTTAATTTATTAAGCAAAGCTATTTACTTACCACCAACTCTGACTTTGACTGGTCTGTGTAAACGAATGGCTTTAAAGTTACGTAAATATTTAATGAGCATAAAATACAAACAGCACTTGTTCACTCTTAAGAAACATTATAAGAACATACATACATATATAAACTCACGCCTGTATCCCAGAGAGGTAGGCAGAGACCAGGGACTGCCACTTGCTACGATCCTGACAGATCACTTTCGCTTCCTCAACATTCATTAGTCGTTGCATGCATGCACGCCGGTTTTGGGTACTTTTTATCTTGCCCTTTGTTAATACATCCTCTATTTGGTCGAAGTATGTCCGTCTGGGTCGTCCCTTACCGGCCCTTCCATCCATATTCGCTCGATATATTTGTTTTGTCAATCTTTCTTCCTCCATCCATATCCATATTTTGTAAACATTTCATGTTTGTGTTTTTCCTGGTACAATAAAGAATATTCTTATCTTATCTTATCTTATCCATAGTATTTGAGGACACACCTTTAGGACATTTAAAATCCCTAAAGTATGAGCACAAATGTAGACAAAGACGGGATATTTGGTGAGGCGGGAAGACAAAAGGCTAGACTAGAGCAAAAACAGAGCGGTGGCCGGGTACACGACGGCAGTCAGTGGGCTGACCAGCAGCCCTATGATTGGGCGATCATGAGTGATGGATGGCATTGGAAAAAATACGAATACCTTTACTCAACAGTGGGTAGTTGTGGGCTGATGATGATGATAGAGACGGGCACAAACCTAAAGTGATACAGCCAAGCAAAATGTCAGAGCCTATTGCATAGAGCTACAATCCATGATTTACTATGACAATACGATGCACATTGCAACCCACAGATTCACAAGTAGAAAGATTCTGCTACGCAATGTTCATCGAATTGTCATAATAAATTAGTAGGGTAGTCGGATTGTGGAATTACTAGTTCCTTTTACAGGCTTTAGCGAGCGGATGAGATGAGATATGTAAAACGGTCGGCGACCGCTCCGGGGGCTTTTAATTTCACATCACTAGTTTGTCCGGGGCTTAAATTTCGTACGGTCAGCAGCCGAAAAATTATGTAGGGTGTAACAGAAACCCTATAAATATTAAAAAAATGGGTTTTACTCGGTACCCCGTGGTAAAATTTGTGTATATTGTGTATATCTACGAACCAGCAAAATATCTCAGCTATCCCATACTAAATTTACTACCTGCAGCATTAAAATGAATGGGACAGTTGTTTTTTTTTCACGATTTCGAAATTTCCCCGTAGTAACAGTCAGTTGTTGGTATTGCAATTTTCTTAAATAATAATTTTAGCGCAAAGCAGAACTGACTGGCACTTGCATGCAGAGGCCCTTGTTCAATAGTCTTGGATATGGACGGGCTGAAGATGAATAACTAATTTTATTCCCATTTTAGTACAGTAGACAGCAGGTCGACTCTTTGTTTCAGAAACCCGTGACAAATCGGAGTAGAGTACGCGAGTGCAAAACTCAATGTGCTGCTGAATGGAAATAACTTAATTAAAAAAATCCTTACAACACTTCTTGTTCTGGTCCCAAAATAGGATATCCTGTGCTATGGTAACCAGGCAAGGACATTTATTTATTTCATAAACTCTAGTGTACAATTAAGAATATTCTTATCTTATCTCATCACTGTGGCCATTTGTACAAATCCACTACGAATTCAACGAGATTAATAAAGCCGCGACCTCTGTTTTGTTAGTCAAGCGTGTTAATAGACCATAGACACGTAGACCAAGGCAGTCAAATACTTTAAATAATCAACCATTTGTGTACCGAGTATGAACAAAAAGTGAAAGAAGGTTTTTTGTCACTGGTTTTCTACTGAACTTACAACTACAGCGACTTTTTTTGATAGATATGTCGGGCGTCGTCGCTACAGTTGTAAGTTCAGTAGGAAAACGTTTTTCCACTTTTGGTTTCCATTCATTCTCCAGTTTCTAATCACCCCGTTTCACTGTACTTTAAAAATCAACTATTTGCCGTAGGTTCACGGCCATGGGTAATAAAACTAAAATAAAATAACTATTAACACGATTAAGAGATTGTACACACACTTTTTGCAAATTCGATCTGACATAAAAATTATTCTTTCTTCTGCCGACCCTACCGAGTAGTTGACAGTGCAAACATTAGCCCCGTGCCACCGCGCCCTGCAATAATTATAAACGCTGGCACGTTCCACTAATCTGATGGAGCGGATCAGTTTAGTAAATTATGTAGGTATGTAAGGCTAAATCGAGTAGGCTAAGCGGAGATTAAAGGTATTTGAACGTGTGGTTGTAGAGATTGTTGACCCACATCAGTTTATTTCTTGGAAGAGCTTTGTTGAATTTTTTTTTTTATTATTTTAAAAACTGCACAGTTGCCAGGATTTTGCAAAGCTCCATAATAATATTTATTCATTCGGTTTAAGTAACTTATGAAAACTAAAAAAAAACTTGAGCAGAAACCTAGGTTAATTAGTATAATTATTTTAAGTTAGTAGTAATAAATAAATATTCCAAAGTAATGCAAAAAATAATGCATTAAAATAATCATGCACCTAGCCGTAAAAAAGTGCTCTAGGCGTTAAACATCAAGATGAACCAAGATTTGGTCAAACAGCGCTAAAAGGGCCTGGAATTTTTTAGTGCCATACATAAGCAGCCTACGTCCCACCGTAGGGCACAGGCCTTCTCTTAGGGAGAGGGTATGAGCTAAATCGCCACGCGTGCCCACCGCGGATTGGCGATTTCAAGCGCTGAGGTATGTGAATATCTCAGAAATCAGGTTTCCTCAAGATGTTTTCCTTCATTGTTAGCGAGTGGTATTGCTACTATAACTTCACAAATGTACATAACTTAGAAAACAAAGTCATAGGTACATGCATCATCACCATCATTTAAGAAGTCACTGCTGGACATAGGCCTCCTCCATGAATTTCCGAAAAGACCGGTTGGAAGAGGCTTGCATAAAGCGTCTTCCTGCCACTTGGATGAGGTTTGCTGTGCATCTTGTGGCTGGTCGTCCTATACTGCGCTTGTCGATATGTGGTCTCCATTCGAGAAATTTTCGAACCCAGCGGCCATCAGTTCTGCGTGCTATGTGCCCCGCCCACAGCCACTTCAACTTGCTAATCCGCTAGGCTATGTCGACGACTTTCGTTCGTCTACGGATCATGCCCGCACTGGGAATCGAACCTAGGCCTCTCGCTTGCGATTCCAATATTCTACCCACTAGGCTACCACCGCTCTGCCATACACAATAATATAATTGTGCTTTTGCTGAACTTTTTTCTTATTTGATTAAATTTCTGTTTTCGTCGATTCTCGTTAGTGTGACCCAGGGTCCTGCAGAATACCAGTGTTACGGGAAAACCCGTAACACACGCTGAGTTTGGTACCAATTTACTGCCATGACACCTATCACATGCGGCTAAATATGTAAACCCTTAGTTTAATTATCTATGTTTTTCTTTGGTTGTTAAAATTCTTTTGTGTGTTTTGTGTGTAATAACTAAACGGTTTCTATTATATTCTTAAATTTTACTACTTACAGCTATTATAAATGCAAAAGTTTGTCTGGACGGATGTTTGTTACTCAATCACGCTTAAACGGTTGGACGGCTGTAGATACCTTTTTGCACAGAGGTTACTATAGGCTGGAAAAGCACATAGGCTACTTTTATTCTGGAAAAATATACGAAGTCGCAGGCAACAGCTGTTGTTTACTTTTTCTGAACTAAGACACCCGACCTTCAGCTTTGGGTATGCGGGATGTTATGTTCGTCTATCAGTGTTGTATTGTAAGGTACGTACGTCAAGAACGCGTTGGCCACAGTCCGCCTGGCAAGCTGCGGCAGCCGGCAAGGCCGTTTGAAAGGAAAAGGAACGGCAAAAACTTGTGAACGCGATAGTGTAGAACTTGCGAGCGCGTAGAGGGGGCAGAGGTGTTGTTGTGACAGCAGCACATCAAGATTTTTACCTCTACATAAGCACAGCAGCCTATATACGTCCCATTGTAGGGCACAGCGTTGGTAGCCTAGTGGGTAGGACATCGGACTCGGAAGCGAGAGACCCAGGTTCGATTCCCAGTGCGGGCATGTACCTATGACTTGGTTTTCTAAGTTATGTACATTTTGTGAAGTTATAGTAGCAATACCACTCGCTAGCGGTGAAGGAAAACATCGTGAGGAAACCTGAATGTCTGAGCTATTGACATACTTGAAATCGCCAATCCGAGGTGGGCACGCGTGGTGATTAAGCCCACACTCTCTCCGTGAGAGAAGGCCTGTGCCCTACAGCGGGACGTATATAGGCTGCTCATGTAGGGCACAGGCCATCCGTCATAGAGAGAGTTTCGCGGATTGGCGATTTCAAGCGCTGAGGTATGTGAATAGCTCAGACACCAGGTTTCCTCACGATGTTTTCCTTCACTGTTAGCGAGTGGTATTGCTACTATAACTTCATGCTCGGTCATCAAAATTGAGCACGCGGTTAAAAGGTAACTTCGCACTCTTACGTATAACAAATAACTATTTAAACCTTAAAAAAGCCTATTAACCACAAAAACATGGCATTCTTACCAAACAGTTTAATTAATGATTTGAATAAAATCCATAATGTTATTCAACATGAACATCAGCGATGTAACATTTCATCACTTTGCTCACAAATATAAGCGGAGTTTTCGAATTTTAAAATGAACGCCTCTGCCACTTTATTTCTCTATGCCACCGGACACACAGATAAGGTCAAACGTTGATAGAGATTACAATCTTCTACAAAATATTCATAAAGTTTTCGATTTTAGTGATGTTATGAATCACTTTTGATTCATAACATCACTAAAATCATAAGCAGCCTATATACGACCCACTGTAAGGCACAGGCCTTCTCTCCAGGAGAGAGTATGGGCTTAATAACCACGCGTGACCACCGCGGATTAGCGATTGGCGTATGTGAATATCTCAGACACTCATGTTCCTCACGATGTTTTCCTTCACCGTTAGCGAGTGGTATTGCTCCTATAACTTTACAAACGTACATAACTTAGAAAACAAAGTCATAGGTACATGCCCGCACTGGGAATCGAACGTGGGAATCTCGCTTTCGAGTACAATGTTCTGCCCACTAGACTACCGCAACTTTTAATAAAGAGCAGTATAATAATAACAACTTATACATGACACGATATACTTGTCCTGGCGCCAAACTGTGATACCCTGTGCTATGGTAACCAGGCAAAACAATCACAAACATGGAAATACACCCTAACTGAGGCCTTTGTACAAATGTACGATGACGTCCAGTGAGAATCGAACCCACGACCTCCGGTATGGTAATCAAACGTAATATCGCTAGGTCAACAAGGCAGTCAACATTTCATTGTAATTTGTTTATTTAAATGTTATGAATACGTATTCAAACTTTTGGGATATTTGTGTTGTTTTTCCTATAAAAAAAAAACTTTATCTCATCAACGATTGTAAATTATTTCAGTACTAGGTACATACCTGTCACACAAATAGACCGGGCTTCTGCTGTCACTAACTATGAGGCTGCATATAAACGTTCCAGGCAGACTTTCTTCGACGGAGTAGGGTATGTAAAAGGGTAAAAGGGCAAGATACAGAAAAACTGGACAAGTGCGAGTCGGACTTGAAGACCTAAGGTATAGTATACATTTGTAGGTACTCATCTACTTACCTATTATAAATAGTTCAGGAATCGAGTCTCTTTCTTTTTTATGATTTAATTACAAAATATGTACAGGTTTCAGATCATTCCCTGTACTTGTGGCATACGGCGATATCACTTGCCGAATTTAAAAGTTCTGGTTCAACGTAAAGTACCCTATAAATTTTATAGGTGATCTAAGTGATCCTATAAGGGTTCAGTTTTTTTCCTTTTGAGGTTTTCCTAAAAAGTACAAGGAACCGACGTGCGTTCATGCGGTGATCAATAATTGTCAGGATGGGGGTGAGTGGCAAACTCTGGTCTCCACCTACCCCTCTGGGATATAGGCGATAGTTTGTATTATGTTATATGGATCAATGCCAATACTGTTTAACTGTTTATATCTTCAATTGGCCATAAATAAATTATAACACTTTGAAAAGGCCACAGACAAGTTGTAAATCAGTGCCCGGAGTTATTACCATTATGATAAAGGAAACGGTGCAGCGGTGGTAGCCTAGTGGGTAGAACATTGGACTCGGAAGCGGGCGACCCAGGTTCGATTCCCAGTGCGGGCATGTACCTATCACTTTGTTTTCTAAGTTATATACATTTGTGAAGTTATAGTAGCAACACCACTCGCTAACCGTGAAGGAAAACTTCGTGGGGAAACCTGAGTGTCTGAGCTATTCATATAGCTCAGCGCTTGAAATCGCCAATCCGCGGTGGGCACGCGTGGTAATTAAGCCCAACTCTCTCTCTCTCTGAGAGAAGGCCTGTGCCCTACAGTGGGACGTACATAGTCTGCTTATATTTATATTAAAGGAAACGGTTTGTCGAAATATTGTTACCTACTTGCCAACTTGTACAGTCGGTGATATATGTGAGTTCAACGTTTAAGGGATCTTAAAATTGCAATTGGATTTAGGTTAATTAATTACCTTAATTTGATATGTGGCTTGGTTAAATCAGTATGTGTGACCGCTGACCATTCGGTCACATCCGCTGATGTAGGTATTTCTGTTGCCGCCATAACAACAAATACTAAAATCAGAATAAATGGTCACATCCGCTGATATTGTATTTCTGTTGCCGCCATAACAACAAATACTAAAATTAGAATTAAATAAACATTCACATACAACAAACGTGATTTTTTGCCGCTTAAAATATTAAAATGTTGTATAGATACGTGTTGTATAGGTACGGAACCCTTCGTGCGCGAGTCCAACTCGCACTTGACCGGTTTTTTTTTTTAATGTCTTGAATTAATTCTCACTGAAGTGACCATTAAGACCCTGCAGTGCCGGTGAGAAACTTCTTTTAGACAAGGCATGATATCTAGAGTGATACTTTTTGATCCGATTTTCTGTCTAGAGTCTCAAATACATTTTTTTACGTCGCCTATATACGTCCCACTGCAGGGCACAGACCTTTTCTCAAAAACAGAGTATTGGATTAATTATTACCACACGTTCCCACCGTGTATTGGAAATTTCAAGCGCTGAGGTACGTAAGCACCTCAGACATTTGAGCTTCCTCACGATGTTTTTGTTCACCGTTAGCCAGTGGTATTGCCACTACAAATTCAAAAAGGAACGTAACTTAGAAAACAAAGTGCAATATTTATTGCACATTGTCCCAAAGTGTCACAAATATTTATCCAATGTTAATTCTCAAGTATTTTTCCCGTTTGGCCCAATTAATTCACAATCAGCAATAATTCAATGCAAATCTCTTTGTTGATTAATCAAATCAGCGTCGCGTCGCCTTAAAAATAGCGCGATAAATAAGCTCAACTTTTCAGCAGAAATCAATGCCCATAACAGAAGAAACGATTGCTCTATACTTGAATTTCGTGGCATACCTATATTAATCTCCCAAGCTCTGGCATCTTATACGAGTTCAAAGAACTTCTCCTGTAAGGCCGACTTGCACCCCTTTCTTAAATGTGGCTTAAACAGCATTTAACTAAAATTTTTCATACAAAAGTCGATTTAAACGGCGACTTAAGTGACATTTAAGAAGTGGTGCATACAGGCCTAAGTTTTTTTATTTACATCAAATGCATTAATTAGAGTAGGAAAACCTCCTTTTCTGGGTACCATATTTTTGTCGTAAATTTTGGATATTTCGTTTTTTTTTAATGTTCTTGGATGCATACAATGGATTATCCTATAGCCTATGTCCATCTGAAGGTCTATTCCAATTCCAACTGCTGACAGAAAATTTGAAATGGGATAGGCACTTTCAGAGATTACAAGCACAATAAACTTACAAACTTTTTCTCTTAACCTGTTCGATTATGAACTTGAAAAGAACAATTTTATTTAAAACCATTGTTATGGTGGCCCGGTCGGGTCCTTTAGAACTCTATAGACTAATAATATTAGTATAGATTTGTATAGGTATATATACTTGGTCGGCCTTCATCTCTGTATCCTCACATAAACTCACACTCTCACACTCTTTCTGATTTATTATTTATCTAAACGAAATAAGCAACCTTTTGCTTTCACAAGCGTCACTTCCGCCCTCAGACATTTCTCAGTCTCGTGTTTCTTTGCCGTGGTCTCTTTCCTTCCGGACCCTCTGTACTAGACTACTAGCACGAAACTCGTTTAAATTTCATTAGCGAAAAGCGCTGCATCTGACCGAATGCAGGCGGGTGCAAAAACAGCATTAGAGTCTCGACCAGTGCAGATAAATTTCCAATGAGCACCGGCTTTTTTGTTATGTCGGCTGGCGAAATGCGGACTGACCCGAAAGCCGGGCTGTAGAGCTGTGACAGGTGATAATAGGTTTGCATCGATAAAAGAGTAGAAATGATTTCATTCATTGATTGACATTGATGAATCAGCAACTGTGGGTGAAAATGAATCATAAGATAACCAGATATGGGTCATCATAAGTATGGAAAAACAAGAGAACTGGGTCCATTTGTGCAATACAAATCTATCTATCAATTCATGCTGAGTCTACTAGCAAACAATAATTTAAAAATATGACGAAATCTGAGAAATAGAAGGAAGTATAGAGTTAGATAAAATCTACGTATGCATCACCAGTGTCGTTAGCTATATAACATATAACATTAGACAAAGATCTAATTTGAGAACAGCGCCATCTATAGATACCAACAAGAAGCGTTTAACATTGACATTTAACGACATGACATCGGCGGTGTGAAGGTTACATAGATGGCCGCTAGATGGAGAGCGCTGTATTTAGACAACGTTTATTGTATGGGAGCTCCTCTTAAATATTTATTTTATTCTGTTTTTAGTATGTGTTGTTATAGCGGCAACAAAAATACATCATCTGTGAAAATTTTAACTGCCTAGCTGTCACGGTTCATGAGATACAGACAGACAGACGGATAGTGAAGTCTTAGTAATAGGATACCATTCCAACCCTTCGGGTACGGAACCCTGAAAAGCATAGATTGATCAGTTGCCGACGGGAGATTGTAAAGTGTAAATTATATCCTTTTCTCTCGTTTATCAAAGTAATTTACTATTTTACCATTGGTAGCGCAAACGTCTGAGTTCGCAAAATATCGATACAAATTAAACTATATCGTCGACATAATCACCACCGTGTCGGCGACAAAACCGAGCTGGAAGGCATTGCAGAGTCTCTGCGCGACCCCCGTGAGTAATTTGAAATTAGTCCACCGCTTCTGTGTCGCATAAATGTTGTATAAACCATCTGATCGGTGCACCTAATGGCAACGCGGATTCTCTCCGAAACTACGTATGTCTATTAGTGGATCCCGCTAGGAAAATGAAGACCGAAATAACTAGAACTGTTGGCGTATAAGCCATTTTTCACCTACTATTGAATTTTGTAAGTCCAAGAACCAAGAGAAATGATGTAGTTGTCAGTAAAGATTACTAGCCGTGTTGAACGATCTCTTGTAAAATCACATGTGACTGAGTAAAGTTCAATTCATGAGACCATAAATCATTCTCTGTTGTATAGAGCTTTTCCAAGGCTTGCTACTTCTTTCTGACCTCAGCTGTCCCCATCCGGCCACAGTCAGTAAGTAGATTGCAAGTATGTAAACGGGCCTTTGCTGTTATGCGTATGTTAGCTTGTCTGCTAAACGAGTGATCACTAAAATATGTTATTTATTACTTATTATGTATTGGTACATAATTTAATTAATAAGTATTTCTATGGTAGCGTATATGGGCCCCACTGCAGGGCATAGAAGAGTGTGGGCTTGATTGCCACGCGCACCCACCGCTGATTGGCAATTAGATAAAGGAATAATAAGATGAATTAATATCTGTCATAGTTTTGACGAATGCATCATTCGTTCCTGTGGCACAACACCGGGAAGCTTGGAAAACTATGAGGGAGGCCTATGTACTGCAGTGGGCGTCAAATGGCTGATGATGATGATGATGAATTGTTCGAGATCTATCGTCGATGTTTATTTAAATACCTGTTCCTTAAGTTTCCTTAATATTTGGGAGAGTTACAACAAAAAAAAATAAAGGTTGTTCAAAAGTGAATCATGTACAGTTATAAATTACATCCAGATTAATGAAGTCATTAAGAAAAAGTTAATAAGATGATACCGTATTTTGATGGAACCAGACTTGAAGACACTTTCAAAACATCTTTGAGGCACTCACTGCATCGTTTTGTTTTCTTTCCCAACACAAAAGTAGGTCAAGTCGTGATCTAAATAGGTCACGAAGCCGGTTCCTTTGAATGGCAGACATGATTTACTATTATGCCGTTATTTAGGCGAGACGAGCGCTTCGAATCGGTTGATGATCTCAATGATGGTGCATTTTTTCGTTTTGAAAGATCATCTCAAGTTTTTATTTAGACTCTTTAAATTGTGAAGTAACTCGTTAACGCTTTCAATGCAAAGTTGATGAGAGTAAACGCTTATCGTTTCTGGTGCTCAAACTTTTCGAATCAATTTGTTATTGTCACGTTTATACTTTTATTTTTTTTATTGCATGCAAACGAAGTAGCGTGCTCGTCTTGGTGATGTAAATAAGGGCTGGAACTATTAACTTGAACTATGTACGATGTCCGCGTATGTATGAAAATGTAATGAATCCCGCTCAGTGGGCATTGTCCTAAATATTGACAACAGTTACGAATGAAATATAATGCTAGGATCATAAATTATTAATGATTGATTTCTTGTTTTTTTTTGTGAATAAGTGTATGACTGTCATTCAACCTTGTAACGATCGCATTACAAGCGAATAAAAGAATATTTAATGTTTTTGTATAAAACCACCAACTCTGTAAAAGAGTGCTACTTAAATTAGATATAAAACACGCCCTCAATATAAAGATCAAGAATAAATTTTAGCAGACTGGAAACAAATTGAGCGAAGAAAATGAAGCAGAGGGAAATCCATCTTGAAAACCTTTTACATTGGTGGTGCCTCTGTAAAAAAACATAATTTTTCAACGTCTGCCCAGATTAGCATACCTTTTAGTTCGGTTCGATTTGATGACGTACTGTCGTGCATGATGTACCTTCTGGTATCGTAAGACAATCCAACGATAACCCATACGGTGGTGTACGCAAAAAAAAATACATCCCTAACGTGGTACACTAAATTTTTTTTTTTTGTTAAGATTTTATTCTGATTTTGTCGGCATGATCAATATGTATTTATAATAGGAAAACAAGTGAGCAATCTGAAGGAGCAGTCACATAATTTTATTATCTCTCCGCCCTAGTTCCGAGCAATAATTCTCACGAAAGCATTATTGGAGGCAACATGCAACTGCCAGCTAGAGATGCTCCGTTGCCGGCAACATTTCCCGAAATGAGAATCTAGATGGAACATTGTCGGCAATATTGTAGGTAATATTTTCTTGTGCCTCACCAGCAGTGTAGATTTACCGTCAGCTCTCCATATGTTTTTCTTTTCGACAGGCGACATCTAATGTATGTTATTGTATGTTAACAGACACACTCTGTAAATTAGTCAATGTCAATGCCTTACTATGTTCCTTTACTTTATTCTGTACTATTCTACTAGTATTGTAACCATAGTAACCAAATTTATTTTTCAGAGAATAATATTACCAATGAAACGATAAGAACGTTCCCAAGCTTCCCGGTCTTGTGCCGCCCGCATTCAGCCACTCCCCGCTACCGTAACCAGCTTTTCGTAGCTTGGGAAACCATGAGGAAAGTCTATGTCCTACAGTGGGCGTTAAATGGCTGACGATGATGATGATAAGAGCGTCAAGTTTTTTTATGAACTCCAAAATATCCGTAATCACCCTGCATTCATGGTCAATCACTATTCGAAACATGTCTTCGACGCTGGCTACATCTGTCCATTCTGTGACGATTCTGAGCCACAATTTTTTTAATTATCAAAGGAAAATGTATCTATTCGAATGAACTTTGAGTGAGTTGTTGATATTGCCGGCATTGGCAATATTGCAATATCGGGCAATATCGGGCAATATTGCAATGACGGGCACATCACTGACGCATATGATTCGATCTTCACAGTTGGCAATTACAGCACAGCACAACAGTCGGTGCAATAAAACGAAATATTTCCTTAGAAATTGACAAGTGTTACAGTCTGTAAGTAGAGCGTAGTAGATTCCGTCACGCGAGCTTAGAGCGACAACCGTGGACGGTGCAAGGCATAACCGTTGAGACCTCCTAACCGGCATAATTGACTGCCCCGTCGGTCTAGCAGTTAATATGCTTAACTTCTAATACAGTCGTCGTGGGTTTGTGAGTCTGCTGTACTTTATTTGTACACATGACCTCAGTCTGGGTGTATCTCCATGTTTGTGATGTCCCCAAACTAGGATACCCTGTGCTATGTTAAGCAAGCAAGAATAAACATGGAAATACACCCAGACTGGACTCAGTTTGTAAAAATCAAGTACTGCAGCGGAAATAGAACCCACGACCTCTGGTCTGGTAGGCAAGAGTGTCACCGCTATACCAGACAGTCGAATGGAGAACTTGGGCTAAAAAATGTAATAATATAATCGGAGAGACCGTGTCATAAAAATGCCATTAAAAACATAACTTGTAAAAAAACAAGTTTAGCAACTCAGTTCTTCTACCGTAAAAAGTTGTGAGATCCATACCAAGTCGGTTAATTTATTCAGTCCCTACTTAAGGGTCATTCTGTCTTAAGTTATTACGTAATTAGCTAACCTAACAACATCTTATAGTGACCATATCAATATTAAAAATATTTTATGATTTTATTTTTGGATTTTTCGTTAGTTTTTATATAAAATAATTATATAATTAATATTATAAAAGCAATGTCACTCCAATCTAACTTACGCGCAAGTTACCCATTGTGCCCCATACAAGACCATTAAGCCACATTAGAACTCTATGATTAGAACCACTTCGCTTCTTTGCGCCTCTGTTTTGTACCAATGTCATCAAGTGTGGCTGTTAATTTACTCAAACGTACATAAGACAATAGGCGTCCATTTCCATTAGTCCTATTTACTTGCTTTCACTTTTTCTCTGTGACTCTTCCTAGAGCATTTCTGTTACTCACTCTGTATTTGTGTGATTACGCAAACAAACATTTTATTTGTTACTTTCGACATTTGTAATATTTTATTAACTTTCTTAATTGGGTTGTTAACGTCAGTACTATAACTGTAATTATTGCTGGAAATGATTTTTTAGGGTTCCGCACCCAATTACTAAGACTATCCGTCTGTCTGTGTCTGCCTGTCACCAGGCCACCTGTCTGTCGGTTTCATGATCCGTGATAGCTAGACAGTTAAAATTTTTACAGATGATGTATTCTAGTCTATAAAAAGAATAAAATAAATATTTAATCCCGTTTAAATATTAATCACGTTTGTTGTAACAAATGTGACTTTTTTGCCGTTTCTTGCTCGATATTAATAACGGCAACAGGTAGATGCTTGAAATATTTAAATGTTATTCAGATAAGGGTACCGTACCATACGGGCGCATGTGTAATTCGCACTTGGCCGGTTTTTTTATCATATTGCCAATCATTGTTAGGGACAATAAATTGATTTAATTATTTAAAGGAATCAATCACGTTACGTGAGTGGTAGAAAATAAAATATGCAACAATAGAAAGTAAAAAAAAACTACTTCAAAACACTACCTACAACACTAAAAACAGAGAAATAATTTAAACGATTATGACTTTTAAATTGTATAAATATTGTTTGGAGCCGGCGCCAAATTACCAGCACATACATTTTGGGCACCGGCTCCAAAATATATTTCTACAATACATACATCGAATTTAAAGGTGATTTTCGTTTAAATTATTTCACTGTTTTAGTGCAGTAGTGTATTGAAGTCAGTTTTTATTTTTAATTTAAAAAAATATATTTTACGATTTTTTGTATATATCACTGTAACTGCGCTAAATTGTTTTTTCCGAAAGCAAATGCAATGTCACTATAAAAATAGCCAAATCGCATTAAGTATACCTTTAAAATTTGAATAGATTCGTCAATTTCTCCAGGATCTCATCATCATATCCTTACTGGTGACTATGAGACCAACTTTAAAATCTATCCTTTCAAATTAAAAAAAAAATAATTCCAAATCCATCCACGCTTCTTTGAATAATCGAGGAGCATACATAAAAAAAGATCCTGACGAATTAAGAATCTCCTACTTTTTTTGAAGTTGGTTAAAAAATAAGGCCGATTTTCGTATCGTCGCATTGGAATCACATTTAACATTTACATAAACTCACGCCTGAATACCCGAGGGGTAGGCAGAGAGCAGGGTTTGCCACTTGCCACGATCCTGACAAAACTCTTTCGCTCCATCAACATGCTGCATGCCCGCACCCCGGTTTCGGGTACTTTTATCTTGCCCTTTGCAAATAATTTGCTCAAAGTATGGCTCTCTGGGACGTCTCTTACCGGCCCTTCCACCCACGTTCACTTGATATATATTTTTCGTCAATCGGTTTTCCTTCATCCTACTCATTCATCGTATCCATATGTCCAAACCAACGCAATATTCCTTTCAGTCACTACATCCTCATTTGTAACACAAGTCATCTTTTTCATTCATGGTTCGGTCAGAAATCCAGCGCCAAAGCCCTACTTTGGCATCATGCTGAGACTGGCCCATTTTTGACAACTTTGTGTCTCTAAGTTTCATGTAGATACAGGTATTTTGCCAAATGTGTTCTATGGTTTACTTTACTAACTTAATTATGCACCTATTGTTTGTAATTCTTTGTAAGGATTTTGGCTTATGTGCCTACTGTATGTAATTCTTTGTAATGTTGTCAAATAAAGTTTATTCTGTTCTGTTCTGTTCTTTTCTGTTCCTGTTCTGTTCTGTTCTGTTCTGTTCTGTTCTGTTCTGTTCTGTTCTGTTCTGTTCTGTTCTGTTCTGTTCTGTTCTGTTCTGTTCTGTTCTGTTCTGTTCTGTTCTGTTCTGTTCTGTTCTGTTCTGTTCTGTTCTGTTCTGTTCTGTTCTGTTCTGTTCTGTTCTGTTCTGTTCTGTTCTGTTCTGTTCTGTTCTGTTCTGTTCTGTTCTGTTCTGTTCTGTTCTGTTCTGTTCTGTTCTGTTCTGTTCTGTTCTGTTCTGTTCTGTTCTGTTCTGTTCTGTTCTGTTCTGTTCTGTTCTGTTCTGTTCTATTTAGTCCACAACATTTTCTAATCACACTATTGCGTATCTGGACATTCAAAGTACCTAACTGTAGTGAAGTAAGGACTACACATACTTTTGAAGGACCTGCTGCATTAATCCTACTTTGGTGTTTCTTCTGCCATACCCAAGGCTCAATTCATAAGTGTTGTGACTAGCTCTGCATTATGAATAGCCGATCTTGCAAGGAGTCATTCAGATATATCATAGGAATCATGCAGGCATAAGCACCCTTCACCACCTACACTCATAATGACCAATGGTTTTAGGGTTCCGTACCCGAAGGGTGCCAAACGGGACCCTATTACTAAGACTTCACTGTTCGTCTGTCTGTCACCAGGCTGTATCTCTACAGTGATAGCAAGGCAGTTGAGAACTTCACAGATGATGCATTTTTGTTGCCGCTATAACAACAAATACTAAAAATAGCATAAAATAAATATTTAAGGGGGCTCCGATACAACAAACGTTGTCTAAAGACAGCGCTCGCCATCTAGCGGCCATCTATGTGACCTTGACAGCGCCCATGTCATGTCGTTAAATGTCAATGTTAAACGCTTCTTGTTGGTTTCTTTATATGGCGCTGTTCTAAAATTACATCTTTGTCTAATGTTGTGTAGATAATGGTACGGAACCCTTCGTGCGCGAGTCCAACTCGCACTTGACCGGTTTTATTTTTATTATTATAAGTTACGTGTTTTCCTTATCCTACAAATGCTCTTCAAACTAACATGCAAGGGGTCGAATACATTTTAGCTAACGCGAGCAACACAATTCCCGGTTATTACACATTGAGTCGCTGTTCCCGATGTTACTTATTTTCCGTCCTACTTCCTTGTTTCTGAGCGTTTTTTTTATCGGTTAAGAATAGCGTCACTCCATTTCCTTCCATGGATTTCGTATAAGGCGACTAAGGAAATACGTTACCAGAAGACCTGCAGCAGCGTCTTCCTGAGATTCCAACCGCATACTGCGATCGCCGGCAAATCGTGGCAAAGCCCTTCATGGTTAGGAAAACCATGAGGGAGGCCTATGTCCTGCAGCGGGTGTCAAATGGCTGATGATGATAATGATGAAATATTAGTTTGGAGCGCTAAATGTTTCTGGAGCAAATCTGATTAAATAATAAATTAGGTATCTGAGTGACGATTTCCTTTCTAATAAAACAAGTTATAGTTCTAAAACTCTTGCCTGTAAAAAAAATTGTAATTTTTCAAAAACTCCAGTTCAGGGTCAGGAACAAACCCAATTCTAATAACGTTCGTTTTAGACTTTATTTAAAGGTGCAATTTAAAGTTTTAACTATTATGCCATTGCCTCTCTCTGTTTTTCCAACATCTGTTTTTGTAGGAACCTATCAGAGATAACTCTTTCGTTTCACTGTTTTGTATGTTGTTAGGTCTCAGGAGTCAAGGCTTAGACTATCAGTGTTTTGAACCATTGGCAACTTCAGTGTGGCACAACCAATGATTGGAATAGGCAGATCATAATATATGCCTACAATTGGTGAGGATTGATTTTGGGAGTTATTAGAGTAACATTAGAATTCATACACTATTCTATTCTGTATAATACTAAATACTCAGGGAGAGAGTATAGGCTTAATCACCACGCGTGCCCATCGCGGATTGGCGATACAAATAATTACAAATACAGTTTACAACGAGACACTTATCCTAAAGTATAAATTGTTTCAAAATTGATAACTGTCACCTGCACTGGCCTATCGACCGTATCGCAACTGACATTCATACGAAAAAATATGGCCCAGAGCATTTGGGATAGGTACTCGTTAGTTAGAAATGAGCGTAATAATAGGGTGATAAAGTTTGCAAAAAAATAGAACTACAAAATTAAAATTATACTCCACGTTAGGGCCCATCGCCAACTACAGACTGTCACACTCTCCCTATTCCGATCTCAGAACACAACTCAACATTTCAGTCGCGTTGATTTCCTCATTCACAAAATCCGGTTGTGAACAACGAATATGGCTCACACACATCACATCCCAATTAAAACAATCTATAATGTCAGAGTCTCAGGGTTGCATTTCGATTGAAAGATAGTAATTGGTCCAGTCCGGCGAGTGGCCAGTTTCTGGTTGACATTTAAATACTCGACAACTTTTGCGTCATGCTATTTATTTATGTGTACATGGCTTAAGTTACGAGGGGGAACTTTTTAAAATAATTGTGAAGCCATTTTAGTAATTGTTTTTTCTTAATTCGCAGATGAATTTATCGCTCATTTGGCTTATTTTTATGTAGGTCATGCAATACCGGTTACTTAAGACATTCTGACGCTACTTGAAGATTTGATGTTATTTATAGAAGCACACAGGGCGCGTTCAGTGCATGGATGGGTCGCCGTCTATGCCTAACGCTAGTGGCATTTTTCCGAGCGGTTCCGTGCTTCGCAAGGCACGTTAAGCTGTTGGTGCCGGCTGCCGTCGATAGATGGCAGTCGTTAAGCCAAGTCAGAGGCCTTAGGGCGGCTTGACAAATTCTGACAGTAGACGAGCCACTAGTCTACAAGCCTCCACCAATCCGGACTTGGCCCCCGTGGTGGAGTATGGCCTATACTTTCCTCAGGGAAGAGACCCGTGCCCCTCGGTGGGGACATAATGGGTTGATGATGATGATGATAGAAGCACGATTTCTTAAAACACTTATCAAATTCAGTTTAAAATGGTCTTCCCCTTTACCCGAGACTATTTAAACATAAGTCTTATAAAGCAGTCACAAATATCTTAAGGAAACTAAATACCGTGAGGAAAGCTAAATGGCGCCCGGTGCTTAGCAGCGCCATCAATGGAACAGTAGATTGTTTACTTAGGGAGCAAACAACTATTTTTAAGGCGAGAGTGTTTCTTTCAATCCAGAGGGGAGCGAAGGATTCTAGAGTAAAACCCCGAGCGTAGCAAGGGATTCTAAAGTAGAATCTTGAGCGCAGTGAGGGATTCAATGTACGCCACTCGAGCTTAAAATAGTGTTGCTCCCGAGGTGGTCACTCTACTTTTTATCACCCTCTATGAAAAAATAAGCAAGTGCAACTTATGAATAAGAATAGAATAGAACGTTTGTGCCACATTTTTAGCGAACGATGCAATGGTCTCTGGAGTTAATAGAATACTTTCAATCTCACTACTTGATGCTTCTTATTCCGTGTGGCGTCGGATTAAGAATAGCGTCACTGTTTTTCCTTCCGTGGATGTCGTAGAAGGCAACTAAGGAAATCAATTACCAGGAGACGGGCAGCAGCGTCTTCCTGAGATTCCAACCGCATCCTGCGATCGCCAACCCGCCTGCCAAGCGTGGCGATTATGGCAAAACCCCTTATGGTTATGAAAACCACGAGGGAGGCCTATGTCCTGCAGTGGGCGTCAAATGGCTGATGATGATGATGATGATGACTTGATGAGACCCTCATTTTTTATAAATACTTAGTAAAATCCAAATTTGAGTATGTAAACAATTACCAACAAAGGCAGAGGAATCCATTTCAGTATTGCTACTATAACTTCACAAATGTACGTAACTTAAAAAACAAAGTAGGTACATGCCGGGATTTGAACTCACGACCTCACGAATGAAAAGCCGGCTTTCTACCTCGCCGCTACCACTGTTCATAGCAATATTTATAAAATGTAAATTATTAAGCATCAAAAGTTTACTACAAAACACAATGCTGCACGTATGCACCAACGCTCTACTGTTACGACCTTTTCCATTCACTTTTATGCTCGTATATCATTGGCGGAGGTCAGTTACGCACACGTAAAGAGGCAGCTCTATTGCGTTTATTAGCACTTTGACATTTTCCGCGTGATAATTACACAATATCAATGTACAACTGTTTACCAAATATTGAAAATGTAAATATAACTAAAACATAATATTTTTTGCACCACATGAAAAGTTTCCTGAATAAAAATAATCTTGTGATAAAAGTCGTTAAACAAATACCTACATACAAACATGCATACATACGTAAGTATATTCATAAAATTACCCCCGTACTCCGAAGAGGTAGACAGAGACCAGGGTTTGCCACTTGGCACGATTATGACAAATTGCAAATTGTATATTGCATACTAGACCAGGTCCTGGCAGATAATCAGTGCTGTGGGTAGTGAACCTAAAGAAAATGCTGAGCCTGAGGCCGTTTTACCGCTCGTGTCCCTTTCTTCATAATTCAGCCACAATAAGTCTACTGCTGGACATAGGCCTCCTCCATGGATTTCCAAAAAGAGCGGTTGGATGCGGCTTGCATCCAGCGTTTTCCTGCCACTCGGATGAGGTCATCTGTCCATGTTGTGGCTGGTCATCCTACGCTGCGCTTGCCGATATGAGGTCTTCATTCGAGAACTTTTCGGCCCCATCGGCCATCATTCCGCGTGCTATGTGCCCCGCCCACTGCCACTTCAACTTACTAATCCACTAGGCTATGTCGACGACTTTCGTTCGCCTACGGATCTCATCATTTCTGATTCGATCTCATGGAGAAATTCCGAGCATTCTTATTGTTTTTTTTATTTCTTGTCTCGTGTTTTGCCTGTTTTTTGTTTCCTATGTGTTGTATAATGTCTGTGTGGCGATGAATAGATGTTTTTCTTCTTCATACAGATAAGCGAGAAGCAAATAGTTGTCCAGTGTCTTTATTTAATCAACTGTATTATACACTATATTAACAGGGTTCCTTGGCCTGAGTGTCTGACTTATTCCCATACCTCAGCGCCTGAAATTGCCGATCCACGGTAGGCACGCGTGGTGACTAAGCCCATACTTTCTCCCTGAGTGAAGGCCTGTGCCCTACAGTGGGACGTATATATGATGCTTATGTTAACCGGGTCCCATTCAGCATCCTTCCAAAACAGATCCCTAATTTACTTCTTAGCTCTCACCACCGCGGTACCCTAAAAATGGATCGGACTGGGGTACATATCCGCTGCTGATATTTTTGCCGGTCATTAGCTTCTACTCTCGATAGGTTAAAATAGTCCAGTCTTCCGGGTGTTTATAAACTGACCCCCTTCCCGTGAAATTACTATACTAGGAAATCAACGGCTTATGAGATATTGGGTCCGGTCAACGTTTGGTGGGCACATCCAGCGACTCCCTGCCACCTTAACCAGGTTGTCAGACCATTTGGCGGCGGGCCTGCCCACGCTGCCTCTTCCGGCAGTTCTGACCTGGTGACCGCGGAAGAAGGAGATAATGCGTTTTAAAGTCACGCAGTGCCGGGTTTTGGGATGAAGTCATTTTGGAAGACCGTCATTTTGACTTCAGGACGTTTTGAAGGTGTGTTTTTTTTAAGAAAAAGGCAGTATAGGAGGGAGATGTTGTGTGCCAAAAGGTTTTCCATCTATGTTTAAATTGTTTAAACACAGATGAAAATGCATAAACCATTGAACAGTCGTGAGCTATAAAAATCAAATCGAAAATTTCAAAATATCGTAAGAACGAAAGAATTATCAAACTCTCATCAAATCCCTCCATAGAATTGTTAATAGACTGGACTTGTTATATTACTTCCAAATTCAGTCACAATGAACCTCCGAACCGTCGTGATGACTTATGGCACTGAAACGTGGTCTCTAACTATGGGCCTCATAAGAAAGCTCAAGGTCACGCAACGAGCTATGGAAAGGGCTATGCTCGGAATTTCTCTACGAGATCGAATCAGAAATGATGAGATTCGTAGACGAACGAAAGTCGTCGACATAGCCCAGCGGATTAGTAAGTTGAAGTGGCAGTGGGCGGGGCACATAGTACGCAGAACTGATGGCCGATGGGGCCGAAAAGTTCTCGAATGGAGACCACATATTGGCAAGCGCAGCGTAGGACGACCAGCCACAAGATGGACAGATGACCTCATCCAAGTGGCAGGAAGATGCTGGATGCGGGCCGCTTCCAACCGGTCTTTTTGGAAATCCATGGAGGAGGCCTATGTCCAGCAGTGGACTTCTTGTGGCTGAATGATGATGATGATGATGAACCTCCTCAGTCCTGGCAAAAGAAAACACAATAAACTATTGAAAATAACTATAGTTATTTTCAAAGTCAGGACTGAGAAGGTTAAACCGTTATTTCTAGAACAAAATAACATCCAATGACTATCACTTGTAGGTCTTCTCCTGTCCCTGACACGTCCTGATTTCTAATAATATCTAAAAAGAAAAATCCACTCGATATGGGGCGATTTAAAATTAATGTGCGTCGAATCAAACCAGACAACATCTTGTTTGAGGTATGGAACAGAACGGAACGAAAAGAACGGAAAGAAATTTATTGAATGCAATAGAAGAATAAACTTTATTTGACAACATACACATTATGGAACATTACACGTTAGGAACTTGCAAACGTCACCGCTTAAACTCAACGCTTTAAATTATTATCGCTCGAGAGTAGACCCCGAAGCACAAGGGTCTCATCCTAAAGCCGACTTTTTACGATTATTGTATACCTTTTCGAGTCAACGACCTTAACTACGTTTTTAACATCGTGCCGCTTTTGTTTTGGTCCTCATTTCGTTTGGAACTCTGTCAACTTAAGACCACTCTTTTCTATGGCTTTTCTCTCGTTGGCGTGTTTTCATTTTCTTCTGATTGTAAAAAAATTAGTTACCTTTTACAAATCCGGTCTAAAAAAGACTATGTACTCACTAAATTGGCGATGTAGTGCGTCCGTATGCGATTCAGATAAAAATAAATGAATCTCTCCAAATGAATCAAAAGGAATCTCAAAGAGCTACCTTTGATATTCAGTCTTTAATTAAACCTAAAACAAAGGAGCGACGCTTTTCTTCTAAAAAGCCAATTATTTCAAGAGAGATTATTAGAAGGGTTTTTTGATGAAGGCTGAGACGCTATCTCGTTTCAGATGAAAACTTCCATTTGATTAATAGCCTTAAGTCTTGTCGGGCAAAATTAAAAGCAGATGTCTGAAATCAGACCTTCGCTTTCCGAAATTGGAGTTTAATGCTGCGGAAATGTCTAAAGTATACATTAATAGTAAAATAGTATTTATACTATTCTACTGTACCAGAGCAAGTACAGATGCAAAGGTGACTTTTAGAATAGATTACAGACACGTAAGCTTGAGAATCTCTAGAGCTTTACTCAATAAAAGAAGAAGCTTAGCCGTCCCAAACAAACTTGGTGGCGGAGATCAAGACAGATGCTCAGGTCACACTTTTAGAATTGATTACAGACACCTAGGGCCAGTTTATGAATAGAAAATTTCGCCAAGTAAATACTGTAGTGCTGTCTCTTCGAATTTCGCAGAAAAGAGTGTGACAGAACATTACTTAAGTATTTAAATCACTTCCAGTAACTAAGCAAAAGTTTAAAATTATAAATTCGATTTTGTATTTTTTCATACAAATTGACAGTTTCAAAAATGTACGAACAATCAAAAAATTTTATTGAGTTTTTTATTATTTTGCCTTTATGGAAATGATCTAATTTATATTGAGATTGATTGAAGAAACAGAATTTAGGTGTTGCTTTATTAATAATACGTAGGGTAATTTCCCAAGAAAGATACGTGAAATTGTGCTTAGTCCGGAAGCAATTACGATCTGTTCTCCACACGCTCTAAACTGTGGACTACATAATATGTAGTTAACAATATTTATTTCAAGCAAGACTTTGCGTTGCTCAAAGGAAAAGCTTACTAATTTTCCTCAAAAAGGTAGCTAAATTAACTAAGCATTTACTTTGCAAACCCTCTCGCCGCCCACTGGATGTCACAAACATGACAAATTAGGGTTAAAGTCGTTTGAGCCAACAAAAAAGAACTATTTTTACGAACCCTCGCGAAAGTAAGAAGGGTATTCTGTTTAGTAAGCGTGAGATGAAGCTTTGTGGCCATGTTTAAAGACTTTATTACTGAACCCTTTTGAACTTGTGGGAGGCGCTCCATTATAAGCCTAGGTATATACGTCCCACTGTAGTTCACAGGCCTTCTCTCAGAGAGAGAGAAAGAGTATGGGCTTAATCACCACGCTTGCCCACCGCGGATTGGTCATTTCAATAGCTCAGACCCTTAGGTTTCCTCACGATGTTTTCCTTCACAGTTAGCGTGTGTACGTAACTTAGAAAACAAAGTCATAGGTACATGCCCGCACTAGTTAACGAACCTGTGTCTCTCGCTTCCGAGTCCAATGTTCTACCCACTAGGCTAACGAGAGGCGCTTTCACCTAGAAATTAATATTTGCAGTTTTAGCCACTAAGTGCCTAAGAAAATCTGTAAAGACAGGCTGAGAGAAGAATCTCTATCATTGCATCATAGCATAGTGTACTATCTCAATTATAAAGGAATTGATTGTTAAATCGTTACTAATTCTTCAGGATTACTACGCAAAACAAGGCAGCCATTCGCTTCAGAGTACAGGGCTTAGAGAAAAGACCGAGGGTGATAGAATTTGAATAATTTTACTGAAAACTATTTACGCAAATCAGCAATGGAGGTGTATTAGATGATAATAATTTTAATTTCAACGTCATTTCGATCAATTAACATTCATCGTAAGCTATGATTTTTATACATTTGATCGCGACTATTTATTACCCTCTACCTAGACTTTATTGCCTATTCGCGATTAAACCAGTTAAATATTAATTCAATTCAATTTATTGGCTGCACCAATTTTTACGAATTTCTTTGTATATATTCGGTAGGTCTGAGAATAGGTTGGAAACTGATTAATATGGCAAAAAAACGTTTGCTGAGTCACCTACATGAATGGATGCATTCAGCATGCATACATGAAGAAAAAAGAATTAACTAGTTGGTAAGAAATAAACACTGTATTTTGTGGAAATTTATTGTGATGCGGTTGAGAAGAAAAATTGTTCAACATACTGACGAAACAATTACTTTCAAAACAAGGGTCACAGATCGAATAGAGTAAACAGTGAATAATAAAAACATTATAATCACAATCATAGAACAATGACCGGTTCGTTTGACTAGCGGTTAAAGCTAGATTACACCACTTTTTGAAGACCTAGATCTCGATACTCTCAGTTTGAAAAGAGAGGTCTTGGCGTGTTGATACTGTTTTTGAGTCGTGAAGGCTGTGGGTTTGTTTTCCACTGGGGATAAAAAAATCTGCTTTTAATTTGGTATCCTACTTATCTCACGGCTATGCCACATGGAGGAAAGTACGTTGAATATTGTAAATGGAACATTTTACTGAAAGAAGACATTATTTTAATTTAAAAAACAATTTAAACTGCATTAATAGATATTTAAATAATTACATGGTTAAAACGGGAATCGAACCCGCTACACAAGAAAAAAAATCGAAATGCTTCCTCATAAGGATTATTTTTTGCTAAACAAAATTTTATTTATTTATTTATTTATTTATTTGTATCACCACTTAACATCTATCATTACAGGTGTATTACCTAATGCGATAGAGTTAGATAAAATAAGTCCTTAACTTAAAATCCGAATTATGGCCCTCTTGAACCCGCTCAGACTACAGTAAAATATATCTACATTTATAATGTCATTTTTTAATACATAATGTCAGAAACAAAAGGAGGACCACAACAACGGCAGATATACACCGGCAATAACGGCAATAACGGCAGAACGGATTTACATGAACCTTGCCGCACAGACAAAGACCTACATTGAGAGATAACATACTGTATGTATCGGTAATGCGTTCCATATTTATTTTAAGTTCAAAAAATTTACAGCGTTGTGCGAGCGAACGTTAAGGGGCTACAGTGTGCTGGAACTGGCTAGCAGACGTTTTTGAATCGCTTGTGACATCCTCTAGGAACATGGCAGACCGTTGAAATTAATATATGATATAATTTAACTCCTTGATTCCCTATTGGATGTTTGACATTTGTCATAACCTTACGCCTTCTATGAGTAAATATATTCCGTAAGAATGCTTAAAAAAAAGCTAAGAATTTATGTACCATTTTAAATGCGCAGTGGATTACGTTTAAGCTTATACAGTCTTACGGGCAATATCAAAATCTTGTATGTTAATGTTTAAAACTAACAGGAACAATAGTTACTCATTCAGAAAAAACGTTTTCATCAATTTATCACATTACGCCTTACGAGGAACGCCCAGCCTACTCGTTGCCTGTTGCCTGTGACTAGGCGCTCTTCGCATCACCATTGATTTCATTGTAACTTTTCATAAGCGATTTATCAATCATAAATCAACCTTCCAAAGTTCACCTCGAGCGCCATATAGTGAAATTAATTCAAAGTAGCAATTCTCATACAAAATTACCGATTGTAGGCCAAGGACGTGGGGTGAGGGACCGAAAAAGACGCCGCATCTTTCCAATTCACTTTCGTACAAAATGTACTGGGTCAAGTTTCATAAAACTATAATTTCGTAGTTTATTATGACAATTTGAAGTACACTGCGCAGCAGAGTCTATTTGTTAATCTGTGGGTTAATCGGCTTTGCAATGTACATCGAGTTGTCATAGTCACAATGAATTGTAGTTCTATGAAACATGCTCCTGAAGGGATGGGTCTTTTCCGCGCCCTCGCCCCACGTCCCATGTCCGAACAAAACAAAAAAATATTATATAGCTATTAGTCCAATCGGTGGAGACATTTTCAAGTGTTTGCAAGACCAACGCACGGCAACTGATTTTTGTAGTAGTGATCGAGCTTCAATCGTTAGAAAAACATACAATATAAAATCCCAATTCTTGTATTTTTTTATTTAAGTAAATAACTAAAAAAGAAAAGTAAAAAGGAAACCGATCATTTACTAGTATTCGAACCAAGAGCTCTCTGCCGTTCAAGGGACGCCTCTTCCCATCCGAGCTATTGTAACATTACCAACCTTAGCGAAACATCGTTTTACTATTTGTGCCTAAATCACGGTAAAAGTGAGGTTCATTAAAAATTAAACCTAACTACCTATGTATTATAATCCATTTATTGTGCACCGCACGCGGCCAGACTTGTTGCTCGAGCCTTGTAGTCTCTAATTACTAGCATTTAAGGTTCATTTTAGTTTGATTGAGTTTTGTTTCACTCCTTGCGCTCGCACTTCGCCTCCTCGTTAGATTGTAGGGTACATAGGCGGTAAATAATGTGTTGGTAAATAATAATTTCGATTGGGGCGTTACGAATAATACCTACTTGATTCATAACCTTTTAGTGAACCAAGCCGAATTACAGTACTTAGTATTTCCGCACCGCTCACTTCCGTAACGACAGAAGAAGATAGCGCTATCGAACTCGGCTCGGTCGTTCCCATCCGGATATATAGAAAAATATTTTACATAGTTATATGAATTGTGTCAATAATGTTATGTTTAGAACCTTTTCTAAACATACAAAACGAATCTGTGTAGATTTCGTCTCTGAATTTTTTTTCTATCTGCCTGACATGTTTTTCTGTTTTAAATAAAATAAAACGCTGTATATTTTTATCACGCATTTTATTGTACATGCGGAAGTATTGTTAGAAGAATCAATGGCGTAATGCTAAAAATTTTGTAGGAATTATAATTTATATACGTGTGTAGGTACTTGTTTTTAGTTTTTTTATTTTACCTTCCCTACATGTAATATAAATCACACTTCCATGACATGTATAAGTTGATCCTATTCAATTGTTTTTGCTAGGGTTGGCACAAAATCCGGGTTTTTTTTTATTCAAGATTTATTCGGTGCTCATTTTTAGGTACAACGTAATTTAAATATATAATTTAACGCGCATAATATTTTTTGGGTTCCGTAATTATAATGACAACAAAAGAAAGTAGGTAAGTTTTTTGTACACGTAACAAAAAAAAAAACAACTGAAACCTTAACAAAAAGGAAAAGTGTAACAAAAAGTAACCAAATAGAAATAGAAGTACTGTATCACACAGTAGATTAAACAAAAATCTGCGTTCCTGGTTTACCGATATTACATATTTTTATTTAAGTGTCACAATGAATAGTTTAATGTATCTTGAAAATATTCGTCGGTGGGGAGTTCCAAAATTATAATAATAATAACGTCCACACAACGCAATCAAACTAGAATTCCCTGCACTATAGTATAGATAGTTTTTAACTATCAGCTTTAACGCCAAAAATCACTTAAATGCTGTATGTTTTCTGTGCTATTGGAATGAAATAATAGAAATGGTATGAATTACACTATTAATACGATTATCAACAGATTAATCTGTTATAATATACCAATATAAGTTAAGACGAGGAGGCACTGTTGATTAATAATTATATTTATCAGTCTTTGTGCTGAAACAAGGATGCAGGCCAAATAAGCACTCAAATCCATTTGTAGCTCTTTTGCCAACATCCTTAGCAACTAAGTCTTTTTCCATTTTCATAATTTTTGTTTTATTTCTTTGGTCAATATCCATTTTGAAATGTTTTTTTTTCTTCTGTAAAAAATTAATTATTTTGCTTTTGTTCTTAAAATTTTTATAATTTTGTTTGTGTTATACCATAGAAAAAAAATTATCCAGTCAGATTTGCTCAATGGACTATTGGCCACACAGGCACGATAGCGATTACACATATTCACCCTTTTGAAACCGCTTTAGTGAATGCGCGTAGTGTAAAATAAAATAAAAAAATGCGTAAAGTCGATGATTTAAATTCAAAGATTTTGAGCCAAAATCTTAATCCAAGCTTCAAATTTATCAAAATTTCCACTCTTTTAAAATGTTTATAAAAACCTCTGTATTTTTACACTATATTTTAAGTTTTCAGCAGCTTTTGTAAAGAAACCTCTCGAGTCATGGAAACACAAGAAGTCCACTGCTGGATATAGGCCTCCTCCATGCATTTCCAAAAAGACCAGTTGGAAGCGGATTTCATCCAGCGTCTTCCTGGCACTTGGATGAGGTCATCTGTCGGCTGGTCGTCCTACGCAGCGCTTGCCGATATGTGGTCTCCATTCGAGAACTTTTCGGCCCCATCGGCCATTAGTTCTGCTTGCTATGTGCCCCACCCACTGTCACTTCAACTTAGTAATCCGCTGGGCTAAGGTGACTTGCGTTCCACTACGAATCTCATCATTTCTGATTCGATATCGTAGAGAAAGCATATGCCTTTTCATAGCTATTTGCGTGACCTTGAGCTTTCTTAGGAGGCCCATAGTGAGAGGCCACGTTTCAGTGCCTTAAGTCATCACTGGTTGTATAATTTTGTCTTGAGCGATTGAGGTATATTAGACGAAAGGACTTTTCTAAGTTTCCCGAATGCTGCCCAGCCAAGTTGGATTCGACCTTTTTCACAAAGTTGGACCGGCCTAGTTGGACTGTTTGTCCTGAGTAGACGTATTCGTCTACAACTTCGAGAGTCGAGTTCCCCAATGTTATTGGGGTGGGCACAAAACGAGCATTCGATATGACCTTCGTTTTGTCCATGTTCATTTCAAGGCCCACCCGTTGGGAAACTCGACTGAGGTCTTCGAGCATTATGCCGAGGTCTTCCATCGTTTCTGCCATGACTACTATATCGTCGGCAAATCGAAGGTGAGTGATGTACTCGCCATTGATATTGATGCCGCGTCCCTGACATTCCAGAAGCTTGAAGGTATCTTCCAGTCCGTTTGTGAACATTTTTGGAGAGATAACGTCTCCCTGTCTTACGCCCTTTTTCAATGGAATTGCCCCCGAATTCTGTTCCTGTACTCGGACCGACATAGTGGTTCTGTGGTCATAGTGGACTGTTGTACAAGCATTTCAGCACCTCGATATACCGATAGTCTATACGGCAACGCTGGAGAGACTTGAGCACTGTCCATAACTCGATCGAATCGAAGGCTTTCTCAAAGTCCACAAACGCAAAGCATAATGGCAAATTATACTCCTCAGTCTTCTGTATAATTTTCCGCAACGTGTGGATGTGGTCTAATGGTACTAAAGCCCTTTCGGAAACCGGCTTGTTCGGGAGGCTGGAAGTCATCAAACCTGCGTTCAATACATGGCGCAGAGTAGTCATCAGCGACCACAAAAACCTCCAATACTAATTTTCATAGAAAAACGGTGCCAGAGATAAAAATCAGAATTTTTAAATTTTTAGGAGCCAGCTTGAAATTTGACTTACGCCATTTTGTAAAAAGTAAGTTAACGTTGTCATCCAACCCAAGGTCTTATTCAACATTTGTTCGACAAGACTACCCCGTAATGTTACCGTTTTCTCAGGCTTTGACAAAAAAGCTGTAGAGACCGGATTTTCCAAGTCAGATTTTTCTTATCGGTTAGAGGGATCACCCTGTAAGGATGGAAAATTCCAAGTTTACACCATACGTGGAACTTGGAAATCTTTTAGCACCTGATAAGACCGAAATTAGAACAACCAAAAATTCAAGAATTTTCACACGTCTAGTTATTTTAGCATTCAAACGCTGTGTGACTATAAAGTTGATACCATATTAGTCCAGCCGCTAGACCAGCGGGGCCCGGTGGCAAAACCTGCATTAGGTGTTGGTTGAAAATTTAAGGAATTTTACTTTTCAATCGGCACTATTAAATTTGCCATAAAAATTAATTTACGTCACCGTCCTATCTAGGGTTTATGCAACGAGTTTATGTTGTTTTAAAAAACCACCCCTAAGTGTTACCATTATCCCAAGCCGTTGAAAAAAAGAAACTCATGGAGACCAGCTTCTCCAAGTTTTCGATTTTCTCCGTCGGTTTTAGCAAAAAAACTAATCGTATAGAAAATTTCAAGTTAGTAACATCAAAATGGGACAACAATTTTATCTAGGTGTTTTTCGCTGATCAACTTTATGTACCTATATAAATTCTTCACGTCACATAAAGTTTACATAAAGTTGTTATATGCGATGTATATCATGTTACTATTTTAATTAATATCAATAATAACGGCACCAGGTATTTACATATTTTTTTCAAAATCAAATCAGATCCGGATTATAAATTACTATCTGAGAGCGTGACAACCCTAACGACGTAAAATCCGGATAACAATTAAAATGGTCGTAATTTCTACTTTCCATGGAATTGGCATTAGAAATATATTTTTTATTTCATATTGGGAAGTCGCTTCCTACGTTCCAATTCTGCCACTGAGTCCCGAAATACATCCATGTGAAATCAAAGTCAAATTCACTTTATTGAAAAAAGATAAGACGATTTTTTTCACTTTTTGACATAAAAACCTGTTGTTGTGCAAAAACATGTACTATTTCATAAGTAGGTAGGTAAATAAATACGTACTTACTAAACATGTGATTTTTGTTTGAAAGCTATTCTTTCTACAAAGCATAGATAAGTTTTGAAGAGATGTACCTACCTTTATCTTTTTTGTTTGTAATGACGCATGCTATACAAGAAGGCATTAGATTGAAGTCTATTCAATCTACGCGTACGCGGGCGGGCTGGCGAGCCGGCTAGAAAGAAAAGTAGAAACCGCTCGGTCGGCTCGCTCGACGCGTTCGAAATTCGGCTATATATGTGTGCGTTTGGCGGCGTGTGCTTACGCGAAGGGAATGAGACTGTGTGTGTGCGGCAGCGCGAGCGTCTTTCTATGGAGATTACTACTAGGAATTAATTCAGTCGTGTCATCTAGCGGTGAAATGTTGAAGTGCTGCACACCTGTGTCAAACGCTCAAGGTCATCGGCACAGGGAAAAATCTTAAGGTTTAAAAAATAGATGGCGTTGTATAAGGATCGTATAAACGGATTCTGTGACGGTACAAAGTTCGCCTGAGTGCTTATACTAAGTTTTTTCATATTACTTTCGATAGCGAGAGCGTTTGCAATTTGTATAGGAGTGACAAAGCGCCACCTAGTTCTCACTTGGAGAAACTAAAAGTGCGATTCCCAGTTCTATCGCGCTCGATATCGAGTAGTGACCATCGACAATCATTCGAAAGTGACAGCGTTATTGCTCGGTTTTCAATTTTATTTTTGAAGTGAATTAGTAAAGTGGCTTTTTGCTTGACTTGACATTAATAACTCGAATAATTTTAGTATGTAGTTAATTTTCAATACACCTCTCCTATAAATTACACTTTCAAATTTAGTCGGTTTATCAAAACAGAACGCTGTCTATGGTCAGGAAGTACCAACTTTATAAAAGTATGCTCGCTACTCACGGTGAACAAACGTCGATCGAGTAGTTGCCGTCGATTGTAAGTCATAGTCGCAAATACTCGATTCTCGATGCGTTTGTCGTTTACTCGCTTACCGCGATGGTTAAGTCATTCGATCAACTTTGCGCAACTCAGTATAAGCACTTGTTGTTGTTGTTGAACAGCGAGTGGTACATATTTTGTTGACGACCTTGCCTTGTTACCATAGCATGGCAACAAAACAAAATTTACAATTCAAATCATGAATCAACTTACGGTGTTCTTTTTAGGGTTCCGTACGCGAAGGGTGCCAAGCGGGACCCTATTACTAAAACTTCACTGTCTGTCTGTCTGTCACCAGGCTGTATCTTATGAACCGTGAAAGCTAGGCAGTTAAAATTCACAGATGATGTATTTCTGTTGCCGCTATAACAACAAATACTAAAAACAGAATAAAACAAATATTAAAGGGGGGCTCCCATACAACAAACGTAATTTTTTGCTGTTTTTTGCTCGATATTAATAACGGCAACAGGTAGACGCTTGAAATATTCACAGAATATTTAGTTCTATATTCGCTTCAAAACTAAATAATTAAATAAAAATAAAACAAATATTTAATGGGAGCTCCCATACAACAAACGTGATTTTTTTTCCGCTTTTTTCAATATTTGTGTCTAGTGTTGTAGGTATAGACGATGGTACTGATGGAACCCTTCGTGCACGAGTCCGACTCGCAATTGACTGGTTTTTTATGCTGCACACACGTGTGTGTGTGTGTGCGTGTGTGCGTGTGTGTGTGTGTGTGTATGTGTGTGTGTGTGTGTGTGTGTGCAAGTGTACATAAAAAATTGTCTATCTATCTATCTATGTTTATAAAAACACGATTTCTCTGAAACTCTCCTCAAATGCAATTACAAAGCTCTCTCTTTGCCCAAGGTTATTTATTGTAACTGCATTGTAGTCTTTTAGAGGAATTATGTTTTCATCAAAATTTCACTAGGGTGCTAATTAATAATGTATGGTGATTGGTGCGCAATAAAGAGTATTAATCTTATCTAATCCAATTTATATATACACGCAGAGACTTTTCACACGCCTGTATGCCGGAGTATACATACATAATCATCATCATCATCAGCCATTTGACGCCCACTGCCATGAGGGGTTTTACCATAATCGCCACGCTTGGCAGGCGGGTTGGCGATCGCAGTATGCGGTTGGAATCTCAGGAAGACGCCGCTGCCCGTCTCCTGGTTGATTTCCTTAGTCGCCTTCTACGACAACCACGGAAGGAAATGGAGTGTTCTTAATCCAGCGCCACACGAATATTGAACGGGTCTAATTATGATAATTTATTAGGTAAAATGTGATAACCTTAATACCCGAAGTTTCGGCAACGTTGCAGTGGCCGTGGCTACGCAGAGACTGAAGTTTTAATATATAACTATGTAAGAGTATCGCGAGTCATTAAAAATGCCAAAACATCTCTTCTCAACCTAAGGCCACGCCATTTGGTTCGGTTGTTAGGCTTTCCGTATTCAAACAAGCCCCTGTAACTAATCCTGAACGATTCCAATCGTCTAACTGTCAAATTCCATATAAATTGCTGTCGCAAACGTCAGGATTCCGACAGGCTCCCGATCAATACGTACCAACTGCCAACTAAGCCACGAGTTTCCACACAGCTAGCATCGCGAACATCATAAAGGTGTCCATCGACTTTCGCAACGTGACGCCTGACGGACATTGCACACTGCGACCATATGGGTAAACACGCGGTACGCCCTGCTAGAAGCATTAAGCAATACCTCGTATTGTAGACCTTAAGGTCGGGTAAGGTAGTCGCACTACCTTTTCAACAGAATGCGAAAACAAAGAGATATGTTTTGGCGCGTAAGTCTGTCTGTGTGTTTTTATGAACAAGCTTGGGATCAAACAACTTGGCTGATAATAGGGGGTAAAGATTTATTTACAACATTAAATACTATCTTACAATATTTACATTACAGACTGATCTAAACCTAAACGTATTTACTTTGAGTCAGATCGCTGTCGGCCGGTAAAGTACTGAGAAGGCTGGCGGCATTGCCTCGCTGTATAGCGAGGCTTATTCTTTGGCCAAAGTAGGCACCAGCCCTCGGGTCTGCTGTACGACGAGATCTCCTTAAAGAGAAGTCGCGCCTCCGGACCCCATGGCCCCAGAGTCTCTACTCCGAAAGGCACAAATATGTAGCCCTGACCTAGGGCTGCATATTTGTGCCTCTCATTGGACTCTGCATTCGATGCCGCCGCGCCGCGTGTTTAAGAATCAAGAAAAAAAGTGGCAGACGTCAGTTGTAACATTTTTTGTTAAGGATGACGTCTGTTGCATCAGCTAATCCCACAGATGTTGAACCTGTCCAAATTTTAACCAATTTGTTAGTGACCGTTTCGTAAATTCTCAAAAAAATAGTAACTTTCGCGTATTGTCGATTTTTTTAGGTTTTTAAAAATTTTCTAATTATTTTTCTTTTTCTAAAGTTACCATCCAGTGTACGAAAGTCGCAGAAGGCGACTAAGGAAATCAATTACCAGGAGACGGGCAGCAGCGTCTTCCTGAGATTCCAACCGCATACTGCGATCGCCAACCCGCCTGCCGAGCGTGGCGATTATGGCAAAACCCCTCATGGTTATGAAGGGAGGCCTACGTCCTGCAGTGGGCGTCAAAGGGCTGATGATGATGATCAATGGTCATAATGTATTTTTTATTTATATAACAAGATTCGATTGAAAAATTTATTGAAAAAGAAACTGAAGAACCAAAAAAATATAAGCAAAAAACCGACTTATGCAAAGCCTCGATGAGTTTATAGTATTTTCAACCTAACGAGACTCAACTAATACATAGAGATAAATATAAATATAAGAGAAATCCGTTGAATGATTCAATTCACCTTCCGAAAACTCTATCAAAGCATTGGTAATTAGTTTTTGGTAGGTGGGTTTTAGTTTTTGTTCGCACTTTATGGCGCATGATATAAGACCTGTCCATTGCATGATGGGAGAAACAAGTAACTAGTTACATAACCGATATTTGTGGAGAGGTATTGTTTAGTTGGTGGGTTGATTATGACATTGTGTGATTGTATACATGACCAGAAATGTTTGGCTGTCAAAAGTTTGTTCGCGATTACATCTTATATTATGTAAAAATCTTGTGTCACAGTGTTTGTTATCGAACTCCTCCGAAACGGCTTCACCGATTTTTATGATTTTTTTTGTGCATATTTGGTAGGGCTGAGAATAGGTCGTAGGCTAATTACTATGGTAGAAACAACGTTTGCCGAGTCAGATAGTTGTCATATATTAAACGGGTTACCTCATTTATGGACAGGGTTGCCACGTGTGGAAACTCAATAATTAGAGAGCTGTCTGACAGGCTCGTGGTTTTCATAACCATGAGGGGTTTTGTCATAATCGCCACGCTTGGCAGGCGGGTTGGCGATCGCAGTATGCAGTTGGAATCTCAGGAAGACGCTGCTGCCCTTCTCCTGGTAATTTATTTCCTTAGTCGCCTTCTACGACATCCATGGGAGAAAATGGAGTGACGCTTTTCTTAACCCGGTGCCACACGGAACTTGAACTTGACACTCACCTTGGAATTTATTTATTGTACATAGCGAAATCATGCCGCACTGGAAATTGCAGTGGTTTAAATTCAAATGGTACGTCAGTTGGTACCATTGGGATGCCGGGTATCAACACTTCTTATTTAGAGTTTTATTTACATATTGGAACCTTTTATTTCAATCAAACAAACAAAGTAACAGGCTCAGATTAGCATGTTGCACTGTTTTGGGCCAAAACAAGTGCTTTATTGACTTAAGCTGACGCAACGCAAAGTTACAAAATATGGAAAAGGTCAATGCGTAAGATAAACATCAATAACAGACCTACCGTAGGGCGTGTAACTATGTCAATGTCTTTGAAATACCTTTACAAGTTAAGTCAGCAAATATTAGGAAATCGATCGTTGACTCATATTAAGCAAAGCATAAGAATCATAGTCATACAATAAAAAGTACCTTAGGGTGACACCGACTGTAACTACGAAAGAAATTCTATTGGTGTGTTAAATATTATGCTAAAGTGTTTCTTAAGCATTTCTAAGTTTTTCACAATATATCCCCTTATCGTCGGATCGTCCGCACTCTGCATTAGCTAGCGGGCACACAGAAGGGACGTGGGGCGAGGGCACGGAAAAGACGCGTCGTTAATCCAATTTACTTTCAAACAAAATTTACTGAAGGGACGGGACAAAGCCCACACAGAAGAGACGGGGCGAGGGCGCGGTTGCTATAAAACGCATCGCTTCTTTTCCGCGCCCCATTAAGTCCGTACTCTCTCTCCCTCTGAGAGAAAGTCGGTGCCCTGCAGTGGGACGTATGTGGGTTACGTAAAAAAAGAAAAAACTTTTTTAGATTAGATTAGAACATTTTATTGTCTCTCCGCTCTATTGCCGTCCAGTCTCCGTGTGGCGCCGGATTAAGAATAGCGTCACTCCATTTCCTTCCGTGGATGTCGTAGAAGGCAACTAAGGAAATCAATTGCCTGGAAACGGGCAGCAGCGTCTTCCCGAGATTCCAACCGCATACTGCGATCGCCACCCGCCTGCCAAGCGTGGCGATTATAGCAAAACCCGTCATGGTTATAAAAACCACGAAGGAGGCCTATATCCTGCAGTGGGCGTCAAATGGGTGATGATGATGTATGATGTACTTTATTGTACACACGGCTTACCTACATGTTTAAGAATTACAATTTGCTTTCTCAACTTGGAGCAGCTCTAATAAAATACGTTTATGACCTTCTTTAAGCTGAGTATCTACTGTATACGAGGGGTGGCTGATATAAAATCTACTTTGTTAAATAAAGTAATAAAAATGATACTAGCCACTATGTAGTTTTAACACTAACATATTCCTTATTTGAAAATAACAGCATTCATTTGTTTTAATTGTTTTCGTTGCGAATGGTAGACTAACACAGTAAACATGTCAGAAGAAAATAATAAAATGCTTAAAATTGAGCAGCGTGCCGTGATTAAATTCCTAACTAAAGAGGGAAATACTCCATCGCAAATCAAACAACGCATGTTCAATGTGTTTGGTGATTCATGTCTTTCCGATTTCATGATAAAATTTTGGTCTAAACAATTTAAACATGGCCGTATGAGCTTGGAAGACGATCCCCGTAGCGGACGGCCGGTTTCTGCAGTCACATAAGACACAGTGGATCTAGTGAAAAAAATAATACTCGCAGATCGGAGAGTCAAGCAGTGGGAGATCGCTAGGGATGTCAGGATTAGTAAGGAACGTGTTCACGTAATTATTCACGAACATTTGGGGATGTCGAAGGTGAGCGCCCGGTGGGTGCCCAGAATGCTGACGCCCTTCGATAAACAACGACGCGTCGAATGTTGTCAGGCATTTTTGGACCTGGTAAAAGATAGAGAAGAGGAAACTATATCCAGAATAGTAACCTGCGACGAAACCTGGATTCGCCAATGGGACCCCGAAAGCAAACAGGAGTCATTGCAGTGGAAATTTAAAGAGGAGAAGCCACCGCGCAAGTTTAAGGTTCGGCCATCAGCAGGCAAGCATATGGCAACAATTTTTTGGGATGTAGAAGGGATTCTATTGGTAGATTATCTACCAAAAAATACTACGATGAATGCCGTTTACTATGCCAGTTTACTTGACCAACTGCGAGAAGCCATTAAAGAAAAACGAAGAGGCAAACTCGGTAAAGGAATTTTGATTTTGCACGACAATGCTCCGGTCCACACAGCTGTCCATGCAAGGTCGGCCTTAGCCAAAAACGGCTTTACGGAAATAAACCATCCACCCTACAGCCCTGATTTGGCCCCCTGCGACTATTTCCTTTTTAGAAATTTGAAGAAAAGTCTAAGGGGAAAGAGATTTTTGATCGATGAGGAAATGAAGGCCGCTGTGGATGACCATTTTGACGACCAATCTAAGAAATATTTTTTCGACGGTTTAATGTCTTTTATTGACAAATGTAATAAGTGTATTACAGTTGCAGGGGACTACATTGAAAAAAAAAAAAAAAATTAACTACCTATGTATTTTCTTTCTATGTTAGGTAGATAACTTTCCAGCCGCCCCTCGTATCTGTTAATATCATCATCATCATCAGCCATTTTACGTCCACTGCAGGACATAGGCCTCTCTCATGGTTTTCCCTAACCACGTTAATATTATCTCGAAGAAGTAATTAAAACTTCGCGAACCACTTTCGAAGCGATTTTTTTCCCTGTTCATTAAAGCATTAGGCCTTTCTACGTGAGTGAAAGTTGATGATATTTTTATTGACCGCCGAAAGAGTCAAATGACTAACGCGCAGAAGCAGCGGACTGAGTCACTTTGGTTTAACAGACGAGACGGTTTACTTTTCTCTCATTCCATAATATATAATACTGCAATTACATTAATTTATATTACCTAGTAGTAAGAACCCTCTGAGCTCCAATGGTCTTATTTATAAAAACACCATTCCTTAAAGCACTCCTCAGAGGCAGTTTAACCCTAGACACCTAACCTTTGTCGTTTCGACGAATATGCGACAGAACAAATTATTCTATATTTTTGGTGCGTGTGCGGGTGACCGTGGTGGTTCTCGTCAACTCGGTGTTCCTCACGGCTCGGCAAGAGGCAACCAATTCCGCCATCCGAATATAATATTTTTCAAAATTTTACAAAATATTTAAAAGCCTATTTACAAAAATAAGTACAATATCGCAATTTGTGGTGAACAAATGAGCGTAAAAAAGTCAAATACTTTTTTCTTATGTCTACAGTTTAAGTTCGACCTTAAAATGAACAAATGCTTTTTAAAATTTCTGTTTTAATAAAAATTTTATAAGAATGTCGGTCTTGATCTGAAGAAACGCGTCCCATTTTAAACAGAAAGAAAAATAAATAAGAGTTTGTATGCGACAAATAACTACAAAATATTTTATTAAAATATAAAATATTCCTGAAATCTCAGTGCAATAAAGTTTTATTTCAAATTTAACACTTCAAAAAACAACACGTTGAGGGTGGAAACTGATATCGCACTCAAGGTGAATAATGTTGACATCTCAACCCTTTAAATTGCCAATCGGCAGTGGGCGCGCGTGGTGATTAAGCACATACTCTCTCTCTCTCTCGGAGAGAAAGAGTGTGTCCTGCAGTGGAACATATACAGGTCACATAAAAAAAGTGTTAACACAGAGCTTAGACCACTGACTAGTGGGAGGAGGGAAGGAGCACTCACTATAGTGTACCAGTTTCTGACCGTTTCGCTTTCCTGCAGTGAACGTTCTGAATAATTCCATGTTACCACAACAAGATGAAGTCAATAAAATATAATTATTAAAATATAACTATTTAAATTTGCAGCTTTAATATTTTTTGTGTTTATATCGCAGTCGTGTTAAGTAATATTACGTAAGGCACGATTATTCTAATTAAGTACCTAATTCTATGCAATGTTGTTACGTAGATCTACGAGTAGACTAGCCTTGTCTATAGTTTGAGCCGTGTGGCGCCGGATTAAGAATAGTTTCACTCCATTTCCTTCCGTGGATGTCGTAGAAGGTGACTAAGGAAATCAATTACCAGGAGACAGGCAGCAGCGTCTTCTTGAGATTCCAACCGCATACTGCAATCGCCAACCCACCTGCCAAGCGTGGCGATTATGGCAAAACCCCTCAGGGTTATGATAACCATGAAGGAGGCCTATGTCCTGTAGTGGATGTCGAATGGCTGATGATGACGACAGTTTGAGCCAGCATTCTTGTATAAAAACGGTTACAGTACTTACGTACGTACGTTATTTGTTGCTTTTGTAGAATATTAAAATTTTTCAATTCTCTTGTCATTGAAGAACTTTATGTTTTGCCAAAAAAGGCACTCAACTTCTGCGAATACACATAACGGTTCTCCAAGGCGCAGTTTGGAGAAGATGATGATTACAGACCAGGTGGATAGAAAACGGAATCCAACAAGATGCTTAGATGCCATAAAAACCGGTGAAAGTACATACCAAGTGGTCCACATTCGCTGCCTGCCGGATCAAATGACCTATGATTGCGATCCTCAGATAATACGAAGGTACGCCGAAGAAGAAGAATTGCTAATCTAGCAGGACCGGATGGTCTGAAACAAATTGCTAGTGGTTGCTGGATGAGAATGGCCGACAGAAAAGCATGCATTGGGGAAGGTCTTTGTCCAGCATTGAATGAACGTGGACTGATCACTGTTGGGCTGTTGAGCGTTTATGGTCTAACCAATATTTATTTTGTGAAATTTGTCGTCACGACTTCGTTTCACTGCGCTGTCATTGTCGACTGTCAAAATAAAAACCGACCAAGTGCGAGTTGGACTCGCGCACGAAGGGTTTCGTACCATTATCTATACAATATTAGACAAAGATCGAATTTGAGAACAGCGCCATCTATAGAAACCAACAAGAAGCGTTAAAGATTGACATTTAACGACATGACATCGGCACTGTGAAAGTTACATAGATGCCCGTTAGATGGCCAGCGCTGTCTTTAGACAACGTTTGTTGTTTGGGAGCCCCCCTTAAATATTTATTTTATTCTGTTATTAGTATTTTTTGTTACAGCGGCAAAAGTAATACATAATCACGGTTCATGAGATACAGCCCGATGACAGACAGACAGACGGCCAGACAGACAGACAGACGGACGGACAGTGAAGTTTTAGTAATAGGGTCCCGTTTGGCACTGTTTGGGTACGGAACCCTAAAAAATATATTTAACTGTTCTCTTTTTTATGTAGCATAATATAGACGTCCCACTGCAGGACAGGCCTTCTCTCAGCGCGAGAGAGAGAGTATGGGCTTAATTACTACTGAGGATTCTTACCACCTCACACACTCCGGTTTCCTCACGATGTTTTCCCTCACAGTTAGTGAGTGGTGTTGCTACAGTAACTTCACAAATGTAAGCAAGTTAGAAAAGAAAGTCATTGGTACATGCCGGGATTCGAACCCACGACCTCCCGAATGTGAGGCCACCGTTCCACCGCTACCATCGCTTTCCCTAATGACTAGAATAGATTTTGAAGCTGCAGTCAGGTATATTTTTGCCTTGCTTATGCAAGGTTAGGTGGTTGGAGGTTGCAAATCGCCCTAAAGGGAGATCTAGCAAAAAAGCTTTAAACGCAGATCTTTTTTGTTGAATAAAATAACGATTTGTTAGTGCTAGTTTGTGTGTGACTGACCATAGTTTTTATGCGCTATTTGGCTTGATAGAAGCAAAGATTGTACAAATATATAAACAAGCTTGTTTAAGATTTTAACGCTCTCGGTTCGCACTATCTTTACTTTAGAAGAATGTCCTAGCACTTAACAAGCTTTACCCCCAGTTTCTTGTACACTAACATGCTGTTAATCTACTGTTAACAGCTGTCAATTGACCAAAGTGCATACAAGAAAAACCACTGACAGCTGTTAACGGTAGATTAACAGCTTGTTAGTGTACGAGAAACCGGGGGTTAATATTATTTATTTCTAAATAATAGTGACAAGCGAGCAACATTTCAATTAAAATCTACAAAACTTTCATTAAAACCAGTGAAACTAGTAGTACTCATATTAAACAAGGGATATTGAAAAAAACACTGTTTTTCTGAATAAAGTGAAAAACGCTTTCAACTATTGAGATAATCTTTGGAAATCATAATCGATTAACTTTGAAACTAACAACTTTGACGTTCATTAAGTAAACATTCTGTTTTTATAATGAATAAAAATATTTGAATTGAAAAAAATATACAAAAATAACTGGGCTATGACTAAGGTTGGCAAACCATCGACCAACCTAACTTGTGTCGTTCGTTCATCAAGTCGCTGTTTTAGTGCTACTTTGATTAAATACCTTATGATTTTATTATATTATAGCGTTTTAAAACATAAAAAACTTTACTTTCATAAAAGTAACCTACCATAAACTCACGCCTGTATCCCAGAGGGGTAGGCAGAGACCAGAGACTGCCACTTGCCACTTGTCGTAAAAGTGTACCAAAATATGTGCCGTTTCCTATCGGAGGTTGGAAACCAATTCGACTACCTTGCCTGGTCACCAAACCAGAATACTCATTATTTTGGGTCGCCGACTTAGAGGACTCTTCGCTATTGCCTGCAAACGTAAAACTAGACTCGACCCAACACACTAATTGAACAAAAGACAAGCCCGCTGTTAAGTAACACAACAACGGTTATCGGTTATCAACCGGTTGGGTCGTTAACCAGTGGTTCTGCAACACACTGTCGCAATAACCACTGCTGTACCACTGTGCAATGGTCAATGGCCGGATTTACATCGGACAACAAACGTACTGACACGATACCGTTTGACTAGCGCAATGAAAGTGAAAGTAAAAAATATTTGTTTACATTGTTACATAAAAATAGAGCAAATTTACGGAGAGAAACGAGAACATCAAAATAAAAGTACCTAATAAAATCATGCCGAACACAAGTGCTGCAACAGAAAAAGGCTGCAGCTCAGCAAAATGCTAGTCAAAGGCGACTAGCGCTGGTTTTCTGCTTCACCTGATTTGCTGAGCTATGAACAAATATTCATATTTGATAACAGAGAAAAAAAATATGTAATTGAAAAATGCGTTCAAAGATACAATAATTGCATTAAAAGAGACACATACATTTGTCGCTGCCTGCACGTAATACAGAGAAGTTTATAAAGAGGCTCAAAATTTCATCGATGCTTGCACTTGCCCATTAGCTCAGTTGGGAAAGCGCTGGCACGGTGAGCCAGAGGTCGCGGGTTCAAGTCCCAGCACGGGTGGAATTTTTAACCTCTAAATAGGTTTTTAAAAATTGTCCTCAGCACGGGTTAGTGCAACAAAAAGAACATAAGTAAAATCCTATGAAAATAATGGCCCAAATGCCAACCGGAAAAACAATATAAAAAAATGAACACAGCGTTGTGTGTGTGTGTCTGTGTGTGCGTATCAATGCTCGACATATCAATCAATCAGCCCGTACTTATCCACTGCTGGATAAGTACGGGCTGATTGACTGCAAAAAAACAAGTAAAAATCCTATGAAAATAATGGCCCAAATACCAAGCAGATAAAAAATATAAAAAAAATGAATGCAGCATTATGTGTGTGTGTGTGTGTGTGTGTGTGTGTCTGTGTGTGTGTGTGTGTGTCTGTGTGTGTGTGTGTGTGTGTATGTGTGTCTGTGTGTGTGTGTGTGTGCGTATCAATGCTCGACATATAAATCAATCGGCCCGTACTTGTCCACTGCTGGATAAGTACGGGCTGATTGATTGCAAAAAAACAAGTAAAAATCCTATGAAAATAATGGCCCAAATGCCAACCGGATAAAAAATATAAAAAAAATTAATGCAGCATTATGTGTGTGTGTGTGTGTGTGTGTGCGTATCAATGCTTGACATATCAATCAATCAGCCCGTACTTGTCCACTGCTGGACATAGGCCTCGGGGGAATACTTCCTTCTATCCTCGGCCGGCCTCATCCTGCGGCTGCCAAAAATCTGCCTCAGATCGTCGGTCCAGTGATCTGGTGGTTTTCTGCGTTTGCCAGTTCGTCACCTCCACTCGAGAACCTTTACTATACCAGCCTATATACGCCCCACTGTAGGGCACAGGCCTTCTCTCAGGGAGAGAGTATAGGCTTAATCACCACGCGTGCTCACCGCGGATTGGCTATTTCAAGCGCTGAGGTACGTGAATCTGAGGCTCAGACACTCAGTTTTCCACTAAGGATGTTTTCCTTCACCGTGAGCTAGTGGTATTGCTACAATAACTTCACAAATCTTCATAAGTTAGAAAGGTCTTAAAAGTGTTTTGATGAGATCGACTTTTGATAGATACGACTGTTTATTTATTTTCTTTTGCTACAGTCTTATACATTTAGATCTCTTTGACAATTTCAGCCATTAACTCCTGAACTGCCCTCGCGGAACGCAACGTATAGGTGGCCCATACTAAGTTGGACACAGATCTGTGTCGCGGCAGACGAGTGGTTAAGATGATTGCGGTAACTACAGGTTATTTTTAACCTAGTTTAGGCACAAAAATGTTATTTGTACGAATGTTAGATTTCAGATTTTATGTTTATTTTTTTACTTGACATACCTACATTTTAAAATGAAATAAATTTTATTAAGAATTTTATTTTTATATGAATTTCTTTCATTATTATGTTCATTCGCACAACGTTCCCACAACGACCCCAGGAAATGTATGAAACAACTAGTCCGATGATGTGTCGTTACGGTTACCGTTTAATGTGAAATCGGCCAACAACGTGGAGGTGGAAGCGTGTGGATAAGGATGGAGTGAAACTGGCGCAGGTTATGCCGATCATGTCCTATTTAGAAATGTACCTTCAAAGCTAAAGAGGGTATTACAAATCGGTCTCTGTCAATCGGTATGTCTGTCTGTAAAATGTCACGAATTATAACAACGTGTGATTGAAATCACGAAAAAGATAAAAACCATTTCAGTATCGATAATTATAACTCTTCCATTAAAAAAAATATGTATTTGGCGATTTTATCTTTTTTATTTTTCACACATTTTTGAAACTCGACTTCAGTTTGTATGAAAAGTACATGTATACATAAACTCATGGCTGTATCCCAGAGGGGCAGGCAGAAACCAGGGACTGCTGCTTGCCACTATCCTGACAGATCACTTTCGCTTCCTCAACATTTATTAGTCGTTGTATGCACGAACGCTGGTTTCGGGTACTTTTTATCTTGCCCTTTGCTAATACATTCCCTATTTGGTCAAAATATGTCAGCTTGGGACGTCCCTTACAGGCCGTTTCAACCACATTCACTCGATATAGTTGTTTCGTCAATCTTTCTTCCTTGATCCTCTCCACATGTCCAAACCAACGTAACATTCTTTTCTCAATTTTAGTCATTTCTAGTAGTAGAATTGTATGAAAAGTAAGAAAAGGTAAGTAAGGCCTAGGACAGGATAACGTTTTAACAATGTACACGCACTCAACGTAGCGTTGTATTGATTTTGTTCTTAGTTTGCAATGTTGCCGATAGATGGCGCTGGGCGTAAGTTAAATCGCGCTATGGTTTTGATTTCACTAATTGTATAAGGCAAGTCGGATTTTGTTGTTATTTAATTATCCATACAGGAATATACTGTTTATAATAAATTCAGTGTATTATTTCCTGTAGCCCTTGGGGGTACCATCGTACGGTGTTGTACATGGTCCTTCAGAGTCGGAAGTAAACGACAGGGCAGTTGTGTTAAGTGGGGTGAACCCACCCCCCGCACTAGTAGGAGCAGTGGATCGCTGTTCGGTGCGTCAGCAGACAGTGCCTGGAGGTACTGTGAGGAGTGCGGCGGGAGGAGGGCGTCCTGGTGAAAACCCAGGAGTTGTGAAGAGGAAGAGCATTCCGGGAGAGGGCAGAGCAGAGCTGCCTGGAGGAGTGCAGCGCGGTGCAGTGAAGCGTGAAGTAGCTGCCCACGGGATTGACTGGCTGTCAGCTGATAGCAGTCATCAGGTGACCTTGAAGTGTGACGTGGAAAAACTGTGAGTACTTTTGTGATTTTAAACTTTGGAAATTTGAACTTTGAGAAGAAGATAGAAGAAGTGGAAATTTAAGTGTTTTATTGCGATTTTGAACTTTATTGAAAAGAACATTTTAACTTTAAAAATTTTGGTGTAAATTTAGACTTAGAATAATTTTGCATGTGTGTATTTGTAGACTTAGAATAATTTTATAAAAAACGAAGGTACGGGGAATCCATGCCCAATTTTCGAAAATTTGTCTAAACACTTAGAATAATTTTGTTAAAAAATAACTTTTGTGAAAGTTTTTAGGATAGGATATTTTTGTGAAAAATTTTAATTGTGTTTTTTCTAACTTTAGTGCATTTACTTTGTGTTTTCGTGTATGTTCTTAGAAGGACAAACATAACTGTTCGGAATTATTTCGTAAATTTATTTCTGCGATTGAATTAAATTAATCAGTGTCGTGTAGAAAATAAGTACCTAACTTAGAATTTTGTAAAAATGGAGGACGATAAAGCTTTGTTTAATTTTCAATTAGATTTGTGTAGGCGTATTGAGAAGGCTAGAATTAACTTTAAAAAGTGTCCTAAAGAACGTATAACTGATTTATATTTGAAAAGTCGTTTGGAAAATCTTGAAACTTTGTGGAACGAATTTATGAGTGGTCATAAGAATTTAGTAACGAATATTAGTCCAAAAGATTTATCTGCGTCTATGTATGTCAAAGATGATTTATATGACAAGGCTGAGGAAACGTACATAGAGTTGAAATGTGAATTAAAATTAAATTTATCTAAAGTGGGCAAAGAAAATGTGCAGAACTCAGGAGAGGAAGGCGATTGTAGTGTCTTTGAGAAAAAATCGTTTCAGGTTAAATTACCAAAAATTAATATACCTACTTTTTCGGGCAAGTATTCCGAATGGAATACTTTCAGGGATCTGTACTTTTCTTTGATACACAATAATGATTCGTTGGAGGAAGTGCAAAAACTTCACTATTTAAAGGGTTATCTAACCGGTGAAGCTGAACAACTTTTGAGGCATATTCCGATTGAGAGTTCAAACTATGAGCGTTGCTGGCGTTTGTTAGAAGAACGCTATAACAATAAAAAATATATTTGTCATCATATACTCAAAAGGTTGTTCAGCCAACGGAATTTAGTGAACGAATCTGCCAATTCTTTAAAAGAATTAATGGACACAACAAATGACTGTTTGTCAGGATTAGCTAACTTGGGGATAAATATTGAGAGTTGGGATGTAATTGTCATCCATATTCTCACTTTAAAATTGGATCCAGAGACCAGACGCCAGTGGGAATTTAATGTGACTAATAGCAATTCTACGGATGAGTTGCCTACTTTTCAACAATTTAAAGAATTTTTGACAAACCGGTATAGAGCCATGGAGTTTCTGGACTCTAGATCCAATAACAATTATAGTAGACCTCAAGTTGCTAATATCAATTTTAACGCACCTGTTAATAAATTTAAATCATTGCATGTTGCAAAAATGCAATGCCCATTTTGTATGGAGGAACACAAACTTAGCTTTTGTAAAAAATTTGCTAAAGATTCGGTAGAGACGCGACGCGAGTTTGTGCAATCAAACAACATTTGTTACTGTTGTCTGGGTTCGAATCACTCTGCCAAAATGTGCCAAAGAAATGTGAGGTGTCGGGTTTGCAACAGAAAGCATCACTCGATGTTACATCCCAAGGGAAAGGATAGTTCGGATGGAGCAGAGTTTGAAAAAAGAGAGATTGCAGAAACAGCGGGTCCTTCAACATCGGACAGGAAACCAGATGCAGTAGCATTGTGTGCCTCCACAGGCAAGATTTATAAGCATGTATTACTTGCTACTGCTCTTGTTAAAATCTTATCCAGTCACGGAGAATGGGTAATGATTCGCGCTCTATTGGATCAGGGATCACAATCATCATTTGTCACAGAAGAGACTGTGCAAAAGATGGGATTACAGAAGATTCCTATTAAAGGTGAAATATTGGGCGTTGGTGGAGAAAAGAGCATAATCTCCAAGGGAATGGTCGATGTACAATTGTCTTCTCGGATAAATCCGAAGGTGAAAATAAATGTGAAGGCGTATGTACTGAAGTCGATCACCACACTCATGCCTGTGAGTAAAATAGAAGCGATGGAATGGCCGGAACTTTCAGAAATGACATTGGCTGATCCTGAATATCATAACCCGCAACATATTGATATGTTGTTGGGAGCAGAAGTCTACGGACAAGTACTGCAGGAAGGGGTCAAGCGGGGTGCTAATGGTTCACCAGTTGCACAGTCTACCAGTTTAGGATGGATTTTGTCTGGTGCGGTTAATAATTCAAACCATTTGCACGGTAAAATCAATGTCATGCATAGTACTGTTGATGAAAATGAATTGCTCAAGAAATTTTGGGAACTTGAGTCAGACACCGAAATGTCGAAAGAAATGACATTTACGGAGGAAGAAAAAAGATGTGAAGAACATTTTATGAAAACTACAAAACGGGATGCGGAAGGTAGATACATCGTCAAATTGCCTTTTCGTGAAGAAAATCCGGGATGCCTGGAAGGAAACTCTAAAAAGATAGCAACGGGAAGATTTATGTCTTTGGAGAAGAGATTAGGGAAAAATGAAAAGCTGAAAGAAGAATATAAGAAAACGTTTAATGGATATTTGAATTTGCAGTACATGGTACCTGTAAAGAAAGAAGAAGTAAATAACAAGGGTGTGTACTTACCTTACCACGAAGTCATCAGGGAGGACAAAGACACGACGAAAATTCGTATTGTAATGAATGCTTCGAACAAAGGAGAAAATGGAGTATCATTAAACGATGATCTGATGACAGGTCCAACTTTACAAAAAGACTTACGGCACATAATTATGTGTTGGCGGACTCACCCAATAGTGTTGATTGCAGATATAATAAAAATGTATCATCAGATCAAGGTTGACGAAAATGACGCAAATTTTCAACGCATTGTGTGGAGAGATGAACCTGAAACGAAGTTAATGGATTATAAATTATCGAGAGTTACCTTTGGCACTGCTTGTGCACCGTATTTGGCTGTTCGTTGTCTGATGCAAGTAGCACTGGATGAAGGGCAAGATTATCCTTTGGCGGCTGAAAAAGTGATGAAAGATTTTTACATGGATGATTTGCTAACGGGATGTCAAGATAAAAGAGAAGGTATGAAGCTGTATAAAGAAATGAACGCATTATTGTCCAAAGGAGGATTTCAGCTACAAAAGTGGTCAAGCAATAGTGAGGAATTAATAGAAGAAATGAAGGAAGAGGAAGGAAACCTGGAAATGGCAAAGGAAAAGGAAGTCAAGGAGAACCTGAAAATAAAAATGGATGAAGTAATAAAAATTGTTGGACTTACCTGGAACCGCAGCGATGACTCCTTTCACTACACTGTTGATTTACCTAAGCTGAAAGAACCTGTAACGAAAAGAAGAATTATTTCGGATATATCACGTTTTTATGACCCGTTAGGATGGGTAGGACCGAGCATAATAATCTCCAAGGTTATTATACAGAAACTATGGCTCGCTGGTATCGGCTGGGATGAAGAAGTATCCAACGACATATTAAAAGAATGGCTTACCTATAGAGAAGAGTTACAACTGCTGGCTAAACTTAGTATTCCAAGGTGGATTGGAACTGGAAAAGACGAAGCACAAGTTGAACTGCATGGCTTCAGCGACGCATCTAAAGTAGCATACGCTGCTGCAGTATACGTTCGCAGGATTGACCTCAACAAAAAGGTCAATGTGGAATTAATAGCGGTGAAAACAAAAGTTGCTCCAGTGAAGCAAGTGTCGATACCAAGGCTGGAGCTATGTGGAGCAGTGCTGTTAACAAAGCTGTTGGTGGAAGTGGCTAGAGTATTGAATATTGAGAAACACAACCTGCATGCTTGGACGGACTCATCTGTAGTCTTAGCTTGGATAAATAGCCACTCCAGCCGTTGGAAGGTATTTGTCGCAAATCGGGTATCTGAAATACAAGGAAATTTGGACTCACATCATTGGTCACATGTTCCCACAAAAGAAAATCCTGCAGACGTTGCGTCGCGAGGGGCAACTCCTTCGGAATTGTTGGAGAACAAGATGTGGTTTGGAGGACCAGAATTTCTTTATAAGGAAACAATTGAATATAAAAAACCTAAAGACATCGGAACAGAACTGGAACAAGTGAAAGCGCACTGTACAAGTCATGTGTCGCAGAGACGGGAAATATGGGAAAGGTTCTCATCTTTGAACAGAATGGTCCGAGTTCTTACTTATTGCAGGAGATTTATAAATAACGCAAGGAATAAAGTAGAGAAAAAATACAAACATCTAACTACAAAGGAAATTACTGAAACTTTAAACATTTATATCAGGAAAACACAGGAAGAACACTTTGGTGCTGAAATAAAAAATATAAAAAATAAAGAACACTTACCTAAAAGCAGTAATCTTCGTTCATTGAACCCATACCTGGATGACGATGACATTTTGAGAGTAGGTGGAAGACTTGATCACTCTTCTCTACAGGAACGGAAGAAACACCCAATTGTGATGCCTAAAAAAGCTCACTTGACAAGTTTGATTATACGTGATGCTCATAATCAGACACTGCACGGAGGCCCACAATTGATGATGTCCTACATACAAGCCAAGTATTTCATTCCTGCTCTAAAGCAGTTAGTGAAGTTTTGTTTTAGGAAATGCGTGACTTGTATTAAGAATTCTAATGAAAATCAGACACAGTTGATGGGGCAGTTACCCTCTGCAAGAGTAACACCAACGAGACCATTCAAATGTAGTGGAGTAGACTACGCGGGACCCATTCAAATTCGCACCAGTAAGGGACGTGGTCACAAGTCTGTAAAAGGATACATATGTCTGTTTGTGTGTATGGTGACACGAGCAGTTCATCTTGATGTCGTTTCTGATCTTACGACAGAAGGATTTTTGCAGACATTCAAAAGGTTTGTCGCAAGACGAGGATACTGTTCTGACCTTTATAGCGATAACGCTACGAATTTTACTGGAGCTGCAAATGAACTGAAGAAACTTTTTGTATCGGAAAAGAAAACAATATTTCCAGAGATTGCCGAAGCGCTAGCAACAAACGGTTGCGAATGGCACTTCATACCATCAAGAGCTCCAAATTTTGGCGGATTATGGGAGGCGGGCGTAAAGTCCGTGAAATTTCATTTGAAACGGGTAATAGGACAATCGACGCTGACTTTTGAAGAAATGTCAACAGTTTTGGCGCAAATAGAAGCTTGCCTTAATTCGCGGCCTTTGTCGGTTATTACCGGCAATGATATTGACAGCACAACTGTGCTAACCCCTGGACATTTCTTGGTAGGGGAACCATTAGTAACTCCGCCTGACAGGAATTATGAAGACTCCAATATGAGCTCATTAAGAAGGTGGCAATACACCCAAAAAATGGTACAAGACTTCTGGCGGCGTTGGTCTTCGGAGTACTTAACCAAATTCTATCACCGGTACAGGTGGTCTTCACAACATCCCCAACCTAAAATAGGAGATGTGGTAATTGTGCGAGAAGATGGGCTACCTCCTTGTCGTTGGCTTTATGGCAGAGTGATGGCTACTCACCCGGGAACAGACGATATAGTCAGAGTCGTTACCCTTAAAGTAAAAAATGGAACATTTAAGAGACCAATTTCTAAGTTGTGTCTCCTTCCAATCAGTGATTAAAATGGTTTTTTTGTTTTGTTTGTGTTCAATTTGAGTTTAGTTTTTTTTATTAATGACAATAATCAATATTGTCCTTGGGAGGCGGTATGTACACGCACTCAACGTAGCGTTGTATTGATTTTGTTCTTAGTTTGCAATGTTGCCGATAGATGGCGCTGGGCGTAAGTTAAATCGCGCTATGGTTTTGATTTCACTAATTGTATAAGGCAAGTCGGATTTTGTTGTTATTTAATTATCCATACAGGAATATACTGTTTATAATAAATTCAGTGTATTATTTCCTGTAGCCCTTGGGGGTACCATCGTACGGTGTTGTACAAACAACTTACCTAAACTATAAGAGAAATTCCTACTAAATTTAAGAAAATATTTGTGGTCCCACTACATAATATTTTTATAAGCATGTTAGTTTTTAAGTCATATTGCCGCGCCCGACAGGGTCCATAATCGGTATTATACACTCAGTATTATTTAAGACCTTATTTACATTATGGTGCAATAAATATTTTGATTTGATTTGAAATAAAATTGAGAATAACGTTAAGAGTTAATAGTAAATAATGGTACAAGTGAGCTAAGTTGGTCACACGCGAGGCATTATTCTAAGCGCGAGCCATAGGCAAGCGCGGTCAGGAAGCTGAGTGTGTAATGATCAATGCACACGAGTTGCATACCTACGACGTTTTTTAACACACGCAAGGAAAAAATAGTATATTATGCTATTATGTTCTTTTTGTTTTATTTTATTCATTAGTGAATGAAGGACGGATTTAAAACGAGGGCCATAGATGAATCACCAGCAAGTGAAGGATTCTAACGACTGAATCACGACCGTAGGGATTGATTCATGATTAGTGAATGACGAGCGTAACGAGTGATTCAAGTGTAAGAATCTTTGACTTGCGAGCGATTCATGGCCCTCGATATGAATCCATTTTATTCACCAGGTGCATAGGTACTATACTTTATACCATGACTACGAGAAAGTGAAAGATTTAAGCGAAAATAGACATAAAAGAAAAAAGGGAGGTTAAATCAACTAAAATGCACATTAAAATTGGAACAATTACTAAAATTAAGAGTAATTTTCTTATTCTTATATTAGGATGGTCAACTTTTTTACTAATGACAGCAAAGAATACAAAACGTTTGTATATTCTAAAATTAAACTCCTTGTCGAAAATGTCAACCAATCAAATCTCGAGTTATTTGCACAAGAAGTTTGCACCTATGTCGAGTAATCATCGCACAAAGAGTTCGTATCGAGTTTTTTTTTGCGCAAGGAGGCTGTATAGCAATAAGATGGAAGTCGAATGTTGAGTTCTATTTAAACACCAAAGTAGTGATTACAGTGTTTTCAGTGAATAAAAAAAGCTTTTTAGAGGGGGAATGGTACACACAAACTTGTATTGTTAGTAACTTAAAGTAGTCATTTTTGATATTAACCATAGAGTTAACCACACATCACCTTTGCCAAATATTTTCGAAAAATGGCGCGTAAGTTTTGTTTTTTTTCGCGCGCCGCACTTTCGAGGCGCGCGCAGGTTCAATAAAGGCTGTTCAGCCGGAGCAGCAGCGATATAAAACATTAAATTAACTATAAATTAATGTTTCTAAACACCTACGATAGTTAGGTTAATTTGTGTTGATAAATATACAATTTGATAAAATGAAATGTTTATTTGCCATCTTAATCCTAAAATAATTTATTATTTGTAAAAATATTCGACGTTCTAAGACATAAACTTTTACTGAACTTTAAAAAAAAATATAGTACCGTACTTGTACGGTAACGTTTTTACAGCACAAGTATGGTAATATGCTGAATTATGAAACTAAATACGGTGCAATAAGAGTCAATTTACGAGCAACTGTGTTGAAAAAACTTTTTGTGGTTTTATTGCCTTTGTTCGATAACACTTTGTATTTAATGTTATAGTACGAACCCTCGGTATGTATGTCCGACCGCACTCAGCCATTGAAGAGACATTATTCTTTATTTGTTTCATTTTCATCATTCTTAAACATTCTGTGCAAAAAGGCTTACTATAACATCAAGGATTATTGAAGGCAAAGATGTTTGGCATTAAACAGTAGATTAATATTATTTAAAGGACGATTGTGACTAGTGTTAAACACATTCATGACTAATATTTTGAGTTGAAAACTCTGTTAATAAGGTTAAAACGTGTTTTGAAAAGAATAAATGTGGAGTTTCTTTGTTAGCTTCTTCTCCACATAATCCATTAATTGTGTAACTAACAACTTTGACGTTCATTAAGTAAACATTCTGTTTTTACAATGAATAAAAATATTTGAATTGAATTGAATTGAATTGAATTAAAGCCGGGTTTCGACGGTCTTAGTACACTCGGACCGTGTGCGTACAGTTTTAATTGATTATGTCGACGGTCAGTGCGGTCAAATGCGTTGTCTTCCCTGCTTTATTAAAACCCGGCTTTACTACTTTTCTTATTGAACTTCTCAAATCGGATACCGGCGGTTAGACAGATAGATATTTTTATGTTTCATTGCCGCTTCAAATACGCTAATTATTTGAGATATTATAGTCGTCGAAATGTAAGAAGCCCGTTTTGACAGCTACACAAAAATGCATTTTACTTGGGATTTACTTGAACAAATACATAAAAAGACACATACTCTGGCATATTATTTAACGCTCAAAAGAAAAAAAGAGATTTTGTAGCCCGAAAAGTTACTCATAGTTTAGATTTTTAATGTTTTTGATCTCAAACTAGGTTAGATTCTATGGTTTTTGTAGCTGTCAAAACGGGCTTCTTATATTTTGACGACTTTAATTCACCTAATACAGCTGTCACATTAAATAAAAAAGGGCTAACACTCGACACAAGTGTACTAATATGATTTTCTGAATCTAGATAATGACTGAAGTTTGAGTATTTGACAAAATATCAAATGAGTTACTTTTAAAACGGAATTTTGTGTCAAAATACTGGTGTATGACGTCACATTTCAGAGCACTCTTTTTATGTTTAATCTATTTAAAAATTGTAATAACTGGTAATTGACTAAAAGAGATACATATTTGTACGAGATATTTTGTAATTTTTGTTTTAATGGAGCATATGAAATAATTTATTGTTGATCGTGTCAAAATACCGAATTCAATTTAGTTCACTTCCTATAAGTTGTCACTGTAACTATTGCAGCTTACCCAATTTTTTAGGGACTCAGTATGAGGATGAAGATTATCCATACCTGAAACAGAAATAATTATTCATTAATTAACAAACAATTAATGTACAAAGTACCTGAAACCGGCGTGCGTGCAGGTCTATCAGCATCGTGGCAAGCGGCAAAGCCTGGTCTCTGTCTACCCCTCCTGAATACCCCTGTGAGTTTATGTAATTTATTAAATATATTCAATAAATAGAGAGGAATATGGAGAGTTGACGTTAAAGAATATTACATCACACAAAATCACGCCTGTATCCCTGAGGGGTAGGCAGAGACCAGGATTTGCCATTTGCCACGATCGTGACGAAGTAGAAATAAAAAGACTGATTCGGTAACACTCGTTATTGAAATAGAGGTCATGGGTTCGATTACCGCTGAAGGACGATGAACTTGATTTGTGTACAGTCTGTTCATCCTCACTTGTACAATTTAGTAAACAATATTCTAACCTCAAAATTGACATTTGATGCCAAAACTAGATATTTTGTTGCAACTTCGTGCACTTTGTTTATAAACATAGCAGCGTGTAATCCAAAATGGTGTCCCAGGTTACTTCATTTATGGGAATATGGCAGTTTTCGACTAAAAAGTCATACTTTGCGGGTAGAATCTTGTTTACTAAATTGGACAAGTAAGGATGAATAGACTATAAATGGCCTTAGTCTGGTTGTTTCTCTGTGACGCCCTTACCTGGTTACTATAACATAGGGAATCCTAATGTCAGGCCGGGACAAGTAATTTTGCTGTGTGGATGTTATTATCACCATTAAAACGGTTAATAATTAATACGGTGTCTTTTGTTTACCTGCATAAATTAAAATTCAAAATATTTATTGCACCATAATGGTCTTAAATGGTACTGAGTATATAGTACCGATTATGGACTCTATTGGGCACCATCATACTGTCTAACCGTCAATTTGAATCTTTGAAAGTAGCGCCATTAAGAATATATGTTCAGCAACATCATCATCATCATCATCATTCAGCCACAAGAAGTCCACTGCTGGACATAGGCCTCCTCCATGGATTTCCAAAAAGACCGGTTGGAAGCGGCCTGCATCCAGCGTCTTCCTGCCACTTGAATGACGTCATCTGTCCATCTTGTGGCTGGTCGTTCCGTGTTCCAACCCATGTTCAGCAACAAATGAAAGTAAAAGCGTAGTATATTTTAAATTAAAGAATTATTGAAAATTTACTTCTAGTTGGTGTTAGGGCGCTTATGCACTGGTGGCACGTTGCAAACGACAGTGCCAAATGCAGCCGTTGACATTCGTCGACGGCAGACGTCACCGTGGATATTCGACGCTGACATGTCGGCGACTGCCGTCGACGAGTTAGGGTTCAATGTTTTCACAAACAACATACAAGTTGAGATCGTAGTAAACAAAAACATAACAAAATATAAGTAAAAGTGTTCAATCTTCCTAAGACCAAGACTCGCTTACGACGTAGGAAAGCCTCAATTCGAATAGAAAGCAAAAGTGACTCAGTGTTTATTGTTTTTATTCACGAGTAAGTATATTGTCGGCATCTGAAGCATCATGTCGCACTGCAGTTATGAACTATCATTCTTTCACTCATAAAATAATTCATTCATTCATTCATTCATATACCTATTTATTTATTTGTTTATTCATTCATTCATTTATTGATTGTTCATTCTTTTAGTCCAAAATTCATTCATTCATTAATCTATGAGCGCATTGAGTGACAAAGCAATACGATTGTCTAATACACTACAAAATAGTGACAAATAACAGGCATTATCGCGCTGATATTGAACGACTGTGCGTTTTGACTCTACTAAGATCTCTTCATATTGCTACTTCTAAGTTCTGGTTCTTTTGTACGTTTTCTCTACGATCGTCAAAGGAACCCTATGAATTCTATGCTAAATTATTAAGTAACCCATATTATTTTTATGATTTAACAGTTAAAGCAAGGTAAACAGGTCTATTTTTGTGCATATTCTAACATAATTGAACACATTACGCAAGTTAATAGCCGATCTCAAACCATGCCCAAGTTTTAACATTACAAGGAGGCCCGCATCGATGGCGGGTATGATGTAAAATCACAGACACTTGCTTACTGGCACCATCTTTCGATGACGTTATCAACTTTATTGTAATACCGATAAAGTCGTTAATTCAATTGAACGCTATAATTGTACATGTGGTCAAAGATATAAAGTTTCGTGTCCTTACAAACTGGCCTTGCCAGACGCATGCGCCTTTGCTTTCAACAGACCTGAGTTACCCAACTTCGTTAGCAATATTAAACAACCAGTTTGACGAAACCTCTAATCACGTCCGAAGATGAGGAAAAGAGGGACCAATAAAAAATGGACGTGGTTCCAATGCAGTTCAAAAGAAGTGTCTAGTAAACTTGTACTAGCCTTACTACTTAGGTGTTGCAAAGATTAAAATTTGAATTAAGAATTCGAATCAAACTTGTACTGGCCATCAATAAAACTTTTGAAACTAATGATGCAGGCAATTTTAAATATGGAACAACGTACTATAATTTTTAATTAGGCACGCATGTACCCTAAAATAAGCAGGCTGTTTTTTTCTTGCTATTGTAGTAACTTTAAATTAACAAATGGTACCTTACATACTCGTAAGCAGCCGAAATACGTCTCACTGTACGGCACAGGCCTTCAGAGAGATTATGGGCTTAATCACCACGCGTGCCCACAAATGACTAATGAGTGTTGAAGAAGCGAAAGTGATTTGTCAGGATCGTGGCAAGTGGCAGTCCTTGGTCTATATACACTCACGCCTACCCCTTTGGGATACAGGCGTGAGTTTATATTATGTATGATGTATGTATGTACGGAACACTCAATGTGGCCGATTTGTCTTCCTTATTTATTAGGATACTCTTTCACTTGAACTCTATCTGTCTCAATCGTCTATTGGTTAACCAACACAGAGCTTAAGCGATTTTGTGGTCTCTGGAGGCTTCTGTGCGCTTAAAAAACTAAAAAATATAAGCATACAGGTGAACATATGCCTTGAACCACTAAACTTGGAATCAACGAAATCGATATCACGCATACCGAATCACTCTTACAGATCACCGGTAACATAAAAATAACCTCGCATTTTCGAAACCCCCAAAAATAGAACCAGGTTAAACACCTCTAGACACTTTCGATGAAATCCAATGTCTATGCCGTCGTGTGAATGACCATTGCCAATTGGAAAGTGCCCACACAGAGCCTCGACGGACGTGTGACCATGACTTTTTGCATCCATTTCGTACTAAAACGGCGGCTGTGTTTACAGTAAACGGTGCCGCATTCCGTTGAGTGACTTGTAGTATTTGCCTGTTATAATGCCCGTCAAATAACTTGCACAAATTACTTTGATGGACGTATTTCGGGTCTCATAAGCGGCGGACGTAGGATGTTACTTAGAATTCTTCGGACTTTCGATCAATCAATCAATCAACCCATACTTGTCCACTGCTGGACATAGACCTCCTCCTTTCTGCTTATTTCTGTTCATCCTACACTGCGTTTACCAGCTCGTGGTCTCCACTTGAGAACCTTGTGACCCAATCGGCAAATAAAAGAAAGAAATTCAAACTTAAAACAGTAAAATTTACCTTACGTGTCAATTGCCAACGCATCCAGACTGCAAGGATTTTTGTTCAAGTTGTCTATCGGGCATTGCACTTGGCGGGCGAATAAAGCAAGCTTTCATCTAAATTATAGTACATTGACAAAGGAACTTTCCCCATATTTTTTGTCGTCGTAAGTTCTCATCATCATCATCATCATCAGCCATTTGACGCCCACTGTAGGACATAGGCCTCCCTCATGGTTTTCCAAGCTTCCCTGTCTTGTGATTTGTCGTGTGACTCCCCGCCAACGTAACCAGGTCGCCAGGTCAGAACTTTTTCGCTGATTCGATCGCGCAGTGAAACTCCTAAAATAGCTCTCTCCATTACTCGTTGCGTGACCTTGAGCCTTCTTATGAGGCTCATTGTCAGCGACCAGGTCTCATATCTATAAGTGATCACTGGGAACACACATTGGTTATACAACTTTGTCTTAAGACATCGAGGTATGCCCGTAAGCTCTCATTTGATCAGAATTCTTCCTTTTGTTTTTAACATGTCCTGGTATCATTAAACAGCAGGTTTTGTGGAGGAAAAGAACAAAATGTAAAATTTCTACTCGATTAACCTCCTTACTCTCGATATTAATTTGGCCAACTTGTATTACAATTGAGCACTGTTATGTAATGATTTAACCAAATGTGCTTATGGCACCCTGAACTCTAAATAAGTTTTATGCTTATTTAGAAAGTCCGTTATCAGTTCTCTTTCCAACATGGTTTAAATTTAACGTGGGTAAGTTTTTATTTTTATTTCCATTTTGTTGTTATTTTTTTCTTCTGTTTCTGTATCGATTGGGCTTTGGCACGTTGGTTGATGGGCACATTGTATATTGTTAACGCCTTTAAGTTTTTTTTTTCACTATTACATAAGAATACCATAACTTATACCATTATTGTAGGTTTAACCATATCTCTCTGAATAAGGTTTATATCGTAATAATAAACGTTATTTTTGTCAGTCTTGCTATAGTAAAACAATATTTAACTAATTTATACAAGCACAAATAGATCAAAAATTAGTCAGAAGATAGTAGATCAGCCCTTACATTTCTATTGCAAAATCACTGCTTACGTAACGGAGTAGATTACACTAATTTCCTCTTTGACTGTTTTTATTAGCATAACTGTTTCTGTTCATTTATATGTCTTTATATTAATCTATAGAAAACGCCACTGGTTGTACATTTACTATATATCCATGTAAGATTGTTTTGTCTTGTAACTATATTGTACAATTGTTTGTTTTCTTTCAATAAATAAAAATAAAATAATAATATACAAATTCTCATAAGTAAAATGTTTACTATGTCGTTATTTTAACAAAGATATTGCGCTTAATTGCAGCACGATTTCGTAGATAATAACATTAAGATAAAAGGAACTGTACTATAACCGTTCTACATTCTTTTTTGTCATCAAGAGTCCGGGAGCTGGCTTGTTCATCGAGTCTAAATACATCGCTATGTCCAAGTGTCTTAAGTGCATTTGTAAGCGACTCACGGTTTCTCAAAACTGGGACAAGGGTCAGCGTTTCGCATTGTATTGTCACTTTTGACAGCATGGAAAGTGAAGCAAATAAGTTGTATTTTGAGCAGGTGCGGTTTTGTTAAAAAGTCAAAAGGCTAACTCGTGGGTTGTCCGACTCAGAAGAGTAAACGAACCAAATGTAAAACAAGAACCGGCCAAGTGCAAGTCGGACTCGCGCACGAAGGGTTCCGTACCACTATCTATACAACATTAGAATATTTCAAGCGTCTACCTGTTGCCGTTATTAATATCGAGCAAGAAACTGCAAAAAAAATCAAGTTTTTTTTTTTTTATAGGAGCCCCCCTTAAATATTTATTTCGTTCTGTTTTAGTATTTGTTGTTATAGCGGCAACCAAAATACGTCATGTGTGAAAATTTCAATTGTCTAACTATCACGGTTCATGAGATACAGCCTTATGACAGGCGGACGGACGGACGGACGGACAGCGGAGTCTTAGTAATAGGGTTATTTACCCTTGGGTACGGAACCCTAAGAAACTAACGCACTCTCGTTGTAAAATTAAGGGCACTCGTTTTTATCCACCGTCCGAGTTCAAATATTGAGTTTTATTGATTAGAAATAAGATTCAAAATATTTTAGGATGCGGATATCAATCCCTAGTAAAATTTACTTTACTATCTACTCATGTTTTTCAGACATCAGGCTTTGCTACTTACCGCGGTATTGAATAACCTATCATTCTTCATCAACATTAATTAGTCGTCAACGCATGCAGCCTTGTCTCTATCTACCCTTCCGGGATACAGGTATGAGTTAACGCATGATCAATTTTCTATTACCTAAGTTTACCTGTCCATGCGGTGGTAACGGAGCGATAGAGCGGCGGCTTCTCATTCGGGAGATCGTCGGTTCAAATCCCGGCATATACCAATGACTTTGTTTTCTTAGTTACGTACATTTGTGAAGTTATAGTAGCAATACCTCTCGCTGACGGTGAAGGAAAACATCGTAAGGAAACTTGAGTGTCTGAGGTGTTCACACACCTCAGCGCTGAAAATTGCCAATCATAATGCCAATCATACTCTCTCTCGGAGAGAAGGCCTGCACCCTGCAGTTGGACGTATATAGGTTATATAAAATTAAAAAATTAAAAGTTTACCTAAGTGTCTCGGATTATTTTTTTCCTATTTTAAAGAGGCAATGAACTCCTCAAGAGTTGAAGTAAGTATTAATTAACAATGGAACTCATCATCATCAACCCATTATGTCCCCACCGAGGGGCACGGGTCTCTTCCCTGAGGAAGGTATAGGCCATACTCCACCACGGGGGCCAAGTCCGGATTGGTGGAGGCTTGTAGACTAGTGGCTCGTCTACTGTCAGAAGTTGTCAAGCCGCCCTAAGGCCTCTGACTTGGCTTAACGACTGCCATCTATCGACGGCAGCCGGCACCAACAGCTTAACGTGCCTTGTGAAGCACGGAACCGCTCGGAAAAATGCCACTAGCGTTAGGCATAGACGGCGACCCATCCATGCACTGAACGCGCCCAGTGTTGCTTAACCTTCGTGATCGTTTAAGATCACTCAGGCAGCCGGGGCTACGAGCGATTCAATGGAACTCAATTAAATTAAACTATCAAGAAACCAAATTATGCATGAGTTACGTCCTCGTTCAAAACGTTCGTGTCTGGAAGAGATTTCTGCTGAAATAAGGTCACCGTGTAGGTATGCTTTTCCTTTTTTGTAATGTTTGAGTTTTATGTAGGTATGAGTTTTATGGCAACAAAGAGTACAAAGTACAGCATGAGATTGGTCCTACTGTATAAGCTCCACGATCCCATTTTCTCATCGCGGATGATACGTGATTTCTAGGCAACGTCTCTTCATCAGTCGCCTCGAAAAAAGTAACGATTCAATAGAAACGTTACGCAAAACCGTTTTTCCGCTCCGTTACAAGCATCAAACCTTCAATTACCTATGAGTGCAAATATTTTTTTATCGACTGTAAGACCGTATTCACACGATGCCAGAACATAGGTACGCTTTTATTTAGTTCAACGAGTGATTACATACTTATGATACTTGAACTCACGCCTATATCAGCAAATTTTTTATATTGGCTTTAAGGAATCTATGAAGCAGCCTATTGTTTTTTTCGGTTTTTCGGAGTTGGTCACATGATAAAGTTATAGGTGTACAGGTTGTCCCAAAAATAGTGTCAAGCGGAAGTCCAGAGATAGACCACCTCTAGGGGTACCCGAATCACCCCCTTTTTAGTTTTTGAGTTTCGTATTTTTTGTCCCACCTTGATCTACAAGACATTATTGGCCACAGAGCCATGAATTATTAAGATACATGCTTTATTTTTTTTTCTAACATAGGTGAATAGTGTGCCTTGCAGACACAAACTCAATTGTGGGTCTGATACAATAGCGCCATAAAATATGAAGAATCGCAAAATTAGTTAAAATATTTAGTTAGTTATAACACGAAAACTACAAAAAATCGCGCAACATACATTGGGATGATTCGAGTACCCCTAGAGGTGCTCTTTCTCTGGACTTCCACTTGACACTATTTTTTGGGACACCCTGTATGTCCCACTGGGGGGTACTGGCCTTCTCTTGGGGAGAGAAAAAGAAAGAAAGAGATACATGGAGAAAAAGAGTCTACCTACTGAGTATTGGCAAATTCAATTTCCCCGGTATTCATTAAACAGTTATAGGTACATGTCATAAATAATATTTTATCAGTGGAAGTTAGAAGTGGGACTACGAGCACATGGCTAATGGGACCATGAGTCCTGTGGAGCAAGCTGAGTGGAACCAAGAGTCGGAAATCATTCTTTACATACCAATAAATGTGAAGGAATGCGTTCAGTGAATAGTGAAATGGAATTTAACCTGCGTCTCTATTCTCATAATTAAATTAATATGCACTACGTGTCTAATTGAATTCTAGACCTTATAATAGTCGCTTTAAGATTGTTTTAGTGTTTGACTCAACAGTTGACTGCGCACACGTCGACACCCAACTTTCGCAGGGCCACTGCCGTATCGAAGCCACTTTCACAGTTCACTTAGGTTAAAACCACTAGGAAAAGTCTATAAGGTTACGCGCAAATCCTTGCAAATTATACCTTTTTCGAATAGCACTTAGGGTGAGTTTAGATTGGTTGAGTGTAGGACTGAATTACGTCACCGAGATTGTTTTGTATATAAATAATGTTTCTGTTTTTTTTCTTAGAAATGTGAGATTAGAGTGAGAATATAAATATATCTACAGCATCAAGTGATCGGAAGGTAAGCGAATACTTTTGTCCTATTTTAACCGACTTCAAAAAAGGATTTTTGAGGCTATGTTTTCCCATAACTCTGTCAAATCTTAACCGATTTCGACAATTCTTCTTCTTTCGAATAGATATAACATCTCATTTGTCTCATTTTAATTTGATGAAGATCCGATGAAGACTTTCAGAGATGTAGAACGGAACTCTTTAATAGACAGCAAGCAGTAAATAAGGCCTAATGGGGCCTAAAAATAAAATAGCGTAAATGTAGTCCCAAGGTAATTTGGTAATGTTCTGTTGAAGACTTCCGCAGATGGAAATTAAGAACTTCAAATTTTTAAGGCGACGAATTAAGTAGGGTAAATTATGATTATAAGGAACGTGTTTATTTTTTCCCGCGTCCCCACTTAAAATTGAATAAAAAAAATTCAAATAAAAAATTAAAACTGACTTCAAAACAGTACAGAATTATAATTTGTAGTCGGTGCTCAAAATATATGTGCTGGTCATGAAACTGGGCACCGACTACACATTATAATCTAAAATACCTACATATACACTACATATATTCACGGGACGAATTAATGAATGAAATTAAATACAAAACATGCACCCCGTCCATCATCCTTCTTCTTTATGTGTCGTCTCCTATCGGAGGTTGGCAACCAACTCGGCTATCTTGCTTTTCGAGGCTGCCAATACCAACAAGGAACCGGGCCTTCATTATGAAGCAGTGACAAGTCCGGAATCATCGCAACGTCGCGTTTGAGCCCGACAATTCACACGAATATAGCGACAAATACTTTTTTTGAAAAGTTTCAATTAAAACTATTAACTCAATTAAACTATTCAAAAAAATAACCGTATTTTTCGCTAGAATCGAGTGAATTGTTGGGCTCAAGCGCAACGTTGACGACCCTTCCGAACATAAAATATCGCTGCTTCATAATAAGAGCCCTGTTACCCTGTTGAGTTGAAACTATTGTCGTAAGTCGTGTAGCTATGATATCTTTGGTATTCCAGGTCTCCCTCTTCCTGGAATCTTGCATTGTACGATAACTCGAAGGAGACTGTACTTGGGTGTTACGCATTATATGTCCGAAATAGCGTAGCTTCCGTTCCTCTCCATCCAATAAAACAATATTTTTCGCAGGGTGCGTTACGTTACGTGCCTTTTGTACGTAACTTTTTTTTACCCTGCGGGTCAATTTATTCTTTTCTACATTAATTTGTCAGAATACAAAAAACGAGGCTATCAAACAAATGCAACAGCAATTCGCAACGAACTATCGCCCATAAAATCTCGCTTATATTGCTCTCATACTTCACACTAGCCTAACAATAAGTTACGTATTTCGACACATCGCACTCCACTCACAGTCAGAGGGTTTCAATTTGACAGTAAGTTTTTTATAGCTTTGCACTACAGTCACTAGATGGCGCGACCAATGACATAGCTGAGGCGTGTTATTCGCACCAAATACTGTCAGAATCCTGACGTTTGCGGTACAAGCAAATACTATTTAATTTGACAGTTCGACGATTGGAGTCGTTCAGGATTTGGTGCGCGTAATATAGGAACTGATCACAGAGCACATATCTTTACTTTATCCGAGAAGGTTAATCTGTAGTGACAATTTTCGAACTCAAACTTTCGTAAGCACAATAAATTTTGAATGTTCCACCGGCACCGACTTACTTGACACATTGTCGGACTTTTTCATGTTAATAGAAAAATATGACTAAAAAAAATTGTAAAGCACTGCATATTAGTAAGTTAATAATATATAAACATATTTTCTTATTGTTTTTTAATAGAAAAAAACTTGCTAGTGCTTATAAAATATTTATTTACAAAACAAATTATTTTACAAAAATATTTCCGAGCTCCATAGTAAGGCAACAAATTGGTAGCCAAATTGGCATGATTAGCGTAGTTGGCAGTCAGTCTTGTGCTATTAAGGGGCTTATGACCTTAGTGATAAGATGATAAGGAGGTATGCGAAAAGCCCAAGTCAAGTTTAACCATGGAAACTATTTGTGTTTTGTCCCATTCGTTTCCCACCACTTGCCTCTTTTGGCGACATGTTTATAAATTAATGGGTGCATTTTTTAATGTCATTCTGAAATTCCCTCATATGGTAGGCTAGGTACCTCTTTTACTGTGATTCTAAAATTCCCTCATATGCTATGCTCGGTGCAATTTTTAATGGCATTCTGAAATTCCCTCATATGCTATGCTGGGTACATTTTATTGTCATTCTGAAACTCCCTTAATGCGTGTGCTGTAACACGGAAGGGTTTTGCGATGTTTCGCGGTACGTAAGACGTGATAATTTCCCATGCGTAGCTGACAAATGCAATTAGACAACTGTCAAGTTGACGTCTCGTATTTTTTTGTCGAGTGTCTGAGCACGTTCTTTGTCGAGTAAACGGCTCTGAGTGAAAAGGAAAGTTTCTCGATTGGTTTTCCTTATTCATATTTCATTATTCATATAAACACAAATAACTGAAAATAAAAAGCTTAAGTAGCTTAAACTCTACTGCACATCAGTAATTATACAGAACGTTGACAATTAAATGGTTTGACAATATTTTTTATTTCTGTAAAAATGTCATGTTTTTCTTTCACGGTTTGTCTGAAAACCAGCCCTAAACCCTGTCGACAACTTTGTATTATCTAAGTTTTAGACACAACACAATCACTTGTCGTGGGCCAAACTAGGATACCCTGTGCTATGGCCACCAGGCAAGGAAATCACAAACATGGTCCATTTGTGCAAGTATACGGCGGCCGCCGCTGGGAATCGAACCTTTAGGTACTTACAGGTATTTGCTAAAATGTGTGCTGTGGTTTCTTAATTCGATTATGTACCTACTGTGTTATTCTTTGCAAGGGCTATTAATTTCATTGTGTACCTACTATGTGTCATCATCAACCCATTATGTACCCACCGAGGGGCACGGGTCTCTTCCCTGAGGAAGGTATAGGCCATACTCCACCACGGGGGCCAAGTCCGGATTGGTGGAGGCTTGTAGACTAGTGGCTCGTCTACTTTCAGAAGTTGTCAAGCCGCCCTAAGGCCTCTGACTTGGCTTAACGACTGCCATCTATCGACGGCAGCCGGCACCAACAGCTTAACGTGCCTTGCGAAGCACGGAACCGCTCGGAAAAATGCCACTAGCGTTAGGCATAGACGGCGACCCATCCATGTACTGAACGCGCCCTGTGTTGCTTAACCTTCGTGATCGTTTAAGATCACTCAGGCAGCCGGGGCTACGAGCGATTCATTATTCTACTTCTACTATGTGTAATTCTTTGTAATGATGTCAAATAAAGCTTATTCTTATTCTGAGCTACCTGTCCCGGCGAACTTCGTACCGCCACAGAATCCGTTTATATGATTCCTGTTACCATGGCAAGGCAATAAATGAATATTTTAAAGTTTCCCGGTCTTGTGCCGCCCGCATCCAGCGACTCCCAGCCCCACCGTAGCCAGGACGTCAGACCATCTAGTGGAGGGCCTTCCAACGCTGCGTCGTCCGGTCCGCGGTCGCCAGGTCAGAACTTTTTCGCCCCAACGGCCATCAGTTCTCCGAGCTATGTGCCCCGCCCACTGCCACTTCAAATGAGCAATTCTTCAAGCAATATCAGTAACTCGGGTTCTTCTGCGGATCTCCTCATTCCTGATTCGATCACGCAGAGAGAAACTCCTAACATAGCTCTCTCCATTGTTCGTTGGGCGACCTTGAGCCTTCTTATGAGGCCCATAGTCAGCGACCAGGTCTCACATCCATAAGTCGTCACTGGTAACGCACATTGGTTATACACCTTTGTCTTGAGACACTGAGGTATTTTGGACGCGAAAATGTGTTTTAGTTTCCTGAACGCTGCCCATCCGACTTCGATTCGAGGGGTGAATCTGAGTGCATTGTTTGGGACTGAAATAAGTCCTTGTCAGGGTGTTGCATTCAAATCCGAAAACCGATACCGAGTATTCATAATCGTTATATCACTTTCACATTACATCACGTAGCGGTGGTAGCCTAGTGGGTAGAACATTGGACTCGGAAGCGGGAGACCCAGGTTCGATTCCCGTCTCGAAGTTTCACAAACATTCACATTTATAATATTAAGTAGGAATGGGATAACATAAACTATCAACAAGCCAATGGCTCGATAAGGTTTATCAGCCGCTTGGTTACCAAACATAAAATATTAATTTTGCAGTATTTTAGGATATTTAGATTTTTGACATACAATGTGAACGTGTTCTTCCATATTTTATAGGACAACTAGATGACCCGGCAAACGTTGTTTCGCCATATTAATTTAACCTCCAACCTATTCTCAGACGTACCAAATGTACACAAAAAATTCATGAAAATTGGTGAGGCCGTTTTGGATGTTCGATAAAAAAAAATGTACTGTATGTTTAAAAAAAAAAACATTTTTAGTCTAGCTCTGGAAGCTGAACCTTAAATATGACATTATAGTGCTTTCAGATGTTGCTCTATATTGTAAATAAACTACATACCCGTACTCATACTTACAGTTATATTATACTATATAAAAATAATTTTGATGTGCATTTTTCCGGGATAAAATTAGCCTATGTGCTAATCCAGACTATAACCTAGCTCTGTGCAAAATTTCATCTGGATGCGTTCAGGCATTATTATTATTATTATTATTATTATACTTTATTGCACACAAGACTTTTAACAGGACATTACATAAGAAATTACATGTACAAAGGCGAGCTTATCTCTGTAAGAGATTTCTTCCAGCAAACCTTCGGGTATAGGAGAAGCAGTAGAAAAACGGGTCTATATATGTGCACAAAATAAACTACAAAAAGCCTTTTTGCGTGAAAGACTTATTTTGTTTCTGTGATGTATCTTGTTGGTATAATAAATGTCTTTCTTCTTCTTCTTCTTCTTCTTCATCCACCCATCCATACAAACTTTCGCGTTTATAACATTAGCAAGGAAGTAAAAGTACAAGCAGAAGAATACTATATAGATGCAAGTAATAATTTTACATTATATAGAAAAATATTAATATGGAAAGTGGGACGCACTACCTTCTCCTCACATTAGGGGTAGGCAAGCACAAATAACAAACACTGTGACTCAACATACATACATACATAAACTCACACCCGTAAGCCAGAGTGGTAGGCAGAGACAAGGGACTGCCACTTGCCACGATCCTGACAGATCACTTTCGCTTCCTCTCCATGCGTTAGTCATTGCATGCACGCACGCCGGCTTGGGGTACTTTTTATTTTATTCTTTTTTTGTGAGACGACATTTTTATAAAAAATATAATGAACGCAATGACGGGCACCGCTAGTATAATGACATAATATAATCAATAGACTACTATGAAGTAACGGTAAACAATTCTTGTGGTTTGAATGAAATACCTACTGTTATTCTCAACAAATTAGAAGATAATTTATAATCTAATTAAAGTGCCGTTAAGGGACGACCCAAGTGGAAATACTTCGACTAAATAGGGGATGTATTAGCAAAGGGCAAGATAAAAAGTACACGAAACAGGCGTGAGTTAATGTTTTGTTAATTTGGTACATTTTTATGCAAATACAGTAGGCGTTTATGTAATAATCTTATCTTTGTATAAAGTAATGAATTCATATTTACATCAATTTCCTGAAACATATAAATTACTTTACACACTCACGCACACGCACACGCACACGCACGCGCACACGCACGCGCACACGCACACACACACACGCACACACACACACACTCACTCACACTCCCACTCCCACTCACACTCACACTCACCCACACACTCGCATACACTCACACTCACACCCTTTGCTAATACATCCCCTATTTGGTCAAATTATGTCCGCCTGACCACATTCGCTCCATATATTTCTTTCGTCAATCTTTATTCCTTCATCCTCTCCATAGTATGTCCAAACCAACTTAACATTCCTTTCTCAATTCTAGTCACTGCATCCTCTTTCAGTCCCACAGCGTTCTCTAATCAAACTATTACGTATAATGTCATTTAAAGTAACACCACACATACATCTCAAGGACCTCATTTCTACCACATTAATCGTGCTTTCTTGATTTTTCAGCCTTACTTAAGTCTCGTTACCATACATAAGAGTAGGAACCAGCACTCCATTATAGATAGTCGATTTTTTGGAGATGTTACGGCTACTCGTGAGAGAGTGCTGGGCGCCCAATTTCCCACTTTTTCTCTTCTTTCTATATCGCTTTCACACTTTTCATCACTCGTAAGTAGGTAGGCTTCCTAAATAGACAAATGAATTGAATGAAAAGACAAAACCAACTATGGTCTACGAGCACAAATAATCTTATCGAAATAGCAACAACAATCAAATAACGATTGGTAAGAGCAACAAAGTACGTCCCGCTCACCACTTTCAAATAAATTGTTGTGGTCTGCATTTTTTTTTATAATGTGGTTCCTCATTACGATTGCATTTTATGCAATCTAAGTAGCAAGATAAACATATTTGAAAAGGTAGGTTCGGCCATGTTGAATCAAGTTACCATTATATTGATTTACTTGTAACGGGTTCCAAAAGTAAAAAAGTGGAATATAGCACTTCGGCGCGGATAGGTGTGCGAACGCACAAACAAAAGACTAGACAAAACCAATTATAGCTTAATTAATCTTATCGAAATAACAACTAAAATCAAATAACGATTAGTAGGTAAGTACCGGTACCGCTCAGCACTTTGAAATAAATTATTGTGGTCTGCATTTTTTTATGATGCGGTTACTCATAAATAACGTTTGCATTTTATGCAATCGAAGTATCTAGCAAGATAAAAATATTTCGAAAGGTGGCTTCAGCCACGTTGAATCCAGTTAGCATTATATTGATTTGCATGTAGCAGGCTCCAAAAGTTACAAAGTAGAATTTAGCATTTCGGGGCGGACAGCTGGGCGTTCACCTTGAGCTCTTCGAAGGATATGGTCATGCACTTTTAGGGATACATTAGAGTCAAGGATAAAATAATATTTTTAATTCTAAAGACCTTCCTTCAAACAGTCGATGTTTGGATAGTTGATAAGGTTAAACATATTTCATTTTAAATCACATGTGAGAACTGTTTATTTTATCTGCATGAAGCTTAATTGTTCTTGTGTTTCTTTATTATTCACGAACTCCGCGGCTTGGTTGGCTCCGCACAGATTGACTTGTCTTTCGGGGTCAGGATGGTATAGGTGCTGGGCAAGCCTACTCCATCTAAAATACAACGTCCCAGGCACCGCAGCGTCCGAGTGGTCCTTTTACCCCTCTAGTGTGAGTGAGGGTGCCACTGGACGCTGTATAAATCATCTCATTACGTAGATGCGAAGGCCTAAGTTATTATTCACAACCACAAATGTCAGGGTGTTCAACTGCTCAAGATGGTCAATCTCGGATTTCTAGAATATTCAAAACAAGTAACAGAATTCCGGAGGTGTGTCCGGATATGTAGGTAAAAGAAAGCTCACGTTTTTAATGTATATTAGATTGGCAAGATCTTATGTTTATATTATTTTTGTTGCACTAATCCGTGCTGAGGACAATTTTTTAGCCTCTAAATAGAATCTCAAAGCTTATATGTGTGTTCAAAAGTTTTTTTGCTTTTACATGTGGTATCGAATATATAAAAATCTCGTGTCAAAGCATTTGTTATCGAACTCCTCCGAAACAGCTTCACTGATTTGCATGTTTTTTTTTTAATGTATCCTTGGTAGATTTGAGAATAGGTCATAGGCTAATTAATACGGCAAAAAAACGTTTGCCGAGTCAGTTATATATAATAATGCAGCCTATACACGTGCCACTGTCGAGCACGGGCCTTCTCTCAGAGAGAAAGTATGGGCTTAATTACCACGCGTGCCTACCGCGGATTGGCTATTCGAAGTGCTAAGATATGTGAACACCTCAGACACTCAGATTTTCTCACAATATTTTGCTTCACCGTTAGCGAGTGGGATTGCTACTATAACTTCACAAATGTAAAAACAAAGCCATTGGTACAGGCCGGGATTCGAACCCACGACTTCCTGAATGGGAAGCTGGCGTTCTACCACTGCGTTATCACCGCTTTTTATATTATAACGCTAGGTATTTGAGTATGACACGCCATAGATCAGAACCAAGAACATGAGTAACTTTTCAGGTTACTAAGCCTTGTAATTAATCAACACACGATGTGACGCAATAGTGTACCTTATCCCAGAAAGACTTACTACTAATAATTAATCAGTACTTTTAAGTGATTAAGGTCAGATGCTACTTTGAGTCAACAGTTAAGTTGAGGGCAATACGCATAGCCGAGCTGGTTTTAGGTCAAACAAATAGTTTTCCATATTCCAAGCAACTTGAGTATGCATAACAAACTTAATTCCATGTTAAAATCTCATCTCGCTAATCCTACTGTTTAAATATTAGCCATGCATTTGCTTATGGTCTTCTGGAACAAGACTGCTGTTACTTCAGGCATGCTGTTTCGCCTGCACAATCTCAAATTTTCAAGGATTGTAAAAAAAGTGAGTATACTTTTGATAAATGTCAGCGGAGGGTTTGATTAGGTTAGTTTTTGATTGATTGAAAATCTATCATTTTAGAAACAACTTTTCTTTATTAATGACTAAGGGCCAATTTTTCATTAGTCAGATAAATCTTAACTGGAGATTAAATGGCATGCTATCACTGTCTAAATCATACGACAAGACAGTGACAATATCAGTTTGAAAAATCCGGTCTAAGTATAGGATATACTCGGTGCAACAAGGATAAATGGAGGAAATAGCTGCCAATTTGCCACCCAAGAGACGGCAATAGGAGTCGAGGTCGCAAAGGAAGAAAATAGAAAGAAGAAAGGAAGAAGAAAGAAAGACATTTATCAGACAAATTAACACAATCACAAGAAAAAAAGGCATAACGAGTAACATAAACAAGTACAAAGTATCCGTGTGGCGCCGGATTAAGAATAGCGTCACTCCATTTCCTTCCGTGGATGTCGTAAAAAGCGACTAAGTAAATCAGTTACCAGGAGACGGGCAGCAGCGTCTTACTGAGATTCCAACCGCACACTGCGATCGCCTACCCGCCTGCCGAGCGTGGCGATTATGGCAATACCCCTCATGGTTATGAAAACCACGAGGGAGGCCTATGTCCTGCAGTGGGCGTCAAATGGCTGATGATGATGAAACAAGTACAAAAGAAAAAAAAGTCACATAAGTACAACATGGGACAAGGCAAAGTGAGAGCATCAGAGTGCATCCTGTGGTGTGTCAATGTTGCCACAAAGGGCATCAGACTGAGTATTGTGCTGAGGGTTTCTTTTTATTATTATTTAATAAACATCTTTACATTTTTTTTTACAAATATCGCCAAACTGCGAGCTGTGAGCCGGATGTGGGATGGGAGGATGAATTGAAAATGACTTTAGGACCCCTTTGGATAAGAATAGCGGCAGACAGAACAGTGGAAAAAAATGGAGGAGGCTTTTGCAGTAAGGCACATCGAAACAAAAGACATTTTTAACATTTTGTAGTATAAGTGCACATTTTACTTTTATATTTAATTTTTCTAAATGTTTAGCAACAGTTGTAAAGAAAATAATTATTGCCAATTGCAAATGTTCCGGAAAAAAGGTTTTATTAAATTAATAATTTATTAAATAAGTATAGGAAAACAAAAGTGTACTGAAAATGCACAAATTTACGTTAAAAACCTGTTTAGAGGCTAAAAACTAACTGCATAAAAGTGGGTACTCGGGGATGCAAGTGATGTAAATTGCTTCAGCCAGATGTCGCTGCCTGTACGTAATACAGAAAAGTTTGCAAAGAGGTTCGAAATTTCGCCGAGAGCGCTGGCACGGTTAGCCAGAGCAAGTGCCTACTCCTGTCCGCAATACAGCCTTGAGTTTACGGTATGGTATTATGGCCTTTTGACAAAACAAGACTTACGCCCGGTTTCTCGTACACTAACAAGCTGTTAATCTACTTTAACAGCTGTCAGTGGTTTTTTTTGTATGCATTTTTTTCAATTGACAGCTGTTAACAGTAGATTAACAGCGTGTTAGTGTACGAGAAACTGGGGGTTAATAAGGTAATATATTGATGACGATGAAACTTGACAGGCAACCACACTAAAACGATATTATATACTATAACCGTATAAAACATTTATAATATCAAACGAAAAATCAGCAAACGTCGACGATTTAAGGTTTTTATTGTATCGTGCCTCCAATCAATTTATTGAATTCCACGCACACATTTCCCCGCGACAGAGAAATAAGAATCACATATGCGTGTGTGGGTAGGTAAATACAAAATATGACGATAAGTGGCGTCAGCAAAATCAGTCAGAATTGGTTGTTTACGAACTGAAAATGGTAACAGGATTAGTAATTATTGTCAAGCCGTTTTTACACTACAGACTAGAGTGTAAACACGGCTTATAATTTTAGTGTTTTTTAAATTATTTCTCGCGAAACTACTCGGGATTGAGTCAAGATCCTTGAAGCTTAAGTTGAAATGTTAAAATAGTGCTTACATTTTCAAGCATGGCTTAGAAAAAAATATTAAGCGCAAAATTAGATCTAGAAAAAGAGTGGGTAAAAAAATCTTTCCAAGTATTTGAGACAAAGTCACCCACAAAGTTTAGTTATAAGTAATAATTTATAACAAAATCGCGACTTATTGCCTTGAGTAGTTTTATCTCCAGTAGAAATACTTATTGAATTTATTCCCACCATAGGCTAGCAAAAAGTTTACATACACAACATCTGTGAGAACTATTCGTCTTATTACGAGTTGTCTTTGGGTTGAGCGTCCTCCCACGTAACGTAATGAGAATTAGGTCTAAAAAGAAAATTATCATCTGGTGCACTGTATTTATCTACTATGTAACATGAAAGAAAACGGCACAATGATGGGTGGCATAAGCATAGCATAATCAGCCTATATGCGTCCCACTGTAGGGCACAGGCCTTCTCTCAAGGAGAGAGTATGGGCTTAATCATCACGCGCGCCCGCCGCGGATTGGCGATTTCAAGCGCTGAGGTATGTGAATAGCTCAGACACTCAGGTTTCCTCACGATGTTTTCCTTCACCGTTAGCGTGTGGTATTGCTACTATAACTTCACAATGTACATAACTTAGAAAACCAAATCATAGGTACATGCCCGCACTTGGGATCGAACCTGGGTCTCTCGCTTCCGAGTCCGATGTTCTACCCACTAGGCTACCAATGCTTCAATGATAGGTAACTAAAAATAAATAAAGTAGAAGTCTTTTTTAAAATTAGTTTCTACAATGTAAGTATTATATTTTAGCTCCTATGATGTATCTAAATAGATAGGGAATACTTTATTGAACATAAAAACGAAAATGGATGGATGTAGATGGAATGGATGTACGTAGCTTATGGAATTGGTATAATTTTTATCACACGTATAATAAACAAGACAACTAAGTACCTTTCTGCACTTTGGCAGTAACATTACTGTTACTGAGTTTCGCTGGACGTACTACCAATTCCCAGTAACTAACAATGAATGTTGAGGAAGCGAAAGTGATCTGTCAGGATCGTGGCGAGTGGCAGTCTCTGGTCTCTGCCTAGCCCTCTGGGTAACAGGCGTAAGTTTATGTATGTCTGTAACAATGTGTTTATCAATGATCATGCATCAGAACCGCGAACGTCGTCGTAATCTGAAGAATTCTAAGTCCCAATCGGGCCACCATAACAATGGTTCTTGATTCTACTTTTCAAGGTCATAATCTAACAGATTAATATTTAAATTGTTATTAAAGATATTGAGAACGCCGTGTGGCTCCGGATTATGAATAGCGTCACTCCATTTCCTTCCGTGGATGTCGTAGAAGGCGACTAAGGAAATCAATTATCAGGAGACGGGCAGCAGCGTCTTTCTGAGATTCCAACCGCATACTGCGATCGCCAACCCGCCTGCCAAGCGTGGCGATTATGGCAAAACCCTTCATGGTTATGAAAACCACAAAGGAGGCCTCTGTTCTACAGTGGGCGTCAAATGGCTTATGATGATGATATCGGGAAAATTCACTATCAGTTCCGGTAATCACAATAAAAACTAAGCAACCATTTAGCGTTGGTAGCCTAGTGGGTAGAATATCGGACCCGAAAGCGAGAGACCCAGGTTCGATCCCCAGTGCGGGCATATACCTATGACTTGGTTTTATAAGTTATGTACGTTTGTGAAGTTATAGTGGCAATACCACTCGCTAACGGTAAAGGAAAACATCGTGAGGAAACCTGAGTGTCCGAGATATTTACATACCTCAGCGCTTGAAATCGCCAATCCGCGGTGGGCACGCGTGGTCATTAAGCCCATACTCTCTCTCTGAGAGAAGGCCTGTGCTCTACAGTGGGACGTATATAGGCTGCTTATGATGACATAATATAGTACATCCCATTTACGGGCGGGACGATCTTTCGACATTTTTGCCCGGACGGGAGAGGACGGCTCAGGACAGAGAGAAGTGGAGGATCATGGGGGAGGCCTTTGCCCAGCGGTGGGAAACAAACCCGGCTAACTACAAATTATATTTATCAGTGTGTTCAGAAAAAATCTATAATTTTGGCAACCCCGCGTGCGCGCCACACTGCTTTGTTGGACTGTCATTTGATGTCATAGAGTAGCGGTTACGAGGCCTCCTAGTTGCGAAATAATCTATTTGAATAAAAATGCATATTCATATAAACAAACTTTTAAATACGAGTTGATGCTAATACTGTTGCACACGATGTCTAGTCTTAAGTAGCTTGTCTACTAATAAATTTATAGTAGATTCGACTAAATAAGGAAATAAATTACCAGGAGACGGGCAGCAGCGTCTTCCTGAGATTCCAACCGCATACTGCGATCGCCAACCCGTCTGCCAAGCGCGGCGAATATGGCAAAGCCCTTCATGGTTAAAAACCATGAGGGAGGCCTATGTCCTGCAGTGGGCGTCAAATGGCTGACGATGATGATGATGAGATTCGACTGAATAATGTTCAGTTAATCATCTTTTAAAATAAATTGGCATAGCGCCATTATACCGGGTGCATAACAATCCCCTTATTTTATTGAAAACTAGCACTGCCCATGACATCGTTCGTGTGGTAATTGAATAAGCCTTTTTCTATCCTGAGGGTGCATTCTAAATACAGGTGATAGAATTTTTGAAATCGGGTAAGTAGTTTCGAAGACTACTCCCCACATATGAACATTGCCCCGCAGTTTGGTGACATTTGCAAAAAACAAATCTAAAGGTTTTCAAATGTGAACAAATAAAAAAAAAGTATATATATAAACTTACAAACGTTTACTCTTTATAATATACTAGCTGACCCCACAAACGTTATTTTTCCTCATTAATTAGCCTACGACCTACCAAACGTACACAAAAAAATTCATAAAAATCGGTTAAGCTGTTTCGGAGGAGTTCGATAATTTAACCCGAGATTTTTATATTATATATTAGATAGATATAGATAAAGAGTTATAGAAAAGGGAGACCAGGGTTTGCCCAAGTTTGTTTGGGTGAGGAAGGCCCTATTGCTTGTTGACGTACGAGAAACAGGGGGTTTACGTAAGTAATATTGATGAATTAACCACTCCGTTATTTTCAGCTATCGTTCAAAATAAGATAGTTCATTTCTGCCTCTGCTATCGCTACAAACAAATTCTAATACATAATGTCGCGCTCAACCAACGAACCGTGGCGGCGAAAATGAAGTAACAGGCTTCATTAATGGTACCTAGCGCCCCAGGCATCGCATTTGGAGTCTGTTGAGGCTTTCGTTCCTGTAGAGCCTTAGTTATGTAGTGCGGGTAAGGTTTATTTTATTTTATTTTATTTTTATTTATTGAAAGAAAACAAACAATTGTACAATATGGTTAAATACATAGAACAAACGCCGGCGATGCGGTCGGTAAAACGCTTTTCTCACATTAAATTTTTGTAAGTTACGTGTGTTTGTGAATTGGTCGCTTACTGTAAAGGAAAACGTCGTGGGGAAACCTGAGTGTCTGAGGTGTCACACACCCTAGCACTGGAAATTGCCAATCCGCACGCGTGGTGATTAAATCTGTAATTTAATTCTGAGAAAAGGCCTATGCCTTGCAGATGGACGTATATTGTCTCCATTATTTAATAGTGCCACGTTTTAGCATGTAATAGTATAAGTATAAATTGGTGTAATATACGGGATATACCAAAATATCCATTTACATTCGAAATTGCAATGTACCAAGATCTTCGGAGCAAGGTTTTTGGTAATTTGCCACCCCCGATTAACTTAACAAAATCACTCTTTGTCTAATTAGGCGTTTGGCACACTTCTATTATGCGGAAACGAAAGTCAATAAGTTCAATGAATATTGAATGAAGCTTTTGTCCTTGATGGATTACATTCGTATGGGTATGTTACTCAAAATATTGCGTAAACTTTCTCAAATTTGTAAGAGGTGTCAAAATATTTGAACGTCGCTTCACACAATTTCAGCCATCACATTTGATGTTATGTCCCAAGGTGTATTATTTTGTCAAAGCGGTATTACTGAACGAACTACCGCAGGGCTATAATAAGACCATCAAACCTAAACCGCTATAACAATCCGTCTGCGGATCGTGATCGCTCTATGCTTGAGCAACGCGATTACGTTTGCTATAGAGACAAATAGCATAAAATAGTTTTGTTCAAACGTTGGGTAGTTACCTAAAGTTACTATACAGGGTAACTTTTATGCCATCTCCTAACGAAGGTTGACAATAGGCTATCTTGCCTTTGCCAACAAAAAACTCTGGTACTCTGTTCGAACCACTGTAGTAAGCTAGTAAAAAAAAATTCAATTTTTTTTATCGAAATTAACACAGAAACTGTGACTTATTGAACGTTACAAGAAAAACTTAGTAGAAAAAACAGACAAAAAACTCCAAACTTAGTCTTTCCAAACATATTCCTTAATTTACAGAGTTTACATGTCACATCTTCCAAAACCTAGTACTAGGATGTATTGAACTGGCTTTAATTCCACACACCTTTGTTATATAGCCATGATATTCTCACAAGGATAGTTATGTAATTGTGTAGGGCTACCTTTAACATACACAATTGCTTAAACAAGTCAATTAGATTTTGTGACTAACTACGACTTTCGTTCTACGATTTTTTAAGAAAAAGCTCCTCGTATATTAGTTGTTGAAAAAAACAAACGCCACTTGATATTTTTCAAAAATTTCGGATCTTAGAGGTAACCCTGAACTCAGGATGACATCAAAATCCCTCTGCACTCTTGAAAAAAGGGATTGTAAACAACAATAAAAAATGTCTACTAAAGGGACAATTTTCAAATCGCGAAAACGTTACCAGCTGTTAGATACTTACTCAAGATACAACCTATCACTCCAAAATGTATTGAACAGTTGGTAATATTATCATAACTTAACTCACTCTATTGAGAAATGTAAGGTGATTGTAATATAACCCTTTATACAGTGCTACTTATTTACTCCGCTAGCTCAGTGACCTAAAGTGGATCTCGGCCTCAAAGACAAAGAATTCACCGCTCAATAATAATAACTTCCACACGACACAATCACTTATCCCGGTCCCAAACTAGGATACCCTGTGCTATGGTACTCAGGCAAGGACACCACAAACATGGAAACACACCCAGACTGAGGCCCTTTGCACAAATGTACGGCGGCTCCCAGTGGAAATAAAACCCACGACCTCTGATATAGCTATAAGACGTGACTGATAATCATTGTTTCTGTCCTGCGCGTCTTCTGTCAGTCGCTTTATTTACGTTACTTTCACTTCTGTCCCTATCAAGCCCTGCAGTATCAGTTTCATTAGGAACATACCCTACTTCGTGAATAAATTACCAAAGTTGGAATTGGAAAAGATAAAAGACTTGAGCCATATTAAAATTTGCTGTATGCATGTTTAACATTTATTTTATTACTGTACAAACACTATGTTCTGATATATTTAAGTTCACCCTGAATGGACCACTGTGCCCCAAGATACAATTTAATTTAGTTTGGGGCTCAGAGTTACTTTATGTTGTAACTTTTTGTTCAGCTCATTAAACATTTGTTTATTTGTTTATTTATTTGTATTTTTTTTTCTGAAAATTTTACTAGGTAGTCTATGCTCTTCTAGTTTCTAGTCATAAGCCGCCTATATACGTCCCACTGTAGGGTACAGGCCTTCTCTTAGGGAGAGAGTATGGACTTAATCACCACGCGTGCCCACCGCGGATTGGCAATTTCAAGCGCTGAGGTATGTGAATAGCTCAGACACTCAGGTTTCCTCACGATGTTTTCCTTCACAGTTAGCGTTGATATTGCTACTATAACTTCACAAATGTACATAGGTGAGAATACAAAGTCATAGGTACATGCTCGCACTGGGAATCTAACCTGGGTCTCCCACTTCCGAGTCTAATGTTCTACCCACTAGGCTACCACCGCTCTCTAGTTTATTATTACACCAGATGGTCTGATGACCTTATTACAATGGTGGAGAGTCGCTGGATGCGGGCGGCACAAGACCGGGAAGCTTGGAAAACTACGAGGGAGGCCTATGTCCTGCAGTGGGCGTCAAATGGCTGATGATGATGATGATATATTATTATATTAAAACATTCTTTCAACAGTATTTGGAATGGACCTTAAGGGAAGACGTACACTAATCCGTTTACTGTGCAAACCGTAAACGAAGAGTTATCTGTCGAAGGCATCAGCCTACCGCAGCAAAAAAATTGGTAGGGCGGCAACAAAACCGCGTTCGTGAGCGCTATGCGCTTGGGCAACTTCATCGGCGCTGTTACGTTTGCTGGTTACGTCACGCGCGTGTAGAAATAACACGTCTGTAAACCTACCGTTCAGTTGCTGGAAGGTTTTATGGATCTATCTATCTATCTATACAGCCCATGAAAGACGCCCACTGTTGGGCATAGGCCTCTTCACCAAACTCGCCTGCCGTCTGCTAATCTGGTCCGTTGTTCTTCTGCCGCCTTCTTAATGTCATAGAATAGACCCACCGGGTGGAGGGCCTGCCCACTGAACGTTTTTGTCCAGTTTTTGGCTACCACCAGGTGACTGCCTTCATCCAACGTACGTCTTCTCGTCTAACCTGATGACCAGATGGCTGATGGATAAAAGAGTAAATTTTCAACTAATCCTAACTATTATGCTGGTAAATGGAAGAATCATGTGATGATAGATTAAAGATTTTGGCTTTAAGTTACAGTTATACATAGTTCTATAGATAAACCCTATAGTAGTTGTAAGTAACCAAATGTATATACACCTGCAAATGTGCAGTACAGTGGACCAACGGGGTAATTAAACTCATACTCTTGCTCCCAGAGAATGTCTGTGTCGTTCTATTTCAATTCTAAACCACGAAAGCTTATGCTCAATATAGATCACAAGAGATTTAAACATTATCCTCTTACAAGTGTAACTCATTGTAGACGATAAAGTATTGTTTTGTGTAATTCATATTTTTAATTACTACTTAGTTTAAATCGTTCATACGTGTAACGCCATCTGTTGGCCAATTGTTTAAGCTTAATAAAGCCTGACCTCACGCACGTCGGTGCAGCAGGACCTTTGCACATGCGTATTATCGATTATATAAAAAAAGTGAAATCTGCGACGCTCTCCGCGGCCATATTTTTTCAGTTTTGTTCCAGCTAATTAATTTTATATTTTTTATTGTGCAAAATCCATCGCCGCACCGTCGTCTGCCTGTCACATGAAAACCTCGTCTGATGCTTTTATTGCTGAAAGGCAGTCCATCCGTTACACCCATGTTTAAGCTCACAATAAATATTCTTGATAGAAAAATACGTCTGTCAATATTCACACATACTATTATTGTATTTAACATTACAAGGTTCTATCTAACCTTAAATATCAAACAACCGCAGCGAAACCGACACAATTTGACATTTGATTATTTACATAATCTAAGGTCGGCCACATACAGCTGGAATTCCGTTTCGGAATTTCGATTCGAATTACTAATTCAGGATTCCGGAATTGTACAAACCTATGGACGTACCACATGCATACAGTAGATGTCCAATAAAAAAAAATCCGGTCTGGAGTTCCGCGTACGTCTGGAATCGCGTATAGAAAGAAGCCGTTTCGAATGCAACTCGCAACCTATTTTCTTCTTCTTAGCAAGACGCAGCAACAATGCAATCATAATCAGAAAATCGTCGCACATATTCGCTGAAAAAAGGTCTGAACTCAATAGCTAGCGTCTCTCAACTGTGCGTTGCTATTCCGAACTGAAATAAACGTATGTGTGTGTTGCGGAATTCCGAATCGAAATTCCGACTGTATGTGGCCGACCTAAAATAAAGTCCAAAATAGGTGTCACCTCGCTGGAAGCCGCATCGATTTAACTTAAACCGGTTTAAAAGTTTACAACCTGGTTTAGCTTGCCGACGACCATAATGTGATCGATATTGTTCAGTGGCTAGAAGCAAAGCATTGTTTAGTGAAATATTGTTGTTAGAGTGTACGCTACCTTTGCCTCATAGCACAAAGGCTTATTCTTTACAAAGTAGCCTGAGAATATTATTAAACTATAACAGTCTTTGTATAGCAGATCGTATAAAAATACTATGTCTTAAAACATTGTGACGAATCGCGAAGGTCTTGGATTTCAAACAAATTTAGTTTTGCCTCTTTTGCTCTTTGTTGACAATGAAAAATTGCTATACGACAAGATAATCTGCCAGATCATACTAAAATTATTTACCTGGTTTTTCTAAGCGTCGTCCAAAACTTGAATTGCCTCTCTGAATAGCTATCTCGTCGAATCATTAAAAAGCTTTGCATATCTGCCAGACAGAATAATGCATAACTAACAGATCTGCATTCATTTTATTTCACGGCATCACGAGAACCTTATAAGAAATAATTTGAATTGCAACAATTTTTAGGGTTCCGTAGTCCGACAAGAAACCCTTATAATTTGCCATGTCCTTCTGTGTGAGCGTGATAATGGCGGGACCATAATTTTTAAACCGTAATATTTTAAAACTGTCTATCTCATTATTTTATACCTTATTCCTACTTATTCCTACCTACAATAAAAAAATTCTACCTCCTGTACCTTACCTAAAATTTAACAAAATGTTTGGTCCTGCCATTATCACATGGAAAATGGCGGGACCATGTGAAACTACTGAAGTTTATGAAAAATATGAAAATCAAAGCTTTGTAGGTTTTAATACCTTTTTTTTACTTTCCTAATATCACCTTCTTTGAATTTTACAGTCAATAGTTAGGCATATATTGGCCATAAACCATGGTCCCGCCATTTTCACGGCTAAGTTTTTTTTTCATACCGAAGTAATGGTGGCCTTTTCTTGAAGTTTTATCGATTCAATATTTACTACTCATTTCATACCCTTAAATAAGTGCTACACACTGTACAGTTAACAACATATAAACCTTATAACTTAAGTTGCAAAATTGCCGGTAACCTATACAGAGTGCCTGTATGTAATGATTGACGTCCTCTTGAACGTACTACTAAAGGTAGATCTGTGCGCCGCTCCGCCACTACCTATGCCACCGCCACCAATCTCCACAGAGGGTGAAATGCAGTAATCTTTGATCCCACTATATTTAAGATTAGTAAATTCACAGCAATGTAATAATTGTGTTGTTTTTTATTATTACTCAATACAAGAAGATATGATAATCAGTGTATATTATAAGTTGAACTAAGAATAAGCATAACTTGTTCTTATTCTCATTAACTCCACTCCTCCCTGTTCGTAGCCACCTCCCCACAGTGTTTTTATTGCCCCAAAAAATTGAAATCCTCAGTTTATTGCTCTAATTGATTCAGCTACGTGTTTAAATGACACGAGTAGAACTCCCAGGAGTCCAATGATCATAGTTTTTTTTTAAATCAAAAAGTTTTCGTGACCTTCGTAGTAATAAAATAAGAAAAAAAATCCTGTAAAAAAACTATGAAGGCTTGAATGATCGTTGTATCCTGAGTGTTTAGAACTATTAGAGGCACATATTTAAGAGCTATTAATTTGTTGAAACTTTGCCTAATAACGAAGCAATAATTAATTTTATAGTTTTTGGTTTTTATTTATTTTTAGACTTTGAAGTAGAGCCTCTGCCTACAACAGACTCATTCTTTATTATGAGTAGCACCTACGACAAAATTTGCACGTTCGAACAACGCGGTTATTTGGAGATATTTGTTTTTAAATATTTTAATCAGGGTTGTCACTCAAATCAACCTTCGATTTTATAATTGTTTGTTCTTACGTACCTAAAAAAAATAATATATCCGACTTTTTTTAACACTAAAATGGATTAGCTAGCCATATAAACGTATTTTAAGAGCCAATACATCCTTTATTCAAATACATTGGTTTCCGTAACACATGCCATCTACCAGGTTAATCACACTTTTTGACTTATTCCTAAAATATTTCAGCTGTATCACATTTTTTACAGACAGATAGAAATAACCTATTTGCTCTTTTTAATACATACCTATCGCTCTAGCTAAGGTATGCTAAGGCATCTGCAGAATATGATCAGTTTAAAAAAAAATGCAATTCCCATGAAGGGGCCTTTTTGCCTCAGCAGGGGCTTACCCAAACTACTGGGTTGGATCCGGGCCCCGATCAGATCCTTTAATTTCAATGATGGGCCTTCGCAGACGCAGAAAATTTTCAAAAAGTCTGCCTTTGCCAGCAGCTGTGCAAAATCTTCTGAAGCCTCCTAAAGAAACCGAAATACAAATGGTCGGTGAAGATTCGTTGGATGTAGATGAGATTTTCAACGAGGGAGATGATTTTCCGGTCATACTGACAAATGAAAATGACTCATTTGAGGAGACCTAAAAAAACGGGCCATGTTTATGTGTACCAAGGGCTCCGCCGTACCATCATCATCATCATCGTCATCATCATCATCATCATTATTATCATCATCATCATCGTCATCATCATCATCATCATCAGCCATTTGACACCCACTGCAGGACATAGGCCTCCTTCGTGGTTTTCATAACCATGAGGGGTTTTGCCATAATCGCCACTCTTGGCAGGCGGGTTGGCGATCGCAGGTCAGTTGGAATCTCAGGAAGACGCTTCTGGCATGCGCCTGGTAATTTTGACGAAAATTGTATAACGTTTTAAAAATATACAGAACCCCTATTGAACCTAGGAGCTGTATAATATCTAGACAATAGCAAGGTCAATAAGATCAGATACTGCTGAAATACAATTTGGAATCTCAGGGTTCAAATGTAACAGGAGATTAATCTAAGATTAATTCAAAATACCGGCACGTGATTGGCTGAAATTAGCTTGACGTGAGATTAACATGAGATCAACATTTGATGGCTCTCCTAGAAACCGAGCGTTAACCTACATAAAAAATACTATTAAACTTAGTAACAACAATTAAACGTTTTCATCATCTACGATATGTACTTCAGCGAAACAGTCCGGACACAGTTCATTGCACAGTAAGTTTGCCCATATAATGCACCCTTCTTTGGTCCTTCTATTTTTCTTTGACGGACATACAAGTGCCCAGCTCGAGTGAGGTGCTGGCAAAATGCGAGTGAAACTCGCGCACCAAGGGTTTCATTCCACCATTTTATGGATACATTTGAAAGAAAATAACAAGGACTTGCAAGGATGGACAGACAGATGGACAGACCGACAGACATACAGCGGAGGCTGAGTAATAGGGTCCTGTTTGGCACCCTTCAGGTACGGAACCCTAAAAAATGCCCAACAAATAAATCAAAATAAACGAAATATCAATATTGTTTCGATATCTACATAAAAACAATATTCCAACTAATGTAAAAACTAAAAACACAATAAGTACCTACGTGAGTAGTCGCGCAGTGGGTCTTTTGCCGCACAACGTGACATTCCCACAACAATCGTCACCACTCTAGCAGCGGTAACCCGTCCACTAAATTTCCTCTAATTTCTAAAACCAGGAGGTGAGGTACGGGGAGGCAGCTACTGGTTCGCTTGACCTTGACAAATCTTTAGTCCACACAAATGAGTTTGACCCGTAGCACCAAAAATTAATAAAAAGGGAGAGGAGCATGGGAAATTTTGTATGGAAAAAATGTGTTAAAAAACCTATCGTGTGTGGTATTTAATGAAAGGGCTCACTGACCGATTTTAAAAATATATTACATCATTACATGTCAGGGATTTGTTATAAATTGAAATAAAAAAAATCAAAATATACCAAGTTTCAGCTCCTCCAAATACGATACGGTTGAATAATTTTTTCTAAAATATGCCTCAATTGGTACGTAATATCCTCATATCTAACCCCAAAAAAGCAACATTGAAGTATTTTTTATTATTACAAAGTGTGATAATAAATTAGTTGAAACATGTATAAAAAGTAAAATTCTAGACAATATGGATGATAAATACCACAGAACAGAGATGTGTTCTGTGATAAATACTAATGCTAGAGGAGTTTTTAATTATATTCATATGATTTAATAACTTGTTTATTTAAAAAAAAACTGTAATGGTAATAAGGATAAGATAAGATTATTAGGATAAGGCTAAGAGAAATAAGGACTTGCCGTAAGGAGCCATAAATCCCATTATAATCGTTAATTCATCTCGTTACTAGTAGGTACTTTCACGGAAATCTACAGACTCCTGGTGAGACACTCATGCATGAGCGACCTCAACCCCAGGTGACCAAAATAGCGGAACCGGAAGTAAGTATTTTACTTTATTAAAAGAAAGAAACTTATTATACCAAACAAGACACATCACAAAAACAAAATAAACAGACATTGCACACATAAAAGACATACGTAAAACACAACATTTACAAAAAAATTAAAAGTGTACATGGCGAGCTTATTTTAGCAGAAATATCTTCCAGCCAACCCTTGATGTGGTGGTACGAACATTATAAACGAGGCGGGGGAAGTTTACAATAATGAGAAAGTATTATATATTAACCCAATACAGTTATATATAATATATATATGTTATAGGCAATGTGTATAATGCAGGCATCCTATGCATTTCCTAGGTATTGTATAGAATGCCGGGGTCGTCCAGGCAATGTGTGAAATGATATTGATTGTTCAAACTATTTTACACTTTACCTAGGAAATGTATGGACTATGCCTAGGCATTGTATAGAATGCCGGTTGACGCATAGGTAATGTATTTAACGTGTTTTTTTGCGTAGACAGCGTTTCTCACATAGCAGTTCCCTTCGGATAAACATTTACTACGTACAGTCAAGTGCACGTAGAGCTTTACATTTTGACATTTCCACCTCTCTTATCTTCTGCGATATTAGGACAGAATCGAATGGCAAGTGTAAAGGTCTAAGTGCACTTGACCGTACCAAAAAATTGCTGCAGAAAGTCGTCCTGTTCATTTCTTACCACTTGATTATGGAAATTTGATCATGATACACAAATTCAAATTCATCAATAAACACTCGATTCTTTGTAGAAGCCGATTCTCTGTTAGTACGCAATTCTAAGTAAAACCTTTCTTTCATTAGTAAGTACCGCTGATCTGCCCCTATATTACGCTCACCAAATCCTGAGCGATTCCAATCGTCTAACTGTCAAATTAGTATGGAATTTGACAGTTATACGATTGGAATTGCTCAGGATATGGTGCGCATAATTAGGCCCCAGTAGCCATTTTCTATTCAATAATCACACAAACAATGAATGATCATGATCACATTCTCAGTTTATAACCAATGCATAAACTAAAAAAATACGTCTGCATAAAACAAAGGAGTGCTGCGTACTAACTAACACAACGAACGAGTACGAGTTGCAACTTGTTTACGGGGTAGTCCCGCACGCCGCGCACTCACCTCCTTCCCGTGGTCGTTTATTATACACATTGCCTGATGCGCTTCGGGCATTTTATACAATACCTAGGCAATGTATGAAATGAATCGTATTATACACATTGCCTTAACGTTTTAGGCAATGTTTACAATGCCTAGGCATTCTATACAATGCCGGATTATACACATTGCCTATAACATATATATTATGTATGTATATATACACATATATATAGATACATACTTAAATATTTATTGGCTGTAAAGTTTTATATTACAAAGACCTACTTACAAGATAATAGATAACTACAATACATAAATAAATGAATACATAAATAAACAAAATATATCTATTGTAATAGTGAAGAAAGGAAGTGCTCTTTCAGTGCGGTCTGAAGTTGGCGTGCGTAAGCGCGTAGGACGCTTTGCTCCTTAGTATTTCTATAATACAGCGTGCAACAAAGTCTCCCCTATATATCCGAAAAAAGGAGGTTCCACTCGTCAATACGAACAACGTTTACTATGGATAAAAATTGTAAATCACAAGAAAAATATCAGAAAATGCCGCAAGTGGTGACTTTAGAATGGAACAGCTGATATGATTCTTGCGAGAAGTTACTGCAAAGTAAAAGTTGTATTTATTTTATGTGTATTTAATTTGTTTGTAGTTGGAAAATTTGACCCTATTGACAAGTAAAACCACCCATATTTGGACGAATATGGGGATTTTGTTACACTTAAATAGCCACACCGAGTTCACGCCGACTTGGAGATGGCGTGGGCACCTAAAATCACTAACGATTCACGAGCACTCGCCAATCATTCATTACATAGCTACAAGCGCTCTATACAGTTAGGTTAACGCCAACTCTGTAACTAAAGTTATAAGGTTTATATGTTGTTGTTAGTTTTAACTGTACAGTGTGTAGCACTTATTTAAAGGTATGAAATGAGTATTAAATATTGAATCAATAAAACTTTAAGAAAAGACCACCATTACTTTGGTACGAAAAAAATCTTAACCGTGAAAATGGCGGGACCACAGTTTATGGCCAATATATGCGTTATTATTGATTGTAAAACTAAAAGACGGTGATATTAGGGAAGTAAAAAAAAGGTATTAAAACCTACCAAGCTTTGATTTTCATATTTTTCATAAACTTCAGTAGTTTCACATGGTCCCGCCATTTTCCATGTGATAATGGCGGGACCACACATTTTGTTAAATTCTAGGTAAGGTACAAGAGGTAGAATTTTTTTATTGTAGGTAGGAATAAGTAGGAATAAGGTATAAAATAATGAGATAGACAGTTTTAAAATCCCAGCTGTGGTCCCGCCATTATCACGCACACTCCTTCTGTCTGTCTGTCCGTCCGCAGCCTAGCGCAAAGACCAGTGGTAATAGAAAGCTGTAATTTGGTGTGTGTATACATACGTTGATTGTGGAAACGTGAGAAATTTCAAGGCAGTAGCACATATAATGAACTTGAAAGAAAAAGCATTACAGCTACGTAGGCTTTACTATTTAACGAATCATAGGCAACCAACTTATAAAAGTAAAGTTTCGTACAAAATCCATTAAAAATGACTTCAATGAAGTTGTTAGTTCTGTAAAGCAGATAAAAAACCCTCTTTCTACGGAAAACTACATTGCGCGTGGCCCGATATGCACTTGGCCGGTTTTTTTATTAGAACATACTATAATTAGGATCGACTCGCTGTTTCCGCGCTCGTAATGAACTGTATTTATGCAGTATTTATGGTTATAATAAACACCAATATTTTCTGAGGGAAAAACGTTTTCCTATAATCATAAAGTTATTTCGTGCCACGGAGCCGGGAGGGTAGCTAATAGTGAAGTGTAAAGTATGGTTATGTTAAATAACAAGCACACTGGTAGTTGGGTTACGAGAATAAGTTACTTAACAAGAAATAGTAGATAGTATTACAAGGGAGACAAATAATATTTTTTAGGCGAGAGCACTTTTTTGAATCCAGAGCGACTGAAGGACTCTAGAGTAGAATCCCGAGCGTAGCGAAGGATTCTTTAGTAGAATCCTAAACCTAGCGAGGGATTCAAAGTACGTCGCCCGAGCCAAAAATATATTTTGCGCCCGAGTGATACACTCTATGGGAAAATAAAAGGCGCCTCATATTTTATTGTAATATTGTTATTTAATAAGACATTAGAGTAACAACTAAATTCAAATTAAACGGTATTTAATAATAAAACAACTAAAAACTTTTATTTTGAGACATTTATGCAATTATGAAAAATTAATTCAAAACAAAACCATGAATTTCTAACAATCCGTGAAAATTGACATAAAAGCGGGCTGCAGTTAAAGGTAAGAAAAGTTTCAGTTAAAAAAGGGCTGTGCGTTTTGAATTTGATTTCTATTTTTATTTATTTAGCCGGGGGCGTGACTATGTCGTACCAGCCAGTCTTTATTCAAACAATATCTGCGTTCGATTTCTTTGGCGCTGAACGCTAAGATGTTCCAAATTCAAAAATGCGCGGCAAAGATAATTGCGGCACACTTATAAAGAGGATTAAAAACTCATTACTGCCCGCTAAAAGTTACTTATAGAAAACACCACCTTTTGGTGCACTTGAAGGCAAACCAAGTCTTCCTTTTCGAATAGATGGGACTTGAAAAAGTACCGACAATTTGGTACTTTTGCAAGTCCCGTGGTCTCGGTAGACTGGGGTGAATGGCGTCTTTTTGAAAGCATTGACTGTTAGTTCACTGCCCTTGGCAAAAATTCCAAAAAAAAAAACAAAAAAAGTTGCGTTCCAACATTATTTTGGCAACAAGAATATTTGTTAGTGATAAGAGTTGCATGATACACCGGGTGTTAAGTTTAATCATTGTAATAGCTAGCTTAAGTAAAATAATTGTGATCTCATTTTCCTGCGCTATTGAATTAGGCAGGCCTATAAGGGTGCTCTGTAAATAAATAAATAGAAAGAAAGGAAGAAAGAGGATATTTCTTTAAATAAATGATGGATTTTATATTTGAGGCATACTTATGTGTAATTTAGCGAAATCAATGGTTATTCGTTTATAACGATAGATTATCAAAACGTTAAAAAACAATTTATACGTTGAAATTGTATTATTGCAAGTAGTAAGATAAAATAAAAATAAAGTATTAATATTTTGCGGTTAATATCATAATGCTAAACAAAGAGGTTGTATTTTGCAATCAAAACATACAATTTCATAATAGATTCAACTACAATAAACAAAATTAACTTACCAAAAATACCTCTTCGTTTATTTTATCTCCCATAGACCCATTAATTTCCAATGCGGTGGTAGCGGAGCGGTAGAACGCGGGCTTCTCATTCGGGAGGTCGTGGGTTCGAATCCCGGCATGTACCAATGACTTTGTTTTCTAAGTTAGGTACATTTGCGAAATTTGGTAGCAATAAAACTCGCTAACTGTGAAGGAAAACATCATGAGGAAACCTGAGTGTTCAAGGTATTCACACACATCAGCGCTTGAAATTGCCAATCCGCGGTGGGCACGTAAGCCCATACTCTCTCTCTCTGAGAGAAGGCCTGTGCCCTGCAGTGTGACGTATATAGGCTACATAAAAAACGACCCATTAACGGGTCCCAAGCCCCGAGAAAACACCTAATTTTTGTCTGTCACCTAATTTTTTTTTACAAAAGGTAGTACGTCCTCTGACCACGACTTGGCTGCAACATAACAAAAATAAAACCTCGACCATTCTCAGACCACGGCTGTACGCCGCGGAGAGCCCGCATGCTACTACAGTAACTAGCCGAGACAATTTATATCGACTTGACCCACTTTTGCGTAATTCTCGGCCGTTTCTAAAACTACTTTATGTCCATACCTTCGTGCTAGGTATTCGGAGAACAGCTTTGTTGTTTACGAAGACTGCCTTATACATAGTACGAGTGTGCAATTTACTTCGCGTTCAATATATTACTAGAGTGCCTACTGCTATTTACAAGGTTTGTTTTATGTCTGACTTGTGGTTTGTTTTTAGTTTGACTTGGCCTTTTCATGAAAAGGACACATTTCGTGATATGGCTAACCACATCATGATATGGCACAATCTACGATATGGCTACGACATATACAAGGTTAAAAGTACCCGAAACCGGCGTGCGCGCATGCAACAAGTAATGAATGTTGAGGAAGCGAAAGCGATTTGTCAGGATCGTGGAAAGTGGCAGTCCATGGTCTCTGCCTGCACCTCTAGGATACAGTCGTGAGTTTATGTATGTATGTAAGTACAAGGTGTTTATATTTTAACCCTAGATACCTAACCTTCTCACATACCCCATAATACCTAACTATTCGTCAATTCGACGACCATTTTTTCAAGTGTTATGTTTTAAGAAAAACTTTTTTGTTTGTGGGACTTTTATTATTGTAAGGGTACGTGATGATAAATAAGAAAAAAATATTATTTTATTATTTATCACTTATTTATTTTTCCTTCGGTTTAAAATGGCACGCGTTCGACATTCTTGTAAAAATTTAATTATAACTGAAATTTAAAAAAATTGTCGTTCATTTCAAGGGCAAACTGAAACATCAGAAAAGAAAATTACTTTTTTCATCATCATCATCAGCCATTTGACGCCCACTGCAGGACATAGGCCTCCCTCATGGTTTTACAAACGCTGAAGGGTTTTGCCATAATCGCCACGGTTGGCAGGCGGGTTGGCGATCGCAGTATGCGGTTGGAATCTCAGGAAGACGCTGCTGCCCGTCTCCTGGTAATTTATTTCCTTAGTCGCCTTCTACGACATGCACGGAAGGAAATGGAGTGACACTATTCTTAATCCGGCGCCACACGACAATTACTTTTTTATGCCCTTTAAATTAAAAAATCAATTTAATTTCCCCCATTGCGATGTTGTACGTAGTTTTGTAAAATTTTGAAAAAATATTACTACATGGTACTGCCGGTATTCGTAGCCTCTCGCCAAGCCGTGACGAACACCGAATTGACAAGAGATATACCACGGTTATCAGCACACGCAGCAAAAAGATACAACAATTTTTCCGTCGCGTATTCTTCGAAACGATGAAGGTTAGGTGTCTGGGGTTAAAGACCCAGTTGATTTCGTGTTTTGAACCTCATGCGTCTCAGAAGTTTAAGTTGCTTTAAGCTTTAAAAACTTCATCGTATTTGTAATAAAATAATGTAAATGCCTAGTTTAAGAGTATAGTATATTGGTACTTATCTTAGATATTCAGGTGTCCATGGGGACCCGGTCTATTTATCTGATAAATACGATAAACTAGCCTTGAAAGAAGAAGAAGCAGATTAATCAAAATTGATGAAACGCCACATAGTAAAATTCATACGCCATCGTAAAATAGAAGGTAAGGTAGAAGGTCCTTCATTTTTATAACGATTTATTACCAACCTATTAGGTAAAAATACAAAACAATATTCTCTGTATTACAAGGTTTTTACAGCCGAGAAATTCGCAATTATGTAGTACAATTATAGACAGCGTAGCAAATCCCACGCATGTATTGCTGGAGAAGAAAAGACATCAACGCGTTGTAGAACTTACAAAAAATCGTATCATAGCAAATTGATTACGTTTGCCAAGAAAATTGGATTTTTATTAGGTTTAATAAGTAAATACAAAGATGACTCTGTTGTATCTACTAATAATGTTTTTTTCCTATTGAGAAAAATTGTTAAATAAAAAAATTTAGCAATTTTTTTACTTTCTTCTCTGAGCTGACCAACTTTATTTTTTTGTGTGTCAAAGTATTTGGCAACTGATAGCTGTTAAGAAACTATTGATGTACATAAATAAGAAACTTTATTTACTATTATCGATGGATGGTATAGGTAGTCTACATAGTTGAAACTCCGAATAAACAACACCATTATTGTATTATTCCGTATCAATACGCCTGTAAAATACGTGCTGCCTAATAACAACTTTGATTGTTATCAAGTGTATTACTTTAAGAATATTTACAAGTATGACCATCTCTAAACTGAGTTTTATTAAAGATATTTCTATTGCTTTAATGTCAATATCCGTCAGGCCGTAAGGATGAGAAGTACTCATAGATCATGGTTTGACACCTAACGAACCGTATGTGCACCTACAGTTAAGCATATAACTCTCGTTGCTTAATAATTTGAACAATAAAATCGTTGAAAGCGCTTCTAATCCTTACTCAAACAAAATTATTAATTATAAATCCAACTTTGAGTCAATTAAGTTCACGTATGAATAAGTCGTAGCAGCGAAAACAATACTTAATTAACCAATGAGCAGTAAACCTGTAAAGTATTGTCAGTTATAAGCCAACACATAGCTCGTTAACTAAAACTTGACTTCGGAATTGGTGGAATGTCGTTGGAAATTGATTTCGCTGTTTGTTACTGCTGTTGACGAGTGACAATTTTGTATGACGATATGTCATTAATGCTACATTAGTTCTAATTGAACTTGGTTGGACATACTTTGACCAAATAGGAGCAAATGGCAAGATAAAAAGTGCCCGTAACCGGCGTGTGTGCATGCATAAACATTGAAGAAGCAAAAGTGATCTGTCAGGATCGTAGCAAGTGGCAGTCCCTGGTCGCTGCCTACCCCTCTGGGATACAGGCGTGAGTTTATGTATGTTTTTAGGTATGTAGGAAGTTGGTTTTCTGATGACACGTTGCTTTCAATTTTGGGAGAGGTCTTTTAGGGTCGTATTAATAAATGGCTCTTGTCTCTGAGACTGCTCTTGAGTGCGATGCTATTTTCCTTTTTTGTTTTAAATACCACCTTGAAATAGCACTCAAGATCAATCTCAGAGCATTTTTGTATAGCCCCTAGAGTTTACTTTTATTTTTAAAGCTAAAAAGAGACGAAGGCGATAAAAAATACTTGTTTCACACAGTAAAGGGCTCGCACACATAAACACGACACGACGTCGCGTCGTGCGACGAGGCCCTGATTCGTCTTTAATGTGAGCGACATTTTGAACCAATATTGAGCTCTGAGTTGAGTAAGTCACGATTAGTTATGAGTTGACTAGATATTCGCGATTAGTTATAGTAATTTAAGCCAAATTAAAGCCACACTAACGCGTCGTAGCACAACGCGACGTCGTATTGTGTTTATGTGTAAGAGCCCTAACACAGAAAATACAGTGGATCAAAATTTTTGAAGCAATGTGCGTCTGTTCTTAGATACTCCGGAAAACATCCTAAACGAATTTCTAACGAAAGTTGGAATTGAAAATTCAACCAACTATTAATAAAATCCGAGATACAATTAGGTACCCAAATGCAATTCCAGTCCGTTTTTCATTCATTCGAACAACATCCTACTGCACACTGCAGCAATAAACATACAATTATAACAGCAATGCCAGCGGCTGCCGCGATTTCTAGAGCTGGCGGCGGACCGATTGTTTGCCACTTTCACCCGGTGAAACTGTGCGTTTTTGCCTACATAGTCGGCGCGAGCGCATCGGTTTCCAATTCAGAGTGCGGCCGTTTTGAAAATACATATTTTGATTGATTTGCGTAATTACCATCCTTTGACTAATCTGCGTAATAGAATAATAATAATTTTTGTTTTTATTGTATCTTTTTGCGATAAAATTCCTGTTGGAATATCATAGTAATTTTACAATGAGACTTCTATTTGTGAAAATTTCAACTTTTGTTTTCATCCTTTGTTTGTGTTTTCGAATTGAAATTCGAATTAATAATCTAAATCATTTGTTCTGGTCCTAAGATACATTTCATTAGTAGTTTTTCCTTTTAGTTTTGTTTTGGATTTTAATTAATTATAAAATCATAATAATGTTAATATCTTTTCAAATATAAATAAAAACAATAATTTGATACAAGTAATAAAACGTAAATTACTGTATTTCTCACGAGATGCAAAGTAAACCTTTCAATAACGATAACCTACATTAACATTTCTCAGTTATATGAAGATATCTATTTCATTATCTACAAAACCAAATAACCGCATAAGAAGGTATGCAAATAAATATAATTAAGCTCACCATTTTACAGCTTTCCTCGTACACTCCGATCACAGTTCGAACTCGACAAAAATATCCTCACTACAAAAAACACCGTTCCTAAAACGCACACAAAAACACGAGCAGAAAAAGATCACACTAGTACAAACACTTCATACAGTTTTAAAATGTTTTTACTATACAGAGTGAAAGGCGTCCCGACGTTTCGTCCGTCGTTTTAAGCAGACAGACGTAGACTGGGCCTGCTCCACCGAAAGTTGTTGTACTGTCGCTTACAATTCAACTTGGTGCGCCTGAGACTATACTTGGAAGTAACGGTGTTGATACTTGCCTGAAATACTAAGTGGGAATTCGAAAATGAAAGTGCGTTTTGTCGTGAAGACTTTAAATATATTTTAACGTGCTGATTATATTGTCGTATGTTTGACAAGTTCATCATGATCATAACCTTGTGAAAGTTTCGAGTAAAAACTCTACTCTTAAGCTTTCTTTTCACTGGTTTCTGATCTGACAATTTCACTGAGTGAATAGGTACATAACTTTTTGGAGCCCAAGGTCCGCGGCCGGTCCGATCTAATTTGTTTTCTATTGTTCTAAAACCTCGAGCCGACCGAAAGGTTGAGTGTTGTTACGTCTGTCCAGATTTCCTAAAAGGGAACGCGACAGGCATAATACAGCCTTTAATAAAATAAGTACGATATTTTTTGGAGATCAAATGGTATGTGATAAAGATCTCATTTATATAATCACGTGAAAATCAATGTTTTTTATTTTTTTCCAGGAATTTTCAATGGATTTTCTACGAAGTTTTCCTTTTATAAGTTGGTCGCCTATTACTCGTTAACTAGCAAAGCCTACTTGGCCGTGACAGCTTTCCTTTTAAAGTCATTATAAGTGTGCTACGGCCCTGAATTGTTTCACGTTTCTAAAAATAACATTTTAGCCAGGAGAGGGTGAGGGTTGGGAAGGAGGAGAGGGGGGGGGCGCCCTACTTGGCCAAAAATTTTTGCTTTAAAGCTTAATTATTTGATGTATCTCGTTTTTTATAATAAATGTCATTTCTTTTTTCTTTCTTTTTATATTTTGTAAACGGAACCCTTAATAAAAAAAAAACATATTTCCACACCCAAAATATATTTAAATGATCAATCCAACTTAACCCCACTCTATGGTGCAGGCGAGAAAAAAAAAACATCCCTAATTTAGGTGTAGGGAGGTACACCAAAAAAAATTTTTTTTCAACGTTTTATTCTACCACTTTATTGGCGTAATCATTATGTATATCTATGCCTAATTTCAGCTTTCTAGTACTTTAACAAACAGAAGCACAGACATGGCAAAACTACAATGGTTCCTTGTTGACTACGGAACCCTAAAAACTGCTCAGGCGTTATAGTGTAATTGACGTTATGAATTTATTACAGTAAAGAAAGAAGCGTTAGAATGGCAAAACAATCGAAATAATTTCCGTGATATTTAATAAGATTCTTAATAAATGAGATTCTTATCACACACTATTTGACCCCCAATATATCGTTAGTAATTTATGTAAGTCCCCATATCCTTAAGTATTTACTTAGTAGCATTATTAATTTAAAACTAGATCTAATTAAAATTCAGAAACCGGCGTAATTCAGAAATTTTGTCTCACGCCATTATTTTCTAATTTGCCGAAAGTTCGAAGAATTTATGTCACATCCCGCATACCTCGCCAATAAGACTGAAACTACGCATCTGGGAAGCTAAAGTCATTTGGTCAATTTATTCGTCGGTTTAAAGGGGGGCCCAGCAGTGAGACATAATATAGGATACATCAAAAAAGCATGTCGGGTATTATACTGAGTGTGATTCGAGACAGAGTTGACTGCCACATTTTCAGGCACTTGATCTGCATCTGCACGCGTACACTGATCCATAAAATATTTCAATTAATTAAGTTTAGTTACTAAAATACGCTAAGTCTGTCTATTACTAACAATTTTATATTTAGTTACTTTGAAATAAATATATTTAAACAACTAAACTAATCGCCTATCCGGAATAAAAATGACGTAATTACATTTGCAAATTTTACAGGAGAACGTTTCGACGATGGTCTTACAGAAACTAGAATGAATAAGTATATAATGCATAATGTGAGATTTGACTGAAATTAATAGAGAGTTTGTTGTGTCGATGTTTCCTCGTGTTTAGCTTCCCCTTGGGAATATTATAACACAAGCCCATTTTTTTAAAGTGTAATCTCGTATTTGTTGTTCTGGATAGGCAATTTGTCAACATTAGCCTCAAAGTATCAAGATTAGTCCAAGCGACACGCACGATCTTTTTGTCAAGTAAATTGCGAACGCACACGTTTCCTTTCACCCCCACGACCCGGTTTGTGACAGAGCGAGACAAAACACGCGTTTAACATTCATAAGTCATACATAACCCGGGCTCTGACAGAACTATATCTTTGGCCTTCCGTGAAATCCCTAATTAATATTTAACGTTGCCGCGATTTTTTATACGCTTTTCTCATTTGGAATATGTAACCAAAGTGATATTAATTCTGTAATCTCAGATTAACATTAAGTAATTCATTTATTATACCAACAAAAAGGAAAATAAACAAGTAAGTAACATAATACCTATGCACAACAACAGAATGAAAACTAAATCTACAACAGGCAAAACAAAATAAATAAAACAGGAACATAGATGTAGTAGATTTAGAACAGTTTATTTGTACATTCGACCAGCTACTGTTTATTTGTCACACATACATTTTACAGCTAAGTAGGTAGGTTAAACTAAATAACTAAGTTAAAAAAAAAACTAAGAATTAGTTATTTGTATATTTTTATCATTTATATATTAATTAAGTCTCTTATTTTATGTTTGAAATAATTAAAAGTTATTTTGATATATAAAAAAAAAAATAACCTACCTACTTAGCTTTTGACGACCAAAAAATTACCAACAAAAAAATATTAAGTTACGTTCCAAAATATTTTGGCATTTTTTTAAATTTAAATTGTCAAAACAATTCTTTTATATTTAAACTCAAAGTATTGATTTATTAGTTATTGAAATTTAATTCGGTCTACTAAACAATTATTTTATATAAACACAAAAAGTGATAAAATATTTTTACGTAACTCAATAACTTTTCTTCGTAATTTTTGCCGAGCGTAGTAAACTCGCAGTTAATGCTTTCAAAAAAACGCCTGTCACCCCAGTCTACCGAGATCACGGGACTTGCAAAATTACCGAAACATCGGAAAATTGTAAAATAAAAAAAAATTACGAGTTATTTACTCCTTGCAAATTCAGTATTTATTATGTCTAGTGCTCGTGTCAACCTTAGAAAATACAATTCATAGATAGTCATTTAAGTACTTTTTGTTACTATCAAAAACTTAGTGTAGCTCTAATCATACTTGGTTATAATTTAGACTCAAGTTCGCGATTTTTTTTTTTGATGCAGTAAAGTTTTAAAATCATAAAAATAACGATCGATGACCTTTGAGGAGGACATTGAAAAGTAAGACATTTTTATTTTTATTTTAAATACTAACCATTAGCGAGTAAAATGTATTTCAAAACACCTGTTTCACGGGTACGGTCAGAGAACCCACCCTTAATGCCCAGTGGAATACCAATCCAAATGAGAGCATCGATAACAAAAACCGCAACGCGATAATTTGTGAATGGAGTGAAATTGTAATAAATTAGATTTTCCACGCTCATCAAACTTTACCAAAACAATGCCCAATAGATTACGCCGCTGATAATCCGTGCTAAATCACTGGAAAGTGTGCCTAATGATGACGATTGTTTACGCCTATCTAAATACGGTTACGGTTTTTTTTTTGGCCTAGATAGATAGATGGTTTTGTTTTGGTTGCCAGGATACCAACGACCAGTTATAGAAGATACGTAAGCAGCCTATATACGTTCCACTGTAAGGCACACGCCTTCTATCACCACCGCGGATTGGCGATTTCAAGCGCAGAGCTATGTGAATAGCTCAGACACTCAGGTTTCCTCACGATGTTTTCCTTCACGGTTAGCGAGTGGTATTGCTACTATGACTTCACAAATGTACATTACTTAGAAAAGAAAGTCATAAGTACATGCTCGCACTGGGAATCGAACCTGGGTCTCTCGCTTCCGAGTCCAATGTTCTACCCACTACACTACCACCGTTGTTGAAAGTACGAATTAAGATGGAACATACGGAGAAATAAAAAATAAGTACACATCGCTATTGAAAATAATATGATAGCTTTATCACATACATTAGATAAAATAAATTTTGTGAAGATTTTTACTGGTTTTATAGTCGACCGCACAATAACGTTCACATCTCTGCACTCTATTCATGTACTTTATGGGCGACTTTGCAACTAAAATGTAAAGGTTACATTACAATAAAAAGTTTCTAATCTTCAGTTTGGCATACCTAATTTAAAAAAAACCGGCCAAGTGCGTGTTGGCCCACACGCAATGTAGGGTTCTGTAGAAGAAGGGGTTTTTTGAAGTGGTGCTTTACAGTACTAACGACAACATTAAGGTGTTTTTCAATTAAACTTGTACGAAATATTCCTTTTATTAGTTGGTCGCTTATCTCTTAACTTGAAAAGCCTACTTAGCCGTGATAGTTTTCCTTTTAAGTTGATTATATCCGGTACTACCTTGCCGGGAGAGGGGGAGGGGGGGCACAAAATATTGATAATTCGAGTTTGAGTAGTGATACAGTAATAATTAACGGTATCACGTTTGATCATCACCATGACAGAGGTTCGATTCGAGCCATCGTATATTTGTACAAATGACCGAGTCTAGATTGCTTGTGATGTCTTTGCCTGGTTATCCTAGAGCACAAGGTATCCTAGCTTGGGACCAGGTCAAGTGACTGTGTTGTGTGGATATTTTTATTATTACATCTGTCTGCCAAACTACAATATGTTGTCTTTATTACTCTCGTAATAACGTAATCGCTCGTAGCCCCGGCTGCCTGAGTGATCTCAAACGATCACGAAGGTTAAGCAACACAGGGCGCGTTCTGTGCATGGATGGGTCGCCGTCTGTGCCTAACGCTAGTGGCAATTTTCCGAGCGGTTCCGTGCTTCGCAAGGCACGTTAAGCTGTTGGTGCCGGCTGCCGTCGATAGATGGCAGTCGTTTAGCCAAGTCAGAGTCCTTAGGGCGGCTTGACAACTTCTGACAGTAGACGAGCCACTAGTCTACAAACCTCCACCAATCCGGACTTGGCCCCCGTGGTGGAGTATGGCCTATACCTTCCTCAGGGAAGAGACCCGTGCCCCTCGGTGGGGACATAATGGGTTGATGATGATGATGAACGTACTGCTTTTCTCAGTCATACAGGAAACATAACTATAAAATTCCATGCGTCTAGGCTTCATAGTTCCGTTTATACTTGTAAGAGCAATCGGTTGGCACTTTTCGTTTTTCATACCGGACCAACCGTACCGACTGTCGCTAACATTTAGAAGGCATTGACAACAAGCCAATATACCTGAATGCCAATTATGTAGCTCGCGATATCCAATGTAAGACTTTATTATACTGCCCAAGCTAATTATCTGCGCGTGCCTTATAAAGAGCACTGAACGTTGCAAAATCAGTTCAAAGAAGTTGGCTCTGTGTAAGTATGCGCCCGCACAGTGAAAGTAGTTCTGCATCCGTATGCAGCGTAAAGCTAACCTGAAATAGTGTCAATTGTTTTCATTTGTTTATATTTATTTTTTAATGCTATCAGTACAAAAAAAAAAACTATTCGATATCTTTTGACTGCCTCGTTAGTCTAGCGATATCACGTCTGTTTACCATGCTGGAGGTCGTGGGTTCAAATCCCCCTGGAGGCCTCTGTACATTTGCACAATTTTTTTTTCATTTTCCATGATTATGATGTCCTTGTCTGGTTACCATAGCACAAACTATAGCTTGGGACGGGGACAAGTGATTGTGTTGTATGGAAGTTTAGAAGTTACATATTTTATCTGAGATACGAAATTACTAGATAATGACTTGACCTTGACTTGGACCTTCTGTTAAATGTTTACCTTTTTTCAGTCCTCTGAAAATCTATGCAAACAGATCTTAAAGTAAGCCATTCTTGCTACCAGAATGACTATTATCTACTATATATCACGGTTAATTAAAGAAAGGGACTGAGCATCTGTTTGCTTCTCACTCATACAGTGTAAACGGAAATATTGTATGAATGAGAATGGAATTTTTGAACTAAAACTTTCTGTTATTAACTTCATTCCGGATCCACGAAAAGCAAGTTTAAAAGGAATTAAGTTAATAATGCGAAGAGACTTATTCTCTAGTTTATCTAGTTCCTTTTTTTAAGACCAGGGATACTCCTCTGAGATACAGGCGTGATTTTATGTTCCTTTTCTTTAATTGACAGCGTTATAGCATCCAAAATTTATGCTCTTCCCTGATAAAGGAATGAGTTTATTTCTTTATGCAAACTATCCTACAATACTGCAACTAAAAATATCAAAATAGCCATGTTCAATAATTAGTGCCTAACATGCTCGAGACCAGTTTTTCAATAACGTACCCATTACCTCACACTTAGTCACCAAAATTGTCTCTAAGCTGTAACAACAAGTGTGGCTTGACAAAACGGCCACACTAGCCATGCCTCTACTGAAACATGTTGAATCCCCTGCTTTGCTACAATAGTACAAGAAGCGACGAAGCACGAGAGGTCAAAGCTATCTGGTCGCGTAGAAGTCACTTTCACTTGCAGACAACAAGGCTTACGAATTTTGCAACCGGCCTTAATGTGGGCCAATTTATCTCTTTATCGGCTTTAAGACAGTTTTTTCTTCACTTTTGTCGTATGTCAGGTGATTTGCGTAGGGTTGAAAAGCCATGAGTGAAAGCTGAATAATAAACAATAAAAAAGATAAAATAGACTGAATAATAAAAAAAAATATAAAAATAAATTAAATGAACCTGGTGTGTCTGATGTATTCATATAGGTACATCAACGCCTAAAATTGCCCCTAATTAAGTCTCTCTCTGAATTCGTCGACGAATAATTACTTGGGCCGGATAGATACATACGTAGATAGAAAGAGAACACTTTATTGTACATAAAAATACAAATTACACAGATATTTCTTATCCTAAGAGTACAGACGACGGCCTTATCTCCTTAAAAGTGATCACTTCCAAACAACCTGATAGCCAGATGATAGTCTCTTTCGAAAACAGGCAGGGCAAAGAAGTCGATCACGTATCTGAAGCGAAAGCTCATTGAATTGTATCCTGTCCATAGTGTCCATCCTAACCTACAGTGCTCTGACCTTAATCTAGTACACCATTTCGCCAAACTGCGAAGCAGTGTGTTGGCGGAGCGCTCTATCTCTATATAACATAACATAACATAAACTCACGCCTGTATCCTAGAGGGGTAGGCAGAGACCAGTGACTGCCACTTGCTACGATCCTGACAGATCACTTTCGCTTCCTCAACATTCATTAGTCGTTGCATGCACGCACGCCGGTTTCGGGTACTTTTTATCTTGCCCTTTGCTTATTATTTACTTATATTATACCTATACTATTCTTATACATAGCAGCATAATCCATAGCTTATTACTGCGTCTGCTAGTGCGCAATAAATAGTATACATGGTGCGTTTGCTTAATATTCTACCTAGATGGTAAAACTTACTCAATATAGATCTCAGCCTATTACATACAACACTGACATGCGATTTCCAATTAAAGTGCTTGTCTACGATAAGCCCAAGATATCTGAATTCATCTACCAATTCTAAGCTTACACAGTTACAAGTTTGTTTACTATTATGGATACATTCATAAGTATGGTCTAATACCTTTATTTCTGTTCGATCGATATTTGACTGGACATAAGACCAAACTCAAGGTTTCAACGGGCGACGGAGAGCAGCATCTTTGGTGTAAGAAGGATTGATCGAATAAGGAACACCACGTACCGCTTCAGAACCAAAATTGCCGATGCCGGACCTGTGACACAGAGCTGAAGTATCGTCACATCAGCCGTATGGGCTCGAACAGATAATAGATAGATAGATAGAATATTCTTTATTGTACACAGAGATTGCATTAGCAGTAATTCAATAAATCGCAGTACAATTGGCGGCTTTATTACTACAAGCAATTTCTTCCAGGCAACCATAGACGGAGACAAGAAAGAAATTAGAGACGGGTAGTCGGTGCAATTAAGAAATACGAGTTGAAAAGTATATAAACTTACTTAAACCATACATAAATATTAAAAAAAATAGACATACATACATACTAATAATCAAATTATACCTGGGGAAAGGAAATAATATAATATACCTACGTAATAATGGATAGATTATCTACAATTTATCTATTTAATATCGCAATAAGAGCTTACAGTTTCCCAAAGCGCCCTTATTGCTGTGACTACGTACATAATAAACCTTACTAATTACTTACATAGGTGTAATCTTAGTTCAAACGCTATTTTGTTAATAGGGTCAACAAAAATGTCGATATGTTGGACCTCTGTAAGAAAACCGTTGAGAAAAACAAGCGCCTTAGGCGTCGGCGCGTTGTTAGGGCGGCGCGTGCGCAGCGCGCTTTCCGCGAACAACTGGTGTCAGCGACGCTGCCCAGCGCGCGTGTAGCTGTCGGGGACGATTATTTTAATACTGCATAGTACAGAAGGATTGTAAACAATATTACGCATCAATAAGCAGTAATGGATCCCTAATTGTAGCTTCCGTCTCAGCTCCAACGTATCAAGACCAACCATGCCATAGACAAATAGGGAGGGGTAAAGGAATTAGAATCCGTGCATTCGCTTGTACAGGTACCTAGCAAATTTCCTTTGTCTCCTCTCTATCACCACTGACTGTGTTCCACGCGACGGATATCGCAGACGTGGTTGGCCAAGGCGGAGATGACGGGACGATCTCTCAGCCTTTTTTCCCGGATGGAGGAGGAAGAGTGGAAGAACATGGAGGAGGCCTTTCCCCAACAATGGGGCGCAATCCAGGCTAACCACAAAAAAAAACTGTTGCAAAGAAAACATTCAAATTGCAGTGAAAGGCCTGATAATTGACTTTTTAAATCTTCTACGTAGTATAAGAATGAAGACATAGTCAATAGTCAACCAATATTAACCTCCAAGGTTGGTTAAATTGGCCACGCGCTAAGGCGTCCTAAAAATTGTGTGACTCTTGGCAAGATTATAAATAGAATCAGATTTTCTAGAAAACATTTTAACAACATTCAAGAGACAATTATCACATGTTTGCCTTGAAGTCTTTATAATATTTAAACTTAAATCGCAAAAATGGCAATGGAGCGTGCGGCTTGTGCAATTTTGATTAACTTATTCCTGCATACGTAAGATTTTTTGATATTGATCCAAATTAGCAAGAAAGTGCCACGAACTGAAATTCTTAGTAACAGCCGCTTGTGAAAAATAATAATGATAACTTCCACATAACGCATGTCCTGGTCCCAGGATACTCTGTGCTATGATAACCAGGCAAGAACATAAAAAAACATAAAAAATACACCCAAACTGAGGCTATTCGTACAAATTTACGACGGCCTTCAGTGGGAATGGAACCCATGACCTCCGGAATGGTAATAAGACGTGATACCGCTGGACCAACGAGGCGGTCCTAGAAATAACCTTAAATTTTTTTAATTATCGAGTTATGTTTGCACTAATAATGTAAGGTCGGGTCGGCGTCGGATAAATAACGTCCACAAAACGGAACCATTTATCCTGGTCCCAAACTAGAATACGAGCACCCTGTGCTATGGTAACCAGACAGGGACATCACAGACTCGGAGATACACCCAGACTGAGGCCATTTGTACAAATGTACCGCGGCTCCCAGTGGGAACCCTCCCCACAAACTCCGGCATGGTAATCAGAAGTGATACCGCTAGACCAGCGAGGCAGCCATCAACACATCGTTAACTGAGAGTATGAGTTGTTCACGCACCTCAGCGTAGGTCACCGCAAATGGGAGATTTAAATCTCCCATTTGCGGTTATCACACGTTAAGCCGGTCCGTGTGGTGCCGGATTAAGAAAAGTGTCACTCCATTTCCTTCCGTGGATGTCGTAGAAGGCGACCAAGGAAATCAATTACCAGGAGACGGGCAGCAGCGTCTTCCTGAGATTCCAACCGCGTACTGCGATCGCCAACCCGCCTGCCAAGCGTGGCGATTATGGCAAAACCCGTTATGGTTAGGGAAAACCATGAGGGAGGCCTGTGTCCTACAGTGGGCGTAAAAATGGCTGATGATGATGATGATGATGATGATGAGTAAATATAAATACCCTCGGTAAACAAAATCATCCTCATTTTTCTGCCTTAAATTTTTTTTCCTTGCCAAATCTCGCTGAAGGAAAACATCGTGAGGAAACCTGAGTGCATGAGGTGTTCATATACCTAAGTGCTTGAAGTTGCTAATCCGCGGTGGGCACGCGTGGTAATTAAACTCATTGTCTGTCAGGCCTGTGTCCTGCAGTGAGACAGGGGGTACATAAAAAAACTTTGAGACTACTACTAAACCACTTATGAGATAGTTTAGTAGAGCTACTTAACTACTTATGAAATGTATGAACTGTGTAAGATGCTATAGAATGCTGAAGGCTTTCAAGTTTAAACATATCATTTTAATTCATTCAGCCAACTTTTACAACATTAAAAGGCAGAAAAAAGTCATTGCCATCGATACAATGCCAAATTGTATTCAACGCACGCTTCCCACAAATTCTTTGATCAATAAAATTCAGACAAACACTTCCTAAACAATACCCGTATGTGACTGGCCATTATCAACCGAAACCCAAAACATACGAAAACCACCCTTGAACTTTTGTGATAAGAGTGTTAATCTCTTTATCAAGGTTTTGGTTAGTTTGGCAAGACAGCTTTAGGCGGATGTAGAACAAGAGACATTTACAAGGAAGTAGGTGTAAAACTTGATGCCGGCTGTACCGTAGCTTTGAACAGAACAGCTTTATACTGGCTATTTTTGCAATACAATTTTTTTTATTTATGTAGCCTATGCATTGTTCTCTCAGAGAGAGAGTATGGGCTTAATCTTCACGCGTGTCCACCGCGGAATGGCGGTTTCAAGCGCTGAGGTATGTGAATCACTCAGATTTCCTCACGACGTTTTCCGTTAGCAAGTGGTATTGCTACTGTAACTTCACAAATGTACATAACTTAGAAAACAATGTCATAGATACATATCCGTCCTGGGAATCGAACCTGGGTCTCTCGCTTCCGAGTCCAATGTTCTACCCGCTAGGCTACCACCATTCACAAACATATAAACATAGAATTGTATTCTTTTTGATGCACTAACCCGTGCTGAGGACAATTTAAAAAACCAATTAGAGGCTAAAAATTCCATCCATGCCGGGACTTGAACCCGCGACCTCTGGCGAATATAACCATGTAGGCACAGCGATATCTGTGCGCGATGTATGGTTATGACTATCTGACGAGCACGACAAAAATTTATGCAGAAACAAATTTACTTAATATATCCCAAACATACCAATATAAGACTTGCATACTTATAAGAAAAATATTAACAAAAGATATTCATACCCAAATAACTTTTACAAAAAAGACTCACTTGCAAAAGCGTCTTACAAGACAAGCTAATAATATTTTCATACAACATTATAGAACAAAGTATGGAACGAGGAGCTTAGTATCTGAGGGTGCTACTATGTACAACAAACTGCCGAAAGATATAAAAGAAGCCAAATCTCTACTCATTTTCAAAAAACTACTTAGAAACCACATTAGAAAGGACTCTTCAATAGACAAATAAATTTTCACATTTTTTGTGATCTCAAAAAGCCTGAAGAAGTATTTTTTGGTATTTTTAAATTTTTATTATTTACGTTTTATATGGAATAAAGGCAACGTTACTCCAATCTGGGTGGGACGCATGTTCTCCATTTTGCGTACCGATTTAATTAATGTAAACAAAGCCTTACGAAACATCGATGTAACTGGATCGTAGTTTTGTATTAAGGACTACCCTCTATTATTGTTTTAATTCTTATAACTGTCTGTCGATATCGTATTGTTACCTACTTAACGAATTGTTTCTCAAGTAAGTGAATTTATGTATTCTTATTGAGAAATAAATATCTTAAACCTTAAACCTTAAACCTTATATCATTCCGATGTAAAAACCTAACTGCAAAGTGGGTTACTCGGAGTTGCTAGTGATGTAAATTGTAGCTGTCTGTACACTTGCCCATTAGCTCGGTTGGGAGAGCGCTGGCACGGTTAGCCAGAGGTCGCGGGTTCAAGTCCCGGCATGGATGGAATTTTTAGCATCTAAATAGGTTTTTAATATAAACATAGAATTGTTTCCTCTTTATAATGTTATTATATAATAGATTTTCAATTCTGAGCGCAATAAACACTCGATTTGTGCCTTTTAACATATATTTTGCTGCTGTAGAAGCTTATGAACACAAATTAACAGACTAGGAATAGATGGCGCAGTACAGAGAGAGTTGAAGAATTCCACTGTCTCATGCCCTCATCATCAGATCAGCTTGATGGTTCCAAATTATTGTAATGTCATCCGAATGCCCAACAACAAAACGGATATTTTGATGTTGGGTAAAAAAAGCCTGCAACATAGCATATTTTTATGTTCTGATATTTAACATAGCATATTTTTATGTTCTGATATTTAAAATAGCATATTTTTATGTTCTGATATTTAACATAGAATATTTTTACCCAAATCCAACGATCGGTGATGCGGCCCAAAATTAATATCCCCGCTTTACTTTATCATAACTTTGTGGATAGCACACAAGACCGGCTCTGCTTTATCTGGAATAACATTGTGAAACTAAAATTTCAGTCCAATGTCACAGCAATTAGGATTCAATATTCCGGTGCGTAAGTGAATGAGCTGGCGTCGACCTGGCTGCGATCGGACACTGGTTAGCCGTGAAAGCTTGCAAGGTGATATACTTACCTATACCAGTCGTATCGATGCAAATGTCCGTGGGTTTGTAAACTAAAGCGTGGTTCTTTTAAATGTTTACACATGTGCAGACTTACATTTTGTAACATAACATTACATAAACTCACGCTTGTGTCCCGGAGGAGTAGGGAGTTTGCCAGGATCTTAAACACTTCCTAAGATCCTGGCAAACCTCTTTCGCTTCATCAACATTCATTGATCGCTGCGCGCACGTACGCTGTACAATATTTACTAAAGGCAAGGCCAAACCAACGCGTCCGCGGTGGCGTGCGTGGCAAAAGTTGTGCACACTGTCGCGTTTGTTCAGGCGTTCAGGCTGGAGTCATCGATGTGAACATGTGTCGCTACAAGTTCGCACACAACCACTGATCGCCACCGGCCAAAAACCCAAGCGGTTAATTAGTGTTATCAACTTTTTTTTAAGCAACCTAAAAATAAGAAAAGTACTTTAATACTAATAGGTAAATGAAGTATTTGTTTCCGATCTGTACAGTAAGGCGCGAATTTTGACGTTAAAATGCGCGACTTGTGCTGTCGTGTTACCCACCACCGTGGTGATATTTAAAAGAAACAGATGGACTATGTCCATAAATTCATGGATATAGTCCATGAATTTATGGACATAGTCCATCTGTTTCTTGCAACTTTGCCATTTGCATTCAGTATAATAAAAAAAAACTTGTGTGGTAATATCATGGAAGTAGTACATACTAGGTACTTCCATGGGTAATAACAACTTCCACAACATTATGTGCAAGGCTTGTCTTCTTTCTTTTTAATCTGTGTTCTGTGCTACCAAACACGCACTTCAAAAATATTTCCTTTTGTTCCAACCCAACATAAGGTTTGAACCCGTAACACAAACTTTTTGTAAGGAAACTCTTTACAAAGCAAATTTTTTTGAGGCCACAAAAAATAACAAAAAAAAAAAAAACCCAAAAGTCACAAACGTCAAAACAATGTCGCACTTTCAAAGAGGAAACAATATTGTCACATAAAATCGCGTTTTGTGGCTTCATGTCGAAAAAGTCCGAATCAGTCGGTTTGCTGGAGGCTGATCCCGCTAGCCATCCTTTCAGGGAGTTTCGGGACAATGAACTACTACCTGAATACTGGGGCTTGGTAAGTATTAATTAAATAATTGAAATCTTATTGAGATCGATCGTAGCGCATCGGTGAATCGTTGGTCTTACATTACTGAGGTTGCGGGTTCACAAAATCTCGGGATTTATCAATGACTTCGTTTTCAAAGTTTCGACTCTTATTTTTTGGTAGAAATAGAGCTCATTCACCTTTAACGGCGAAGGTAAACATTTTGTGAACAAATCCGAGTGTTTGAATTGTTCACATACCTTATCTTTATATAATTATATCTCTGAGAGAAGGCCTGTACCCTGCGGTGGAACGGCATACATATCACAACCGAAAAGGCATAATATCTACACCTAAAATACCAACGTTTACGACATCGAAAATCAAAATTCCGAAATTACAGAATGCCGATACAATTTGAATTTGAATTGTAAAATCACTAAAATTTCGTGCTGCACGAATTCACAAATATACATATTCCCTACTCTATCGTCGCTCCGCTACTTAATTTTAAGCACAATAATAAAATGCTGCATCCCTATGTACAAATATGTCTCGATCCCAAAATGGTGGGTTCTACCCGTCGATACGTAAAGTAAGTAAAGGAAAAACTTCGTAATCACGAAATAATTTTCAGCCCTTTTCGGAACTAAAATACCTCATTTTATTTTCCCCACACTAAAAGATGTTTGTATTGACGAGTAGACCCCCCGTTATTGAATGTATATGGAGATTTTGTCACCCTGTGTATGCCTACACTTCAAAGAATTCTCGCTTTAGAATAGGTGGTAGCATTAAACGCGATGTTAATTAACTGTTTTATCGCGTCGTAAAACTCCAGTGAGTTTATCGTATAATAGTGTGAGAAAAGAAATTGATTCATATCGCCGTCTGCCAACCCGCATGGGATGTAGAGCGTTAAGATAAAACAATATGACAAGGAAAGTCTTTGTGGTCTTGGAGAAATGCTCACTGTTTCTCTTTACTTTCTTCCAGGAGTGTGTTTGTTGATTTACTAAGGTGTGGTTAGTGGTATTTCCCGAATCGAATGAAAGCAAACATTTTACCCAAACTATTTAAGTTTACCCGTCTGCCTTTTCCTTTAGCAATTCTCTATCGAAATTGCTGTTAGTTTTGAGACCGACAATTTTCTTCGTTAATATTTTATTTTTTTCCTTGTGCACAGTAAGTACCTAATATTTAAAAAAACGTTATGTGTTGAAGTTACCAGATGGTTAAGATTATCTTCTTTGTCGCTAAGAGATATTTTATAGAAAGTGTACACAAGCCGTGCCTGTATATCAATAACTTTACCAACATGGTTGAGACTCAACTGGTGATGGCAGACCTCTGCATCATGCTTGTGAACGGGCGCTGTTCATGTGTCTGGCCGCAGCCAGTAATCTTACTTTTGTAATAACAGTAACCAATGTTTTAGCATTTAAAGTTGTCTATGGCACTCATGGGATCTTGCTATGAAGATATCAACTAATGTATTATGTGTAATATGATTTGAGAAAACTTGGTCGTTTATTTTTCCCGATTAACAAACAAAAATAATATTACTTATATAATTAATGTAAATTCTGTACATGCATGAAGGTACTACTTCGACCAAATAAGGGGTTATTATTATTATTTATTTATTGCACAAAGGTGGACATCAAGTCAGTTAATTCATTTTCTACCAGTCAACCCGCAGGAGGTACAAGAGAGGCAAAAATAAGATAGGTGTGCAAAAAATAAAGAGATAAAAATACTCATAAATACTTAAATGTGTTATGAGGAAGGGGGAGGCGGGAAGGTACATATATAAAAGAATATTTCAACAATAATATAATACAACACACACTAATACTCGATAGGGATGTATTGGCGCAGGGCACTCGAAACCGGCGTGCGGGCATGCAGCAACTGATGAATTTCGATGAAGCGAAAGAGGTCTATCAGGATCGTGGCAAGTGGCAAGCCTATATTCCCACTAGTTCAGTTAATATAGTTCAGCATACATACATACATAAACTCACGCCTGTATCCCAGAGGGGTAGGCAGAGACCAGGGACGGCCACTTGCCACGATCCTGACAGATCACTTTCGCTTCCTCAACGTTCATTAATCGTTGCATATACCTATACACGGACGCCTGTTTCGGGTACTTTTTATCTTGCCCTTTGCTAATACATCCCCTATTTGGACGAAGTATGTCCGCCTGGGTCATCCCTTACCGGCCTTTCTACCCACATTCGCTCAATATATTTGTTTCGTCAATCTTTATTTCTTCATCCTCTCCACATGTCCAAACCAACGCCACATTCCTTTCTACGTTCTAGTCACTACATCCTCCTTCACAACGTTTTCTAATATAACTATTGCGTATCCTGTCATTTAAATCAACAGCCAACACCAACGACGTGCATCAGACATAATTTCAAGGACCTCATTTCAGAAAAAAACAGAAAAACATTCCCACTAGTTCAGCCCTAGGCCGCGTTTCATAAAACTACAATTCAGTTTATTATGACAGTTCGACGTACCTACATTGCGTAGTCGAATATACCTAATTAATCTCTGAGTCAATCTTCTATGCAGTGTACATTAACTTGTCATAGTAAAGCATGAATTACAGTTCTATGAAATAGGGCCGGTGTCTCTGCCTACCCCACTTGGATACAGGCGTGAGCTTATGTAATTTGGAATTTATGTAAAGAAAATATGTAGCCTATATTCGTCCCACTGCAGGGCACAGGCTTTCTCTCAGAGAGAGAGAGTATGGGCTTAATTACTCGTACCACGCGTGTCCACCGCGGATTGGCAATTTCAAACGCAGAGGCATGTGAATACCTCAGACACTATATGTAAATTATGTACGTTAAAATAAAGTTCTGTTTTGTTTCGTCCTTCTCAGGGTCCAATGTCTCTACGGCCGGTCATTGGCAAGGTATCAGGGACAAAGGTGAAAATAGAAAAGGGGGAGAAAGTCGAGGGCCCCGAGGTGGAACCCTGGGTGGACCCTCAAGTGCAGCCTCTGCCTAGGTCCGCCAGACGTCACCTCAACGCCTGGAGAGCCCCCGAGGAGTTGGCTGCGGAGCGGTGGAACATCAGTGACGTGGTCATCTTTGAGGTGATTTGAATAAAATTTATTGATAGGTATTAAATTATTGTCATAAATATAGCCGTGATTATGTGGCCACGCGATGCAATCTCCATACCATACAGACGTAGTTTGGTAAGCGTGACTAGAATGACTGTTCGCTAGCTTATATTATGAAAAGTATGAGTCGTACAGAAAAAAAATCACGATTAGGTATTTTATCTTTTAACATGACCTCACCAATGAGATTAAAGCATTTTTGTTGTGCATGTTCTGAATTACTGAAACATGTTGGTCACATTTTAATTACTTACAACATCTATTCAATTTTACAGTTAAAAAACCTTACCATTATTTATTCAACATTAGATACAAAGATCGAAAAAAAACGGCATAAAATCACGTTTGTTGTATGGGAAGCCCCCTTAAATATTTATTATATTATAATTTAGTAATTTATTTTTAAATCAAATATAGAACTAAATATTCTGTGAGTATTTAAAGCTTCCACCTGTTGCCGTTATTAATATCGAGCAAAAAACGGCAGAAAAATTACCTTTGTCGCATGGGAGCCCCCTTTAAATATTTATTTTATTCCGTTTTTAGTATTTATTGTTATAGCGGCAACAGAAATACATCATCTGTGAAAATTTCAACATCCTAGCTGTGACGGTTCATGAGATACAGCCTCGTGACAGACAGACAGAGACAGACAGAGACAGACAGAGACAGACAGAGACAGACAGAGACAGACAGAGACAGAGAGAGACAGACAGACAGACAGACAGTGAAGTCTTAATAATAGGGTCCCGTTTTGCACCCTTCGGGTACGGAATCCTAAAACCGAATTAATTGTACAGATTTCCTGTGGTGCTGTTTGATACATGATACTTATGACCACTAAGTGCAGAATGGAAATTCTTTTACGAGTATAGTTGACCAGGCACCGGTTGTTGACCACTTGCGGCTTTGAGTGTCAATATTAAGGTTTCCCGCCACTAAATGTTTAATTTTATGATGTCTACGTGTGTTTGGTACTAATGAAAATCAACCAATCCACATTACGGTTAGGAAGAGACAAAAAGTGTAGCCTACAAGTTCGTTTTATTTTCACTTGTCTCTGTAACTGGCCATTCGTCCGCCATTGCAATAAGGCGCGTGTTTTGACAGATAATGCTATTTCACATTAATTTTGCATTATTTTTTTTAATGAACTTCGGTCTAATGATTGATTTTTGGTTATGATTGCAAGTTTATTTTGGGGATTGTAATGTAATTTGAAGTGCAAACACTCTGCTTCATGAAATCAGAAATTTATTTCAACATAAAGAGAAATCAGAAATTTATTTCAACATAAAGAATTTACATTCTGTTCGTTGAATGTCGATTTACAGTGATAGCCGCTGCCTTAGGGCCGAATTTGTGGTGGAGAAAAGTGCAGCCAGAAAAAAAAACTCCACTCTGACCATCCTTTCTCAAATCATCTTAAATATAATAAGTACATAAGTTAGTATGAGTATGTGGCTTTATTATGTGGGTAACAATATCCCGTGAGTTCAATGAAATCAACAACTTCCATTGCTAAAACATCAGGTTACTATTCTTACAAAAGTAAGAAAACACTAATCAAATAAGACAATCCATTAATATTTGCACACTGTGAGGATTTTAACTTTTGCCCTTGAATTTTGCTTTTGAATCGCTCGTAGCCCCGGCTGCCTGAGTGATCTTAAAAACGATCACGAAGGTTAAGCAACACTGGGCGCGTTCAGTGCATGGATGGGTCGCCGTCTATGCCTAACGCTAGTGGCATTTTTCCGAGCGGTTCCGTGCTTCGCAAGGCACGTTAAGCTGTTGGTGCCGGCTGCCGTCGATAGATGGCAGTCGTTAAGCCAAGTCAGAGGCCTTAGGGCGGGCTTGACAACTTCTGACAGTAGACGAGCCACTAGTCTACAAGCCTCCACCAATCCGGACTTGGCCCCCGTGGTGGAGTATGGCCTATACCTTCCTCAGGGAAGAGACCCGTGCCCCTCGGTGGGGACATAATGGGTTGATGATGATGATAGCTGACACTGCAAACGTTGTTTTGCCATAATAATTAGGCTACGACCTATTCTCAGACCCACCAAATGTTTATCATAAAAATCGGTGAAGCCGTTTCGGAGGAGTTCGATAGCAAAAACTATGACGCGAGATTTTTATACATTAAATGTCTTATACATCGATTATTATCATTCTAATCATTATTGTCTCTAGGAGCCACACGCGCCTGGCGGCAAGCTAGACATCCAAGAGGTCCAAATAGCGCACGCGCAAGTCCTGCTGAGGTCCAGCTTTTGCCGCAACGTGTTGTCGTGCTGCTTTATACTTGAAAATTCTGAGAATATGTTGGTAATTACCAGTTGAAAACCACTCACTCATTATGAAATCTCTTGTATATTCTTTATTGCAAACAATCATCATCATCATCATCAGCCATTTGACGCCCACTGCAGGAAATAGGCCTCCCTCATGATTTTCATAACTATGAGGGGTTGCAAACAATAAACTCGAGACATGTAAGCCTTTTAATGTTTTCCAAAGGCTTATCTCTAAAGTATGGTTTAAGCGCATGATCGCACGATCATTTTCGTTAGACGTACGCATCATCGTGCGAGCGATGGCAATAGGACGGCGCCTACGATCAGACTGCCTTTATAATTTCCATTCCCGGAAGGCGTTTACAAGGAAGATGTCAAAAGTTTTAATTTGCTTTCAGGTGGAACATCAATCGGAATACTTCAGTTTCATGCTGGGCCCCGAAGGCTGGCGAGCTCGCTACCACATTTACTCTCCTCTCGTCAAGCCTGGAGGCAACATCCATCACAGACCGATGCTAAATAAGAATGGTGAGACGAGAGTGTGAAAGAAATGGAGTTAAAATTGTCCTCAGCACGGGTTAGTGCAACAAAAATAATATTTAAGAAATGGAATTCTTACCACGTGTATTAATTTATTTCTTTTACAATGTGTACATGTCTGTGATCAACCGCGAAAGTTAAAAAAATAATTTTATATATATATATTTTTTGCGGCAAAGCTACAAAATAAAAAGGTCAAAATTCAGTTTTATAATTATGTGCTCCATCATCATTATCAGCCTACGCGTGTCCACTGCTAGACATAGGCCTCTCCTATTGCACGCCACTGAGGTCCTCGGCTACTCTCATCCAACTCTTACTCTTGATGATATGCTCAGCCACAATTTTTTATTTTATTTTGCGGCTAGACTAGCTATCTCATTGTAACATAAGCAGCCTATAATACGTCCCACTGTAGGGCACAGGCCTTCTCTCAGGGAGAGAGTATGGGCTTAATCAGCACGCGTGCTCACCGTGGACTGGAGATTTCAAGCGCTGAGGTATGTCAATAGCTCAGACACTCAGGTTATCTCACGATGTTTTCCTTCACGGTTAGCGAGTGTTATCGCTACTATAACCTCACATATGTACGTAACTTGGAAAACAAAGTCATTGGTACATGCCGGGATTCGAGTCCACGACCTCCCGAATGAGAAGCCGGCGTTCTGTCGCTGCCACCGCATTCACTCATTAATTCATTCATTTATTTAATCCTTCTCAGGCTGTTACCTGGTGCGGCTCTTCCACATGGGCTGCTGGCGCTGTGTGTGGGTCTCGGACCGGGTCCCCGTGGACGCGAACGATGCGCCGCTCATGCCATTCTCGCCCCTAGGGTCAGTGGTTAGGACCAAGTCGGCGACCACCCCGCCTTGTGTGCAGCTGTGGCCGCTTCTACTTTGTAAGGTTCGTTGTTTCTTTCTCTTTGTCTATCGACGAGTGACAGGTGTTACGTATTTTACTTTTTCTGCGTCAGATAGAAAATATATACGTTTGCTTATTATTTGATTACTATTACTAATAGTAATAGCTGTCCCGGCGAACTTCGTACCGCCACAGAATCCGTCTATACGGGTCTTGCACATCGCCATCTATTTTTAAAACGCAACGTTCGCTCGTACAGCGTCATCTACTTGAAACTTAAAATAAGTATTATCCCACGGAAACGCATAAACGGGATATTAAGTAGGTATGCTGTGTCTCAATTCAGGTCTTTTTCTATCTGTACGCAAAGTTATTGCGTGATTGAGTAACAAACTTCCAAACATCTCCACAAACGTTCACATTTATAATATTAGTAGGATTATTGGCATTAGTCCATTATGATTCAGTACCTTAATAGGTACCCCGTGTTTTTATGTATCTACACCGTTTTTAGAAAACGTTAAGTATTCAATAAAAAAAACTAAATTTAATAGGTTTTTCATTATTAGAGAAACTTGATTTTTCGCAACTTCTGGTACCCCAAAGACAGTATTTCCTAATTAAGCTTAAGTAAATTATAAGAATAAATAAGTTTACGCAGGATTTCCTTTTAAATGCCCTTTAAAATACGTCAATTGAAAATCAAGGATTTTTGAAAAACAAAACTTGTTTTTCTGTCTTTGTAAATGCTCTGTTTGATACATAAAGCTTAAACCATAAAATGTGTTAAGACAAGGACATTCTTCTATGCAAGACAATAAATTACGTGACGTGAAGCGTGAAAAGCGCTTTTCAATAAGTATATATCGCTATTTCTTATGTCTAGAAAGTTTACTGGGGCGGTATCTCTGACATTTAGGGTCGCTTGCAGAAGCACGCTAAACCGATTTAAGTCGAAATTTTGACAGTTCTTCCATATATTATCTGTCAAAATGTCGACTTAATTGAACTAAATCTCGGTTTAGCGTGTTTCTGCAAGCCACCCTTAATGTGGAAAAATTCAGAACACAAAACTCTCAACAGTAGAGAGGTTATTATTTCAGAAAATATTAATATGACAAGACACAATGAAAAAAACTTACAGAACAAAAGTAGTAGAATACAATCAAGAATATTTATACTACACCTGCTTGGAAAGTACCTTGATACTTTATCAAATTTACGGTAGAAAGTACGTCATTGCATATCGAAATATGCGGGGAGAAAACGCATCTGAGCGGTAGAGAAAAGTGTATGAAAATCCATTTCTTATGTGGTTTTTCTTTTTTAATTTTGGGTAAGACTATGCGCCGGTAACCTAAATATCAAAAGCCAAAAAGTTATTACAGTGAGTTTTTATCTCCAAGTTCGCAAAATGACACTGGCCACTAGCTGTGTGTTGGATGGTGTCGGGCTGGCAGTGCGACCCTGCGGCGGCAGGATAAACAATTTGAAAAAAGAACATGTGAAAATTGCAGACGCCATTGGCGCCATTTCCAATTTGTGTGTTGTTTGAGGATTCAGTTTTCGTAGAAAGTAAAATAAAATTATCAAGCAGGTGTAGTATAAAGCACTATGTATCACTCGAGAGAAACTGCGATTCCCGATCTCGGGTGTTTTAAAGCCCTCGCCTACGGCTCGGGCTTCAAACGACACCCTCGACGGTAATCGGTCACTTTCTCCTCTCGGTGAAAAATGTACTATTATTGTGAGCTTATTGGAGTGGAGAAGATATTATTTTTTTCCACATTTAGCTACTAAAGTCGTCAAAATATAAGAAGCCCGTTTTGACAGCAACAAAAACAATAGAAACTAACCTAGTTTGAGATCAAAAACATTAAAAATCTAAACTATGAGTAACTTTTTGGGCTACAGAATCTCTTTTTTCTTCGAGCGTTAAATAATATGCCAGATTATGTGTCTTTTTATGTATTTGTTCGAGTAAATCCAAAGTAAAATGCAATTTTGTGTAGCTGTCAAAACGGGCTTCTTACATTTCGACGACTATAGGGGGGATACAATGATATTTTACTTCCACATATTTCTACTAAGATAAAGTACAAGTTGATAGAAAAGTTATTCATTGTATATACTTTCAAAAAAACATCCTCGATATTATATCGGTACTGAAATTAATAATTAAAGTTGTTTGAAATCAGCATAACTAAATTATATTAACATATCTAAAAAGTGTCCAACCGTTTGCATGCATTGCATTTCTGTATTTTGAATCACGATTTCGAAGATCATAAAATATGAAGTTGCTCCGTCTTTTTCGGCGGATTAATTTTCAGCTGATTCCTGATAGACTTTATCCTATTTTTCATAACCGGTTAATAAAGCGTATAAACTGTTTATTTTGTTGCTTTCGTTATTAGTTTTGAAATGCCAGGCTTCTGCTCTTCAGGATTTTTCTAAACACGCACCACTGCCCCTAAAATTGCAAATTTTTCAGACAATTTCTTTCAAAATATTTTTTTAAAGGAGCGTTTCCACATCATCCGATCCGATATCGGTCTCGGACGCCGATCCCATATCGGGGTAAGTAAAATATCGGTATCGGATCAGATAATGTGGAAAAAAAATCTTTGTTACTTACCAGTAGGGATAGACCAGTAGGCATATGTTGAACAGGGGGCTTAGAAATGGCTTGCACGTTACACATTTAGAAGGGCACACACAATTTTTTCCAGGGAAAGTGGGGCTTAGTTTATCACCACTCATGTCCATGACATCACCACACACACATTTTAAGCGCTGAGGTGTGAGACACCTTAGCCACTCAGGATTTCTCACGAGGTTTTTCCAGAGTTAGCGAGTGGTAACGCTACTATGCATTCGCAGTTATTATGTACGTAACTTCGAAAACAAAGTAATTGATACATGCCTGCATCGTAGCCACGTCCTCTTGGATGCGAAACCTCTGCTTTTTCTAATAATGCTGATTAATTTTATCCTACTATCTTTTTCTTAGAACAGAGCTTTTTAGCCACCTTTTATTATTCAAACGACCCCCTATAGCCATAATTCAGAAGTGAAAATTACCAAAGGCAATGCAGCACTTGATACGAAAATATAGCCTCGCAATTTGCAGCCTATAAAATGGCCCTAATTTCTTTCACAAAACCCTCTCTCTGCCCACAATATTTTTCCTGTCATGGCGAAATAGCCCCGAGCGCCTGTTATATCGCTATGAGCAATTCGCGGCACGTACCCACGTGTTTAATTACTCGTCGAAATTGAACAGGCGCTCGCGAAACTAGCTTGTGTTGCGTAATGAAAGTGGACGATATTGGACCTTGTCACTTTATTCATGTACACATTACATAACAGACTCAAAAAAGTAAAGGATATACCTACCTAACCATAGAGTTAAAATTCCTTTAGCGCGGCTTAGTTGGCTCCGCACGTATTGACTTGTCTTTCCTGTGGGCTAGGCCGACTAAGCTGTCACGATGGTATAGGTGCTGGGCAAGCCTAAGCCATCTAAATTACAATGCCCCAGGCACTGCAGCGTCTGAGTGGTCCACCGAGTGAAGGTGCCACTGGACGCTATATAAATCATCTCATTACGTAGATGCAAAGGCCTAACTTAATAGTTAAAATTAGGGATTCTGGTTTGCTCGTTCTTAGTCGATGTATTTACATAATACTTTGCTTAGCACTTCACGTCCGTAACTAAAAGGTTGTTAAAAGTAAAGAATACTTAATATGAAGGTACTTATTTTATTTTATTTTATTTGGTGTACAAAACAGATCACAACCATTACACGATATAAAAATAATAAAATGACATGAGTACTAAGTTGTGGTCTAAAGCATGCACACACAACATTAAATGAATAAAGAATAAAGTAAATTTTAGGTATAAGAATTTTTATAAAACCATACAACTCGATGAAGTCAGGATTTTGGCTGAGCATCTCTTAAAGAGCCACGAAGATTAGTGGCATAGTCTCAGTGGCGCCCTCTATATTTTTTTCAATGTCGTGGAGCACGATGAAACCTAGCTAGATCGATAGAGGACAAAAAAGTAAACAAGAAATTATTAAAGTCACCATGTCCTAAAGTGGCACGTTTAGGAGTTATTGAGCTTTGAAGTTTGTATGGAATTTCCACTGAGTTTCATCACTGAATTTGTCACTTGATATGAGTTTTCTCGGGGATTCAAACCTACTTTGATGTTTTTTAAAGTCTGGGTAGCTATGTCTAGTAGGTACCTACCTACTTATATACATATATACATGAAATTATAGTATTATTCATGCATCCAATTCGTTCAATTCGATTAAAATTCAAAACATGTCAATATAAAACCTACAGTTTAATTAATATAGATAGGTTTAGGTGGTAGGTATATCGCTAGAAACTTAAACCGCTGCTGTGTGTAAAACCATGTTCAACCATGTTTTTAACATAAATACCATTTCCTGACGTAGCGTAGTAGGTAGGCAATATCCAATAATTAGGTAGGTACCTTCATCTTCAGGCTTCCCTTACCTGGTGTAATAGACTGTACTTGGACTTGGGGAATGAGGATATATGTATAAAAATGACTTCTGTCAGCCAATAATTACCTACATTGAAGTGACATATGTTTACTATGAAACCATATTAAACATAGAAACAGGGATTAATCATATTTTCAGGTCTAACTACCTAATTATTGTTTAACTGCTAATATTTAATCAGATAATGCTTATAACTAAACACAGCCACCATAAAACTTAATTTAAGTACAAATGTTTCTTCCGGTACCTACTTCTCCGATCAATAACTCGCTCACTGTTCGGTAGAATGATTTAATGATAAGTAATGCCTATTTGTATATTGTAATTAGTCTAGCAGCTAAGTGTAATTTGTAATTAAAATAAAGAAATATCTTGTGAATTTTCCTTTAAATACACTATTTTATTTATTTACCTGATAGGATTGATGAAAAGCAGATTTATAACTCTGGTAAAAGCTCCCGTAATACCCTCGCATTGTAAGCATCCTCGCTACGCTCGGGTGCCTTAATATACGGTATCTATAATAAACTGGGTGTTTTTTCTACGACTTATTTAGCAATTTAGTCAAGAATCGGCAACGAGTCACAGGTGCCAAGCATATAGTCCAGTATTTAGTGAAAAATGATTCAAAAGTTAAGTTTTATAAAAATCTCATACAAACTTCAAAGCTCAATAACTCCTAAACGTGCCACTTTAGGACATGGTGACCTTAATAATTTCTTGTTTACTTTTTTGTCCTCTATCGATCTAGCTAGGTTTCATCATGCTCCACGATATTGAAAAAAATATAGAGGGCGCCACTATGAACTATGCCAGGCCCCATACAAAAATCTTCGTAGCTCTTTAGCATAATGTGCGTTGAAGATATCGACTTCCGAGCTAGTGGCCACAACTTCGTTGTAGAGTCTACACATTCTCACTATCGGATTGTAGTATGATCTGTTATTTTTAAAAACATTTAAAAAGAAAGGCCTGTAAGATCGAGATTTGCACCGAATATTTATTGTCAGCTCGGACAGTAAAGACTCGGAATTCACGCGACCATGTAGGATTTTGTGCAGATATATTAGGTCTAGCTGTTAACGCCGGATTTCCAACGGCACGACGCCAAATTTGGCTAATCTGTCTGCATAGTTAGAGAGTGAGCGTCCGAATTTACATCGGTACGATAGTACATTCAAGCATCTCCTCTGCAAACTCTCAATACTGTTGATGTGAACCGCGTAGTGAGGAGACCAAACCTGACAACCGTACTCCAGCACGCTTCTTACCAAGCTGTAGTAGAGAAGGAGAAGACTGCGAGGCTTCTTAAATCCCTTGGATGTTCTGACCACAAAACCTAGGAGCCTATTAGCCTTGCTGGTTATGTGCTGGTAATGAGCTCTAAACGATAGCTGTTCGTCAAAGTATATGCCCAGGTCCTTCACAATTGACTTACGTTCCTACTACGTACTACGAGTACCTAACTTAAAATGCCGTTACGACCCGCCAACGGGATTTGAACCTCTGCCCTCTTGCTTGCGAAGGGACCTTGTAACTCCTCGTCTACGTCTGAATAAGTCCAATACAGGAATGCCTCACATTCGAGGGGTTCTGGCTTCGATTCTGGCATATAACAATAAATTTGTTTTGTAAACTACTTACGTTCGTGAATTTACTGTAAAAATACCACTTGTTAACGTTAAAATAACATCGTAAGGAAACCCGAGTGTCTGAGGTGCTTACATTACGCAGAATTGGTGAAAACTTGAAATCGCTAATCAAGAGTAAGCGTGCATGGCGATTGAGTCGATACTACTTCTCTGAAAGAAGGCTTTTTATCCGACTTCAAAAAAAGGAGGAGGTTCACAATTCGTCGGAATCTTTTTGTTTGCCTACGCCCTGCAGTGGGATATTCTTACGCCGGTTTCCCACGAGGCACGACGCGACACGACAAAATGCGCTGACGACTCCGGGCTGCATACATTTCTATGAGCCGTTTGCTCACGCAACGTCACTGCACAGCACGACACACGTTTTTCAAACAACAATTCGCTATGTCGTTAGATGCTGCTATGTAGTTACTTTTTTGCGGTGACGATAGCCACTATCCAGAACCTGTATGAACTTGTATATACGGCGCGATGCAACGGACCCCACGACACGACAGTTCAGGTTGTTTGTTTTGATTGAAAAGTGGTGAGCGTTTACATAAAATGGAAAAGTTTCAATATGATATTTTTACGTTATCATATTTAAACCAACCATCCGCGTGGCGCCGGATCACGAATAGCGTCACTCCGTTTTCTTCCGTGGCTGTCGTAGAAGCCGACTAAGGAAACCAATTAACAGGAGACGGGCCGCAGCGTCTTCCTGAGATTCTAACCGCATACTGCGATCGCCAAATCGCCTGCCAAGCGTGGCGATTACGGCAAAACCCCTCATGGTTATGGCAACCACGAAGGAGGGCTACATCCTGCAGTGGGCGTCAAATGGCTGATGCATAAGCATAAGCAGCCTATATACGTCCCACTGTACGGCACAGGCCTTCTCTCAGGGAGAGAGTATGGCTGGCTGCTGATGATGATGATATTTACGTTAGTAAAAATCTTCTTATATATAAAAATTAGTCACTGTTCGTTAGTCTCGCTAAAACTCGATAATGGCTGGGTCAATTTGGCTAATTTATATTTATTTCTATTTGTGGAAGTACCGAGAAGGTTTAAACGGTGAGAAGAAAAAAAGAGATTGATGTAGATGATACGAAGTTGACAGGTTCATCTAGTATATAAATAAAAATAGAAGTTGCCAACGGTTAAAAGCGGGACACATGCCAGAGTGCGTGCGTTATTGGATGAACTATTAATGCGACTGCTGCGTCGCTGCTGAAATCCTCGCTCGTGGGAAAACGTCCAGACGACATGTCGTGTGCCGTGCGTTTCGTAAATCACGTCGTGTCGTGCCTCGTGGGAAAACGCCTTTAGGCTGATTAAGTTGTGTTAGTATTTAATTACGTAACTTTTGTTTGTACAGGCACTGCTGAAGCTTGCAGCGCCCGATATGGATGCGGACGATCATGATCTTGTCGAAGACGAGAGTATGTCTTACTTTAGCGTTATGCACGCCCTAACTGGAGCTGTGATCGTGCCTTTCTATGCTTTGAGTAAGTTGATGGTGTATTTACTTCAAATCCTGGAAGGAAGGAGAAGCAAGATAGTAGAATTAATGCAGTAAAAATGAGGTCCTTGAGAAGTATGTCTGGTGTTGCTTTGAATGACAGGATACTCAATAGTTTGATTAGAGAACGTTGCGGTCGGAAAGAGGATGTAGTGACTAGAATTGATGGAATGTTGCGTTGGTTTGGACATGTGGAGATGATGAAGAAAGAAAGATTGACAAAACAGACATATCGAGTAAATGTAGGTGGAAGAGCCGGTAAGGGACTTCCCAGGCGGACATACTTCGACCAAATAGGGGATGTATTAGCAAAGGGCAAGATAAAAAGTACCCAAAACCGGCGTGCGTGCGTGCAACGACTAATGAATGTTGAGGTAGCTGACTACCATTCCGGAGGACGTGGGTTCGATTCCCACTGGGGGCCGCCGTATTTCTATGTTTGTGATGTGCTTACCTGAGGCCTGTTTCATAGAACTACTTTGGTCGTCTCGAAGCTATAATATTAATAAAAGCTTGACCAAATGTTTTTAATAAAATTTCGTTTTTATTTTCGTTCAAATAGAATTATCTGACATACATGTTTTTACAATAAAATGTTGCCAAGCAACTAGAAAAAGGTCTATGAACTTATAAAGTAACTACTGGAAACAAAAAGACTCTATATCCTCAATTCCTGATGCACAGTAGTCGTGCAAAACTACAATTCATGATTTGGTATGACACTTCGATGTACATTGCGATGTCGATTAACCCACAAATTAAGATTAGACTCTGTTACGCAATGTACTTTGAATTGTCATAATAAACTACGAATCATAGTCTTATGCAACACGGCCCTGGTTACCCTTGCACAGTGTATCCTAGTTTAGGACCAGGACAAGTGATTGTGTTGTACGGAAGTTATTTAACTATATACCTATTTCATATTTGTGTAAATAAAATAAAGACATAAATATTACGGAACAAATTTTAGCCAATGAAGGGGTAACGTGGTCGCATCTGCTGAGGGAAGTGCCCCAGTTCACTTGGGACGACGACGACCAGACGATGACCACTGGCACTGGCAAGACGAAAAGTACGAAGAAAACCAACAAGGAACCGTCCTCGATACGAGTCAGCAGCAAAAAGAGTTCGCCGGCAGCTAATGTAAGATAAAAAGTTGGTTGGACTCGCGCACGAAGGGTTCCGTACGACAGCACAACATTTGAATATTTCAAGCGTCTGTCTATTGTAGGAGAGCCTCCTTAAATAATTATTTTATTTTAATTTCCTTTTTTATTGTTAAAATGTATATTGCAAGCGGCTACCCGGTGCCGAGCAAACAACGGCAAAAAAATCATATTAGTTGTATGGGAACCCCACCTAAATATTTATTTTATTCTGTTTTTAGTATTTTTTATAATTGCGGCAACAGAAATACATTATTTTGCGAAAATTTCAACTGTCTAGTCATCACGGTCCATGTGATACAGCCTGACCGACGGACAGACAGACGGACCGTGAAGTCTTAGTGATAGGGTACGGACCGTACCTTTGATTACGGAACCCTAAAAAATACTATAACACTTTCTTATAAAATGTTGTCTAAACACTTAATGGGCTTCATTTGGTATGAAACTAAATGAGGTGATTTTTTTCAAAATTTAATTAATCAATTAACTACGAGTAATTAATTAATTGGATTGACTTAAGAGATCTGTCAGAATCGTGGGAAGTGGTAGAACCTGGTCTCTTCCTGCCCCTCTGGGGTACAGGCGCGAGTTTATGTAATGTAATGTGATGTGATGTAATATATCCCGGAGGGGTAGGTTCTCCTTCGCTTCATGGGCATCCATTAGTTGTTGCATGCACGTATATGTATACGCCGCCATTATTTATTTAAAAAAAGTATATAAGTTAGTGGTGATTATAGAACCCTCACTGTGCAGTTTTGGGATGTCTACAATAATAAATGATAGTGGACTGTAAAGGTAAGTATAATGTAGATATACCTAATGTACAATCGTTCGCGTCGCGCCCGTACAAGAATCGGTCGTTTCGAGAGACGACGGAAGTAGAAGTGCTGTATGCGGCGGCGCAGCGACGGGGGCCCGTCTCGCCCCGGCCTCCGCCCGCGCCCGCTCAATCCCCGCGCGCCTCCTAGTGCGGCTTAGCTTTTTTCCATTGATGGCGTTAATTACAATCAATCGTTTTATTTATCTTTTGAAAGCTCTATTTAGTGACGTTCTATGAAGCTACTGATTCGATTGTTTATAATAATCGATTTTAATGATGTTGAAGTTTTAATCCTTTATTGCGTTGATACGTTATTTTGATATTTTTATAGTTTGTCTGAGCTTGATAATCTACAGAACGAGTTTTTGTATTATTTTGTTACTTATAATATTGAAACCTGAGTGTCTGAGGTGTTCACCTACCTCAGCGCTTGAAATTGCCAATCCGCAGTGGGCGCGTGTGGTAATTAAGCCCATACTCTCTCTCTCTCTCTGAGAGAAAGCCTGTGCCCTGTTTTCTTTTTCTTGCTACCTATGTCGCAGGAGGGTTAGTTTTGAGTGCGATCCGTGAAAATAAAAGAAGGTAATCCAGGGGCACGGTGTAATTATAATATAATGGAAAGGAAAGGCACATTAATAAAATTAATGTGCCTTTGAATATTATTAATTTCGTAGATAAGGATAAGGTGACAGACGTGTTAAAATTGATAAAAGATAGAATTTCGTTTACGTCCACTTAGTTCGGAGGCTGAGGAATATCTGTCCCCATACGTCCGAACACTGCGGCACATGTCATAAAATAGTTAAATTTGGAATAGTAGATGGCCGAAAATGATAAAAATAGCAACGAGGCGATTACCTCGTTACACCTATATGATAAGATCCCATGAATGCCGTCAGTGACTTTAAATGCCAAAAGTTAATCTTCTCACAAAAGTAGCCGCGGCCAGGCACACGAACAGCACCCGTTCACGCGCGTAACGCAGGGTTCAGCCATCACCAGTCTCAACCATATCACCAGTGTCAACCATTTTAGAGGGGCATAGGTGACCCAGCTACCATGCCACCACTCGAATGACCTTTGGCGGGTGGGTCTCATTGTTTCTACTGAGAATAACCATTGACGGTTATTCTGATACTGCATGTATCACTATTTCCATTGCGTTTTTAAAATCGCGACGCCGACTTCACGGCTGCTTATCAGACGCCGCAATTCCCTCTACCGATAGATAGGTACCGGCCACGCGTTTTCATAAAATCGCTTACAATGGTAATACTGAGACGGTTTGTTAGCGAAATCGGATAACACTATTTCCATTCGACGTATTTCACTTCAATGGCTATTGTGAGACGGATTTGCATAAATCTGGCGGTATCAGAATTTCCGTTCCAATGGAAAATGTAAATAATGACACCCACCCCCTTTAGCAAACCTGCAGATTAAGTTCTTGAGCGGTGGTAGCGGAACGGCAGAACGCCCGGTTTCTCATTCGGGAGGTCGTGGCTCGAGTCCCGGCATGTACCAACGACTTTGTTTTCTAAGTTACCAACATTTGTGAATTTACAGTGGCAATACCACTCGCTAACGGTGAAGAAAAACACGGTGAGGAAAGCTGAGTGTCTGAGGTGTTCCCATACTTGAAATTGCCAATCCGCGGTGGGCACGCGTGGTGATTAAACCCATAATCTCTCTCTGAGAGAAGGCCTGTGCCCTACAGTGGGACGTATATAGGCTGAATACAAGTTCTTGACAGTTAAGAAGAAGAAAGTTACTTATTACTCTTGCTGTTATCACCACATTATCACACTTTTCACCATTTCCACGATTATACGACATTTTACCCGCTTTTCCATTATTTCTTATTTATACGGTCCTCTCCTCGACAATACGTTTTCCAGACGCCGCAACGGGGAACGATAACCACGGTCACATTGCGGGACACGAGGACTCTACCAGCCTACTACCTACCGGGAATATGTCCCGGGCACAGGATGACTCTATGCATGACCATGATGCGGGACGTGCCGCTCAAAAAACCTCTGCCGGAACCCGGTATGCCTAATTTGTCTGCCTCACAATGTAAGGTCCCGGCCACACGGAAGGCAAATAATATTATATTAAATAATAATATTTTAAATAATATTAAATAATAATATTTGCCTAAGGCAAATAAAGTAAAGTAAATATTATAAAATAACAAATTCTATCTATGAACTTCTTATTGCGTTTGGCTGTATAGCTCATTTTCTCTGCCTTAATACAGATACATTCATGAGTAGATACGTTAATGCACTTGTGCACAAAATTCGATTTCGTGCAGCCTATATATATATCCTGCACAAATAAGCACTTTCAGAGCATGAGAAGTGAAAACGAAATTTAAATAAGTGCCTGCTGATGGGTGGTTCCGTGTGGTGCCGGATTAAGAATAGCGTCACTCCATTTCCTTCCGTGGATGTCGTAGAAGGCGAATAAGGAAATAAATTTACCAGGAGACGGGCAGCAGCGTCATCCTGAGATCCCAACCACATACTGCGATCGCCAACCCGCCTGCCAAGCGTGGCGATTATGGCAAAACCCTTCATAGTTAAAAACCATGAGGGAGGTCTATGTCCTACAGTGGGCGTTAAATGACTGATGATAACGGTGGGGGACCGGGGACAGCGCTCTGACAATTTTTCACATGGTCCTTAACAGAAGTGCCAATGTGGAAGACGTTTCGCTGGGTGGACTGGGCGCGCCGTCACGGATTATACGAGGCCTACGCTTGCCCCAGGACGCGGTTCGTCAAGCTGAACGGACTCCTCAAGTTGTCTTACGCGCCACACTTACTAGACGTCGTAAGCGGTGATTCGGTTAGTGCACACTATAGGAGGTTCGAGAGCCATAGCAAAATGAACATGTCTTAAATTGTCAAATAGCTATTGAGCTATCGAATACGCTAGTTCGTTTTCTTTTTAAAAAAGCACCATCCAAATATATCGCATTGTTCGCGCATTTTTTAAAAAAGATTATGCAACTCGAAACGAGATTTCTCAACTCATCATCATCAACCCATTATGTCCCCACCGAGGGGCACGGGTCTCTTCCCTGAGGAAGGTATAGGCCACACTCCACCACGGGGCCAAGTCCGGATTGGTGGAGGCTAGTAGACTAGTGGCTCGTCTACTGTCAGAAGTTCTCAACTATTTTTTGTTTTTTATTTACGTCTATACTTAAAAGGTAGTTTAAAGAGCCACGAAGATTAGTGGCATAGTCTCAGTGGCGCCCTCTATATTTTTTTCAGTGTCGTGGAGCACGATGAAACCTAGCTAGATCGATAGAGGACAAAAAAGTAAACAAGAAATTATTTAAGTCACCATGTCCTAAAGTGGCACGTTTAGGAGTTATTGAGCTTTGAAGTTTGTATGGAATTTCCACTAACTGAGTTTCATCACTGAATTTGTCACTTGATATGAGTTTTCTCGGGGACTTGTAAGATCATCCCACGTACGTCGGCTGCGACCACTACCGGTCACGGAATTAAATATTCCTGGCATTGATTTCAAGAGCCTGGGAGGAGATTTTTTAGGCTCATTTCATTCGTTCAGGCAGCTGCGTCGAACACAAATTACTTAGCTCTCACCTTCATCCCCGTCGAACCGTGTGAGTTCTTGGTTTTCGAACTATTGCTGGTGCTACTGTCTGGTTGACGTGCTAATTCAGGTGAGATGTCCATCTTCTTTTCGAGGGTCTTTAGTCGACGAAGCACCACGGAATTTCAACGTGGAATCGACTGTTTTGTTTACTCTTTTCATGTTCGCTCAAAGTTCGTACACATTTTGTTGGTGCTTATTGTTATCAAATAAATTCTATCTTTTTTCAGCTCAGTCCAAAGTTTTTTTATTCCGATATGAGCTTACCCTTGACCACAATCTTGCCTAGGGCGTAGATGTTCGTTTTTGGTGGCTCTCATAGTTGTCTGCTGTCTTACTCGTAGCTGTGAAGACTGCGGCTTTATGTATCTTGTTTGTGGGATGTGATGGACTATGGATGAACCAAAAAGATCAAAACCTTTCCCTTACCTGGTGTAATAGACTGTACTTGGACTTGGGGAATGAGGATATATGTATAAAATTGACTTCTGTCAGCCAATAATTACCTACATTGAAGTGACATATGTTTACTATGAAACCATATTAAACATAGAAACAGGGATTAATCATATTTTCAGGTCTAACTACCTAATTATTGTTTAACTGCTAATATTTAATCAGATAATGCTTATAACTAAACACAGCCACCATAAAACTTAATTTAAGTACAAATGTTTCTTCCGGTACCTACTTCTCCGATCAATAACTCGCTCACTGTTCGGTAGAATGATTTAATGATAAGTAATGCCTAATTGTATATTGTAATTAGTCTAGCAGCTAAGTGTAATTTGTAATTAAAATAAAGAAATATCTTGTGAATTTTCCTTTAAATACACTATTTTATTTATTTACCTGATAGGATTGATGAAAAGCAGATTTATAACTCTGGTAAAAGCTCCCGTAATACCCTCGCATTGTAAGCATCCTCGCTGCGCTCGGGTGCCTTAATATACGGTATCTATATACTAATAATAAATCTGTAAGGGTCGGTCATGGAGTAAGTTAGTTTGTTTTCAGAGATATTGTGTTTATAGGCTCAATATATGATACTGAAACTAATTTCACGATTTTTAGAATTTTTTTCTGTATGTGTGTATGTATGTATGTATGTTCCTCCATAACTCTTAAACCAATTATCCGAATTTGATGAAATTTGGTATAAAACATATAGACATCTGGGACACAGGATAGGCTATTTAAATTCTAGCTCCAGTTATGATAAGACGTGGCCCCCATACAAATGCTTCGTAAAAATCGAAATGTACGCGAACGGAGTCGCGGGCACAGCTAGTCTATAATAAACTGGGTGTTTTTTCTACGACTTATTTAGAAATTTAGTCAAGAATCGGCAACGAGTCACAGGTGCCAAGCATATAGTCCAGTATTTAGTGAAAAATGATTCAAAAGTTAAGTTTTATAAAAATCTCATACAAACTTCAAAGCTCAATAACTCCTAAACGTGCCACTTTAGGACATGGTGACCTTAATAATTTCTTGTTTACTTTTTTGTCCTCTATCGATCTAGCTAGGTTTCATCATGCTCCACGATATTGAAAAAAATATAGAGGGCGCCACTATGAACTATGCCAGGCCCCATACAAAAATCTTCGTAGCTCTTTATGGAATTTTTAATTAATAATTGTGTAACCGCGATAACAGATCTGTCAAATCGAAGCTAGTCTAAGCTTATCGAGTCTCTTCATTGCAGATAACGTTTAACTTCAGAATAGATAACGCGGCAGGGCCGCCTCCAGCCACTACGACCAGCACAAAAACATCGGTAAGTTGAATTTGGCCCTCACATTCACCCAAATGGCCAGTTTCTGAATTGAGAATTTCGCTAAGTAAATGGTTCACTGTAGTGCAGTCTCTTCGAGTTTCTCAGAAAAGAGCGTGACAGAACGTTACTTAAGTATTTACTTAGTAAAATTCTCAACTCAGAAACCGGCCCTAGGGCTAAGGAACTTAGTACTAATGGGAATTAGATAACGGGGAACTCGCGTCTAACTTAGATTGGAGTGACTTTGCTTTTATAGCATAGAAATCATATAAAAACCTAGGAAAAATTAAAAAAATTAACAATAACAATATTTTTCGGGGTTTTCGGGGACACAAAACATGCGAAAAACAAAGTTACTCTAATAAATTATTAGATTTATTTTTGTCATTGAATTCTGAACATTTTCTTATAAGGGGTGTACATGCATAAAAACATTATTTTACGAGATAATTCAAATATTGATAAACTCTTCATACATCATAACTCATAAGCGTTACGTTAAGTGGTGACGTCATAGTCAAAGGTTGATTTGTATGGCGCGTTTTAGTACCACGTGACTATACTGACTCTTTGACTGGTTATAATAGGGGTTAAAGTATGAAATTGCCGTTTTATTGCAATAGGTTCTTTGAATTGACATATAATCTTCATGGTTTGAGGTTTTCGAATGAAACTTTTTTCAAATGCTTTCTATGATGTTCTTTTTTTAAAAAATGTGAAACATTTGAATATCGACTTTCAATTGTTTTTGTTATTTAATTAAGACAAGAAAGATGGATACTGCGAAAATTCGAGTGATTTTTGAATACGAGTTCCGACTTCCGACGCGGAACTAACGCGGCAGAAACAGCCCGCAATATCAATGCTGCGTTTGGAGAGGGGTCTACTAATGAACGCACCGTGCGATTTTGGTTTAAACGCTTTCGTGATGGAAATTTCGACTTAAAGAACGAGCCACGAGGAAGACCGCCCACACAGGTGAATAACGATGAATTAAGAGAGATAGTGGAAGCCGACCCTAGTCAAACTACCCAGGAATTAGCGGCATGGTTTCATCATCATCATCATCATTCAGCCACAAGAAGTCCACTGCTGGACATAGGCCTCCTCCATGGATTTCTAAAAAGACCGGTTGGAAGCGGCCTGCATCCAGCGTCTTCCTGCCACTTGAATGACGTCATCTGTCCATCTTGTGGCTGGTCGTCCCACGCTGCGCTTGCCGATATGTGGTCTCCATTCGAGAACTTTTCAGCCCCATCGGCCATCAGTTCTGCGTGCTATGTGCCCCGCCCACTGCCACTTCAACTTACTAATCCGCTGGGCTATGTCGACGACTTTCGTTCGTCTACGGATCTCATCATTTCTGATTCGATCTCGTAGAGAAATTCCGAGCATAGCCCTTTCCATAGCTCGTTGCGTGACCTTGAGCCTTCTTATGAGGCCCATAGTGAGAGACCACGTTTCAGTGCCATAAGTCATCACTGGTAACACACACTGGTTGTATAATTTTGTCTTGAGCGATTGAGGTATATTAGACGAAAAGACTTTTCTAAGTTTCCCGAAAGCTGCCCAGCCGAGTTGGATTCGACGATTGACCTCTTTCACGAAGTTGGACCGGCCTAGTTGGACTGTTTGTCCTAAGTAGACGTATTCATCTACAACTTCGAGAGTCGTGTTCCCCAATGTTATTGGGGTGGGCACAACACGGGCGTTCGACATGACCTTCGTTTTGTCCATGTTCATTTTAAGGCCCACACGTTGGGAAACTCGACTGAGGTCGTCGAGCATTATGCCGAGGTCTTCCATCGTTTCTGCCATGACTACTATATCGTCGGCAAATCGAAGGTGCGTGATGTACTCGCCATTGATATTGATGCCGCGTCCCTGCCATTTCAGAAGCTTGAAGGCATCTTCCAGTGCGTTCGTGAACAGTTTCGGAGAGATAACGTCTCCCTGTCTCACGCCTCTTCTCAATGGAATTGCCTCCGAATTCTGCTCCTGTACTCGGACTGACATGGTGGCGCTGTTGTACAAGCACTTCAGCAGCGGCATGGTTTAACGTTACCTTACCCACAATATTGACTCACTTGCGTTAAATCAATAAAATAAAAAAATACGAAAAATGGATGCCTCATGATTTGACTGAATTTTCGCAGTATCCATCTTTTTTGTCTAAATTGAATAACAAAAACAATTGAAAGTCGATATTCAAAAGTTTCACATTTTTTAAAAAAAGAACATCATAGAAACCATTTGAAAAAAGTTTCATTCGAAAACCTCAAACCATGAAGATTCTATGTCAATTCAAAGAACCTATTGCAATAAAACGGCAATTTCATACTTTAACCCCTATTATTATAAAAAGTATTAGTCGCAGAGAAAAAAAATACCACGTTTATTTATCTTTTAACGTGTCCTCGTCTATTTACATACAGGCACATTTCTCTATATTTTCTTTATTACATACATTGCTTCTGGTCCCACAATAGGATACCCTGTGTCGTGGGAACCAGAAACAACGACATCACAAACATCTAACCATCCAAGACCTGGGGTTTTTTTTTGTCCCCACCCGGGATTTGAACCCGGGACCTCTCGCATTAAAACATTTTTAGTACAAGTTCTCCATTTACACAGCGTCTAGTGGCAACTTTTACCCGTACTAGATTTGTGAACTGAGGCCTATTTTTTATTCTCACCAAATCCTTGTGTGAGCATAATTTTACAGTAAGACCTTTGGAATCGTTCAAGTTTTGATGCGCGTAATATAGGGGCTGATTGCTCAAACGATGTAGTAGGCGATTTAGGCGCGAGACACACAGATGGGACGTGGGGCGAGGGCGCGGTAATATGTATCACAGACCAAGAGCGACCGCAGAGCAAGGACTGTGGTCGGTGACTCTATACATATTAACGCACCCTCGCCCTACCTCCCATCTGTGTGTCTCGTGCATTAGGAGTAGGCTTCTCCACTAACCAAGTATATCGTCCTCTCAGCTCAGTCAGTCTAATCCACAGGAAAAATATTGTCAATTGCGGAGCCAACTAGGCCGCGGGTTTCTTCAAGATGTTTTCCTGTACAGATAGCTAGTGGTATTTTTACTACAAATGACCAAATCTACTTAACTTAGAAAATCCGAGTCACATATACGAAGGACCTGAAGGCTCCTTTATTTTCTGTACCCAAAGGGTAAGAGACCCTATTGCTAAGACTCCGTTGTCCGTCCGTCCGTCCGTCCATCTGTCCGTCTGTCACCAGGCTGTATCTCATGAACCGTGATAGTTAGACAGTTGACATTTTCACAAATCATATATTTCTGTTGCCGCTATAACAACATACCTATACTAAAAACAGAATAAAATAAATATTTACGGGGGCTCCCATACAACAAACGTGATTTTTAGCCGTTTTTTGCTCGATATTAACATCGGCAACAGGTAGACGCTTGAAATATTCAGATTTTGTATAGATCATGGTACGGAACCCTTCGTGCGTGAGTCCGTCTAGCATTTGGCCAGTTTTTTAGTCTATTACTCCTACATCAGTGTCCACGTTTCGGCTTCGGAGGTCACATCTGGCAGAGAAAATATGGCGCAGATTTCCGAACGCAACCCAACCCAGTTGAATAGTTGCCCTAAAAATATAAATTCCTGGAAAGCTTCGAGCGCCACCTCACCGATGAAGACCGGCCCCGGCACGATCTTAAGTCCATACGAACATGATCTTAGTTAGCCCAGGTTCATGGCAAGACCCACACATCAGTGTTAACATGGCAATTCCGGAAGGAAACTTTTTATGATAGCTGTATTTTAGTTTTTTCCTGATTCTAGACGTAATTTTAAGAAAGTAATTTCGTTTTTTTTTCCGATTAATTAAGTTTATCACTATGAAATAATTTTTTGAAATATATAAATTTGTGACGTCATACGGCGGCCCAGCCGTGTAGAGTGTCACGCGATTGCGTTAGCATGTGAGTGAGTCAAAGTCAGGAGTCTGAATACTGTCATAAAGCCACAGATTATGCTTGTCACTGGACGCCATATATTCCAGTATCATGATGTCTACTTTTGGTACATTATTTGTGTTGGCGCGAACAAATTTATCCATTTTCCAGAATAATGTGTTGGTCTTCCTATAAAACAGCGAGTCCAATCCGTAGGTCAAATAACCGGGTCAATATGAAATGATGGAATAAATCAGTGTCCAGGGCGTATGCGAAATCGTCGGTGTTAGCTATACAAATAAAAATAGCCAAGAAAAACTGAAAACAACTAAAGCAAATCCACAACAACCAAACGTGATGATCAGTCAAGTCAGTCTGTCCTGTCAGCTTGACAGCTCGATCTGGATATTGTGTTCACAGTATACCTATATATTTTGGTCTGCTACCTACAGAGTAACCGTCGTATGACGTCACGCAGCAGTTTGATAACAAATTTAAATTTCCGAAAATAAAGCCCATCTTTTGATTTCATTAGCTCTAACATTGAAAATACTGCTATTTGGATAAAAACCTCGAAATGGTTTTCGATTTAGCCTTACAATTATTTCTTTCGCGAATTATCGAAATCAATCAAAACTTTATATAAATAATTAGGTATGTCACATTTTTTTTAGAAAAAATTGCAAAGGACGTCGGACAAGATTAGCGGCATACCTCATGGAATATCCCGCGACGAGATCCGAGAATGGGTTCTATATGAGCCGGTAAGGTGAAGTTAGAATATTCTTAAATATCTCCTGCATTTGATGCTTGAAAATAGTGTGACGTCCAATCAATTCCGTGAGATTATTGTTGTGAGAATATGACATCCCCAACTTATCCCTTCGGTATCGTACAAAGTAACTGAGGGTACTCCAGGAGTGGCAGCTGCACCCTTTTGTGTACTTGAGTAAACCTCTAATGCCATCACCAACCCGCCTTTTTTGCCCGGTAGTTACTGATAAAATATCTTCATGGCCAGTACATCTGTGCACCTTGAGGGAGGACAGCCGTGGTTGGATAAAAATGTTGGGTAACATGCGCTATCCACGCCTCTATTAATTCGTACTACCACAACACTTTCAGATGTTCGACATTACAGACACGATACATTTTGTCTACTTCCCATCCGCGTATCAACATGCGTCAGCCTTCAAAGTACTGCCAACGCGGCCCGAGGACCCTCGGGCAAAGTCAGTGAAAGGACCTATGGTACATGTTCAAAAGCTAACAGACCAGCGAGCCCCGGGCACTTCACCCTTGTATTTACAAGTTGACAGTCCTACATACATGAGATTGAAGGTGGCGCTGTCCACTGTCCATCCAAGGATCCTGGTCCAGAGTAATATACCTAAAAAGGACCACTTGAACAAATGCTACGCGGTTTTGGAAGAATTTGAATGGTTTGAGGACTGTGAAGTGCCGTACCCCAAAGGGTTTATAGAGACGAGAGGCTATGATGCCATTGAAGTCAGCCTCGCTCCTGGGAGGCACTTTTTCCGGTTGGTAGTGCACTTTTATGTCGGTCTCCGTCAAACCGCTGTCGAGTACAAAATAAAAATTATTGATTTAATTAACCACAAAAGAAAGAAATAGGCTTGTCTGGATGGTGGCTGATGGCAAACTTTGATCTCTGCCTACCCCTTCAGGATAAAAAACATGAGTTTATATATTTACTGAACATCATATCGGTTTTGTGTAGTAGCTGATTAAACAGTCGAGTACATCAGTTACCATTTAAGTTTTACTGAAAATATCTGTCAAGTAGACCAATGATCAAATAACTTGATCATGCACGTTGATAGAAAGTTTGTGAGTGCCAGTGGAGAGAAACCACGAGAGATGGCATGACGAAAAATAGGCTTATATTACCAAAAATGGCAATTGCAGCGAGCTGATAATGCTCTATAATAAAACAATCCTTTTGCAGTCTATGGACGTTTTCTCGCCTGAACTGGCATGTAACAGTATTGAGCGACGCTGCGGTATTGATGGGTGGGCGTGATGTGGTATTGGCGGCTTGCAACGTAGAGTGCCCGTGGGTATCTAAGTACTTGACTCTACTCGGGGCTGCCTTCATCAGTTGGATTCGCAACACTAAGCCCACCGTTACGTCCACATCTCAGTCGCTCTCGTGTGAACGGGATTTTTTTGAGTAAGCCGTTTTGTATTTTGTATAACAAGTTCTTCAAGTCAATTGGTATTAGGTACACTTTTTCCACGAAAACTCCTCTTACCATTTATAATAGTATACCTGGCAACTATAATAGTATGCCAGATCAATCCTGCTAAACTGATCGCAATTTTGTTTTCTCAGTTGCTACCAACCAGATCTGCCGTGGGATATAAAAGTTGCCGGATACCCGAAAGTGTACATCCATTGGATGTTCAAGAAAGCTTTACAGAATGTCCTCAAAAGAGAACTAACACCCGTCGATTATCCAAGCGCTTGTGAGGTTTTTAGGCGCTATTTCCGTGACCCTGACTTCGGTCTATCCGAAAAAGCACCAGTCCAAGGATCGTTTAGAGCGCTCGCCATGATAGACCCATGTGATTGCGTTATACCAGAATTTGAAGAGGAGATGCTTTCAAATGAAACTGAAGAAGATCAGCCACCTCGTCATGAAGAACAAGTAGGCGTAACTCCTCCACGTGTCTCAATACTTATTAAAGAACCATCAAGTGGTATGAATTCAAAAATCGTTCAGAAGCTGTTGACCACACCCGAGTCTCCGATCCAGTCACAAATCTGTGAGGCAGCGAAAGCCCCGTTGTCATGCCCCATACTAAAGTTTGAAAGGCAAAAAGCTATCCAGAAACACGAAGCTGCGACACGACTGCAGGCATTCTGGAGAGGTCATTTAGCACGAAGCTGCCTGAAATCTACTGTTACTTTTTCTCCTGAAATTCTGAAAGCGGTTGGTGTTTATCAATGTTTTCTTTGATATGTTTTGTCTTAGCTTATCTGAGTAATATTTTTAAGTTGGATTATTTTATTTGACCTCATCAAATTATATTTTTACAGGTAATGGAGTGCACATTCGGGAACCTAGAGTCTCTGTCCCGGTTGATGAATGAGTTATTTAGGCTGTTCCCGGGCATCAAACACGCTTACTCCATCTCTTCCGGCCTCAGCGGTGGAAGCATGCTGGTCCAAAACACTAGCATTACCAAAGTTACAGTTGGCAGTAAGTGGCTGCCATTCTTTCAGGGCACTTACTTCGCCCACATGCCAGTAAAAGTCCATTTTGATCTAACGAGCAACATCAAGCATACTACTTTTGCTATCTACGATAACGACACTGGCATTCAAGTTCCTCAGGCTTACAATACTCACATGACGTTCCATTTTACTCCAAACAAGTGTGGCTACACAGTTATGGGTCATGGGACGTTACACCATAGTGCAACCGCTGCTTCTGATGCCGTGTGGACGTTATCAGTGCTGAGTTCCACAGCCAACGTGTTCCACATCTGTGATAATGAGTTCTACTGCCGGGTGGGTGCCGTAACTTCGTCGGATAAGTTCAGGATGGAGGAGATATATTTGCCGAATCGGAGGAACATTATTGGTGGCGTGCAACTTACTGTGACTAAATCGGACACTATCAGCTTCAGAGCTGCTTGTACGAGTTCAGAAGTGAGTATACAACAGGGAACATTTTTGTATTTTGAAAATAGCTCCCAGTAAAGTCAAAACGTCAAACCTTTTTGTACAAAATTTGATGTTGGAAATGAAGATTCCACAATAAATAAAGCCCAATTCACTTTAGTACATGTAGAGTTGTTCTATTTCCATTATAGAACCAGAAAAGAACCACAAAAAGACACACTTTTCTAATTTATATACCTTTTCAGCTGGAATTGGAAGCAGTGCTATGGCAGATCGAGAAAGAAGGACCACCTAAAGACATTGCCCGGTGTCAAGGAGTGGGTGAGCTCTACTGGCCATACGTGAGACTTGAAGCTGGTGAGCCTACTTGGATTGGACGCGCTACTTCAAAGGTTGGTTAGAAAATGTATTTGTCAGCTAGGAAAAGAAAACGCTCTACTTACCCATATGAGCATAAATAATAAATTAGCTGTACTCTTGACTTCGTTGCATGTCGTTCGAATAAAAATATGGATTATAAATCTTATCTCCTATGGCTACACAATACACAGGGAATCCCAGCTTGGGAGCCAGTAAACTTTTTAAACGAATTGAAAAAAGGAGGTGGTTCACAATTCGACGCGTATGGTTTTTTTGGCTATATTCTCGCATAGCTCCGTCAAATCCCAACCGATTTCGACAATTCTTCTTTGTCAACAATTACAATAAAGTTTTTTCGTTTCATTTTGTATACATATAGCTACTTGTACTCTTTTCTGGTAAATATGTAGTGCTTCGTAAAAAATGGACGTTTTTATTCAGGTCGTGGTTAATATGTGCTTAATTTTGTATGAATCCATTACTGTGTAACAAACTTTTTATTTCTTTAGTAGTCACATTCACTGGTTTGAATGGAAAAATTTATTAGGTTGAAAAGGGATAGAGAGCGCTATATTGTACACTCAGAAAATAAATACATTTGATATCTTACATCTAATTGTAAGGATCAATCTGTTAGACACCTTAATATGGTAGCTGCAGACTCGGTTTTTGTTTGCGCTCACTCATGATAACTCCACTTAAAAAGAACTCTAAGAATATCTCTGCTACATGGGCAGACAAAACGCCTAACTTATTACGCTGGTAGGTAGACAGATTTGTCAAAAAAAAACGAGTCGCGAATGGAAAGAGTCTGCGAAAGATGGCATGCTGGGAAAAAGGCCTTTAACCTACAGTAGTCCGAGGTGCGCTGATGATGATCATGATTATGACTTGATATAGAAAGCGGTGGTTGAACTTTTACAGATGGCTACTGCAAGCAGTGCACGCTCACTCAAGACAAAAGGCAGACCTAGCTCGACCAATCTCAGAGTACATACCAAATCTACGACAAGAGCAAGTTTTTTTTTTTTTGTTTTTCTCATTTTAGTAATAATTTTCATTATGATTTTATCTATTTCATTCGTGCGGAGCCCAAAAGGAGGGTAATGAATTTGTTGGCGTTTATGTATGTGTGTCACTTGCATCGTTTCTTTGCAACTCCTCAATTAATCGTTAGACTTTGAGAAATAAACATGATGATGACAATTTAAAAAAAAAAATTAGCCGCCAAATGGGTTTTTAAAACATGATGATGTTTGTCATAGACCAGATTTTTCAATAGTCAAATGAAACCGCTCCTTCCAATAGGATCCCCTACTGAACTGGAGTGTAAAACTGATGTTGTCGCTGTCTTTTCGTATGATTTAGACAGCATGCAATTTATTATCCAGTTAAGTGACTATTGAAAAATTGGCTCAATTATATGATTCACGATTGAGCGTATGACGTTTTACAGTAAAAACAATAATGGTCGCTCTATCACGTCCCAATTGTTTAGTGATCCGATGTCGGGTTTTTCAGTTTTTCACTAGTTTTTTTTATCTGTAAAAAAATCATGAGGCTTCCAAATTTCTGAGGTATTTAGACTCTTCAGCACTTGATTACTGTTGTAATTACTCTCCAAGAGTGCTCATGATAAATACGTTTTTAGTTGTGGCAAATTTAATGAAATATACTATCAAATAATTATTGTAGGTTGCTGGGGCTTGTTTAATAGGACTACAATAATATCTTCATGGTTCACTTTTGATAATTCGATGTATATTGCAAAGTCAATTGACCCACAGATTAGCAAGTAGACTCTGCTATACAATGTATCTCGAATTGTCATAATAAACAACGAAGTGTAGTTTTATGAAACAAGGCTCTGATGGATTTTCGAGATATCTAGATTTTTAATAATTTTCTGTCTACTTACTTGAAACAAAATTAAAAGAAATATTTATTTCATACAGATACACAAAGAACCTACCAAGGAAGTAAAACTGTACATCATTGAGTAAGTATTACCTGGGACCTTATTTCAGTTGCTTTTATATATACAGCATCGAGGAGAAATACCATGGGGATGGTATGAGCCATTCTGTAGACAGACACGATATCCAGTGTCAAGTAAATAACGTTTATTCCGATACCACATAAAATCTTACAAATAATAAAACGCGAAAACAGTAAAAAATCTTAAATTAAAGCAACAAGACACAACATAGAAACAAAATAATTCATACACATCAAGGCACATGCTGAAATTGCAAGGTGTTACATACCTATTTCCCATGATTGTATAAGTACTTATATGGAGTGGAGAGTGAGCCGTACACAGACACAGACAGACCCGTCTAGACGGGTCAAAAACGCGATGCGTTGTGTAGAGTTCGCGTCCTCGCCCCGTCTTATCTGTGTGGGCTATGCTCCAACGCTACAGTGCATTTTGTATGAAAATTAATTGAAAGGACGGAAGAAGAATATCAATAACTCATTCTAATGAAACTTTCAGAGTCACCGCCCCAAAAGGATGGCCACTGTCTTTAGAGCAATGGAAGCGAGTGGAGGAAGTTCGCAACTCGACATACCTCGAAGGAAATAAAAAAGAGAAAACTTCACCGCCAAAGAAAAAAGATGACAAAAAGGTAACATAAGGCTGTATTTTTTGGTAACATTGAAGATAACTTAAAATATATCCCTCGCTCGCACATTGTGACATTTTAAATTATTGTCAAAAAAGCGGTGTTTTCTATTAAAAACTATTCAACATTGTTCGTAGAGCTCTCGTTTCGACAAACATTCCATTAGTGCTCGAGCCTCCGAGTCGTAACGATGGAAAATGGCCGGACGGTCTCGCGATGATTCCGTGGGAGAAGGGACGTTGCCTTACATGGGATGCTACGTGTTTGCACGTTGGCGCCCTCCCATGTGGCATCGACGGCTGCTAGTGCGGGGGCCGCCGCTGAATTTTCCGCTAGACAAAAGTGCAGGAAATACAGTCAGCTCATGTATAGTTTTATTTTTCGCCACTGGCTATTGAGACTACCGGAGTTTGAGGTACGCACAGCAAGGCTTTTATTTGGGAGTTATGATGGCGCTTGAAGGACCGTGGCTTGGACTGTCGCTCCACATATGTCGTGCAACGGATCTTGATCTCTCAACGTGGATATTCAGCCTGTGTTATGGGGACATTTGCATCAGATATGGCCCGGAGTGACTAAAAATGTTGCTTTGCTTTATTAGATTTGCTTTTTATGCGATACAAATACAAAATACAAAATGTTTTATTAGAAAGAAAGGGTAATGCATGGTTTGCGTTGATTACCACGCTAGACGTAAATCTGTGCGGTGGTAACCAGGTGAAGGTTTGACATTATGATTAGATAAGTTTATAATATGACCTATTTAATCTCTTGAGGATGCCCACGGTGAATTTATTATTATTATTTTGTCTTGAATGTTCTTATCTTATCTTGTTTATTAATTTAAATTTAAGATTTTATTAATTTTGAGTGATTAAAGAAAAGTTATCAAAAACTAATAAAGGAAAATTAAATACTCCTGAAAATACATAAATACATAATTATGGATATTAGACAATAGTGTCCAGTGTGGCCTAGAGCATTCTCATCAAAAATATACTCATTCTTTTACAATAATGAAAAAAGCATTAGAATGTCCTTCCACCATGTCATATCTCTTTCTTTCATATTATTAATAAGTTATACGTGTGTTTTTTGAATAGTATGAAAATCAAAGCATTTTTTTGCTATTATGCGTGTTTTTCGTTATAATTTTTAGCATGTTGTAACATAACATAAACTCATGCCTGTATCCCAGATGGGTAGGCAGAGACCAAGGACTGCCACTTGCTACGATCCCGACAGATCACTTTCGCTTTCTCAACATTCATTAGCATGTTGTGGACACCTATAATTAAGGTAGCATTAAGGTGACAATAAATAAATGTGCGAGAGAGTAGTGTGCCAAACAGAAGTACGGTTTTACACGTTCAGACGTACGTAAAGCCCCCCTTATCCTGGAGGAGCAGGTAGAGACCAAGGTTTGCCACTTGCTATGTTCTCTACTAACCTTTTTCGCTTTGTCAACATTCACGAGTCGCTGCATAAACGTTTGCTGTTTCAAATATTTTTTAGTGTTTCATACATTGGAGCGTCTCTTACAAGACCACCATCTAAAATTCCTCGATTGTTTCTTCCATCACTTCTCTCCTCATTCATCTTCGCCATATTATGTTCAAACAAACGCAAAATGCTTTGCTTAAATCTGGCCACTATATCCTCTTTTAGGTCACTACGTTCTCCAATCACATTATTGAATATCGTGTCTTTCTACGTAGCATCACACACACTTCTTTTTTTGTAAATGAAACTGAAGGTAATAATACTAACAATAGAATTTGACCTCATTCGCATACTGACAACTACAGTAGATATATTGTTGAGGAAAACTAAACCTTGTGATATTCTTTTTCCTCAAGTACGCAATGAATATTAAATAAAATTGGCAAGTCCACCACGGAGCCCTAAAAAGAGTCATTATTCAGTTATTCTGAATTTATTGGCTTGTCACCTAACTACTTTAGTTACTTTCTCAGTCAAGGTGATCTGAGATGATGGCGTGATGTTGATGGCGTGATATGAATAAGCAGATGAAGCTACACACTGGCCAAACATATTTGAGTCGAAGAAGAAAACCCGTAAAGCTTACCTATTGGCAACTTTTTACTATTAAACTCATACAAAAGTTAACAAAAACCAGGTAATCAACGTTTTTTTCACTTCACCTCACTTATGTTCAGCGATAATGTGGCTCCACCAATATTAATTAGAGGTACATCTTCATGTTTTCATGCTACAACTCCCATGTTTTCGTTTACCGTGTCCCACTGCTGGGCAAAGGGCTCCATTAATTTTCCACTCTTTTCGATTTTGAGCCATCTTCTGCCATCCGGATCTTCACCTTGGTCAACCACGTCTGTGACATCCGTCTCGTTGAATTCATTCGGTGGAATTTTCGTCCATTTTTTCGATTTCACAGTACCACTACAGTTTTGCGGTCATCGCTTCATCGCGGATAATTTTGGTTCTGGAGCACAGCGTGTTGTTGCAGATTCGGTCAATCTTCCTTACACCCAGAATACTGCGATCTATCGCTCGATGGCAACGACACCTCCTTGATAGCATTTTGTTTGACGAGAGCAAACTTTTCCATAAGCGTCCTCCTATATACATCCACTGCAGGTCACAGGTCTTCTATCAGTAACATAACATGAGCCTAATCAGCACGATCACCATGTGTGCAGATTAGCAATGTCATGCGCTAAGTATGTGAACACTTTAGACACTGGCGTTGCTTACGATGTTTTCCTTCACATTTAGCAAGTAGTTGTACTACTACAAATTAACAAATGTACGTAACTAAGCAAACAAAGTCATTAGTACTTTATGCCTTGATTTTCTAGATAGTGACGCAAGCTTTCTACCAATGCACTACCACTGCTTTTCTACTTTTTATCTACTTCAACTTATCTTCAGGAGGCAACTTTAACCACTAAGAATAAGCTATCTGAATTATATTTCAACAGTCAGTGTCAGTCAGAGACAAGGAGAGGGAAAAGGACAAAAGTGACAACATGAGCAAGTTCACAATCTTCAACTACAGTCTCCAACCTGGAGATGCGTATGCGGAGCTGGAGTGCGCGACGCCTCGCAACGGAGGTGTCCTCGCCAAGAAAGACGAGTCCAGAGACATAGCGTTGTACAATGCCATCAGGTCTTGGGACCACCCGTCTGATATCCTCCATGGTCAGGATGACCCCAAAATTACGAGACTCGCGATGGGCGCAACTTATCGGTAAGATTTTTCAGTGGATTCTAAATTCAGAGAAACCCCAGTTTGTAAAGATAATGTGGTGACAAATTCCATAAATCTAAGTGTCTTATTATAAAATGGATTCTAAAAAAACTTTTACATAGAGCGAACCTCAAATTTATAGGTTAAATATTAATAATACGGCTAAAAATTAAGAATCATAAGTGGTAACATTTTATGTATATTGTAGAATATGCTCCAAACTATAAAAAAATCTTATGCAAATGTATTGTATCTAAGAGGATAATAACAGATACATGTGGAGTTTTTGTTGCGACCTGTACATTTTTTTCCTACAGCAAATTATTCCGGGAGGAGAATTTGGAATATTCACCGCTTCATCCAGACGAGAGTATACTCAATACAGGTGGAACTGCCGTAAGTAATCACATATTGGTGAATAATACCAAAAAAACTGCTTTTAGATTGAGAAAGACGTTAATGATACCGTGAATATTTTTTGCGTCACATTAGGATCAGGAGGACATAGCTAACTAATTATTTATTACTAAAGCAAACATGTTATTCCATATACGACACAAGATTGATGAAAAAATTATTTTCACTAGAAGATACACGAGTTGTATGCTGATAAATTTATAATAATAATAATTATTATTATTAATACGTTTATTGCACATAAGTAAAAAATACAATGACAATCTTATAACTTATAATAATTAAGATTTAATACAAAAACTTGTCTGTTGCAGGAAAGTTACGAAGGAGAATTGGAGAGAAGCTGTTCGTTCACTGCTTCGGAAAGTGGTTAGTAGGTTTCTTACTGTAAGCTGCAATAGGCTAAAATTAATCTGTGAGTCAATGTGGATATAGCATGTTATATGTTATATCTACCTGCCTGTCTGCCTGTATTACTAACAATAGTTTAAGAATATTTATTTAATTTACTAATACTACTGTATTGCCTCTCTTTTAGTCTTATAATTTTTAAGATCCTTGTTGGTCAGGGATGATCCCTGATGAACAGTAATAGTCGTAAAACCGTTGTAAATTTAAATTTCAGAATTCTTTGAATCTCATGAAGAGGATACGAAGTACAATACAATGCCTGTCATACTAAAGGACCGATTCCAGGAATTTTACTTCGTGCCGTTAGTCATGAAGGAGTTTAGGGAAGAATGGTAATTTCATTACATGCAAATATTCTAAGGTAATAGATAACGTTCTTTAGTAGATACAATCAACTTACAAACACAACGTAGCAAACACATCAGCACGCTGGCACAACGATCTGCGGCAGATTGCTGGTAGCGGCTGGGTGAAGGACAGAAAAAAGTGGCGTAGTTTGGAGGAAGTCTAACAGCAAACGAATACGGGTTGTATAATTGATCATTGAAGACTCTGGTCAACGAAATGGACCAGCGCACTTACAACAATATACAGAGCAACATAAAAGACAAGCATCCATTGGACTCGAGATCGACCAGCTTTGGGAGCGGTGATGAATCAAACAACCGGCAATAATCATGTAATATACAAAGATAATGAAGAAAAAGCAGAAGTGGACTGATTATTTTGGTTTAAATGAACGATCAATTAATCAACTAGTCCGCAAATGTCCATTGGTGAACTAGAATATAGGGTTCCCACAAGGCACATACCATTTTTTTTCATGCAGCGTTGGGCGCTCCCCAGCTCGGTGGACCGACGATCTGAACCATATTGCTGTTGTCGGCCGGATAAGGGTGGCTGAGGATAGTATAGAAATTATCTGTATGACATGAAATACACAATTTTTTTTTCATTTGTTCCTGACATTTTGAATGGTACTAGATTCACTTGTAGAATGCTCACGGTTCGTAAAATTTTGAAGAAAGCAACAAATATCACCCTATAAAAACTTAGATTTGTTTTAATTTACAATTGACATGCTCAATATTTTAGAGAGACAAATCGAGGTTTGACCTTACTCAAAATTGGGAATAAATTAATAACAAAACAATTACAGTCTCATAGAAACTTTTCACACGGGTCCAATTTCTTTTTGATTGCCATCTCCAGCGTTCTCCAAACGTCAGACGGTGCAAAAGCAGCCAGGGCCGAGCGCCAGGCTCGGATGTTGGCCGCTATCAATCGAATGGAAGAACTGGACGCGTTCAATGAGGAGTATGTGCTGGGCCGGCAGAAGAGACGTGGTCGGTTGGTCGAGACGCTTTATGTTGGTAAGTGGACCTGTAATATTACGACGAATCAATCAATGGATGTCCTGTACATCTTCTGCAAATGACTTAGGCAGAGTTTTTTTGGGCATTCCCGTGTATTCAACATTTTTCCTTTACTATTTTTAGGGCCTCGTACCCGAAGGCTGCCAAACGGGACCCTTTTACTCTGCCTCCGCTGTTTGTCTGTCTGTCTGTCTGTCCATCCATCCGACCTTTAATAGAACTCTCGGTGAACGAGTCCGACTCGCGCTTGGGCGGCTTTTTTATATATTTTACATATATTTAACTTGGTCTGGCGACCTGGAGCTCTATTTTTGAATCACTCGTATCGCGTCGAGCGCTCGATTTCTACTGATTTTCGTTCGACATCTGAAATTCCGTATTTTTGAATCACTCGAACTGCAACGAATGGTCCTTACCACTCGTCTCGCATGGCGATCGGTAGATTAATTGTCAAAAAACGATTTGGACATTTCGTTAGAACACAAACCAAAATGACAGTAGTAGTGTTTTGTTTGTATCAAAAGACAAAGATTTTTTATTTAAACAGCCAATAAAACAGTGTTTTACGTTCCGTTTCTGTTACGGTAGTTTCCGGTTTTTTTTATTTCTGCGTGGAATGGATAAAATACAATACTTCAAATTGTACTGGCAACACTTCAGGCGAACGATTCAAAAATACGGAAAAACGACATCATGCGACTTAGAAGACGAGTGTGACTTAAGTCGCATTCGACGATACAATTTCATACGAGTGATTCAAAAATAGAGCTCCTGGTTACGGTGGGAGGGAGTCGCTGCGTACGGGCGGCACAAGACCGGGAAACTTGGAAAGCCGTGAAGGAAGCCTATGCCTTGCAGTGGGCGTTAAATGGCTGATGATGATGATATTCAACTGCAAAACAAAATGAGTTGGAAACTTTCAACTTTAGAATAGAATAGAAAACGTTTATTTGGGACCAACACAATCAAACTAAAAACAGTTATGGTTTAGCGTGTGAATTACATTATACATAATTTCGCTTACTTAGTACCTTAAAAAAGTATAAAATGGCACCCAAAATGGCCGCCGCTCAGCATTTTGCCATGATCGGTGAAGACCATGACGCTGATTTTCAGCGGTCGCCAGTCACTTTCGACTCATTTCACATTTAGATCTCCAAGCTGAAACGTTACATTTTTATTTTTTTAACAGTTATTTACCCATGATAAAGTGCATCAATCTCAATCAATCAATCAGCCCGTACTCATCAACTACTGGTTGTAGGCCTCCCACGAGACACGCCACTTCATTCTTTTCTTGGTCATACATAAAAGAAGTTTACGGCGTCATTATTAAGTTTTTACTATCCACTGTTGTTTCACTGGCTTATCTCCATCAAAGACGAAGTCGCGGTAAAATCATCATCATCACCATTCAGCCACAAGAAGTCCACTGCTGGACATAGGCCTCGTCCATGGATTTCCAAAAAGACCGGTTGGAAGCGGCTTGCATCCAGCGTCTTCCTGCCACTTGGATGAGGTCATCTGTCCATCTTGTGGCTGGTCGTCCTACGCTGCGCTTGCTGATACGTGGTCTCCATTCGAGAACTTTTCGGCCCTATCGGCCATCAGTTCTGCGTGCTATGTGCCCCGCCCATTGCCACTTCAACTTACTTATCCGCTGGGCTATGTCGACGACTTTCGTTCGTTCGTCTACGGATCTCATCATTTCTCCGAGCATAGCCCTTTCCATAGTTAGTTGCGTGACCTTGAGCTTTCTTATCAGGCCCATAGTGAGAGACCACGTTTTAGTACCATAAGTAATCACTGGTAACACACACTGGTTGTATAATTTTGTCTTGAGCGGTTGAGGTACATTGGACAAAAAGACTTTTCTGAGTTGTAAAATGTGAAGGCTTTATTATCCCGTTGGCCTGGCCTTCTTTACGGTGTTTTCTTTGGCCGCTACCGGGGGAGCAAAAATATAGCAAATCAATCCGTTGAACTTCTGCGACACATTCCTAAACTACCCGGAATAGCACTTTTCTGTCTTCCATTTCCAGACTCGATATTGAGACCAGAGTTAGTGGACACGTACAACGAGAGAGACGAAATCATTGCCAAGGAGATAATACAGATATTATCCCTCACGAGGGGCAAGGGACAAGAAGAAAAGAAACTGGGCAAAGGAAAAAGCAAAGGGAAACCGAATAAGTGAGCCTGAAACAGAACCTCGTCTATCGCAAAGCAATGCTTAGAGATTGCAATAGAGTTAAGACAATTGGCACTACTTCTTAAATGTCACTCAAATCGCCATTTAAATTGTGTGTTCTAACGGCATTGCTTATAAAAACACGATTCCTCTAAAGCACTCCTCAGAGGCAGCTTATTTAATCTGTGGTTACGTCATTTCCTTGTAAAATCTCCACCACGGACTAATCATATCGGCGTCTAATGTTTTAAGGAATTGTGTTTTTGTAAATAAGACTGTAAGCTTTTAGATTAATGCTACTTGAACTCAATTTATGAAAGCGATGCAAGTCAGCCTAAGGATCCTACGTAGGTAAAATTGGACCTGAGATTTCCGCACTTAGCCTCACAGTTAGGCCATTATTATACGAAACGCTGTGGCATGTGACCACATAAGATACTGTGAATTTCTCAACAATGTTTTCCTTTAATGTAAGCGAGTGCTATTGCTATGTACTTATTTTATTTTATTTGCTGTACAAGACAGATCACAACCATTACACGATATATAAGTAATAATATGATATAAGTGCTAAGTTGTGGTCTAAAGCATACACACGCAACATCGCCACTACTACACAATTAACAATAATACATATTATTTAGTGGCAAAAAAAACACTGTGCACAATGAGACACTTATTCTGAAATACAAATTGTTTCCCAATTTTCGAACTAAAACTTTTGTAAGCACTACATATTGGTAACTTAATTCCGCATTCAAAACTTACCTTTTTTTCGGAAGAGTCCGATAGGCAACCGTCACCTACACTGGCCTATGGACCATATTATTATGATTATTAATACGTTTATTGCACATAAATAAGTAAAAAAACACAATGGCAATGTGGCGGACTTCGCAGAATGATAGATATACAGGGATATCAACTTACCGGTTGACCAATTTGACCATATCTTACAGGATAAATAACTTATGGAGACTAGTGCTGTATTTGTTTTACCAAAGCAGTTTGGGATTTGCTCAGTCATTCGTTCCAGAATAATCGACATTCTAATATAACCTTCAGCTAATTCATGTCACATGGATTCCTTCCTACAAGGTGAAGTTTGTGTGAAGGAATCTACCATCTACCCGAAAAATGTCGCGGCAAATGCTAGGGTAGTTAAAAGTTTATTTTATGTTTGTAAGAGAAGCGGTTGATTTGATTTCAGGAAGAATACATTAATTATACATATTAAGCACGTCAATATTGTTTCATTCATATCTTTGGACCCAATTTGCCGAACAATTTTGCACCTGCTTCCTACTTTTTTTCTCTACACAGAAATTGGCTTTTTGTAATAAAACACAGAAAAGCTCGAAGCATGGTATACATGTTATCGGTAGTCTTTTCCCAGAGTCCTTTGGTAGTTACCGAGTTAACTTATTTTGAGACATCACGTTGACTACCTGATTGGTCTAGCTGTAACATGCTCGATTACCAAGCAGAGGCTGTGGGTACAGTTCTTGCTAGGTTACTTTGAATTATGAAGACGGCGGAAATTATCAAGTATCGGCGCTTACGACAGGCTGAGCGATGCGCGGTGAAGGTGGAAGCAGGAGGGGCATTGCATTCCAGTGAGGTGCACAGATATTATGACCGTGTTATATAGAAGTCCAATTTCCAAAGCTTTAGAAATCTGTAAATTTAATTTAACTTACTATAATATCCTATCGATTTGAGATTTTCAAGTAATAATAAGAGCAATAACGTGGTACCATCGAGCTGATCTGATCGTGGAGCCAGGTTATACATAGTTCGAATGTACTTACTTTTCAATTAGGTACTGACAAGAGACAAATGCATCCAAATAGCTAATTCTGATAAAGTGATATTAGTAACTAAATTAATCACCAAGAGAGCACGTCTTTTATCCGCACCATCCCGTGAAGGTAATAATGTAAGCAACTAAAGCACGGCTCTTATATTATGGAGCGTGCCTCAAGACTTGGACCATGAAATTGTCAAATATAAAACAACCAACTCGCCCTATTATGTGGTGAACTCCTATTTTAATACTACTACTACTAGGACAAAGATCACGAGAAGAAGTGCCGTCTGAGAGTATGTTTCACAAACCTGAACGTGTGTGCACAGTGAGACGATTTTACGGCATTTTCGTGCTGGATTTTTGTGCGCGTTTGCTGCTTCATGGGTTTTAGAACGGGTGTTAGGTGTTTGAAAAACAAGTCGGGCAAGAACGTTGGCTAAAACAATGTTGCACTGAGAGTTTCCTATTTATGTTTATTTTCCGTGAGGTAGCGAAACAAATAACGAAAGGAATGCATCAATCCACTCCATTACCGACTTCATAGATTATCTTAGTGCCACCTGTCATAGAATAAATCGGGTAATGGTCGCTATGGTTAGTGTTATTGAGTTGCCTCGCGATATTTTCATTTAACATTATATTCGAAAACAAATTCATTGGTACATGGATTCGAACCCACGACCTCAACAATGGTGAAAGTTTTCTACCTACCGCCGCTGCTTATCCTGCTGCTAATATTTAGATGCGTCATCATCAGCCATTTGACGCCCACTGCAGGACATAGGCCTCCATTATGGTTTTTTAACCAGCAAGGGTTTTGCCATAATCGCCACGCTTGGTATTCGGGTTGGCGATCGCAGTATGCGGTTTGAATCTCAGGAAGACGCTGCTGCCCGTTCCCTGGTTGATTTCCTTAGTCGCCTTCTACGACATCCACGGAAGAAATTGGAGTGACGCTATTCTTAATCCGGCGCCACACGGCAGCCGGCAGCGTTAGATACGTAATTACGCTAATATTTGGATTAGTTAAGAAGGTATTAAGGCTCGCGTCCACTAGGCTCACCAAAACGAGTCTAATCGAATAGCAGTAAGTCGCCTCCTATATATTTACTATGTAATACATACACACATACATAAAATCACGCCTGTATCCCAGAGGGGTAGGTGTAGACCAGGGACTTCCACTTGCCATGATCCTGACAGATCACTTTCGTTTCCTCAACATTCATTAGTCGTTGCATGCACGCACGCCTGTTTCGGGTACTTTTTATCTTGCCCTTTGCTAATACATCCCCTATTTGGTCGAAGTATGTAATTACGTCCATTAGCGAAGGGTCGCGGCGCGCCGTGAATCGACCGCGCGAATTGCTCGACAGACGAATTTCTTCGCCGATGCGATTCGATTCAACTCGGCGCGCCTCAGTTGAAACGGAGAAGCGGATAAACGCCATCGTATTTTTGTATCGTTCTAAAAATCTTTGTTCAAATAAAAATATTAATTTCGTATACCCAGTATTTCGGAGCACGCCGTTTCCTTTTTCTTCCATTTTTTAGAGATAGACGCAGGAGGAATAAACGCAACTCGCTTCGATTCGACGCATTTCTGCTGTAGTTGACGCCAGGCTTTATAATGTATCAGCAGAAATTAACTCTCTCTAACAATACTAGTCTAGCCTTGAGCATGACCAAATGACATGTAACGTTCGCTAAACGAAGTTTAATGGCTACACTAACAGCTATGTCTTGGTACGCCAGTACACGGTATTCTCTAAACACTGGCATTACCTACCAACATTTTATTGTTTAAATGTGGGCTTACGAATATGGAGTCTCTTTTGGAAACAATAAATGTAGAGTTTCTTTATTTGTTTTTTCTCCAAATTCTGAAACTAATATTTTGACGTTCACTAAATAGGTAAACATTTTGTTTTTATAATAAAAAAATATTTTCTTTTTTAAAGCTGGCTGGTAAAGCTGGACGGTCTTAGTACGCTCGGACCGTGTGCGTACAGTTTTAGTTTATTATGACGATGCACTCGGTCCGAGGCGCACTGACCGTCGTCATAATTAACTAAAACTGTACGCGTACGGTCCGAGCATACTAAGACCGTCAAAACCCGGCTTAAGATTTGTATTCATATGTTTGTTCAAAATGTGATCTAAATTCAAGATTTACTATTTGTTTTGTTATATAATTTTCTATTTTGAGAACTAATCCTTTGTAGAATGGTACGCTATTTTGAGATTTGACTACTCCGTTCTAATTATAGTTTGATTTTGGCTTACTTTTATAGGTTATACTCAAATTATAATTGTAAAAGATTATATATTGTCTAAACGGATTTAATAACTCATGTTATGTTTTTTTATACAAATCCAACAAAAATAAAGATTCGCATTGCTATAATTATATACAACGCAGCTTATATACGGTATATTTTTACTTTGCGATTAAAGTCTAGTGGTTTGTATGATTAAAGATAACGATCTTTAATCATACAAACCAATATTTAATTTAACAAACCAATAATAGAACATACACATATAAACCAATATTACATAACTAATTACATACTCACTTATATACACACTTGCATACACTCTTATATACTCACGTACAAACATAAACTCATGCCTAAATCCCATAGGATTAGACAGAGACCAGCACAGATTGCATGATGGCGCGATTCGCGCGTTTTGTAGCGCAAAATGTTACAATTTAGCAATTAAAGTGTAGGAAAGTTGTGACTGAGCGGTGGTAGCCTAGTGAACGGTGGTAGCCTAGTGAACGGTGGTAGCCTAGTGAACGGTGGTAGCCTAGTGAGCGGTGGTAGCCTAGTGAGCGGTGGTAGCCTAGTGAGCGGTGGTAGCCTAGTGAGCGGTGGTAGCCTAGTGAGCGGTGGTAGCCTAGTGAGCGGTGGTAGCCTAGTGAGCGGTGGTAGCCTAGTGAGCGGTGGTAGCGTAGTGAACGGTGGTAGCGTAGTGAGCGGTGGTAGCCTAGTGAGCGGTGGTAGCCTAGTGGCCCAGGTTTGATTCCCAGTGCAGGCATGTACTTTATTTATTTATGTATGATTTTGTTTTCTAATTGATGTACATTTGTGAAGTTATAGTAGCAATACCACTCGCTAACTGTGAAGTAAAACACCGTGAGAAAACCTGAGTGTCTGAGTTATTCACATACCTCAGCGCTTAAAATCGCCAATTCGCGGTGGGCAAGCGTGGTGATTAACCCCATACTCTCTCCTGAGAGAAGGCCCGTGCCCTACAGTGCGACTTATATAGGCTGCTTATGTTGAAACTTGTGACTGTGCAGGATTTGCCATTGCCCTGTTCCCGACAAGCCTTCCTCAGCATTCAAAATAAGCATCACATTTTCTCTCCTTCATGGTGTCGAATCGCTCGTAGCCCCGGCTGCCTGAATGATCTTAAACGATCACAAAGGTTAAGCAACACAGGGCGCGTTCAGTGCATGGATGGGTCGCCGTCTATGCCTAACGCTAGTGGCATTTTTCCGAGCGGTTCCGTGCTTCGCAAGGCACGTTAAGCAGTTGGTGCCGGCTGCCGTAGATAGATGGCAGTCGTTAAGCCAAGTCAGAGGCCTTAGGGCGGCTTGACAACTTCTGACAGTAGACGAGCCACTAGTCTACAAGCCTCCACCAATCCGGACTTGGTCCCCGTGGTGGAGTATGGCCTATACCTTCCTCAGGGAAGAGACCCGTGCCCCTCGGTGGGGACATAATGGGTTGATGATGATGGTGTCTTCATTCTACTACTTTAGTGTCAGATCAATCTGCCATGGAGGATGATAGAACCTTCTTCGTTCGAACCACATTAATGGGCACTTAAAAAGATGGTAAGTTGTTAAAGGAAAAATGACACTATCGTAAGGGATGGTGATGAGATGGACGTTATTAGAGTTAAACATTACTTGGAAATGTCTGGTCAAGATTTGCATTGAAGCAAAGCACATCCCTACATCTTACTGCAAGCTACAGGAATTATAACAAAGCGACTGTGGATTAGCTAATATTTAAATTTTTAGGTATGTAAATATCTCTCCCTATCAAAGTTAAGGTAGTTTCGTTCTAGCCTACTGAGCATTGGTCCGGAGTGCCTGCCTTATTTATGAAATGTTATCAGTCGGTTTTTTTTTTCAGCTTTTATGACTAGTAATTTCCAATTTATGGCTGTGTCCTACTACGTATAAAGGCTGCATTATTCATATTTATTATGGCTAAAAATCGTGACATAATTATTCCGATTATAATCGGAACAGGTAGAATATAAATACCTACAATTAGCAAGGAGATCCGATAAGAATATTCTTACTGTAAAGACTAGAAAACAATTTTACAGAAACAACAGTTATCTACATCACCAACTGGTATCAGAACTTTTTAGATAAACCAAATAGGTTTCCGAGAGCGGCTATATAGCTATAAAAAAAATGTAAATTACTTTTCAAATAGCGTCACTCCATTTCCTTCCGTGGATGTCGTAGAAGGCGACTAAGGAAATACATTACCAGGAGACGGGCAGCAGCGTCTTTCTGAGATTCCAACCGCAATCGCCAACCCGCCTGCCAAGCGTGGCGATTATGGCAAAACCCTTCATGGTTAGGAAAACCATGAGGGAGGCCTATGTCCTGCAGTGGGCGTAAAATGGCTGATGATGATGATGATGACTTTTCAAAATAAAATAATAAAAAACTGCGAAAACAGCTGATTCACTTAGCTTGCAGAGGTTTTCGTAATCAACTTTGAATCGAGTCTTAAGGCTGTTTTTCCATGGAGCATGCTGTCTTGATCGCACAATTTACCTTTTTTTTTTTAAATATTGTAATAATACGAGTAAAGTTTTTATATATGTGGTCTGTGGCTCCATAATTATGTTACGGACATTTGAAATACATGTTTGTTTTTTTTTTATACTTACGTAGTTTTTAATAAGTAAAAGTTGTTACCAAAATTAATTATTTTGGTAACAACAAAGCGGGCCGATACATATATTACTTTATTATTATTATTACGTTTATTGCACATAATGTAAAAAAATATATGAAAAATATGTATGGGCATCGCGAGTCATTAAAAAAACATCTACACATTTTGTGTTTGGCCGTTTATAATTAACCCCACTTTGAGTGAATTCCATTGGTTTTTATTGCAATGGACCTTGTGGAGTGCCACTCTCTACCTTAAAACTAGTAAGATAGTCACAACATGTAAATGTAAGGATCGTGGCAAGTGGCAAGCCTGGGTCGCTGTCTACCGCTCCGGGATACGCGTGAGCCTATGTTATGTAACGTATGTAGGTACAAAATACACGAAAGAATTATTAGCATTTCTTAAACTTTCGCCAAATATTTCGTACATTTTGTAGCAAATCATATAAAACTATAACGTTCCGCATTTAGTCGCAAATAATACGCTTTCGCAAAATAAAAATAACTAAACTAATAAGTAATTATAAAATACATAAAAAACTTAATAGGTATTAGGTATTAGGTCTAATTAGTCACGCTAGCCGAACAACCAAATTACGCCAAGCAAAAGCTGACTTGTGGTGCTTTTAACAAGGTTATGTTATGCTTCCTCTAAAGGTATTAATGCTCTACCTATCCAGATGTATTATACCACGCACTAGCAGATGCTGTAATAAGCCACGGAGTAAGCATATACGGCCGAACGTTTTCCACTTAAGAAAATTTAAAAATTGCAAACACGCTTTGTTAAGTTTTTAGTGGATAAAAACTCATTAATTAACTGCCGAAAAAATTATTTATTTATTTATTTATTTATTTATTAGACACAACCAACAGATGTTAGATACATCACTTAAAATAACATTGTGTAGATAATTATGTTCTAGTCTAACATCCAATTACAGGTGTGCAACAACTCTCTTGACTTAAAGTAAATAATTTCTGAAATAACATAAATAACAATCTTTTTTTTTAAATTAAACTTTTACAAATGCTTTTTAAACTTATTTAAACACTTTATCTTAAAACTAAGTAACTAAGTTGAGTTGAAATGAGATCAAAGCATATTATAAACACAGAACTTGACGATTATAGTAAGATAGGCCGCAGCATTTCCAACTTCCAATCACGCAATCTATCAGTATGAATATCCAGGTCTAGTGACCGTTCAAGTTTGTTGTAGAGAGCTTGTAGTCTATTAATGGGAGCAGTTTTTCCTAAGTTGGTACGGGAGCAGCTTATGCTGAATGTTTTTATTTTGGATTGGCGTGCATTGGGGCGAGGAACGTGGAAGTTAATCATGCCAAGGAGATGTGGTTCGGAGACTTTGTTATTTAAAAGCTTATGCAGGAAAGATAGATCAAGATATTCTCTACGCTGTGCCAAAGTATTCATTTGAAAATGGTCAAGTCTTTCTTCATAAGTTGCGCGACGCCCACTCCCTCGGAAATGGTCTTTGTAAGCTAGGTATCTAGTAAATGATTTCTGTATTTTTTCTAGACGATCACTATGTACTTTGTAGTAGGGGTTCCAAATTTGACTGCAATATTCTAAATGTGAGCGTACGAGAGAATTAAATACGGTGAGTAGGCTGTCGGTCCGCTTAAAATGCTTCCCCATTCTTTTAATAAATCCTAACATTTTGTTACAAGTATCCGCTAGATGATTAATGTGTGCATTAAAAGTAAGTTTACTATCGAGAATTACTCCAAGGTCCCTTATCTTATCAACTTCTTCTAGTATATCGGCATTTAGATTGTACGATGAGTTAATTGGAAGGCGTTTTTTGGTGAACTTTATGTGGAAGCATTTTTTTGCGTTCAGAGACATTCTGTTACGAATGCACCACCCGTGTATTCCGTCCAAGTCATCCTGGAGCAGTTTTGTATCTGAAGGGCATTTTATTTCTCTATATAGTTTTAGATCGTCGGCAAACAATAGCGCATTGGAATGTTTTATAACAGATACTATATCATTAATAAATAATATAAAAAACAATGGTCCAAGATGGGATCCTTGCGGAACCCCAGATGTGACTTTGTACTCTTTAGAAAAACTACCATCTTTCACCACTCTTTGAGTACGGCCGTCTAAGTAAGATTTGATCCAGAGCAATAGATTACCATTAATTCCAAATAAATATTCTAGTTTGTGAGCAAGTATGGTGTGATCAACCCTATCGAATGCACTCTGAAAATCGGTATAGATAGCATCTACTTGATTACCAATGTCAACTGACTTAGAAATATCTGTTACATAATGCATTAAACAAGAAGTAGTCGATTTATTCGGCATAAAACCATGTTGTGAGGGTGTTATGCTACTCTTGACGTGGCTAAAAATGACCGAGTAAACAATGCATTCAAACAATTTGGCAAATATTGAGAGAAGGGATATCGGTCTGTAGTTGTTCACTAACGTATTATCTCCTTTTTTAAAAATAGGAGTAACATTTGCTATTTTCCACGTATTTGGAAATGAAGCTTGCTCAATGGAACGTCTATATATAATAGCCAAGGGCAGGGACAGGTATTTAGAACATCTTTTAATAAAAAACGGTGGAATGCCGTCTGGCCCCGCACCTTTGCTTGTATCTAGGGATTTTAGAACTTTCAGCACATAACCTTCAGATATATCGATTGTTGACAAAGTGGGAACATTAATATTATTTAAAGTATGTAGGTTTATGATTTCTGAGGTTTGAGGTGGTGTGAACATAGACCCAAAATGAGCAGCAAATAACGTACAAATTTCATCGTTGTTGTCTGTTTTTTTGTCATGCAGTTGCATGGAGTTAGGATATACCGATTTAGTGTCACGATTCTCCTTGACAAAGGACCAGAAAGCTTTAGGATTTCGATAAATTTTATTTTCGGTAGATGAAATATATGAGTCATAGTCTTCTTTAATCTTCACGTGTACCCTAGACCTTAATAATTGAAATTCAAACTTATCACGAGGATTACATGTTCTAGAGCTTTTCTTTCTAATTTTATTTTTCTCACGAATCATTCTAATGAGCGATTTACTGTACCAGCTAGGGTATTCATGACACCTCATTCTAGCTTTTGGGACAGTTTCATTAATTACAACATGGATTTCATTGTAAAATGCTGCAACCATATCATCCACTTTATCCATACCATTAAATACAGAATCCCAGTTAACTTGTTTAAGTTTTTCGTTTACTAATCTATAATCTGCTTTTCTGTAGCTTAAAGTACCATATTGTTTACCCTTTACAAATTCTCGACAGTTGCTACTACTTATTATAACTTCTAAAGGAGGATGATGAGGGTCGATCCTGCAAAGATAGTTGGTGCCTTCTTTGAGAGTTGGCCCAGCAAAGTTGCTCAATACTAAATCAAGTATGTGGTTATTTAAATTATGTATACTATTATGCTGATACAAGTTTGATAAGGACATAAAGTCGAAAAGAGCAACTGCTGCGCCATGGCTACTCATGGAAGGATTCATCCAGAGACCAGAAGGGTCAGAATTCCAAATAATATTACTGATATTAAAGTCGCCAAAGATCATGACCCTATTATTAGTTAAGTTTATTTTGTCATTTAAACTATCAAAATACATGTTATATGTTGTAATTTTAGATTGTGGTGGCATATATAAAGAACCAATGTTATACTTTTCTGATGGAGATATGGCAATAGTTACCCACACATCCTCAAGATCGCCCTCCCATGAAGACAGTCTAGACGAAGACAGTTTCTTAGAAACTGCAATAAGACACCCTCCACCGTCTTTCTTTTTACTGCTAGTCATAGATCTGTCTTTCCTATAAATTGTATAATTAGGGTCCAGAATTTCTGCATCCAGAATGCCGCCATGAAGCCAGGTTTCTGTAACTATTATTATATCATATTCGCCCAATGAGGAAGCCAGCTTGAGTTCTTTAAGTTTAGTACGGATACCTCTCATATTCTGATAATAGATATTGAATTTTGTAACGAAAACTTTACGGTCCTATTTTTATGAGTTTAGTGGGGTAATCTGTTACAGTTTGTTCAGATCACCATCGTTACGAATAGGAATAGCTGGAGCTGACTCAGACTTACGGACATGTATGCGTCCATTTCGAACCCAAACAAACTTGTAGGACTTCTCCTTGGCTTGTCGTCTGGTGAGGGCATGTAGTTGCTTCAACGCAGGCGAAAGATGCTCAGAGACGTAGATAGGGGATGCTTCCTCCATGCCAAGGAGCTTTGAGTTCAGTTTGTTCTTGTTGTTTGTTTTGTTGTAAGACGCCACAGCTGCCAGCAAACCATCTCGTTGAATTGTTGATTGTAGCTTAACTATCACGGCCCTTGGCTTCTTGTCAGATGGATTCATTGTCGCTACTCTCTTGCATGTCACGATGTCTGCCTCCTTTAACGGATGCGATACTACGTTGCTTAGCTGGACCACGGTAGAACTGATGTTTTCATTGCGGAATTCCGGGATGCAAGAAATCTCTACGTTGCATTCTCTGGTATGGTTTTCGAGTAGAGCGATGCGATGAGCCAGATCACCAACTGTCACCTTCAGAGTTTCGTTCTCGCTTTTTAGAGCATCAACAGTATCGGACTTTTGTTTTAGGGCATCCCTCATTATCTCAAACTGTTCATTAAAAAATGACATGGACTGTTGGAAAGTCGAGATAAGATCGTTGACACTTTGCAGTTCAGTTTTGATGATATCTTTAATTGTACCTGTTACTGCACCAGCCAACTCCTGTTTTAAGACGATACGGAGATTATCCAAAGTCAAGAACTTCTCACTCGTCGACTCCGATGGGAGGGCGGTTTTAGTAGCTGAGCCACCATGCTGGGTTGCCGGAACAGATTTTTTGGTGTTTTCTTTTTTCGTTTGTCCGGATAAGCAAGCATTGCACTTCCATGTCTGTTTACGCTCTTTCTCCATCAAGTAGAAACGTTTCTCAGAAACGCCGCTGCAGTTGAGATCGTATGTTTGATCGCAGATTGAGCAATGAATGAATTGCTTGTCTGTTATGGCTTTGTTACATACCGTACATGTATTATTTGTAGCCATATTTTCGTGTTTCACGACAGCAAAGAAAAATATTTTATTCGTCTAGAGGAAAAATAAAAACGCATGCAGCGATGAAGCGCTGAAAGCGCTGAGAGGGCTTCACAGACGTCAACAGACCTCGCGCGCAATGGCCGCCGGCCGCTGAGAATTTTGCTATGATGCTTAGGTAATTACTCACGAAGTACTTGGCGAAGAGAAAATCCAGTGGTTGTTTTGTATTCTAACACTCACTAGCACTGTTATTTAGTATAGTTATTTACGGAAAGGCCACTCAGAACAATATTCCGATTAAACTTTCACGGAGCTAGTGGAATAGCGACCGATTGTTTGGGATGCGTTCGAAAACCAGTCCCTGTCCCATTACTTGAAACCATATAAGAAGTATGATATATTGCCTGTCCAAAAAAAGTTCAAATTCCTGTTAGCTGTAGAAAACTATAAATGTACCGAATTTAAAATAAAGAAACCATGTAAAGTTAATACTATAAAAATAAACAGAAAAATGTATATTGAACCGAGAATGTGTAATTACAATGGGGAAAGAACAAGAAAGTTCCTTATACCAGAAATATTAAACAATATTGGTTTCTCTGAGGAGGACTGCGAAAAAACATATTCAAGAAGAAATTAAAAAAGGTTTTGTTAAATAAATTAAGTGATTTATAATAGAATATAACCGAACTAAACATCTCATTTACAACTTCAGCATAAAATAATTATATTATATAAATTTTTTTTTTGCATGTCATTATTAGTGTTTGTGAGACTGCCCCCCTGTCTGTGGCACTGTTCCGATCCCAAGCCGCAGACGCAGGGCGGGCAGGAGAGTAGTCAAATATGGAAGCTAAGATTTAATCCGACTTGCGCTGCCTCTCAGATGTCATCACCTACTTGTATGTCCATGTCCACGTTTGGAAGAGTGGCGCATGTCAGCCTTAGAATAAGAGATATAAGGCTGGAAACAGTGCTCGACCGACGGTCAGCGCTGACTGTCGGTCGCCGTAGCGGTACGCGCGTGATTTGGTACGTGGTTTGGTCAGGACGTAGGGTCGGGACGTACCGTGCGTCGGTCGAACACTGTTTTCAGCCTAATAGTGCGCGATAATTCGTCAACAAACTGCCACGCACTTTGGCAAATGATTTGGTTTTCGAAAAACAGGTAAATTTAAAAAAAAATACTCTACATATATGACAACTAATATCCTAACACTTAAAGGTTATCACAAAATCTCCAGATTACATCCGGAAATGGAAGCTTCCACTCGTCGATGTACAGTATACAAAGTACAACGTACAACTTTTGAGAAAACTCTAAAATCGCGAAAAATATTATATCAGCTATTCCACACATTTTATTTCTGATTTCATGCATACGTGAATCTTACTGAAACAGTGTAACAATTTCACCGCGAAGCTCCAAAAAACACCCTGTCCGCTGAGGCAAATAGATCACTTCGTAACACAGTTACGTTTTTAATCGCTCGCTGGGCGAGAACAAATTGAATTACAAACTAACTAACTAACTATTCCGACGTTTTACAGCTAGTTTCATAGGCCAGTCAGCAAGAAGTAAGTCTAAAGCATGTTTTTGCACAGAAATTATGGAGTGCTGCACGGGAGCATATTTTGCATGGGAGCTTTAATATACGAGAACAATTAATAAGCTACCAGCACATTTTATGCAAATAAAAGTAGGTATTAAGTAATAAAAAATCTGTTTGGATGTATTTTTCAATTAATTTTTGAACGGCCCGTAAGGGACGTCCCAGGCGGTCATAAAAAGTGGCGGGCAAGATAAAAAGTACCCGAAACCGGCGAGGAAGAGAAAGTGATCTGTCAGATCAGGCAAATAGCAGTCCCTGGTTTCTGTCTACTGTATTATGTAATATTTTAATATGACCCCTCTGCTTTCACTGCCGTAAAGGAGCTTCAGACTACACATTTAATTTTCATTTTTCTATGGCTATTATCATCATCACTAGGTACTAAAATGCACAACTCCTTTTCAGAAACCCTGAAATGCAACACTTAAAATTTCTATAGTATTAGATATTGCCATTCACGACAGCTTTCTGCTCATCTACTGTTGTTAAAATTCCTCAAGATATGTTAGTTACCTCCGACGTGGTTTAAAAAATGTGTTAAGCACCTGTGCAAAAATGTCTACTATCCTCCTCAGTCCTGACCTTGAAAATAACATTGGATTTCAATTTTTATTTTCAAGGTCAGGACTGAGGAGGTTAAAGCATCGAGGATTATCTAGAAGATAAAAATGTCTGGTATTGAAAATTAGATTAATGCTATCGAAACGGTGTTTAAAGGACAGTTCTGTGTCTTGTGTTCAAAACATTCATGAGTAATATTTCTTAAGTTGAAAAATCTGTTAATTAATTTAAAACTCTTTTAAGAAGAATAAATATGGAGTTTCTCTGTTAGCTTCTTCTCCACATGATAACAACCTTGACTTTCCATTAAATAGGTAAACATTTTGTTTTATGATGAATAAAATATTTTAATTTTAATCTATCAGCTATCAGTTGGCCAAAGTACATAAAAAGCGCTGACGGCTAATGACAGTAGATTAACTGATTGTTGATGTACGAGAAACCGGGGGTAAGTGGCTCGTTGTAAACGTTACAGAACATTTTAAAAATAATGGCAATGTCACTGATGGAAAGGGGACCGAATTTTCGATGCATTAGCTGCGAAAGTAATAGCTTAAGTGATCGTTCGCGAAAACGTCGAAGGCGATAAGCGTTGAAAGGCTTCCAATTTGATTTAATTGTACTTAGAACTTAAAAAAAGATCTTGAATTCAGAGTTAAGGAACTCTGTCATTATTGGAAACATAGGACGAGCTACGGCTGATAAGCGGTCACATTTCGCTTTCAAAGGTTTCCTCACGATGTTGTCTTTCACAACTAGCGAGTGGTATGTTAGCGTCAGAATGACCCGTCACTAGTCACATAGTCGGCGTTTTATAGTTGAAATTGTGACGAATAATTGCTGCCCTATTGCGGCCATTTGCTGCCTCTAAGTAGACAATTTGCTGCCATCATATTTTAGAAGAAACAAAACAATTGAATCGTGTGATTTTAAAACGACACATGTCCTTTCATTACAACTTTGCAGGAAATGAATAAACTACAATTTTTTATTCTAATGTAAATCAATAGGTAAATAATTTAATAAAAAAAAAATGGGCAAGTGTTATTTTAAAAACACATGTGACTTGTGTTGTTTTAAAATCACACGATTCAATTAAGGGGACTGGCCATCCTGATGTCTTGTTGGCCGGTCACCAAGTTTGCCTAGAATCACTGAAATTTTTATTGACCCGCCATTGCTGCGAATTTGCTGCCTTCAAACTATTGAAACTCCGCTCCCGTAGCTATCGTGTAAATAAATATATCGATGAAGTTTATTTTATTAGCCTCCAGTGCCTGACAGAATGAAAAGAGCAAACAATGCTTACACTCAAAATATGCCTAGGCGCTACTTACGGTGGGTAGATACATTCTTAAAGTTCCATAGTCATCAAGGAACCCTTATAATTTTGCCATGTCCATCCATCCGTCTGTCTGTCTGTGGCTTAGCACAGAGACGACCAGTACTAGAAAGCTGAAATTTTATATTGATAATACATATACGCACGCCAACAAAATTGTAGGATACAATATAAAAAAAAATAAGCGTACTTACGCAGCAAATGTGGCGCCGGATTAGGAATAGCGTCACTCCATTTCCTTCCGTGGATGTCGTAGAAGGCGACTAAGGAAATCGATTACCAGAAGACGGGCAGCAGCGTCTTCCTGAGATTCCAACCCCATACTGCGATCGCCAACCCGCCTGACAAGCGTGGCGATTATGGCAAAACCCCTCATGGTTATGAAAACCATGAAGGAGGCCTATGTCCTGCAGTGGGCGTCAAGTGGCTGATGACGACGCAGCCAATGGCAGCAATTATTCGTCACGATTTCAACTCTAAAGCGCCGATTACTTATGCCTAGTCACGGGTCAAAATGTTCCTTGAATAAATTATCTCATCTCATCTCATCTCATCTCATCTCGTCTCGTCTCGTCTCGTCTCATCTCGTCTCGTCTCGTCTCGTCTCGTCTCGTCTCGTCTCGTCTCGTCTCGTCTCGTCTCGTCTCGTCTCGTCTGGTCTCGTCTCGTCTCGTCTCGTCTCATCTTATCTTATCATTCTGACTCTAACAGTGGTATTTTGTTGTGTTGCTACAACATTATGTAATAAATGTATGGTAAATAAATTAAATCTGAGATCTGACAGGCTTATGGCGAGTGGCACACCCTGGTCTCTGCCAGGGATCCACCGGGATGCACCGAGTTTATCTTATGTCTTCCAGAAAATAAAAAAACAGTCAAGTGCGAGCCGAAATCGAGGTCCGAGGAATCTACATCATCACGCAAGGGCTTGGTAGTTTGTGTTTTGCTATAGCGCTCACGTTACTACTTAAATACCCACGTTACCAAAATATGGCTGAAAATTTAGATATCGAATTCGAAAAAAAAAATAAAAATAAATTCCGCGAAGTGGCACGGCGGCCGGCGCCGCACCGTACAAATGTGTCCACGCCCTGATATATCACACACGTCTGCCGAAGAAAGCTCGCTGGACCGCCGATCTGAGGCAGTTTGCTGGCAGCGGCTGAATGTGGCTAGCCGAGGACGGAAAGAAGTGGCGGGCCTTGGGGGAGGCTGTGTCAAGCAGTGGACGAGTATGGGCTCATTGATTAACATATATTCAGCAAAAATATCTCTCATTTCATTCAAGGCCCTTATTATGAAAAATGCGACTTTATCGGAAGTCGCTTGTCAGTGTCAAAATCCGTATCTCAAGATATCATTGGGCTAACGAAGAGCCATGCATTTCTAGCGTTCATTACTTAGTGGCAGGAAATTTCAAAACTAGGTATTCAAAAAAGAACCGCATTCGTCGCTATATTTGAGTGAATTGTCGGGCTCAAGCGCGACGTTGACGACCCTTCCAAACATATCACTGCATCATAATAAGTGCCCAGGGCTTATACACTTCAATAGCCTAAATCGTATTTGCTCATAAGCAGCATATATACGTTCCCTGTGCCCTACAGTGGGACGTATATAGGCTGCTTATGATTATGATACGTCCCACACTGTAGGGCACAGGCCTTCTCTCAGAGAGAGATTCGTATTTGGTCGGTTTATATTATTTGTCGTTATCAACTATAGAATGCACTACACTCACACCAAGTTGTACTTCTTTTTAAGCCCTTCGGACCCGTGTCTCCCCTGGTCGACCCCCTGGGGGAGACATCGGGATTTTCCAGTCCTGGTGTCTCCCCTTGCTGGGGGAGACATCGGTACTAGGTTTAGAATTGTATTTCAAGTACTCGTAAGATAGAGGGTTCCGAACCAACCATTGTAAAATAATTTTATATTGGAAGTGTATTATCCGGTACAATATAACCTGTAAATATAGGTTTGTTTGTTCATAATAACTGTAATTTAACTCGTTTTCTCAACTTGTACTGTGAGATTTTTCTTTTTATTTTTGCTATACGTTATTGTCTCATGTTATTGACCTCTTTTGTGAGATTGCTGATACTATACTATACCAAATTACTAATCCTTCCTTCCACCTTAAGCCTTCATATCACGACTCCAGGTACAAGGCGGACATAAAATGAAGGCTATATTAGATTTCGGCCCGCCCCCGACTGTTCGGTGCAGGCTAATATGAGCCTCCCTTCGCTTGATTAAAAACACGACGACCTAAAACCGGGGTGTGCTACAGAGGAAGCTTTTTAAAGGAACAGAAAATATTTCATAACAAATAACGCGTAAGTACCTAAAATCATTTCGTAAAAAGATAATTTGTACAACGGCCCGTTTATCACTGCAAAAGATTTCTTCCAGATTACTTTGGCGGGAAGGCAGAGCCGTGAATAACGGGTCTATAAATATAAAATCAATACCTACCGTAAACGTAGTCAGTAACTTTCGAACTGCCATGTTAGTGAAAAAGGGATCCCAGCCAAAATAGGGACGTTCTTTAGTCAATCGATTTAATTACATAATTATTTCTCTTAGTGTTGTTGGTGGCCGTTCTTTAGTCGATCGATTTATTGACATATTAATCTTTTTTTTTTCGTAGTACTGTTGTTGGTGGCCGTTCTTTAGTCGATCGATTTAATGACATCATCATCATCAGCAATTTGACGCCCACTGCAGGACATAGGCCTCCTTCGTGGTCAATGACATAATCAATTATTTTCCGTAGTACTGTTGTTGGTGGCCCTAAATCACGGAATGGAAAATATTAATGAGATATTTTTTATTATCATTAAATAACCTGATTCAATTATAATAATTCTCATGTTTGAGTCGATTTTTTTTAGGAACGGGCAACCAATAGAGATGAACAAGAGGCCGAGTCGATCGGCGCTAACTGGCCTGAATTGAAAACTGCCGCGAACCCCCGTCAGAAGTGGAAATCTGTGTTTGAGGGCCTTTGCTCCCCTAGAAGTTAAAATACCGAAGAAGAAGGAGAAATATAGGAATTAAACGTTGGATGACTGAGTGGAATGGAACGTATATGAATGAATGAAAGTGAAGATGGGTGCGAGTGAGACGAAAAGAGTTAAAGGGATAGCAGATAAGATTTTCATAGAGTCTGTAAGTGGCACGGCTGTGTAAAATTTTTAAATAGAAAACACAAACCAACTTCAAAACACTACAGCACTAAAAAGTTAGAAATAATTTAAAAGAATACCTTTAAATTAAAAGTACGTACATGTAGGTATTGTAGAAGTATAATTTGGTGTTGGTCCCCATTTTGTACCGGTTATGTACATTTAGTGACGTTATAGTAGCACTACCACTCGCTAACGGTGAAGGAAAACATCGTGGGGAAACCTGGGTGTCTGAACTATTCACATACCTCAGCGCTTGAAATCGCCAATCCGCGGTGGGCACGCGTGGTGATTACGCCCATACTCTCTCTCTCTGAGAGAAGGCCTGTGCCCTACAGTGGGACGTATATAGGCTGCTTATATGCCCAAAGTATATATGCTGGTCATGAAGCTGGATCAATAAGATCTTATATCGAATCGAACTAAAAAAAAAATATTATTGAAATCGGTTAAGATTTGACAAGAGCTATGAAGGAAAACAGCCAAAACCAAAAAGTAATATACGTGTCGAATTGAGAACCTCCTGCTTTTTTGAAGTCAGCAAAAAGTGGAACAAAACAAAACTGCTGTTTTGTAAGACAAATCGTCTTATTTCTCGCTGCCCTAGTTACATAAATAGGTACAAATTAAACAACTCAAGCAACCATTAAAATAGAAAACCTCGCCATATTGCGGGAAATCAGAGGAACTAATTTCTTTTACTTGCAACAATACTTTTAACGTCATATGATATGAAAATCGATTTCTGTCATACTATCTGACAAGCGTGGCCTATTTTAAAGCTTTTGTGAGTTTCTTGTGCGTTAAAATGCCGAAACTATTCATAGGCGCCAAAGAAAAGTGGTATATAATTTAATAAAGTACCTATTCGTCGGATAGAAAGTCTGTGGGATTAAGCTCGATTCCTATAAATAACAATACCAAATGTCAGCGACGCTTTAGAACTTAAATACCTACCTGTTAATAGTGGATCTTTATTGTAAACAACTTAATTTGGCTAATTTACTGGTACGAAAATTTGCTTGGCCATCTAGATAAATGTGAAGGTATGAAACCTTCATGATGTGATGACCTCACTGTAAGAAAAGAAAGGGAGGCGCCACCTTGGCTTATCGTTTTTTGGCGGGAAGGACGTAGTTGTAATTTTGTAAAGAAAATTACTCGAGTACCTAATAATCTTGTTATGTTCTGCAGATTATTCACTGTAATAATGCTAACTAATTGACGATGTGACAAGCATAAATGTAAATGTGAGTATGTCTTTAAGTAGGTATTTTATTACACTAAAAATACACATTTCTAAATAATTTTGTTTATTAACTACTCGTCTGCCGCGACACAGATCTGTGTCCAACTTAGTATGGGCCACCTATACGTTGCGTTCCGCGAGGGCAGTTCAGGAGTTAAATTTCAATTTGATGTAAGTGTAATTTTAAATAATAAACGTTTACTTACGTTTACTGTGGCGCCTTTACATCAGGTATTCTATTTTGATGTACACGCTATGTATACGTAAATATGAGAAGGAACATTATTAATATCAGGAATTATAAAAGAAATTATTTCCTTTTCTACTCCTCGACTAATGAATGTTCATGAAGCAAAAGATTGTCAGGATCGTAGCAAGTGGCAAAGCCTGGTACCGGCCTACTCCTCCAAATACAGACATGAGTTTTTGTATGCTTATTTAAGTATGTAATTAAATCAAACCGGAAATGAAAATTATAATCGAAGTTATGCCCCTGTAAACATTGTAGAACGAACTTGAACTCTCACAGGGCTTAGTGCTTAATGAAACCTTATTCGCAGCCTGGCTCAGGGTTGCAGCTAGACTTAATTGATTTTCAAACGTTTGTGTTTGTGCCTAATGTACAAACAGAAACGTTTGGAAATGCCCAGCCTACTGGTGCATCCGTACAGTAGGATCTAATCAAAGTCTATGTCATAATCATCATCATCATCAGCCTGCGCTTGTCCACTGCTGGACATAGGCCTACAAAGTCTATATACGGGTGACTTTTCAACTAGAATGTAAAGTTTGATATTATGTCAACTATACCTAAGAAAATCCGCAGAAGAACCCGAATTACTAATGCAGCTCGAAGAATTGCTCAGATCACTGCCTCCGAAGTGCCAGTGGGCGGGGAACATAGCTCGGAAAACTGATGGCCGTTGGTAAGGAAATGTTCTGACCTGGCGACCGCCAACCAGACGACGCAGCGTGGGTAAGCCCCTTGCCAGATGGTGTGACGACCTGGTTATGGAAGCAGGAGGTCGCTGGATGTGAGCGGCACAAGACCGGAACCTTGGAAAACCATGAGGGAGGCCTATTTCCTGCAGTGGGCGTCAAACGGCTGATGATAATGATTAAACCTAAAGAATACTTAAAGTAGGTTTGCCTAGGGTCTCCTGTTACGTTGGTTTTAATAACTTGACCAAATGACGCATGGACGTATTTGGCGAAAGACTCGGGCTGCGATTTAAAATTCTTCGGACCTAAGTTTAGTCGAGTTTGTTGTTTTTTCTACGAAACGATCAAGATTTTGAAATTTACACCTATTTATTTGCTACTTTGAATAAAAACGTTTTGACTAGTTGAATCGGATTATAAAGACATGAAAGTACACAAAATTTCTTAAGAGAACTAGGTACTTTCTAAGTACTTGCGATCTATACTAAACACCTTCTGCAATAAACTAAACTTGTATAATTATTATGTACCCGATAAGACAATGTCTCCATTTCCTGTCCCCGTGTGATCGATCGTTGGTGGAGCGGAATGGGACCAAGAACACTAAGTATATACGCTTGTTACTGTATTGGACCGAGACTTGGGACCAGTATAAATAACTTCCACACGACCCAATCACTTGCCCGTTCCAAACTAGGATACCCTGCGCGATGGTAACCAGACAAGGAGGTCACCAAACATGGAAAAACGCCCAGACTGAGGTCATATGTGCAAATTTGCGACGGCCCTCAGGGGGAATCGAACCTAGACGTGATACCGCTAGACTGACGAGAGCGTCCAAATATGCTGTGCATCTGCTGTTAACAGTTGTCAGTTATTACTTTTCTTTAGGAAAGCAAAGTAATCTTTTTTTTTTTTATGCACTTTGAAAACTGAAATATGTTAAAAGTAGAGGGGAGACGCCCTACCGGAACAAAAATTTGCGCTTTAAATATTAATATTTCGCAAACGGAACCCTAAATCCAAAAATGGTCTTCCTACATCTACAAAAATTTTCAACGACTAATCCAACGATGCCCCACATGATGGGGTAGAAGAGAAAAAAAAATCATCCCCACTTTTCATGTTAGGGAAAGTCCAGTAAAAAAAAATTCATCATTTTATTCTTTAACTCTGTCGGCGTGATAAATAATTATGTATACACATACCAAATTACAGCTTTCTAGTACCTACCACCGGTCTTTGCGCTAGGCCGCCGGCAGACAGACAGACTGACAGACGGACATGGCGAAACTATAAGGGTTCCTTGTCAGACTACGGAACCCTAAAAAACGGGTTGGTGTGGGACTTTCTAGAACATAATTTGACTACATTTGATTTTTGCCTAGAGCTTAAAGTGACTACTGCACAATGGGTCGAACACTCAAATCTACTAAAAACACAAATTGACTAGTACCGAAAAAACCTAGAACACATTTTGCCTACTTTGTCTTTTATTTTTGAATGTACAGGCGAGGTAAAAAATAAAAATACATTATACATATATTATGCTCATCACATCACCTCCATCATATATGTTATAAGTAGTACTTAACTTAAACAGACAGAAACAGACATTATCATCATCATCATCAGCCATTTGACGTCCACTGCAGGACATAGGCCTCCCGTAAACCATGAGGGGTTTTGCCATAATCATTAAAAGATGGGAAATAAATTTTCTACCTGGATGTCCGGACAATTTGGGTTCATGTCACTATGCTACGTAGGAAAAATATGCACTAGTCAATTTGTGTTTTAGAAGATTTGAGTGTTCAAACCATTATGCAGTAGTCACTTTAAGCTCTAGGCAAAAAATCAAATGTAGTCAAATTGTGTTCTAGACAGTCCCAGACCAAACCGGAAAAAACGAAACAGAGATTTTAAGCAGAGGGTTCCTGGTTCAAACTGCCAGGTCCATACTGGTGGATCCCAGTTGTATGTGACGTCATGCCACTATTGTACCAGACCCTTGTCGGAGCTGACAGAGGGAACAATTATTGCCGTCGCAAGATTGTTAGGCTCGCGCGATAGGGCTGATTGATAGCACTCGCTAACAGATGGTCGCGAAATATCGAAATGCCTGTTTGTAACTACGAGTGGCACGCCTTTTCGTTCTTGTGCTGTGTTAATTTGTTTTTCACTCCTCATGCTCTGAAAGTGCTTATTTGTGCAGGATATAGGCTGCACAAAATCGAATTTTTAACTTAATAATAAAAAAAATTATAATAATAATAAAACTGCATTAACGTATCTACTCATAAATGTATCTGTATTAAGGCAAAGAAAATGAGCTATACAGCCAAACACAATAAGAAGTTCATAGATAGAATTTGTTATTTTATAATATTTACCTTAATTTATTTGCCTTATGTGTTTTTTAAGACATAAAAGATATTAAAATTTAAATTCCAATACAATAGGTTATTTAATTAATTTAAGAAAATTATTATTACAAAAATAATTTAATAGTAGGCTGTATAGGTCTGCAGCCCAAGCCTAATAACATGTCGTAAGATTAAAAAAAAAATAAAGCGGCGGGAAACAGCTCTTTTTTTTCGTGCGTTTATTAATTTCTTCAATTTGCTAAATTATACTACTGTTTTATTTCATCGCAATCGAAGTGAAATGCAGAGTTTATAACTCTTCCACAAAACCATTTTATCCCCGACATTACTATCAGCCCTCGCCTTCGGCTCGGCCTGCTAGAGGTCTCAGATAAAAATGGTTCGTATTGTGCAATTGTTATAAAATCTACTGTTACTAAATGTATTTTAGTCCTTCTTTTCTTTCTTTAATTGTATTTTTCCTGCTAATCTTGCCTTCGAAACTTAGATTAGCTTTGAACAAAGGTGAGCTTAATGCTAAGTAGCATTACGCTCACCTATGTGCAAAAGTTTTTGTGCGTAAATATTATTTTTAAACAGAGACTGATAGCTTAGAACATACATACATACATAAACTCACGCCTGTATCCCAGAGGAGTAGGCAGAGACCAGGGACTGCCACTTGCCATGATCCTGACAGATCACTTTCGCTTCCTCAAAATTCATTAGTAGTTGCATGCACGCACGCTGGTTTCGGGTACTTTTTATTTTACCCTTTGTTAATACATCCCCTATTTGGTCGAAGTATGCTATTCGACTATAGTAACTTAGAACCTAGAGCCAATAACCAGGACTTTACTAAAATGGCAACAAAACGGCAGTTTTGTAAATTGAAACTAAACAACGTTTCTGTAGTACGGAGCGGTGGTAGCGGAGCTGTAGAACGCCGGCTTCTCATTGGGTTCGGATTCAGGCATGTACCTATGAGTTTGTTTTCTAAGTTATGTACATTTGTGATGTTATAGTAGCAATACCACTTGCTAACGGTAAAGGAAAACATCGTGAGGAAACCTGAGTGTCTGAGCTATTCACATGCCTGTAAGGCAGGGCAGTCCTAGGGCAGTAGCATATAATATCATCATCATCATCATTCAGCCACAAGAAGTCCACTGCTGAACATAGGCCTCCTCCATGGATTGCCAAAAAGACCGGTTGGAAGCGGCTTGCATCCAGCGTCTTCCTGCCACTTGGATGAGGTCATCTGTCCATCTTGTGGCTGGTCGTCCTACGCTGCGCTTGCCGATATGTGGTCTCCATTAGAGAACTTCTCGGCCCCATCGGCCATCAGTTCTGCGTGCTATGTGCCCCCCCCACTGCCACTTCAACTAACTAATCCTATAATATATAATGAACTTAAAAGGAAAACTATCACGGCTAAGCAGGCTTTACAGGTTAATGAGTAATAGGCGACCAATTTATAAAAGAAAAAAATCATAAAAATTCCATTGATGAAGTTCTTAGATAAAGCAGATAAAAAACCCGACACGCACTTGACTGGTTTTGCTAATCTATGTGTACCTACAGCATCATCTTATTCAAATTGATCAGCTATGTGCCTTGAGTTTTGTTATGTTGAAATGTGAGTAGAAGGGCCGCTAAGGGACATCTCAGGCGGACATAACCAACTAAACAGGGGATGTATTAGCAAAGTGCAAGATAAAATATACCTGAAACAGGCGTTCCCGTATGCAACGACTACTGAATATTGATGAAGCGAAAGAGGTTAGTCAAGATCGTGGCAAGTGGCAAACCCTAGTCTCTGCCTACCCTTCCGGGATATAAGAATGACTTTATGTAATGTCAGTATGAAATAGCCATTTCTAAAGAGTTTTGCGAAATGGGAAAAACTTGAAAATGCCTCCTGCACCGTCCCGCCCTCTCTGTGCAAAAATCGCAAGTTACGCCGAGTGACAAATACCAACAGAGACCCAAACATCTTGTTACATTGTTGGACCTAATAAAATTACGTAGGTACCTACAAAATGCAATAATATAACAGGACGATATTCAGCAGCTGGCGATGTTGCCTCGTAAAGGTATGGGGCACGATTAGACCAGACGAGCATGTTAACGAATTTCGATCTTTTACTTTACTCAAAAAACCGGACAAGTGCGAGTCGGACTCGCCCACCTAGGACTCTGTACAAATTTGCAGTCTCGCAGTTTTTTTGAGCTTTTCACGAACTTCGAAGACCATTTTTTATTATTTAATTACAAATGTATTGTTTTCAGTTTTTTTCCTGTTTTTGTAGTGTACAACAATATTACTCACCAAATTCTATATTTCTAGGTAAACTGAAAGTACCCCTCCCTTCCCTCGGGAGTGTCGAAATAGACGTTTTTTGCGGCCGTAGCTTTTTTCCGTTAACTTAGAAGTTTGATTTTTTCGCAGCTTCAAGGGACTATAGACTTGAGTATATGGTTTTAATTTCAACTCAACGCATTCCCGAGATAAAGCGTCTTGACAAACAGACGGACGGACAACAAAATGATCCTATAAGGGTTCCTTTTTTCCATTTCTTTTTTTTTTATTTTTTTATTTTATTTATTTGGGACAACAAACAACTACATATTAAAATATTACTAAAAACAAACAGGTTGAAAGATTTATAAACATGTAGTCCACTACGTTATCCACAGTTTACTAAGCAAGTTGTGAACTAAATGTGACTCACTAAAAGAGCATCTTTAAGTATGTAATCAACGCTTAAATCATTTATAAAATAGCATTAAAAATTAAAAATTACATAATTACACTGTATTAGCCGATGTGGGTCGACGCCCAGTAGACGCACCTACTGACTTTATTTTAGCTGTAAGTGTCTTATTTTATTATATATGTATTATGTTTGTTACTTGACTTGTATGTATGTATTTACTGGATAGAAAGGTCGTGTAAAATCAACAAGTGCAGTTGAAAGCGCGTCGACCCCCATACGCTGCAAGATACAAAGAAACATATGCAGGAATAAAAGGAAAAGAAAAAAAGGAGAACGTTTACACCTACTTCACTGATGATCAAGTATGCTGATAACCTGCTGCTTGAATTTACTCATAGAAAGTGAAAATATGTCTATGGATTCAAAGCGCCCATTATACGTTTCAACGAGTCGGCGCAATGGCAATCGCTTGCCTGCGTTGGTCCTACATTTGCCTACAGCGAACAGTCGTCGCGCGCACACCTGACGCCTGTGTACGCTCCTGGGCACTACATAATACAGGTTGTTCGTGAGTATGTTACAGTCGTATCTATTGTGACATATCGCACCCCTAGATGTAAACCCCACCAACTCAAAAAAATACGAACTTGAGTTAGCTACATATTCGACCCCCTGACCCTACGCCCGACCCGAGAATATAACTCCCATATCTATATCTTGAGCCGTTGCCAAGAGATGGCGCTAAACGTTACTTTAGGTGAATGAACTCCTGTCTATGGGCGCGGTCACTACGCCGCCATTTTTAGTTACCAGCCAGACGTGAAGCAAAAAGATCGCTTTTCAAGCGGCGGATTTTGAGTTGCTGGAGCTTACATGAAGTTTAACAGGTAAGTTTCAAGTTCTAATTCGAGTTGACGGGGTTTTGTTGATGTTCGAGAGTTGAAAGTAATGGCTTAATTTGAGTTGCGGAAGTTTTGATGATTTATTGTCGCAAGATTTTTTGTTGTCAAATCAAAATAAGTACCTTTTAATGACAGAAAAAGTAGATTTAGACTTTCGCTAGTTTTATTGAAGGAATGTTTGAATTGATTTTACTTGAAGATAAATGAAATAAATTACTTATAAAAATAGAGAATGGTATAACTTGTTAAATATTTTTAAATATAATCAATGATTATTCATAAATTTGGAAACTTACACGCGATAATTGATTTTTTTGAGTTGTTTGAGTTTACGTGATTTATGCAGCTATATGAACATTTCTTTATGTTTTAGAAAATGAAAGGGCGCGGAAAACTTTTGCTTGATATGGTTTCTGAAGCAAAAAACGACCCCGAGCCTGCCGAAGATGCAGAACCTTGCTGTTTAGGCAAAGATCTCAGCAAGCTACCCGAAAATTGCTCCCAGCCAACCGAAAATCGCTCAGAGCCAGCCGAAGATCTCTATCAGCCAGCTGAGGATCCTGGCAGCGATGCTGAGGAGAAAGCAGTTAGTCAGACTGTAAGGGTCGTATTAGGTATAGAACGATAGCTAAGCATCGATCTGAATCTCTACTGGGCATGAGTTTTTGTGTTCCCTATTACAATGCACTAAAGTTGTTAGTGTCTGTCAGTTCAGCAATCTGTCACTGTCAACTATTTCGAATGGGATAAGTGAAACTGACTGACTGATAACAACTTTAATGCATCGTAATAGGGAGCACAAAAAACCCTTACGCAGTAGAGATTCAGAACAATGCTTAACTATCGTTCTGTAATACGACCCTAAAAGATTAGATTAGGATTTGATCGGAAACTATTTTTTTATATTTTTTCTCCGATGCGACGGTTTTCTTGATCGGATGGGCTATAAAGTCTAGTGTAAGAACAAGTGCCTGAAATACCTTATTATAGTTAAGTAAGTAAAATTTTAACAGAACTGTGATTTGTAACCTCAGGGTATTACTATTAGTTAGTTAAGTAAAAAAGAGACTGTAAAAAGTTTTTCACTTCTCATGCTCTAAAAGTTCGTCTTTATGTCGTGCGTAGGCGACATAAAGTCGCTTTTTATGCTCTAGAGCATAAAGTAAAATCTTCGTCGAAGACCAAGGCAATCGCTGCAACAGCCACACGAACATCTTTAACTTCATACAACAACCTCTTTATTTTATTTCGTTTCGTTCGTATTCTAAGACCAAGGCAAAGATACCAACAGCCAAAGTACACAATAAAACTTCATGAAATAAACTTATAATTTAGTAGATCAGTATAGTATTTAAGCCATAACAACAACTTATCATAGTTATAAAAAGAAAATGTTTTTATAACTGAGCAGTATGTAACGACCTTAAGTCAGGTGTCACGTCCCTACAGAAAAAAAAAAGAAAAAAAAGTTAATTGGCGGGAACCATAATTATTTTTACATGTTGCTGTTTCATTTCCTCGCAATCGAAGTGAAAAGTAGAGTGTACAACTCGTCCATAAAACCCATTTTACACTCGACTTTATATCTATCCTCGCTCGCAAGCTCGCTCGGATGGATAAACGTCTCGAGTAAAATGGTGCGTTTTATGCACTTGTTGTACAATCTACTATTTGAGACTGTCCTAATTAAATTAGGCAAAAATGTTCAACCTTTAAGAGTGCTTTTTAATTTTCATTATTTTTAAGATTTCACACTGAATTGTGATAACTGATAATTGATGTTTTTAAGTTACTTAAGCCAGAAGAGGCTGCATTTAATTTTGTAATGTTATACTACTCGTAAGAAAGAATTTATAATAATAATTTGTAACATTGATCTCATTTTCAATAATACCAATATTAGTATTCTAAAGAGTGAGATATTCGATTCTGTATGGTTAGTCTTTAATAAATGTTTTATTCAATTTAACAGTTAATTTGTTTTATTACAATCATTGAACGGTTCCTGTACGATACTATACTAAAATATAGTTCCCTTTATTTCACCCGTTTAAATCATCATAATCAGCATCTATCAGTCCACTGCTAGACAAAGGCCTCTCCCATACCACAACACTCTATGCTCGGCCTTCAGATCGTCGGTCTATCGGGCTGGTGAGCGTTAATACTATACAGTAACTCAAAAAAGTCGCCCCAATTTTGGCATGAAAACTAACGTATCTACTTTTTCCTTCAGGTAAACTAAAGTAACTCCACTTAGTGTAGTAAAAACTTGATAACTACTGGGGCAAAACTAGAGGAACTCAAAAAATCCAAATTTCTTAGGATTTAAGTAGATAATTAGAATATGAATTTGATCAAAATATTGTAAAAAATAATATCTTCCTGAGTGCATTGTTAGATTTTTCGTAACTATCATAAGCATTCTAAAATCTATTTTTCGTCATTTCTGAAAAAAATGTTTTTTTGAGTTACCGGAGTTTACATCTAGGGGTGCGATATATTGTACAGAGTCATTGCTTCAAGAAGTGTACGTCTAGAATATAGTGTAGGTATTTTATATAAAGTAAGCAATTGGTTGTAAGGGAGACGGGCATGATGACATCGGTAGTGCATGGTGCGAAGGAATTTGCGTTGAACTTTTTCGATAGCATCATTGTACTTATTGTAGTAAGGGTTCCAGACAGGTACAGCGTATTCTAATTGGGACCTAATCAAAGCCTTGTAGAGAAAAATGTAAGTCGCCGGTCTTACGAAATCTTTCGTCGCTCTCATTACAAAACCAAACATTTGGTATGCTTTGTTGATAATTTTGTCGATATGAAGATCCAAATGTAATTTTGAATCTAGGAGCATCCCTAGATCACGCAACCGTTCGACCCTTTCTAAAGGCTGTTTACACAAATTGTAACAAAAGTTTATTTTATTTTTATTTTTCGTAAAACTAATTACATTACATTTATCTATATTTAGTTGTAGTTTATTTTGGATGCAGTATTGCGTAAATCGATCCAGATCGCGCTGCAGCAGATGGCAATCATTAATGTTCTGTATACTACGAAAAGCTTTCAGGTCATCCGCGTACAACAAAAATCTGGAGTGATGAAAGCATTTGTTTAAATCATTTATAAACAATATAAAAAGTAACGGCCCGAGTATGGACCCTTGTGGGACCCCCGATAAAACCTGTACCGTATCTGAGTGGTATCCATTTAAAACAACCTTTTGACTTCGGTTGGTAATGTAAGACGCAAACCATCTTAATAGATTGCCTCTGATCCCATTGAATGCAATTTTGTTAAGGAGTAATTCATGATCGACCTTGTCAAAAGCCTTTCGAAAGTCCGTGTAAATAGCATCTGTTTGTGTGCGGTCATCCATGTTTTCAAATAAGCAGTTAGTAAAAATCATAAGGTTAGTGGTAGTAGATCTTCGTTTGACAAAGCCGTGTTGTTGTTCGAGGATAGAGGAATGTAAAACCGGGTAAACTGCATTGTGAACGATTCTTTCAAAAAGTTTTGACAAGGTCGAGAGAATAGAAATGGGACGGTAGTTTTCAATGTTTTGTTTAGACCCAGATTTGTATACCGGAGTGATATTTGCTAATTTCCATTTCGTTGGAAATACTCCCTGTGAAATACACTTATTAAAAATTTTTTCAAGAGGCACGCATATTTCATTCGCTGTGCGAACTAAAAATAGTGGGGGGAGACCGTCAGGGCCTGGACCCTTGGATAGATCTAGTAATTTTATTTGTTTTGCAATGTTGTCTGAGTTAATAGTCAAATTGTTTATAATGACATCACTATTTGTGTTATTGTCTGAAGGTGGTTTCCACTGATCAAGTATTAATGTTGATGGTTCATAAACAGAGTGGAAGTAATTTGAAAACATATTGCATATTTCATCCGGATTGTTACTCTTCTGATTTTGATATTGCATGTTTGCAGGTATCCCTGGTTTGCTTTTACGATTGGAAACATAAGTCCAGAAATGCTTTACGTTTCTACTAATGCTATCTTCTACTGATGCAATGTACTTTGAGAAGCATTTGTTACATTCCGTTTTAAATCTAGTTCTAAAGAGCGCAAATTGTTCATAGTCTGAAATGTTTTTAAACTTTTTCCACTTACACCAAGCTTTATTCTTATTTTTAAAAATATGAATAAGTGACGGGGAAAACCATATGGGAAAGTTTTTACTTTTAGAAGTACACATTGGAACGTGTTGTTTGATTATGCCATACAGAGCGTTATAGAACTTATCAAGCGCATCCTCTGCAGGTAAAGTGTCGAGATCTTCAGACCATGGTGTTTTACTAATCGCAACGTTGATTAGGTCGTAATCGCCTTTATAATAGTTGTATTTGTTTAACGGACGCCGGGTCATTGGGATACAAATTTTAATAGAAATAAGTGTACAGAAAGGCGGATGGTGAGCGTCAGGGAGTAATATGAATGTATCCGGACTAAAAGTTTTACAGTCAGTATTCGATAATAAGAGATCCAGTATTGACTCACGCGGAGCACCTTGCCGCCGGCGGACGTGTGTGATTTTTCCTCGCAAACCGGTTCCAGGCGGCCGCGCATATCTTACTCGTGTTAATTACTGTACCTACCTACGATGCTATGCGATGTCGGTGATTATGGATAGTGAGACTATAGATAAGGAGTGCAGTGAGTTGGACATGAATAGTTCTATAGATACTGGTATGGAGTTAGAGGGCGGAGATAGCACGCAGCATTTAGAGAGAGAGGTGCAAGATATTACGGTGGAAATGAGGGCGGGTAAGCGAAGTCGGGAGTTGGACGGGAATGAGGAGTGGATCACGGTCGCGAGAGGAGGGAAAAGACTAGCAAGGAGCGACACAATCGACGAGCAGACTAGAGTTCCGGAAGAAAGAATAGAAGTTTGTATAACAGGTAAAGAAAAAATACCTAAAAAAATGGGATTGGCGAAGATTTTGAAAACGGAAAATATTGTGGGTATATCGAATATAAAATTTATCAACCCATACAAAGTTATTATCCAATTTAATAACGAAGAGTGTGCAGACAAATTGATTTCAAGCCAATATTTTATAGATAAAAACTATAGGTGCCAAAAAACATTCGAGGTAGGTTTATCGTATGGAGTGATAAGAGATATAGACTTGGATATGTCGGAGGAAGATATACTGCGAAATTTGTCTAGTGAACACGAGATATTGTCAGTGAAAAGGTTAAAACGGCGAGACTCCGATGACGGTAAATGGGTAGACAGCGAGGTTATACGGATTTGTTTTAAAGGACCCTCGTTACCATCCCATGTACGAACAAGTGATTTGAAAATTAAGGTAGATGCCTATACTTTTCCCGTAACGCAGTGTTCCCGTTGTTGGCGGTACGGTCATACAATAAGAACGTGCCCCTCAAATAAAGTAATCTGTCCAAAATGCGGTCAGAATCATCCGAATTGTGAGGCCTCCATATTTAAATGCGTAAATTGTCGAGGACAACACATGGCATTAGCTAAGGCATGCCCGTTATACATAAAAGAAAAAAAGATTCGGGAGATTATGTCACAATTTAACTGTACTTACAGGAAGGCTCTCACTTGCTATGTACCACCATCCCCACAGCTGAAACCCAGACATGACCCCTTTCCTGAACCACTCGATAATGGTAGCTATTCATCATATATCCCCCCTCCCGCGCAATTGAACAGAACAGGTGATAGTCCTTCCTATGCTGAGGTCCTTAAGAACACAGTGGAAATACACCAAGAAAATGAAATACAACCTACAATTCGTTTAAGAGAAACAAAAAATACAAAAAAGAAACTAATAAGTAAAAATAAAATCCGTAATTCAAACAGCATTCATGATCGTATTACAACATCAGAAGAAGAAAATATGAGCGAGAAAAATACTGAAAGAGAACCAAGTATAAACCAAAGAAAGAGGAGAGAAAAAAAGAAGTTATTTAGAGACATCATACAAAAAATAAAAGAAGTAGTGTTTGAAGCAGGTACCATTGAAGAAAAACTGAACATGTGTTTTAAAATCTCATTAGAGTGGCTAGTGGAATACGTAGTGGACTTTATATCTAGATTACCATTGATTAATGCCTTTATTAACCAAAATGGGGACCCCTCTAGGGGATAACTTGCAACCCAATAAATATTTGTTCAATTTGATTCAGTGGAATGCACAAAGCCTGAGACCTAAGCTTTTAGAATTTGAAAACATTTTGGATCAAGAAAAAATACATGTAGCTCTTATCAGTGAAACGTGGTTGGAGCCTGAAAGCTACATTAACGTTAAAAACTACAATATTTACCGCCAAGACCGACTAGACTCATATGGCGGAGTAGCTATTTTAGTTCATAAATCTGTACAGTCCAAAATGATTCCAATCACTAATAATAACGCTGATATACAAATTGTTTGTATTAGAATATATAATTGTGAGGGCATAGATAACATCGTATCTCTATATTGTCCTTCGTCAGTTCACACTAACCAAACCGATTGGGAAAGTATTTTTGAAAACTTTAATTCAAGGTCCATCATTGCTGGGGATTTCAATGGGCACCACTCAAACTGGTCTTCAAAGACTGATACAAGAGGTAAACAAATATTTGATTCTTTGATAGATAGTAACTTTGTATCACTCAATAGTAGTTCTAGTACTCGAATTAAACTGGTAAACGGTATATTGCAAAAAACGTCCCCAGATATTAGTTTGTGTACCCAAGAATTAGCAATAAAATTAAATTGGAATGTTCTCAACGAGTCTTTAGGTAGTGATCATTTAATGATAAAGATTTCATTAGAGAGTAGATATTTTGACAGTAATAAAAATAGGAAAATATTTAAAAAAACTGATTGGTTGAAATATTCTCAGTACTTGCAAGACTCGTTTTCAAATTTTCAATTTCCAATTGATTTACAATCAGCTTACGATAAATATACAGATATACTCTTGGATGCTTCTGATAAGTTTATACCGACAGTTAAAATTTGTGAAAACCCTTTGAGACAATCCAAATTTTCACCTAAACCTTACTGGACTCAAGAACTTTCTCAGGCTGTATCTAAAAGACGAGAATCTCTTGCTGCATTCAGAAGGAATCCTACACCAGATAACCTCAGTATCCTTCAAGAAAAAATCTATTCGGCTCAACGGCTTATTCGGCATGCTAAAACTAAGAGCTGGAATAATTTCTGTGAAAGTGTAGATGCTAAGACGACATGTTCTGAAATGTGGCGCCGAATGAGGTGGTTGAAAGGCTATCGTTCCCCAAGAAGGTACATTGACACAGAAACAGCAGATAATTTACTACATAAACTGGCTCCCGATTGGGTTCCTTCTCAGTGTCCTGTGTTGGAATCATCGAATTCTAAACTGTCAGTCAATATTACAAATATAGAATTAGAAAACTCAATCAAATCAATAGATACTGCTCCTGGCGCGGACAACATTTCTTTCTCGATGATTAAAAACCTTCCCGATAGCGGCAAACAAATTTTGGTTTCCCTCTTTAATAAGTTTCTCAGCAATAGCTTCGTTCCAATTCAATGGCGAACGGTCAAAATTGCTCCCATACCCAAGCCTGGACAGGGGTCCGAGTCAAACCCAGTAGTCAGACCAATCGCTCTCATGTCTTGTCTTTGTAAAACATTTCATGTTATACTGAACAAGAGATTAGAGTGGCATTTAGAGAAAAATAATAGCTTTTCCAATAATACAGTTGGATTTAGAAAATCGAGGTCCTGTTTAGATAATTTAACTTGTTTGGTATCTAGTATTCAGTTAGGTCTCACTGAAAAAGATATGACTGTGGGTTGTTTTGTAGATATAGATAACGCGTATAATAATGTCAATATAGATAAATTAATTGTAAATCTGGATAATCTTGGCGTGGGCGTTTCCATATGTCGATACCTATGGGAGTTTCTAAGAGAAAGACACTTAATTTTAGAAATTAATTCTATTACACTGTGCAGATATACTAGTCAGGGTATAGCCCAGGGAGATCCCCTCTCACCCTTACTATTTAACGTTGCTACTATATCTGTATGTAAAAATATAGTTAACGTAAAAATATCCCAGTATGCTGATGATTTTTCAATATTTTACACACACAAAAAAATAGAAAATATAAATAGTAATATTCAGATAGCCATTGATATATTTATCAAAATATTAAATGATCTTGGTTTAAATGTGTCCAGCAAGAAGACAAAACTTTGTTTATTCAGTAGAGGTCATAAGCGAGTTCAGCCACTAGTGAATATCGATGGTACCCCAATTCAGACTGTCAATAGTGTCAAGTACTTGGGGCTTTGGCTTGATTGTTCATTGAAGTGGAATAAACATATAAATGAAATTTGCGAAAAAGCATCTAAATTTTTAAATGTGTTAAAAGCTTTATCCGGTTCGAATTGGGGGGTACATCCGAAGCATTTGAGGCGACTTTATATTTCATTGATTAGAAGCCGATTAGATTATGCTAGTTTTTTGTTTCACAATAGTGCTAAATGTAACTTATACAAATTAGAGAAAATTCAAAACCAAGCTATGAGGACTATTGGTGGTTTTATTAAGTCCACTCCAGTACACGTGATGGAAAGCGAGCTGTCTCTCCAACCGCTACACATCCGACGTTGGTATTTAGCTGGTAGGTATTGGTTAAGATCGAAATCAATTAGCGATGCTTCCATTGATACTATAGATAAACTGGCCAGAGCTTCTGAGAGACCTTACTGGAGTGGAAAGACAAAACCACTTTTAGCCACAGTTCACAACTTCCTCAAAGAATTTCCCATTCACTCGGACCCCTTGATAGGTATATTCTCCATGGACACGTGGGTGAGTTACATAGATCTTAAAAGTGTAATTTATAGTAACATAGAGGGCATTGAGAGAGCCAAACATAAAATTAATGAAATTGAATTAAAATATAAATGCACAAAAATGTTAAAAGATAATTATCCTAACGATTACCAACTATACACAGATGGTTCAAAAGATGAAGAAGCTAAAGGAGTTGCTTTTTTTGACCCTCAAAGTAATACCTTTATGAAATTTAACGTCGACTCAAATGTGTCAATAATGTATCTGGAGCTGTTAGCCATATCGGAAGCATTATCGTACTCAAAGTCTATAGACTGTGATGCATTTGTAATACTAACTGACTCTAAAAGTGCCCTGCAACATCTGGCCCGTTGCACCTCGACTTTTCGAGGAACCCCCGTAGCCTACACTATCATAAATCTGATACAAGAAATAAAAGCTACTCATAGATCAGTTAAGTTACAGTGGATCCCGTCTCATGTCGGCTTAGAAGGCAATGAAACTGTTGATGCTTTGGCTAAACAAGCGGCTACTGAGGGAGAAGAATTAATGTGCCTGCCTTTCTTTACCGATCTCATTCCAAAGGTAAAGCGTAAATGTTCGACGCTATGGAAAGAGTATTTTGATGAGAGGTCGTTAGAGAAGGGCATTTGGTACAAAACAATACAGGACAATCCTTTGTGCATTCCATGGTTTGATAAATGTACCCTAAAAAGATCACAAATAGTAATAGCTCTTAGACTTCGATCGGGACACATTCCATTAAATAAGTTTGGATACCTAATGCGAAAAACAGAGTCTCCGAATTGCTCTGAGTGCAATGTCGAAGAAGACGTGTATCATTTGTTGATGGAGTGTGTTCGGAACGAAGCGGAGAGAAGAAGTGTATACGATAATGCAATGTTTTATGAAATAGGTGGTTGCAATAGTGCTTTAAGTTCTCCTCTAACAAATTTAGCTCTATCACTGTATAAGGTTGCATTGTGTGGTATTAAGAGAAGAAGCAATAATACCTAAGGTAGGGAGTAGTCGTAACCTAGTAAGTAAGTAGTAATTAAGTTATTAAGACTTGTTGTTTCTGCTCCGATGAGGGCGACATTGTCGGAATATACTGTACCAAGCCCTCCATAAATAAATAAAAGATAAAAAAAAAAAAAAAAAAGAGATCCAGTATTTTACCATTTAAATTTGTGTATGTATTATATTGTTTAGCGCTCACCAAAGATAAAAAGTTATTCAAGCACCTGCAAATCGATGAGGTACCATTACAGATTAGACCCAGTGATGTATTGACACCGTTACATTCCCAAGCAAGATCTGGCAGATTGTAGTCTCCGTATATATAGAAACTATCGGTGTCTTGAGAATTTAAAATGTTACTTAACATGTTTAGGTGTCGAACATAAGTCGCTGCTTGGCAAAAAAAGTGTCATAACACAAAAATGTTGATTTCGAGATAATGCGACTTTTATGATTTTTTATTATTTTATATGCTGATATTATAAAAATTATGGGAGTTACATTGCTGAAAATTTATTTGCAAATAGTATATCTATATACATTTCAAATAGTTTATATTTTTTTGAAGAAATATGTAATTTTTTTAAGTAACTTTCAAGCTATATTTAATTTGGGATATGTTATGACTCTTTTTTTGGAGAATTTGGAAATATTTTAGGAAATAATACTCTTTTCTATATTATAAAAAAATAAACTATATTAAAAGATATTACTACTTTCTTTTTCTTATACAAAGTTACTAGTGTAATAAATTTCTTAACAATATAATCTTATGGCTTCGCTCACAGTCACATTAAATTAAAGGTATCTATACTTTTCATTAAACTTTTAAATATTTTAATTTAACAATAGGTTAAGACTTAATAAATAATTAGGTACATTAAATGAATATCAAAACAAGTAACAACTAGTTGTTACTCAAAGTAAATTAGTATTATTTATTTATTTAATTTTATTTGGTGTACAAAACAGATCACAACCATTACACGATATAAAAGTAATAATATGACATGAGTACTAAGTTGTGGTCTAAAGCATGCACACACAACATTGCCATATGTGAATTTGAGTATCTGAATAAAGTAAATTTTAGGGATGATAAATGATTTTGTAAGCTTTCTTACAGTTGGAAGACCAGAGTCACTATCTGAGCCGGAACTTTTATTTACAGACTTGGCTTCGAAATTTGGGTCTTCGACGCTATCATCGTTGTCTTCAAAATAAACATTTTCTTTATCTGATGTTTGACCTCCATCTAAAACAAAAAAGTCGGTATCCTAAAAATCCTGCCAAGTTTCGTACCATTATCTATAAAAACGGAAACAAATCATCTCGGTTGTATGGGATTTGGAAGAATGTTAAAAAATTAGTTGTACATAACAATGTTCCTTTATTTTAGGAGTTTATTTATTCAAGGATACATACTTACCTATTAGTGTTAGAAATCGTAAAAAAAAACCATAAAATTAGTAATAGTTCATGTAAAATACTAACCTTGCTTTGGAATATCGTTTCCAAAAGATATAGTTGGAATGGTAGTCTGATCAGAAATGTCTTGTTGGTCTTCTTCACACGCTAGTGTGATCATCAACGCTCCGCGATTAGTCTTCATCTTTTCCTTAAAGAATAAATCAAAATAATTAGGTATACTGGAAAGAAAAATAAAATTGAGAAATGAACTATTCGCTTCAAATCATAATATTTTTTCATGAAAACAGACCGATAACACAATATGCCATATGCATCTAAAAACTTAGTTTTATTTATGCAGAAAGATAGTAACAATACAACATAACGCTGAATATTACTATAATATTGTACGGTAACACTGTCATTAAACGTGTTATGACTTTATTACATTATTTTCAAATAAAATATTCCCATCATACCATGACGTATAAAAGAGTAATTACACAGGATATGACTATTTTCTTTAAAATATTTAGTATTCCACGTGATTTTTTCCTCGACAAAACCGTCATAACACAATTTGATGCACTTTTCATGGAAACAATTGTATAATAAACTCCTAAAACTTACCGATAGACAGTCGCATCACACATTAATACTTTTTTGTGGGAGCACAATACACAACTGCTCTGGATCAACACAATTGTGACACTGTTCATGCCAGTCAACTGACCAATACGGCTCAGTGAAAAAGAGAACTTAGCGCCATCTCTCGGTAACTAAGCACACCATAATAATGACGATTTTACAGTCGGTCAAATGAAATATTCGCTATCCAATGGTACAAATATGTCAAAACGTAATTATTATGTATTGTGACGCTTTTCTTGCCGGGCAGCGAAGTGTCTTCGTGTGTTTTTGGAGGAATGTACACAGCGGCAAAGATATGATATGAGTTCTGTTTACGACTCGGAATACGCACTATAACGTGTTCAATTGTGCCGTCGGGAGGAGCTGATGTTATTGGGCATGTGGGTTTAAGCTTTTGTAGGACTGCTATTAAAACACCACCTCCGTCGTGTTTTCGAGTAGCAATTCGGTCCCGGTCGCATCGAAAAACTGCGTATCGTTGATCGATGAATTCGTTATCTGATATATCTGGAACGAGCCAGGTTTCCGTTAAAATTATTACATCGTAGGAGTGTGATAATATGTTCATGTACAGTGTATTAAGTTTAGTACGCACTCCTCTGCAGTTCTGGTAATAAATACTTAGTGTTGCACTATTCATATAAGGTAGGATGACAAATTAGACGTATTACCAAGGATGGCCACGGGCCAGATAAAAAGAATCCCAGACCGGCGCGCGCGCATGTATCGACTAATAAATACTGTTGAAGCAGAAGATGTCCGTCAGGATTGTGGCAAGCGGCGGACTCCGGTCTCTGCCCACCCCTCCGGGATACAGGCGCGAGTTTATTTAATGCAATGTAATGTACTATGGATGAACATGCTGACATAGGTACGTAGACATAACATCTGCACTTTTTCTTTAGACAGACTATACTAACACAATAAAGTTGTGTTTCTACTCTCGGCGGGATAATGCAATGATTCCCATCGACAGACGGCAGTTCCATAACGACTGCGGCTTGGGACGCGTCTGCGCATAGTAGGGTACTAGTTAACAGGTTTTTCAGCTTAGTAAATGATAGCAATAGATAAGGTGGTTCAAAGCGACGGTCGCTTTTGTTTGCGTATGTAATTTGCGCTGTGAAACCATCATGAAAGTTACAGTAACAGGTCCTCAGACTTAAATCAAAGCAGCAGGCAACCGAATACAATACGAAATCCAGTGCACAATAAAAAATACACATAGTTACTACATTTCAGGTACAGAACCCTAAACTTTGTTGTTCTTATTTATAGAAGTTTTAAAAGTAAGTAGAAGATATGAAGAAGGGAGTTTCTTGTTCTTTAACTTTAATATTTAATTTAAGAGTTATTTATTTGACCTTACAAGTTAGAATATCCCTATATTAGTTTGCTTGATATTCAGAATCAGTAATACTAGAACGACCCAATATTATGTGGAATGATCTTTAGCAGAGGTCACGCGTGTCAGGATTAGATCAATTTGTATGTAGTTATTCTTATAATGAAACGCATAGTATTTTTTTATTATTAACTTAGTTTTTGTGTATATCTAATATATAAAAATCTCGTATCAGAGTGTTTGCCGTCAAACTCCTTCGAAACGGCTTCAACGAATATTATGAATTTTTTTGTGTATATTTTGTAGGTCAGAGAATAGGTTGGCTTATTAATATGACAAAACAGCGTTTGCCGAGCCAGCTAGTATTATATAAATAATATCTACACTACATCTTATTTTATTAATGGTATCAAAATGTATTGCCCTGTGCTATATTGGCCTTGTGAACTGTATCTTATTATTGTGTTCAAATTATTGGTTTTCGCTGTTGATATCTTTAATAAAATAAAATAAAGTGTTTCTACCTTTGGTAACAGAACGTTGCTGTGTATTTAAAAAGTGGCAACACTGTCTTAAAAATAAAATTAATTAAGTCCTTCAAAAGGTGAATCTCGAGCGCGGGTAGGAAACGAATCTTATAAAAGACCAAGGAGTTTATATAAGTTTAGTTGCTTGCATTAACGTCTCAGAGCCGGATTATGTGAACTAAGGCTTTCAATATCGAAGGTGATGAAGGTTTATTACCTGTCTATGATTTTAGAAAGTAATTAAGTAAGCACCACACATTTTTAGGGATCCAATAAAAGGTAAATCACTGGTAACAACCACATGCACTATAAAGTCAAAGTCAAAGTCTAACATTTTTATTCACTATAAAAACAAAATGTTTACTTAATGAACGTCAAAGCTGTTAGTTTCACAATTAACAAATTATGCGGAGAAGAAGCTAACAAAGAAACTCCACATTTATTCTTTTCAAAACAGGTTTGCTTAATTATAATCTGTAATCATGATATAAAAATTATAATCAGCCTTGAATTAGGCTGTAACCCAAAAGCAGTTTACACAGCATTATAATTATCATTATAGTTATAAAGTGTCCGGACATTTTACATTAAAAGTTTATACAATTTTCTTAGTACCTAGTCTCTATTTATAAGTAAATGAATAAAAAATTTGCGGTGTTATTCATAAAAACGCGACTTTCTGTTTGTCTTTTATCTGTCTTTCTATCTGTCCATCCGTCCATGTGTCTGTCAGTCCGTGTATCCATCCACCCGTGCGTCCGTCCATCCGTCCGTCCAAAATACACATAACTTTATTATGCTCGAGTGCTTCTGTGTAAATGTGCCATAAGCTGGACACATGGCGCATAATAAAAATACATCTCTAAGTATAACAGGTAGGCGGCTGCGACATTGTACTGCGCTGCCCACTGTCTGCAACATAGGATTTTTCTCGTTCCCACTTTACTGTGAAAAAAAGAAAAAAGATAAAAACATATTTATTTTCACCCGACAGTGGCAGAGCCAAAATGAAGAGATGTGATTTTAACAGTCTATGTATGTATATCTGTGTATCGGCATATTTAAGAGTGTATGTATTCATCAAAATGGGATGAGTAGTGAATGTGACATCCGTAAATAGAAACATACCTACGTGTACTTTATGTCAACTAGTTTCCGTGTGATTTTATAACAAATAAAATCGACATTGTTAAGATAAGATAAGAATATTCTTTATTATAATCAGGAAAAACACGAACATAAAATATTTAAAAAGATACAATACAATTGATTATTTGTTTTGTGTTAAAAATTATTTAAAAAAATGTTTTTGTGGTGTTTCTGAAAGGATACTATTAATCTATGTAGGACAATGCATTTTCGGAGGACTTCATTGTCCTATATAGATTACCTAATTGACATTGACAGAACGTGTAATAAGCGAATTTAATAGGACTATGTAGGCCCGGATATTTCGAAATATATCAATAAGAGAAAAAGCTCATAAAAGAAAACATGTAGTGAAACACAAACTCTAATTGAGATATTTGCATTTTTGAGGTAACCATTATGTTACAGACTTTATTACGAGTATTTGAACCCAAATGAATCTACTGAACCGTTTACTTTTACCTTTCACCACATACACGTTAACACACGCCACGAAACAATGGAAACCCAGCCACCCCATATACTGCACAATGTATTATAAACGGTCAATATGCATCCAAAGCTCCGTTGTGTGTGTGCTTCGACTATTTAGTTCCATACGTACAATCTAGGACGCTGGTGGTCTGTTGATGCATGTTATCTGTTAGAAAACCAGTGTCTCCCTACGCTGAGAGTGTGCATGTGTGTGGGGCTGCACAGGTGCCACCGAGAGGGTAGCAAGTGAAATTTTATGTCCATTTAAAAGGACATTCGCTTTTTGGGGTGAAAGGGGACAAATCGGTCCCAGCAGGTTACCGTCCGTTTTCTTTTTTGGATTTCACTTACCTGCCAGTAGGAAAATGTTTTTTTTTCTGATTTCCAGCGAAGGTCCGCGAAAGTGAAAAAGATACGGGTCATCATTGTCTTTTGTTTATTTTTTGTCCAGAGCCATTTATATTTATAAATATATAACTGGATTACAAACTGGCCCGATTATTTAATCTAACAGGCACTTGCCCATATAAAAATATATAGAGTTTCACTTACGCTTGCCGTCACGTGTAAATCACAAAAAGACATTACTCACAGGTAGTTTTAGCCCAAACAGAAAACAACATTATTAAAGAGATAAAAAATTAATTCATTCATTTTTCTTTATTTATTTATTTGTCCACTATTAATTATGTTTTGAAAAGTTAATGCATTTTTGTGATTTGCATGCGAATGTATGCGGAAGTGAAACATATACGGATCATAATCAAATTAATATCAGTGTCGGATATATAATCTCGCGAGCATGGCGTGTCTTTAAAAAACAATTAAGAACAGTAACTATGCCTGATACATTCTTAGTCAATTAGAGCGTACGGACCGCGGTATCGCCTAGCAGGTTTGTATTACACGTCAAGCATTGTTGCCACACGGACGGCCGCCTTTTTCATTCCACCGAGCTATATCTGGTACGGGAAAAACATTATTTTAATTCGTCTAAATGAATACAACGCTGGCCAGTGACGCCTTCTATAAAGATCGAAGTTTTAAAAAAAAGTATACCAAATTTTGACAGCCGCGTTTAGTTTTTTTTCTTATCGTGGTTTTTGAAAATTTGCCGGTATGTTTAAATTTTAAAAAGTTACATGTGACATAGTTGGGTATTTTTTTTTACTGTGAGGTAGTTTAATGCAATTTTGAAGGATTGACATTATTGTTTGTGTTGCTATGTGTATGTGGTCTTCGTGTAGTGAGGACACCAGACGGATTATTGCGGTAATCAAATTAGCCGTAATGAAATTAGTGTCGTGGCCCACAATACCTCATGGAATGCCGCTCCTACCTCTTCAAATATGCAGTTAATGTTATTTTATGACATGTTGACATACAAAACACTGATTTCTCGCTAAACATATTTCGGATATCGTGTATTTTTTTTGTTTTCGTGCTAAAAGTGAGTTAAGTGTCATGTTTCTGTAATAAACGGTACTCCAAAGATCATAAAAAAGCCAACAGCACGTTTATACAATCGACAGCACATAAACCCTTACACAAGTGCACTCTAATCAGTAACGTAAAGGGCGACTTTGATACGAAAATGTCAAGGTTTATCTGCTCAAATATAAAACAAAATGTCCACTGTACAAATATAAAATATAACAAAAGGCCAAAAGAGTAAAAAAACAAAAAAAAAAACTTATCAAACACAAATTCTATTTTTAAACTCTCGCAACCGCAATTTTAATGTCGGCAAGTTATTCGAAATTTAACTCGGCGGTATACGATTACGGAGTTAAGTTTCGCTCGATTCATGAAATATTCGGACTCATCGATCGCTTCACTCGCTTTTCAGGTCTGATCGTGAGACGCAGAAGCTTTAGAGGGCAGGGAACAGACTCATAAAGGGAGCAATTAAGGTAAGCTCCACTCAGTCTGCGAATCCATTCTTACGCGACTACGGAAGCAAATAAGGGTTAATGTGTTTCGCGTGTTTGTATGTTTCTTTGTATGGCCAAGCAAAGTTTTGACCGAGTTTTGAATGAGAGATATTGAAGGTGCTAGTATTACTGAATATACAATTAAAATTACAAAACAAAAAATCGAACATTTCTAAAATGTTACCAAACGGTATTATTTTCTGCATCAAGCAAAATTTCGACTGCAAAAAAGTATTTGCTAATCCAGAATGGAAATGCCGTAAGATTTTAAGCTTCAAATACAAAATCGTTTATTTGTGGAATGTAGGTGGATATTATAAGTTGTTAAACACATTTATGTACTCTACATTCTGCTAAAAAGCATACAAAAATTTTCATTACGTAGGTACAGTTTAACATGCAATAAGTACTATGTTAAATTTATAAGAAATCAAAGAGTCACAATCAAAGTCATCATGCATAGGTAAGTTAAAGTGGCTCCACAGTTATTTGCAGAATTCTTTGTCATTTAAATAGTCAACAATAGAATAATAACATTTTTCAGTCAGAATCGATTTTAGCTTTAATTTAAAATTATTAATGTCAAGATTTTTAATATCATTCGGAATTTTATTATAAATCTTTGGTGCTAGTCCAATTACACTTTTACTTAGTATGGCTGTTTTTGAAGTAACATTTTGAAGCCTATGAGGATTTCTTGATCTATTCATCATCATCAGCCTATGCTTGTCCACTGCTGGACATAGGCCTCTCCTATAGCACGCCACTGAGCACGGTCCTCGGCTACTCTCATCCAACTCTTGCCAGCCGCCCTGCGAAGATCATCGCTCCACCGAGTCTGAGGACGTCCCACACTACGTTTACCGATCCGCGGTCTCCACTCGAGAACTCGTCTACCCCATCGGTTATCAGTTCTTCTGATAATATGGCTAGCCCACTGCCACTTCAGCATGCTAATTCGGTGGGCTATGTCGGTGACTTTGGTTCTCTGTCGGATCACCTCGTTTCGAATTCGATCTTTCAGAGAAACCCCGAGCATAGCCCTTTCCATAGCACGCTGAGCGACTTTAAATTTGTGGACCAGCCCCACCGTGAGTGTCCACGTTTCGGCACCATATGTCATGACGGGTAGGACGCACTGATTGAAGACTTTCGTCTTGAGACTCTGTGGGATTGGCGATGTGAAGACTCGACGTAGTTTCCCATACGCTGCCCAGCCCAGCTGTATTCTTCTATTGGCCTCTTTCTCGAAGATCTTGCTCTGTTAGTTTTTGTAAACAATGTTGGGTTCGTTTTTACAAATAAAGCAACTTCAAAAACTTCAAAAAAAATCAGTAGGCGGGATCAAAGTAACAATCTATAAGAAATCAAATGAGAGTTCTCGCAAGCTCAGGTTGAAAATTCAATGTATTTAATTTGACTTTGTTTAAGGTTGCTGTTACACCTGACACGCTGTCTCGCTCGTACATTCGATAACTGTGCTCTGACGGTTTGGTAGAAAATAAAATTACGGACATTCGAGGCTCATTTCTTCTTACCTATCCTGTATCTAGCTTTTGATTAAAAAAATGTGATACAAAAATTTTTAATTTTGAAAATGACTTTTCTTTATGAAAACTTTATTATCGAAGAATTATTAGAAGAAAAATCACTTAAGAATGGGACTAATCTGCTCAAAGTCCTAACAATAGTCTTTACCAATGAAATGAACGCAAGGTGTACAGCAATGAGTAAATCGCATTGTGATTTTATTTTGTGTTTATGCTGTGCGTGACCGATGTATCGTTAATGTCGATTAGAGTATAGTTCCAGTACTGTCTTGAAACAGATGTCATCTAGATCACGCGCATAAAGTTCTACATTTTTGTACAGTAAAATTAATACAAGACAATGTGGGTCCATATTGGCTCAACTAAAGTCTACTTCCGAAAATGGTCTTACTAACGATTTGTACTCCGAATGATCACTCTTCCGCAAATTTTGGTTCCTAATTTTTTCGTTCATACAATTTCTAGTACTACCGACGAAGATCATAACACTCTGGGTTCCGATTTTTTTTATTACTAATATTACTACTAAACTAATCTAAACTCCTAAGTGTTTTTTACCATAATGTTGTCATTCATAAACATGTTTTTCATAATATTGTTACTCATATTATCGATAAGTTATAATTCTTATTTGAGGGTAGGGTATGGGATATCTTTGTTCAGTTGTTTTGCCCAAATGTCTATTTCGGTAGCAACACTGACCAAAAAGTACCATAATTTGACTTTTGGTTGGTATGTTTAGTTCCAAAGTAGTGTTTTTTTGTAGTTTTTACATGTTCTAACCTAACCTAACCTACCTACTGCCCAGATGTTGATTTCGGTAGGAACACTGACCTAACAGTACCATAATTTGACTTTTGGTTGGTATATTTAATTCCAAAATAGTGTTTTTTGTTGTTTTACATGTTCTAACCTAACCTAACCTATCTACTGCCCAGATGTTAATTTCCGTAGCGTCATTGACCTAATAGTATCCTATTCTGACTTATATGTAGGAAGGTTTCGTTGTGAAAACAGTATTTTTTTGTTGTTTTTACATGTTCTAACCTAACCTAACCTACCTACTGCCCTGATGTCGATCTCGGTGATTTTAGAATAAAAACAATTCTAACAAATATATGATTTCGAATAATAGTGTAAAAAACAGTTATTTTGAGAAAATATCGGAAAACAAATAGTAGTACAATAGATGTTTATTGTTACCGACATTATGAAGTTGGATTATTCGGAATTAATAACATTCGGAACAGAGTAGTTATTAATAGTGATTGTTAGGATGAAAAATTGTAGTAACAAAATTTTCGGAGTTACAATAATCAAGGTAGGAATCTTCGGTCAACTTTGGCGCACCCAGACAATGTAATACTTTTTCGGTGATAGCAGACAAATGAAGAAGATGATGAAAAAGAAAGACATTTATTATACCAACAAGATACATCACAGAAACAAAATAAGCACATAAGAAACGATGTGAAAATAGTGATGTTCCTTGCGTCGTTTTAGTAACAGACAATCTTATTATAATATCGATCTTGAAAATACAGTAAGTCGAAATAAATTGTTTCTTTTTAAGGGCCTCCAAGCAGTAACACTACCGACATCAGTGGATAAAGATCATGTCTAAATGCCCATTGGCTAGCACAAATAGCAAGCCCCGCCCCCCTGGTCCTGAGCATTCTTAGCACTAGCTAAAAATTTTGCATTTCAGCATCTAAATTTTGCCTACATAGGTCTATCGGGATCGTGGTCTCTGCCGACCTGGGATACAGGCGGAGTTTATGTAATGTATGTAATGTTTTAAGCTGTAACTGCCTTTAAGCTGTGGGTTTTTGTTTTTTGTTATGAGCTTTTTTAAAAGTTAAGCTACAAAGTTTGTCCAATTTGGAATTCGGTTGTTTCAGTTTTGTTAATGGTTGCATTGAAGTTTTAATAGATGCCTTTGCTCGGGCGGACGCAGTTTGTTTCTAGTTTGGCTTTATTTTTAGTTTATCTCTTTAGTTAAGTGCAGCCGTAAAGCGTATTTTATATAAGTTCAAAGGCAGATATAGATCACTTACAACATTAATTAAAAACTAGTAATGTTAATTCATGCCTAGCGGTGGTAGCGGGATGAGTAGAACTCTTGTCTTATATTCAAGAGGGCTTGGGTTCATACCTTGGTGCATGTACCAAAGACTTTGATTTCGAATTTACGAACATTTGTGAATTTGTAGTAGCCATGCCTATCCCTAACTGTGAAGGAAAATAACTCTCCGGGTTAATCGACTTTGCAATGTACATCGAATTGTCATAGTAAACTACGAATTATAGTTATATGAAACTTGCCACTGATATTTTTTCTCGATTTCGTAGTTTTATCCATAGTAAAAGCTGTTTGAGTATTGACGAGTAGAAACTACCACTTTCCAATGTGCATGGAGACAGCCTCGTTGATCTAGCGGTTAACACGCTTGACTACCAAAACAGAGGTCGTGGATTCGATTCCCACTGAAGGCCACTGACCTAAAAAGATTAAGATTTCTAACAAGTTACCTGAGATGGAAAAAATAAAAGAATTCTATGAAAACCTAAAATAGCTGCTTATCTCCATAAGTAACTGTACTGTGAATGAATACCTACTTAGAAGATAATAGTTTGTATAATATAATAGTAAAAGAATATATAGGAAGAATATTTTATTCATACGAGATTGACGCAGTTTTAAGATAAAATTGATATGACTCTACAGTTCCTAGATATTGGATACCACTTTACTTATAATATTTTTATAAGTAAAGTGGTATCCAATTTAATATTCGTCGTAGAAGACGACTAAGGAAATACATTACCAGGAGACGGGCAGCAGCGTCTTCCTTAGATTCCAACCGCATACTGCGATCGCCAACCCGCCTGCCAAGCGTGGCGATTATGGCAAAACCCTTCATGGTTAGGAAAACCATGAGGGAGGCCTATGTCCTGCAGTGGGCGTCAAATGGCTGATGATGATGATGATGACGAATGGCCACACTTGAACGCGCTGACATTTGTGGAGTGATAAATATTTTTTGTAACCACCCATATGTTTTGCAATTTCAATTTTACATATTTATAAAAAACAATAACAAATAACTAACTCGGCAAATTCTCCGATATGAGTTTGCCTGGAAGAAATTTCTATTAGCAATCAGGCCGCCAATTGTATCTTTTCTTTTGTCGTGGCTGTTTCAGTAATATTTTTTCCGTTTTACAATAAAAAATATTCTTATCTTATCTAATATGCTGTTAGAGATTATTTTAAAACAAACAGTAAATAATAATATTCATGTTTGTTTATAATGTATGGTGTGCAGTAATAGGTAGTTATTTACACAACTAGGGCCGTAAAATAAAGAAAGGCCGATATCGCAGAAGTTTAAGGCCCGAGCCGCAGGCGAGGGTCATAAATATGCGATAGAGGGCTTTTTATTTTACAGCCCGTGCTGTGTACACAATTTTATGTTGTCACTAGGCCTCAAAGTGGGTTTTCCCGTACGCGTAGCGTGCGGAAAAACCCGCTTTTTGGCCAGGTGTGGCATAAAGAGTATTTATTTAATATACCCTAATAAATTTCAACTCATTTAGACTATAAATGTGATGAAATCTATTGTTTATTTTCAAGTACTCAGTCACTGTTTTTTTATGGAATCGGATCATTCTTTTTTTCGCAGGTGAAATTGATATCGAGATCAGAACACACCTTGAGTGCGATATCAGTTTCCACCCACAAAGGATCGCGTGATCAGATTCTACGAAACCCTCAATTCCAGTCACTACATCCTCTTTCAGTCCACATCGTTAGCTTATAATTTAATATTTTTGTTAGTGAACTTATAATTTTAAAAAAAAATGCTCTTACGTGTTCATCGGACTCATCCGTCTGCGCGGTTTTATGGGTCAAGATATCTGCTGGGTATTATATGAATTTATTTTTGGCCGGCTCGCGGTCTCATTAGGCCTTTAGCGGTCTCCGTGGTTTACTCGAGTATGCGCGGTTGCTAGTTCGCCGTCTGTGGGATAGATGGCGCTGAGATCATTGTTTTAGTTTCACGTTATATACCTTAATAATTAACAATGAATTACTTATTGTGAAGAACTAGAAGCCACGAAATATTACCTATTGTATCTAAATTTTAATAAGTAGGTAAGACATGATTATCGTTTCTTTTTGGAAATAGAACACAATAAGGTATTATTTTGATATGTGTTTCAACACAGGAATATGTAGCATATTTGCGGTATCCTTAATCTAATTGCCTCGTACTGTAAACTATATTTTAAATTGTAAATCCCGACCCAAAATAAACGGAACGAGAAAACAGATAAATTATTCCATCGCAAAATCCGCCCGCTTCATAATGAAAACGCAAAAATAAATTATTTTCGCTCTAAAAACAATAGGTGGCATGTTTCTTACTCAAAGAGCAAAAGTAGACAATACGGAAAAAACTATAGACAAAAATTTTGTAAGAAAACAATAAAACCGATTGTTTAAAAGTCTTAAACGAGGCCTAGATGTAATAGCGGTTGTAGCGGAGCGGTAGAACGATACGTTCTCTTTCGTGAGGTCGTGGGTTCAAATCCCGGCATGTACCAATAATAATAATATTGATTTTATTTCAAGTAAGTAAAACTCATATTATTGAAGGCTTAAAACTATATAATAATATGTTTACCAATGACTTTGTTTTCTAAGTTACGTAGATTTGTGAAGCAATTTCAAATGCTGAGGTAGGTGCCAATCCGCGGTGGGCACGCACGATGTCTAAGCCCATCTCTCTCTGAGAGAAGGCCTTCAACCCAGCAGGCGGGATCTGACCAAAGTCTGGTTTATCGTATACTAACAATCTGTTTGTCTACTCTTAACAGCTATCAGTTGGCAAAAGTGCATACAAACAAACAATTAATATTAGATTAAACCGGGGGTAACTAATTTCCCTACGAGAAATCGAATGGTTATAAAATTCAATACATTCTTCTGGCCCTTGTCTAAATTACAAATAACGTCCGCCATTAATTTTTTTTCTTGGCGTCATTACCCAGAGTTTTTTATTTGTTTGGTCTCTGGTATTAAAAATATGCATACATACTTACATACCTACACACGCAAAAAACATAAGTCCTTTACTTTCGCAGTTGGATAAAAAGAATAAATGGAATATAAAAGCGTGCAACTTACGCCGGGCATTACGGCTTAATTCATTAATTTCACACTCAACCACGCAAGCCAAAATGACCCTTGTAACGTTGTCATAAATACCAAATCTCTAGAGCGGAAATTTCTTCGAACTTTGGTCAAGCCAACTTTTGTATGCTTCAAGGGGTTGTCATAGAAACTGAAAATGTACTGCGCGCGCATCACTCACACTAACACAGGCGCCCTCTACATTCACAATACTCCCCTCATTATAAGAAAGGGACAGCGCTTTTGGTACAGTCATTTGCAACCAAATGATCCCCTTCGCTATATTGAAGTATCTAAAACATCAGCGTTTTTTTTATTTTTTTTTTTAGATTCTGTGTAAAAGTTGTTGGGTTTTGTTACGAATTTAATTCTAAAAGGATTTTTTAAATTAATTTACCTATGCCGAGACAAGCCACACGAAAAGCATTAGAACGCGCCTGTACTGGTCTCGCTATCCCTTTCCGTCTCCACCCACTCATTGCAACGCCATGTTCCTTTACAGCCATCGTAACAGTGTGCGTGTTTTATACCACAGATTCTGCGCTATGGACCCCAGTATACTCGCAGCCATGGACAAAGAGGCACTTAAAAAGCAGATTGAAAACATGAAGTACCAAGCCTCAATGGAGCGCTGGCCACTATCAAAAAGCATCGCCGCGTGAGTACAAGCATTCCATTTTTAAATTCAAAACTCAATCGTTCCATTAGTGATGACGTCACGCGGAGTGTTCTAAGTAGGCCGTACGAATCGTCCCCGGGAGTGAGCTATGGAGCTAAGTGATGTGCAGTACGGGTGTAGCAAGGAATATAAGCGAAATTGGTGCTTTCTACTTTGACAATGAGGTCCCATTTTGCTCGGTAAAGCGTGTAAAGGGCCGCCAAGTACGTACTACACATGCGAAGGATTACATTCTGGTCCCTCACAACGGGGTTTTTTCGGCAAAATTTCCCTTTTTATTTGGCCGTATTTCGAGTCGAATCGCTTCCTGAGACTAAACATGCTTACTTAAACTCCAACAATGTTACTCCACGACTCTACAAAATCGGTCCCTTAATATATTCATTTCACTCTCAGTTGAAACCAACGTTTGCAAATTTCATATAATATTCTTTGCATACGATTGGCCTACAACCTTTCCGTGCTTGTTACTATCTGCGAATCGATTAAACGTTACCACTTCGTTTAAAATTGTTTGCTTCAGATTAGGTTAGGTTTAACCCAAAATTGTAGCGGCTAAGTTCACCTATTTTCACCTGCTCACCTATTTTACTGCTTACGTATTTTCGTATTCATAGTTTTTTAGGGTTCCATACTCAAAGAGCAAGGGACCCTATTACTAAGACTCCGCTGTCCGTCCGTCCGTCCGTCGGTCACCAGGCTGTATCTCATGAACTGTGATAGTTAGACAGTTGAAACTTTCACAGATTATGTATTTCTGTTGCCGTTATAACAACAAATACTAACAAAAGAATAAAATAAATATTTAAGGCTCCCTTGCAACAAATGTGATTATTTTGCCGTTTTTTGCTCGATATTAATAACGGCAACAGGTAGACGCTTGAAATATCCCAATGTTGTATGGATAATGGTACGGAACCCTTCATGCGCGAGTCCGACTCGCACTTGGCCGGTCTTTATCAAACCATACAGGTACGTAGTCTATACAGTCCATTGGACATTAAATGGAAAGAAGAAGAAATGTCTGCAGATTCTGATATCTGATCTAAATGTCGTACAGTCGAGAAAATATCGAAGTGTACATACAACATAGATCCAAGTCGACTATAAGGTGCCGAGCGTATAAAAGACATAAGAAATTATTTACATTTATGTTCATGTACTATTGGCTCCCACGTTCCTGACGTTAAAATTCATAATTTTGACTCGCACATGACGAAAAAGAAATGAGGTTGGATAATAAAACGTAAATTTTCATGTATTTATCAATTAGATGATGTTTCATGTTTTTATACATACACACACAAAAAGGCCATGGTTTGCCACTTGCCACGATCCTTATAAACTTATTTCGCTGCATTAACACTTATATTTAAAAAACCTATTTCCTCAGCACGGGTTAGTGCAACAAAAAGAATATATAAACTTATATTTTAGTTGCCAAAATAGGCATAGACAGACCGATACCTTAATATTAACGAACCGATCAAACATTAGGTACTTAGAAAGCTTTTCTTAAACCCAGACTTTTACATCTATTGCAGATGATTAATGCAGCGTTTGTGAGCTTTCGCGACTAAAAAGTTCTCAAATCCGTGTACTCCAATACCTAAAAAACACTACCAAAAACGCACTAAAATAATTTTCTTACTATACTAAGATCTTTGCCCCGTTTTTATCCGGAACTATTTTTATAAAGTAACATAAACAATGCAGAAAGCGAGAGATGAAAGGAATTTATTACTACAAACAGACATTCATTCTACTTTGAGTGAAGCTACGGTTACGATCGATGTCAAAACGTCTGCTGTCTGTCTGTCCGTCGATCATATTATACTTAAGACTGTTCTTACGTGGAACATGCTGTGTCGCTCGCACAATTTAACATTTTTAATTATTGCAATAAAATGAGTAAACTTTTGATAAACTTTTGATAAAGGAGGGTCTGATGCATAATTAAATTACGGACATTTTAAATATATGTTTGTTTCCAGATAGTTTTTAATAAAGAAAAGTTGTTTCCAAAATTATTAATTTTGGAATCAGGGATACCGCCGTTTAGCCAAAGTATTTTTGGCTAAACTTTAAACTTATGGCATCAGTTTCATTTCCCAAATGAAACTTTAGCAAGTTTTCATTTCGCATTTTATTCATTTGGTCAAATTATCATTTTGCATAATTTTACTGCGTCAAGTTTTATTAAGACAAACGTTTATTATGCTAAAAATATAGGTGCGACGAAGCGCGTAGCGTAGCGGAGCGCGTAGGAGCGTGTTAGGTTGAACATGTTTAAGACCGAAAACTAACCGAAATTATTAGTGTAGGTTAATTTCCAAGCCAAACAAATATTGACCAAGTATTTATTTGGTAAACAATAACTTGCCATAATAACTTTTGCTAACTGTTTATTTGCTTTAAGTTGTTTTGAGAAATGTTTTTTTGCCAAGTGATAATTTGCGGAAAATAGTTTGGGAAGTAATACTTTGGGAAACGATTTTTGGCAATACATTAGTAAACCTTGGAATCAAGTTTTCTCAATGAAAAACTTAGTACAGGATATGAAAAATGAAGGATATGAAGGCATGCTTCAATATTCGCAATTTAATTATCCATCACATCATCAGACCACATTTAACAAAGTTTAATAATATTATTACATTAAATATGCTAATTTGTGCGAGCGAGACAGCATTCTCCGCGTAACAGCAGCCTTAATAACATCAGAAAGAGATAACCGATTGCCTCGGCTTGTTAGGCTACCCTTCTTTGCTCAGCAACTCTCAACGTAATTGCGTTACCGGTGGGTAGAAAAATGGACTCGGAAGCGAGAGACCCAGGTTCGATCTCCAGTGCGGGCAAGTACCTATGACTTTGTTTATTTTCAAAGTTACGTGCCTCTGCAAAATTGTAGTAGCAATACCACACGCTAACTGTGAAGGAAAACATCGTGAGGAAACCCGCGGCTTGGTTGGCTCCGCACGTATTGAGTTGTCTTTCCTGAGGGCTAGGCCGACTAAGCTGTCAGGATGGTATAGGTGCTGGGTAAGCCTACTCCTTCTAAAACAGTATCCCAGGCACGGCAGCGTCCGAGGGGCCCCTTCACCCATCTAGTGTGAGTGAAGGTGCCACAGGACGCTGTATAAAGCTGTCAGGATGGTATAGGTGCTGGTTACCCAGCCTACTCCTTCTAAAACAATGTCCGAGTGGCCCCTTCACCCATCTAGTGTGAGTGAAGGTGCCACAGGACGCTTTATAAAGATGTCAGGATGGTATAGGTTCTGGGTAAGCCTACTCCTTCTAAAACAATGTCCGAGTGGTCCCTTCACCCATCTAGTGTGAGTGAAGGTGCCACAGGACGCTGTATAACGCTGTCAGGATGGTATAGGTGCTGGGTAAGCTTACTCCTTCTAAAACAATGTCCGAGTGGTCCCTTCACCCATCTAGTGTGAGTGAAGGTGCCACAGGACGCTCTATAAAACTGTCAGGATGGTATAGGTGCTGGGTAAGCCTACTCCTTCTAAAACAATGTCCGAGTGGTCCCTTCACCCATCTAGTGTGAGTGAAGGTGCCACAGGACGCTGTATAAAGCTGTCAGGATGGTATAGGTGCTGGGTAAGCCTACTCCTTCTAAAACAATCTCCGAGTGGTCCCTTCACCCATCTAGTGTGAGTGAAGGTGCCACTGGACGCTATATAAATCATCTCATTACGTAGATACGAGTACAATGGCCAAAGTTTTATCGCATCATTGATCTTCGCGTTTTGTTTGCACTGGTTTCCAATAGATACGCTTAAAGTTTTATTTCAGTACATACTCGCATTTCAAACATTATCGCATGCTTTTAAGTGATTTTTAATATGAACCCCATGTTAAGATTCATAAACTAAATTCAAATAGACAGGAAAGCTGCTTCCGTTTCAGCTCAGAATTTTTCTTTTTATGTGAATAAATACATATTATGTTCCTTTTTATTTTGATATATTACTGATCATTTGTAAGTCATTACCCCTTCCTCTATCTACATCACCCATGGTTAGTTGGAAGAAAATACTTTTCAATATTAAGCTCACCTTTGGGCAGATTGATTATTCGTGCAATAAATAATTTTCAAGTTTCCTCATTATATGGTTTCTAAGGATTTCGTTAAAAAGTTCAAAGCTCTGGTGCTCCTTATAATTTACCTATTTGACTAAGTAAAAACACAACAATATAATTTACCTATTTTACTAAGTAAAAACACAACAATCATAATTTACCCATTTGACTGAATAAAAACACAACAATCATAATTTACCTATTTGACTAAGTAAAAACACAACAATCATAATGTACGTTTTGAATATCTCTCCTATTTACACAAATTGGATGGCTTATAAGCAATAATTTATCTCTTACATTTTACTGTAAAAACAAAACCTACTTTGATGGTTGTGGTCTGATGCTTTGCTAGATAATGTAATGACCGACATTTTAAAGGTAAGTATATTATTTTCCTATATTTAGTTTTTGATTGATTGGTAGTGCGAAATGTCCATAGCTCAATTTTTGGCACACTGTTCAAGTGTTCATATACCAACTTTCAACAGAAATTGTAGGGGAACCGCCCCACGACATTTTGGCCTACCCACAATAGCGTGTTTTGTAAGTTTTTTCTTTATATTCCTACCATTAAATTCTTCTTCATTAGTCGTTGCATTCACGCACGCTGGTTTCGGGTACTCTTTCATTTTGCCCTTCGCTAATACATCCCCTATTTGGTCGACCTGTTTCCACCTGGGACGTCCCTTACCGTCTCTTCCATCCACATTCGCTTGATATTTTTCTTTCATCAATCTTTCTCCTTCCATCCTCTCCATATGTCCAAATTATAGCAACATTCCTTTCTCAATTGTAAGAACAAAAATCTTAAAAATTAAATTGCTAAGTATGCGCAAGTAATTGTTGGATATGCATAAAATTTTAATCGCACTACAATTCATTTAACGGAAAAATCTTATCCCAGGATAGAAATAACTGATATTGTCATATTTTAAAGTTCAGCTTGGGAACTTGACATCACTATCTACATTTTCAATGTGACAAGTGAGTTAGTAGTCGAACACACTGTGCTGATCACATAATGCCGGGTACAGACCAACCGAACGAATACGAACGTAGGCACTTGAAGGCGATCGGCACTGCACGCGGCTGAAGGCGACCGAAGGCCACCGTTTGCGTTCGCTTTACGTTGAAGGTGACCGAAGGCAGCATTTTTGACATCATACTTGTTTATGTAGTCTATATATTTTTAACTTAATACCAAAATCACTAGCCTAGCGTAGCCTATATTCGTCAAACTGCAAGGAACAGGTCTTCTCAGAGAGAGAGAGAGAGAGAGAGAGAGAGAGCGAGAGAGAGAGAGAGAGAGAATATGGCCTTTATTACCGTGGATTAGCACTTGTGAACACCTCAGACACTCAGGTTTGTAATCGTGATTTGATAAAACCCCCGATAGCAGAACTATTACCATAAAAAAATACTGATGCAGAACGAAGTTTGCCATTATAAAGTTTAAATAACGTAAAACAAAATATAAAAATCAAACGAAAATACCAATTAGTGTGCATGCAGGACGATAAATTACAGCACAAACACAATGTGTCAGGATCAAGTTTGTGGTAAACTCAGGACTCTGCCTACCCTTTCGGGATACAAGTCTTACGTTTGTAGTCAACAAAAAATTCAAATCAAAATTTGTTCAGTTTTGGACTGGTGGCAAAGACCCTTGCGATTTTGTATTTCACCATATATTTCTAATGTTAAGCCGGTGCACCGTTTTGCCTCTTATTTATTTTATTTATTTTATTTTATTTAATTAGGACCACCAACAAGATACACACCAATACATTCACAACAGACAACAAAACCAAAAATAAGCCAAGTGTTTGTTTTTATTTTTTTATTTCGACGTATCGCCAGTTCACGTTTGTTAGTTTACATTCGTTCGTACACATTTTTCGTTCACATTATTTTGTCGTTCACACTCCTTCGTTCACGTTGTTGTTGACACTCGTTCGTTCATATTATTTTGTCGTTCACATTTGCCGTTCACTCATTCTTTCACATTTGTCATTCAAACTTGTTCGTTCACGTTTGTCGTTCACACTCGTTCGTTCACATTTGTCGTTCACAATCGTTAGGTTTGGCTGTACCCGGCATAGTAGTAGGGCGTGGGGTTTATTTTTAATCAAACAAAAGTGGCCCAACTTATTGAGTATTCAGCGCTATGTCATCATTTAGACAGAGACAAAGGAAATAGAGACGCATTCTAAAACGAGGTCAGTGAGAAATATTACTACGCGTTTGTGAATAAACACCCGAAGAGCTGTTTTGTTCGACTTTATTACGGTACTTAAATAAATCATCTCGATTTTGTATTGTGCCGAATATTGTATGAAAATACCAAAGTATTTGTGCACTCTAGTCAGTTGTTACTTGTTACTACAGGGATGTAAAAAGTATCAAGACATTATTTTTTTAAATTTTTTCATGATATTGGCAATAGCCAACAAGAAAAAGTTGAAAATTAAACTTTTTTCGTACATATAACTCTTTATGTTCCAAGATTGTACGAAAAATAAATATATAATTAATAATTATGTACCTTTTATGTGTCGGCTTACAAATTATGAAATTATTTTTATGTTATTTAATGTTTCAATAACAATTATTTCAATTTTTAATAACCTTTTAACAATCACATTGTTAATTAAATGTACAAGGATAATGTAATTATAGTCTTTGGTAGAATATTTAATAATTACCACAAACGATAAACGGAACAATCACAATCCGTTGATTTTCCTCCAGTAAATAAGTGCATGATAAAACCGGTGTGAAGTTAGCTGACAAACTTAGCTGACAAACATAGCTGACACTATTACACGACCAAATAAAATGGTCGTTTTTAAAAAAGGGAACATTCTGACCGTACGTAATTGTGACAATAAAAGATGTTAAAACATATCTTTATTATGGCTAAATACCGTGGCATAGCAGTGAAAACGTGAAGAAATAAAAAATATTCGCAAAATTTTCAGTACGCGTTTATGTTTCTTATTGGGATACTAAAAAAATTAGAATTTCTAGAAGGCTGGATCTTAGTTCTTACGGTTCCTTAGATACTAAGGAAACTGTTAAGGTATAAATAGAAGCATCAAACATGTTCAGTTTTTGTGATAAAGTGGAGCAGACAAACAATTTGTGAGAAAAATCTCTCCGGAGTTGAGCCCTGGACGACATACCGCAGAAAACAGAATATCTACCACTTTAGAAATACAAAATTATGATTGCATAGACTCTAAAGTATTTTAAATAAATCAATTTATACCTTCAGACCATACAGTTTCTCTGAAATCGGGCGATAGACAAAAATAATGGAGAAAATTTCAAATAACCTTTGTGTTTTTCTTGAGATATACAAAAAGAACGAATTTCTACCAGGCTGGATTTATGTCATTTTGGTTCCTTAGATACTACTTAAACTACTTAACTATAAATTGAGACATGAAACCATTCAGTTTTTGTGATAAAGCGGAGCTGACAAATAATTTGTGAGAAAAATCTCTCCAGAGTTTTTTCTGGGCAACGTATTGCAGCAAAACGAATTTCTACCACTTTAGGAATGCAAAATTATGATTGCATAGACTCTTAAGTATTTTAAATAAATCAATTTATACCTTCAGACCATTCAGTTTTTCTGAAATCGGGCGATAGACAAAAATAATGGAGAAAATTTCAAATAACCTTTGTGTTTTTCTTGAGATATACAAAAAAAACGAATTTCTAACAGGCTGGATTTATGTCATTTCGGTTCCTTAGATACTACTTAAACTACTAAACTATAAATTGAGACATGAAACCATTCAGTTTTTGTGATAAAGCGGAGCTGACAAATAATTTGTTAGAAAAATCTCTCCAGAGTTTCTTTCTGGGCGACGTATTGCAGCAAAACGAATTTCTACCACTTTAGAAATGAAAAATTATAATTGCATAGACTCTAAAGTATTTTAAATAAATCAATTTATACCTTCAGACCATTCAGTTTTTCTGAAATCGGGTGATAGACAAAAATAATGGAGAAAATTTCAAAAAGCCCTTTATGATTTTCTTGGGATATACCAAAATAACGAATTTCTACCAGGCTGGATTTATGTTATTTCGGTTCGTTAGATACTACTTAAACTACTTACTTATAAATTGAGACATGAAACCATTCAGTTTTTGTGATAAAGCGGAGCTGACAAATAATTTGTGAGAAAAATCTCTCCCAAGTTTATTTCTGGGCGAAGTATTGCAGCAAAACGAATTTCTACCACTTTAGAAATGAAAAATTATAATTGCATAGACTCTAAAGTATTTTAAATAAATCAATTTATACCTTCAGACCATTCAGTTTTTCTGAAATCGGGTGATAGACAAAAATAATGGAGAAAATTTCAAAAAGCCCTTTATGATTTTCTTGGGATATACCAAAATAACGAATTTCTACCAGGCTGGATTTATGTTATTTCGGTTCGTTAGATACTACTTAAACTACTTACTTATAAATTGAGACATGAAACCATTCAGTTTTTGTGATAAAGCGGAGCTGACAAATAATTTGTGAGAAAAATCTCTCCCAAGTTTCTTTCTGGGCGAAGTATTGCAGCAAAGAGAATTTCTGCCACTTTAAAAATGCAAAATTATAATTGCATAGACTCTACAGTATTTTAAATAAATCAATTTATACCTTCAGACCATTCAGTTTTTATGAAATCGGGCGATAGACAAAAATAATGGAGAAAATTTAAAAAGCCCTTTATGATTTTCTTTGGATATACAAAAAAAACGAATTTCTACCAGGCTGGATTTATGTTATTTCGTTTCCTAAGATACTAGTTAAACTATTTTACTATAAATTGAGACATGAAACTATTCAGTTTTTGTGATAAAGCGGAGCTGACAAATAATTTGTGAGAAAAATCTCTCCAGAGTTTCTTTCTGGGCGACGTATTGCAGCAAAACGAATTTCTACCACTTTAGCAATGCAAAGTTATGATTGCATAGACTCTAAAGTATTTTAAATAAATAAATTTATACCTTCAGACCATTCAATTTTTCTGAAATCGGGCGATAGAAAAAATAATGGAGAAAATTTCAAATAACCTTTGTGTTTTTCTTGAGATATACAAAAAAAACGAATTTCTACCAGGCAGAATTTATGTTATTTCGGTTCCTTAGATACTACTTAAACTACTCAACTATAAATTGAGACATGAAACCATTCAGTTTTTGTGATAAAGCGGAGCTGACAAATAATTTGTGAGAAAAATCTCTCCAGAGATTCTTTCTGGGCGACGTATTGCAGCAAAACGAATTTCTACCACTTTAGAAATGCAAAATTATAATTGCATAGACTAAAGTATTTTAAATAAATCAATTTATACCTTCAGACCATTCAGTTTTTCTGAAATCGGGCGATAGACAAAAATAATGGAGAAAATTTAAAATAACCTTTGTGTTTTTCTTGAGGTATACAAAAAAAACGAATTTCTACCAGGCTGGATTTTTGTTATTTCGGTTCCTTAGATACTACCTAAACTACTCAACTATAAATTGAGACATGAAACCATTCAGTTTTTGTGACAAAGCGGAGCTGACAAATAATTTGTGAGAAAAATCTCTCCAGAGTTTCTTTCTGGGCGACGTATTGCAGCAAAACGAATTTCTACCACTTTAGAAATGCAAAATTATAATTGCATAGACTCTAAAGTATTTTAAATAAATCAATTTATACCTTCAGACCATTCAGTTTTTCTGAAATCGGGCGTTAGACAAAAATAATGGAGAAAATTTAAAAAGCCCTTTAGAATTTTCTTTGGATATACAAAAAAAACGAATTTCTACCAGGCTGGATTTATGTTATTTCGTTTCCTAAGATACTAGTTAAACTACTTTACTATAAATTGAGACATGAAACCATTCAGTTTTTGTGATAAAGCGGAGCTGACAAATAATTTGTGAGAAAAATCTCTCCAGAGTTTCTTTCTGGGCGACGTATTGCAGCAAAACGAATTTCTACCACTTTAGAAATGCAAAATTATAATTGCATAGACTCTAAAGTATTTTAAATAAATCAATTTATATCTTCAGACCATTCAGTTTTTCTGAAATCGGGCGTTAGACAAAAATAATGGAGAAAATTTAAAAAGCCCTTTATGATTTTCTTTGGATATACAAAAAAAATTAATTTCTACCAGGCTGGATTTATGTTATTTCGTTTCCTAAGATACTAGTTAAACTACTTTACTATAAATTGAGACATGAAACCATTCAGTTTTTGTGATAAAGCGGAGCTGACAAATAATTTGTGAGAAAAATCTCTCCAGAGTTTCTTTCTGGGCGACGTATTGCAGCAAAACGAATTTCTACCACTTTAGAAATGCAAAATTATAATTGCATAGACTCTAAAGTATTTTAAATAAATCAATTTATATCTTCAGACCATTCAGTTTTTCTGAAATCGGGCGTTAGACAAAAATAATGGAGAAAATTTAAAAAGCCCTTTATGATTTTCTTTGGATATACAAAAAAAATTAATTTCTACCAGGCTGGATTTATGTTATTTCGTTTCCTAAGATACTAGTTAAACTACTATACTATAAATTGAGACATGCAACCATTCAGTTTTTGTGATAAAGCGGAGCTGACAAATAATTTGTGAGAAAAATCTCTCCAGAGTTTCTTTCTGGGCGACGTATTGCAGCAAAACGAATTTCTACCACTTTAGAAATGCAAAATTATAATTGCGTAGACTCTAAAGTATTTTAAATAAATCAATTTATACCTTCAGACCATTCAGTTTTTCTGAAATCGGGCGATAGACAAAAATAATGGAGAAAATTTCAAATAACCTTTGTGTTTTTCTTGAGATATACAAAAAAAACGAATTTCTAACAGGCTGGATTTATGTCATTTCGGTTCCTTAGATACTACTTAAACTACTTACTTATAAATTGAGACATGAAACCATTCAGTTTTTGTGATAAAGCGGAGCTGACAAATAATTTGTGAGAAAAATCTCTCCCAAGTTTATTTCTGGGCGAAGTATTGCAGCAAAACGAATTTCTACCACTTTAGAAATGAAAAATTATAATTGCATAGACTCTAAAGTATTTTAAATAAATCAATTTATACCTTCAGACCATTCAGTTTTTCTGAAATCGGGTGATAGACAAAAATAATGGAGAAAATTTCAAAAAGCCCTTTATGATTTTCTTGGGATATACCAAAATAACGAATTTCTACCAGGCTGGATTTATGTTATTTCGGTTCGTTAGATACTACTTAAACTACTTACTTATAAATTGAGACATGAAACCATTCAGTTTTTGTGATAAAGCGGAGCTGACAAATAATTTTTGAGAAAAATCTCTCCCAAGTTTCTTTCTGGGCGAAGTATTGCAGCAAAGAGAATTTCTGCCACTTTAAAAATGCAAAATTATAATTGCATAGACTCTACAGTATTTTAAATAAATCAATTTATACCTTCAGACCATTCAGTTTTTATGAAATCGGGCGATAGACAAAAATAATGGAGAAAATTTAAAAAGCCCTTTATGATTTTCTTTGGATATACAAAAAAAACGAATTTCTACCAGGCTGGATTTATGTTATTTCGTTTCCTAAGATACTAGTTAAACTATTTTACTATAAATTGAGACATGAAACTATTCAGTTTTTGTGATAAAGCGGAGCTGACAAATAATTTGTGAGAAAAATCTCTCCAGAGTTTCTTTCTGGGCGACGTATTGCAGCAAAACGAATTTCTACCACTTTAGCAATGCAAAGTTATGATTGCATAGACTCTAAAGTATTTTAAATAAATAAATTTATACCTTCAGACCATTCAATTTTTCTGAAATCGGGCGATAGAAAAAATAATGGAGAAAATTTCAAATAACCTTTGTGTTTTTCTTGAGATATACAAAAAAAACGAATTTCCACCAGGCAGAATTTATGTTATTTCGGTTCCTTAGATACTACTTAAACTACTCAACTATAAATTGAGACATGAAACCATTCAGTTTTTGTGATAAAGCGGAGCTGACAAATAATTTGTGAGAAAAATCTCTCCAGAGATTCTTTCTGGGCGACGTATTGCAGCAAAACGAATTTCTACCACTTTAGAAATGCAAAATTATAATTGCATAGACTAAAGTATTTTAAATAAATCAATTTATACCTTCAGACCATTCAGTTTTTCTGAAATCGGGCGATAGACAAAAATAATGGAGAAAATTTAAAATAACCTTTGTGTTTTTCTTGAGGTATACAAAAAAAACGAATTTCTACCAGGCTGGATTTTTGTTATTTCGGTTCCTTAGATACTACCTAAACTACTCAACTATAAATTGAGACATGAAACCATTCAGTTTTTGTGACAAAGCGGAGCTGACAAATAATTTGTGAGAAAAATCTCTCCAGAGTTTCTTTCTGGGCGACGTATTGCAGCAAAACGAATTTCTACCACTTTAGAAATGCAAAATTATAATTGCATAGACTCTAAAGTATTTTAAATAAATCAATTTATACCTTCAGACCATTCAGTTTTTCTGAAATCGGGCGTTAGACAAAAATAATGGAGAAAATTTAAAAAGCCCTTTAGAATTTTCTTTGGATATACAAAAAAAACGAATTTCTACCAGGCTGGATTTATGTTATTTCGTTTCCTAAGATACTAGTTAAACTACTTTACTATAAATTGAGACATGAAACCATTCAGTTTTTGTGATAAAGCGGAGCTGACAAATAATTTGTGAGAAAAATCTCTCCAGAGTTTCTTTCTGGGCGACGTATTGCAGCAAAACGAATTTCTACCACTTTAGAAATGCAAAATTATAATTGCATAGACTCTAAAGTATTTTAAATAAATCAATTTATATCTTCAGACCATTCAGTTTTTCTGAAATCGGGCGTTAGACAAAAATAATGGAGAAAATTTAAAAAGCCCTTTATGATTTTCTTTGGATATACAAAAAAAATTAATTTCTACCAGGCTGGATTTATGTTATTTCGTTTCCTAAGATACTAGTTAAACTACTATACTATAAATTGAGACATGCAACCATTCAGTTTTTGTGATAAAGCGGAGCTGACAAATAATTTGTGAGAAAAATCTCTCCAGAGTTTCTTTCTGGGCGACGTATTGCAGCAAAACGAATTTCTACCACTTTAGAAATGCAAAATTATAATTGCGTAGACTCTAAAGTATTTTAAATAAATCAATTTATACCTTCAGACCATTCAGTTTTTCTGAAATCGGGCGATAGACAAAAATAATGGAGAAAATTTAAAATACCCTTTGTGTTTTTCTTAAGATATACCAAAAAAACGAATTTCTACCAGGCTGGATTTTTGTTATTTCGGTTCCTTAGATACTACCTAAACTATTCAATTATAAATTGAGACATGAAACCATTCAGTTTTTGTGATAAAGCGGAGCTGACAAATAATTTGTGAGAAAAATCTCTCCAGAGTTTCTTTCTGGGCAAGGTATTGCAGCAAAACGAATTTCTACCACTTTAGAAATGGAAAATTATAATTGCATCGACTCTAAAGTATTTTAAATAAATCAATTTATACCTTCAGACCATTCAGTTTTTCTGAAATCGGGCGATAGACAAAAATAATGGAGAAAATTTCAAATAACCTTTGTGTTTTTCTTGAGATATACAAAAAAACGAATTTCTACCAGGCTGGATTTATGTCATTTCGGTTCCTTAGATACTACCTAAACTACTTAACTATAAATTGAGACATGAAACCATTCAGTTTTTGTGATAAAGCGGAGCTGACAAATAATTTGTGAGAAAAATCTCTCCAGAGTTACTTTCTGGGCGAAGTATTGCAGCAAAACGAATTTCTACCACTTTAGAAATGCAAAATTATAATTGCATAGACTCTAAAGTATTTTAAAAAAATCAATTTATACCTTCAGACCATTCAATTTTTATGAAATCGGGCGATAGACAAAAATAATGGAGAAAATTTCAAAGAACCTTTGTGTTTTTCTTGAGATATACAAAAAAAAAGAATTTCTACCAGGCTGGATTTATGTCATTTCGGTTCCATAGATACTACTTAAACTACTTAACTATAAATTGAGACATGAAACCATTCATTTTTTGTGATAAAGCGGAGCTGACAAATAATTTGTGAGAAAAATCTCTCCAGAGTTTTTTCTGGGCAACGTATTGCATTAAAACGAATTTCTACCACTTTAGAAATGCAAAATTATAATTGCGTAGACTCTAAAGTATTTTAAATAAATCAATTTATACCTTCAGACCATTTAGTTTTTCTGAAATCGGGCGATAGACAAAAATAATGGAGAAAATTTAAAAAGCCCTTTATGATTTTCTTTGGATATACAAAAAAAACGAATTTCTACCAGGCTGGATTTATGTAATTTCGTTTCCTAAGATACTAGTTAAACTACTTTACTATAAATTGAGACATGAAACCATTCAGTTTTTGTGATAAAGCGGAGCTGGAAAATAATTTGTGAGAAAATACTCTCCAGAGTTTCTTTCTGGGCGATGTATTGCAGCAAAACGAATTTCTACCACTTTAGAAATGAAAAATTATAATTGCATAGACTTTAAAGTATTTTAAATAAATCAATTTATACCTTCAGACCATTCAGTTTTTCTGAAATCGGGCGATAGACAAAAATAATGGAGAAAATTTAAAATAACCTTTGTGTTTTTCTTGAGATATAAAAAAAAAACGAATTTCTACCAGGCTGGATTTTTGTTATTTCGGTTCCTTAGATACTACCTAAACTACTCAACTATAAATTGAGACATGAAACCATTCAGTTTTTGTTATAAAGCGGAGCTGACAAATAATTTGTGAGAAAAATCTCTCCAGAGTTTCTTTCTGGGCGACGTATTGCAGCAAAACGAATTTCTACCACTTTAGAAATGCAAAATTATAATTGCATAGACTCTAAAGTATTTTAAATAAATCAATTTATACCTTCAGACCATTCAGTTTTTCTGAAATCGGGCGATAGACAAAAATAATGGAGAAAATTTAAAATAACCTTGTGTTTTTCTTGAGATATACAAAAAAAACTAATTTCTACCAGGCTGGATTTATGTTATTTCGTTTCCTAAGATACTAGTTAAACTACTTTACTATAAATTGAGACATGAAACCATTCAGTTTTTGTGATAAAGCGGAGCTGACAAATAATTTGTGAGAAAAATCTCTCCAGTTTCTTTCTGGGCGACGTATTGCAGCAAAACGAATTTCTACCACTTTAGAAATGCAAAATTATAATTTCATAGACTCTAAAGTATTTTAAATAAATCAATTTATACCTTCAGACCATTCAGTTTTTCTGAAATCGGGCGATAGACAAAAATAATGGAGAAAATTTAAAAAGCCCCTTATGATTTTCTTTGGATATACAAAAAAAACGAATCTATACCAGGCTGGATTTATGTTATTTCGTTTCCTAAGATACTAGTTAAACTACTTTACTATAAATTGAGACTTGAAACCATTCAGTTTTTGTGATAAAGCGGAGCTGACAAATAATTTTTGAGAAAAATCTCTCCAGAGTTCCTTTCTGGGCGACGTATTGCAGCAAAACGAATTTCTACCACTTTAGAAATGCAAAATTATAATTTCATAGACTCTAAAGTATTTTAAATAAATCAATTTATACCTTCAGACCATTCAGTTTTTCTGAAATCGGGCGATAGACAAAAATAATGGAGAAAATTTAAAAAGCCCCTTATGATTTTCTTTGGATATACAAAAAAAACGAATTTCTACCAGGCTGGATTTATGTTATTTCGTTTCCTAAGATACTAGTTAAACTACTTTACTATAAATTGAGACTTGAAACCATTCAGTTTTTGTGATAAAGCGGAGCTGACAAATAATTTTTGAGAAAAATCTCTCCAGAGTTCCTTTCTGGGCGACGTATTGCAGCAAAACTAATTTCTACCACTTTAGATATGCAAAATTATAATTGCATAGACTCTAAAGTATTTTAAATAAATCAATTTATACCTTCAGACCATTCAGTTTTTCTGAAATCGGGCGATAGACAAAAATAATGGAGAAAATTTAAAATAACCTTTGTGTTTTTCTTGAGATATACAAAAAAAACGAATTTCTACCAGGCTGGATTTATGTTATTTCGTTTCCTAAGATACTAGTTAAACTACTTTACTATAAATTGAGACATGAAACCATTCAGTTTTTGTGATAAAGCGGAGCTGACAAATAATTTGTGAGAAAAATCTCTCCAGTTTCTTTCTGGGCGACGTATTGCAGCAAAACGAATTTCTACCACTTTAGAAATGCAAAATTATAATTTCATAGACTCTAAAGTATTTTAAATAAATCAATTTATACCTTCAGACCATTCAGTTTTTCTGATATATTTTAAATAAATAAATTTATACCTTCAGACCATTAAATTTTTCTGAAATCGGGCGATAGAAAAAATAATGGAGAAAATTTCAAATAACCTTTGTGTTTTTCTTGAGATATACAAAAAAAACGAATTTCCACCAGGCAGAATTTATGTTATTTCGGTTCCTTAGATACTACTTAAACTACTCAACTATAAATTGAGACATGAAACCATTCAGTTTTTGTGATAAAGCGGAGCTGACAAATAATTTGTGAGAAAAATCTCTCCAGAGATTCTTTCTGGGCGACGTATTGCAGCAAAACGAATTTCTACCACTTTAGAAATGCAAAATTATAATTGCATAGACTAAAGTATTTTAAATAAATCAATTTATACCTTCAGACCATTCAGTTTTTCTGAAATCGGGCGATAGACAAAAATAATGGAGAAAATTTAAAATAACCTTTGTGTTTTTCTTGAGGTATACAAAAAAAACGAATTTCTACCAGGCTGGATTTTTGTTATTTCGGTTCCTTAGATACTACCTAAACTACTCAACTATAAATTGAGACATGAAACCATTCAGTTTTTGTGACAAAGCGGAGCTGACAAATAATTTGTGAGAAAAATCTCTCCAGAGTTTCTTTCTGGGCGACGTATTGCAGCAAAACGAATTTCTACCACTTTAGAAATGCAAAATTATAATTGCATAGACTCTAAAGTATTTTAAATAAATCAATTTATACCTTCAGACCATTCAGTTTTTCTGAAATCGGGCGTTAGACAAAAATAATGGAGAAAATTTAAAAAGCCCTTTAGAATTTTCTTTGGATATACAAAAAAAACGAATTTCTACCAGGCTGGATTTATGTTATTTCGTTTCCTAAGATACTAGTTAAACTACTTTACTATAAATTGAGACATGAAACCATTCAGTTTTTGTGATAAAGCGGAGCTGACAAATAATTTGTGAGAAAAATCTCTCCAGAGTTTCTTTCTGGGCGACGTATTGCAGCAAAACGAATTTCTACCACTTTAGAAATGCAAAATTATAATTGCATAGACTCTAAAGTATTTTAAATAAATCAATTTATATCTTCAGACCATTCAGTTTTTCTGAAATCGGGCGTTAGACAAAAATAATGGAGAAAATTTAAAAAGCCCTTTATGATTTTCTTTGGATATACAAAAAAAATTAATTTCTACCAGGCTGGATTTATGTTATTTCGTTTCCTAAGATACTAGTTAAACTACTATACTATAAATTGAGACATGCAACCATTCAGTTTTTGTGATAAAGCGGAGCTGACAAATAATTTGTGAGAAAAATCTCTCCAGAGTTTCTTTCTGGGCGACGTATTGCAGCAAAACGAATTTCTACCACTTTAGAAATGCAAAATTATAATTGCGTAGACTCTAAAGTATTTTAAATAAATCAATTTATACCTTCAGACCATTCAGTTTTTCTGAAATCGGGCGATAGACAAAAATAATGGAGAAAATTTAAAATACCCTTTGTGTTTTTCTTAAGATATACCAAAAAAACGAATTTCTACCAGGCTGGATTTTTGTTATTTCGGTTCCTTAGATACTACCTAAACTATTCAATTATAAATTGAGACATGAAACCATTCAGTTTTTGTGATAAAGCGGAGCTGACAAATAATTTGTGAGAAAAATCTCTCCAGAGTTTCTTTCTGGGCAAGGTATTGCAGCAAAACGAATTTCTACCACTTTAGAAATGGAAAATTATAATTGCATCGACTCTAAAGTATTTTAAATAAATCAATTTATACCTTCAGACCATTCAGTTTTTCTGAAATCGGGCGATAGACAAAAATAATGGAGAAAATTTCAAATAACCTTTGTGTTTTTCTTGAGATATACAAAAAAACGAATTTCTACCAGGCTGGATTTATGTCATTTCGGTTCCTTAGATACTACCTAAACTACTTAACTATAAATTGAGACATGAAACCATTCAGTTTTTGTGATAAAGCGGAGCTGACAAATAATTTGTGAGAAAAATCTCTCCAGAGTTACTTTCTGGGCGAAGTATTGCAGCAAAACGAATTTCTACCACTTTAGAAATGCAAAATTATAATTGCATAGACTCTAAAGTATTTTAAAAAAATCAATTTATACCTTCAGACCATTCAATTTTTATGAAATCGGGCGATAGACAAAAATAATGGAGAAAATTTCAAAGAACCTTTGTGTTTTTCTTGAGATATACAAAAAAAAAGAATTTCTACCAGGCTGGATTTATGTCATTTCGGTTCCATAGATACTACTTAAACTACTTAACTATAAATTGAGACATGAAACCATTCATTTTTTGTGATAAAGCGGAGCTGACAAATAATTTGTGAGAAAAATCTCTCCAGAGTTTTTTCTGGGCAACGTATTGCATTAAAACGAATTTCTACCACTTTAGAAATGCAAAATTATAATTGCGTAGACTCTAAAGTATTTTAAATAAATCAATTTATACCTTCAGACCATTTAGTTTTTCTGAAATCGGGCGATAGACAAAAATAATGGAGAAAATTTAAAAAGCCCTTTATGATTTTCTTTGGATATACAAAAAAAACGAATTTCTACCAGGCTGGATTTATGTAATTTCGTTTCCTAAGATACTAGTTAAACTACTTTACTATAAATTGAGACATGAAACCATTCAGTTTTTGTGATAAAGCGGAGCTGGAAAATAATTTGTGAGAAAATACTCTCCAGAGTTTCTTTCTGGGCGATGTATTGCAGCAAAACGAATTTCTACCACTTTAGAAATGAAAAATTATAATTGCATAGACTTTAAAGTATTTTAAATAAATCAATTTATACCTTCAGACCATTCAGTTTTTCTGAAATCGGGCGATAGACAAACATAATGGAGAAAATTTAAAATAACCTTTGTGTTTTTCTTGAGATATAAAAAAAAAACGAATTTCTACCAGGCTGGATTTTTGTTATTTCGGTTCCTTAGATACTACCTAAACTACTCAACTATAAATTGAGACATGAAACCATTCAGTTTTTGTTATAAAGCGGAGCTGACAAATAATTTGTGAGAAAAATCTCTCCAGAGTTTCTTTCTGGGCGACGTATTGCAGCAAAACGAATTTCTACCACTTTAGAAATGCAAAATTATAATTGCATAGACTCTAAAGTATTTTAAATAAATCAATTTATACCTTCAGACCATTCAGTTTTTCTGAAATCGGGCGATAGACAAAAATAATGGAGAAAATTTAAAATAACCTTGTGTTTTTCTTGAGATATACAAAAAAAACTAATTTCTACCAGGCTGGATTTATGTTATTTCGTTTCCTAAGATACTAGTTAAACTACTTTACTATAAATTGAGACATGAAACCATTCAGTTTTTGTGATAAAGCGGAGCTGACAAATAATTTGTGAGAAAAATCTCTCCAGTTTCTTTCTGGGCGACGTATTGCAGCAAAACGAATTTCTACCACTTTAGAAATGCAAAATTATAATTTCATAGACTCTAAAGTATTTTAAATAAATCAATTTATACCTTCAGACCATTCAGTTTTTCTGAAATCGGGCGATAGACAAAAATAATGGAGAAAATTTAAAAAGCCCCTTATGATTTTCTTTGGATATACAAAAAAAACGAATCTATACCAGGCTGGATTTATGTTATTTCGTTTCCTAAGATACTAGTTAAACTACTTTACTATAAATTGAGACTTGAAACCATTCAGTTTTTGTGATAAAGCGGAGCTGACAAATAATTTTTGAGAAAAATCTCTCCAGAGTTCCTTTCTGGGCGACGTATTGCAGCAAAACGAATTTCTACCACTTTAGAAATGCAAAATTATAATTTCATAGACTCTAAAGTATTTTAAATAAATCAATTTATACCTTCAGACCATTCAGTTTTTCTGAAATCGGGCGATAGACAAAAATAATGGAGAAAATTTAAAAAGCCCCTTATGATTTTCTTTGGATATACAAAAAAAACGAATTTCTACCAGGCTGGATTTATGTTATTTCGTTTCCTAAGATACTAGTTAAACTACTTTACTATAAATTGAGACTTGAAACCATTCAGTTTTTGTGATAAAGCGGAGCTGACAAATAATTTTTGAGAAAAATCTCTCCAGAGTTCCTTTCTGGGCGACGTATTGCAGCAAAACTAATTTCTACCACTTTAGATATGCAAAATTATAATTGCATAGACTCTAAAGTATTTTAAATAAATCAATTTATACCTTCAGACCATTCAGTTTTTCTGAAATCGGGCGATAGACAAAAATAATGGAGAAAATTTAAAATAACCTTTGTGTTTTTCTTGAGATATACAAAAAAAACGAATTTCTACCAGGCTGGATTTATGTTATTTCGTTTCCTAAGATACTAGTTAAACTACTTTACTATAAATTGAGACATGAAACCATTCAGTTTTTGTGATAAAGCGGAGCTGACAAATAATTTGTGAGAAAAATCTCTCCAGTTTCTTTCTGGGCGACGTATTGCAGCAAAACGAATTTCTACCACTTTAGAAATGCAAAATTATAATTTCATAGACTCTAAAGTATTTTAAATAAATCAATTTATACCTTCAGACCATTCAGTTTTTCTGAAATCGGGCGATAGACAAAAATAATGGAGAAAATTTAAAATAACCTTTGTGTTTTTCTTGAGATATTAAAAAAAAAACGAATTTCTACCAGGCTGGATTTATGTCATTTCAGTTCCTTAGATACTACTTAAACTACTTAACTATAAATTGAGACATGAAACCATTCAGTTTTTGTGATAAAGCGGAGCTGACAAATAATTTGTTAGAAAAATCTCTCCAGAGTTTCTTTCTGGGCGACGTATTGCAGCAAAACGAATTTCTACCACTTTAGAAATGCAAAATTATAATTGCATAGACTCTAAAGTATTTTAAATAAATCAATTTATACCTTCAGACCATTCAGTTTTTTCTGAAATCGGGCGATAGACAAAAATAATGGAGAAAATTTAAAAAGCCCTTTATGATTATCTTTCGATATACAAAAAAAACGAATTTCTACCAGGCTGGATTTATGTAATTTCGGTTCCTTAGATACTACTTAAACTACTCAACTATAAATTGAGACATGAAACCATTCAGTTTTTGTGATAAAACGGAGCTGACAAATAATTTGTGAGAAAAATCTCTCCAGAGTTTCTTTCTGGGCAAGGTATTGCAGCAAAACGAATTTCTACCACTTTAGAAATGGAAAATTATAATTGCATAGACTCTAAAGTATTTTAAATAAATCAATGTATACCTTCAGACCATTCAGTTTTTCTGAAATCGGGCGATAGACAAAAATAATGGAGAAAATTTAAAATAACCTTTGTGTTTTTCTTGAGATATACAAAAAAAACGAATTTCTACCAGGCTGGATTTTTGTTATTTCGGTTCCTTAGATACTACCTAAACTACTCAACTATAAATTGAGACATGAAACCATTCAGTTTTTGTTATAAAGCGGAGCTGACAAATAATTTGTGAGAAAAATCTCTCCAGAGTTTCTTTCTGGGCGACGTATTGCAGCAAAACGAATTTCTACCACTTTAGAAATGCAAAATTATAATTGCATAGACTCTAAAGTATTTTAAATAAATCAATTTATACCTTCAGACCATTCAGTTTTTCTGAAATCGGGCGATAGACAAAAATGATAGATTATCCAAAGAAAATTCTAAAGGGCTTTTTAAATTTTCTCCATTATTTTTGTCTAACGCCCGATTTCAGAAAAACTGAATGGTCTGAAGGTATAAATTGATTTATTTAAAATACTTTAGAGTCTACGCAATTATAATTTTGCATTTCTAAAGTGGTAGAAATTCGTTTTGCTGCAATACGTCGCCCAGAAAGAAACTCTGGAGAGATTTTTCTCACAAATTATTTGTCAGCTCCGCTTTATCACAAAAACTGAATGGTTTCATGTCTCAATTTATAGTTATGTAGTTTAAGTAGTATCTAAGGAACCGAAATAACAAAAATCCAGCCTGGTAGAAATTCGTTTTTTTTGTATATCCAAAGAAAAACACAAAGGTTATTTTAAATTTTCTCCATAATTTTTGCCTATCGCCCGATTTCAGAAAAATTGAATGGTCTGAAGGTATAAATTAATTTATTTAAAATACTTTTGAGTCTATGCAATCATGATTTTGCATTGCTAAAGTGGTAGAAATTCGTTTTGCTGCAATACGTCGCCCACAAAGAAACTCTGGAGAGATTTTTCTCACAAATTATTTGTCAGCTCCGCTTTATCACAAAAACTGAATGGTTTCATGTCTCAATTTATAATTGAATAGTTTAGGTAGTATCTAAGGAACCGAAATAACAAAAATCCAGCCTGGTAGAAATTCGTTTTTTTTGTATATCTCAAGAAAAACACAAAGGTTCTTTGAAATTTTCTCCATTATTTTTGTCTATCGCCCGATTTCAGAAAAATTGAATGGTCTGAAGGTATAAATTGATTTTTTTAAAATACTTTAGAGTCTATGCAATTATAATTTTGCATTTCTAAAGTGGTAGAAATTCGTTTTGCTGCAATACTTCGCCCAGAAAGTAACTCTGGAGAGATTTTTCTCACAAATTATTTGTCAGCTCCGCTTTATCACAAAAACTGAATGGATTCATGTCTCAATTTATAGTTAAGTAGTTTAAGTAGTATCTAAGGAACCGAAATGACATAAATCCAGCCTGGTAGAAATTCTTTTTTTTGTATATCTCAAGAAAAACACAAAGGTTATTTGAAATTTTCTCCATTATTTTTGTCTATCGCCCGATTTCAGAAAAACTGAATGGTCTGAAGGTATAAATTGATTTATTTAAAATACTTTAGAGTCTATGCAATTATAATTTTGCATTTCTAAAGTGGTAGAAATTCGTTTTGCTGCAATACGTCGCCCAGAAAGAAACTCTGGAGAGATTTTTCTCACAAATTATTTGTCAGCTCCGCTTTATCACAAAAACTGAATGGTTTCATGTCTCAATTTATAATTGAATAGTTTAGGTAGTATCTAAGGAACCGAAATAACAAAAATCCAGCCTGGTAGAAATTCGTTTTTTGGTATATCTCAAGAAAAACACAAAGGGTATTTTAAATTTTCTCCATTATTTTTGTCTATCGCCCGATTTCAGAAAAACTGAATGGTCTGAAGGTATAAATTGATTTATTTAAAATACTTTAGAGTCTACGCAATTATAATTTTGCATTTCTAAAGTGGTAGAAATTCGTTTTGCTGCAATACGTCGCCCAGAAAGAAACTCTGGAGAGATTTTTCTCACAAATTATTTGTCAGCTCCGCTTTATCACAAAAACTGAATGGTTGCATGTCTCAATTTATAGTATAGTAGTTTAACTAGTATCTTAGGAAACGAAATAACATAAATCCAGCCTGGTAGAAATTAGTTTTTTTTGTATATCCAAAGAAAATCATAAAGGGCTTTTTAAATTTTCTCCATTATTTTTGTCTAACGCCCGATTTCAGAAAAACTGAATGGTCTGAAGATATAAATTGATTTATTTAAAATACTTTAGAGTCTATGCAATTATAATTTTGCATTTCTAAAGTTGTAGAAATTCGTTTTGCTGCAATACGTCGCCCAGAAAGAAACTCTGGAGAGATTTTTCTCACAAATTATTTGTCAGCTCCGCTTTATCACAAAAACTGAATGGTTTCATGTCTCAATTTATAGTAAAGTAGTTTAACTAGTATCTTAGGAAACGAAATAACATAAATCCAGCCTGGTAGAAATTCGTTTTTTTTGTATATCCAAAGAAAATTCTAAAGGGCTTTTTAAATTTTCTCCATTATTTTTGTCTAACGCCCGATTTCAGAAAAACTGAATGGTCTGAAGGTATAAATTGATTTATTTAAAATACTTTAGAGTCTATGCAATTATACTTTTGCATTTCTAAAGTGGTAGAAATTCGTTTTGCTGCAATACGTCGCCCAGAAAGAAACTCTGGAGAGATTTTTCTCACAAATTATTTGTCAGCTCCGCTTTGTCACAAAAACTGAATGGTTTCATGTCTCAATTTATAGTTGAGTAGTTTAGGTAGTATCTAAGGAACCGAAATAACAAAAATCCAGCCTGGTAGAAATTCGTTTTTTTTGTATACCTCAAGAAAAACACAAAGGTTATTTTAAATTTTCTCCATTATATTTGTCTATCGCCCGATTTCAGAAAAACTGAATGGTTTGAAGGTATAAATTGATTTATTTAAAATACTTTAGTCTATGCAATTATAATTTTGCATTTCTAAAGTGGTAGAAATTCGTTTTGCTGCAATACGTCGCCCAGAAAGAAACTCTGGAGAGATTTTTCTCACAAATTATTTGTCAGCTCCGCTTTATCACAAAAACTGAATGGTTTCATGTCTCAATTTATAGTTGAGTAGTTTAAGTAGTATCTAAGGAACCGAAATAACATAAATCCAGCCTGGTAGAAATTCGTTTTTTTTGTATATCTCAAGAAAAACACAAAGGTTATTTGAAATTTTCTCCATTATTTTTTCTATCGCCCGATTTCAGAAAAATTGAATGGTCTGAAGGTATAAATTTATTTATTTAAAATACTTTAGAGTCTATGCAATCATAACTTTGCATTGCTAAAGTGGTAGAAATTCGTTTTGCTGCAATACGTCGCCCAGAAAGAAACTCTGGAGAGATTTTTCTCACAAATTAAAGGGTTAAAGGGTTAAACATTAAACATAAACATAAACATTTACATACAGGCACATACATTGCTTCTGGCCCCACACTAGGATACCCTGTGTCGTGGGAACCAGAAACAACGACATCACAAACATGTAAACATCCAAGACCTGGGGTTTTTTTTTTGTCCCCAGCCGGGATTCGAACCCGGGACCTCTCGCATGGTATGCAGATTCACTACCGCTGCGCCACGAGGTCGTCAAAATTATTTGTCAGCTCCGCTTTATCACAAAACCGAATGGTTTCATGTCTCAATTTATAGTAAAATTGTTTAACTAGTATCTTAGGAAACGAAATAACATAAATCCAGCCTGGTAGAAATTCGGTTTTTTTGTATATCCAAAGAAAATCATAAAGGGCTTTTTAAATTTTCTCCATTATTTTTGTCTATCGCCCGATTTCATAAAAACTGAATGGTCTGAAGGTATAAATTGATTTATTTAAAATACTGTAGAGTCTATGCAATTATAATTTTGCATTTTTAAAGTGGTAGAAATTCTCTTTGCTGCAATACTTCGCCCAGAAAGAAACTTGGGAGAGATTTTTCTCACAAATTATTTGTCAGCTCCGCTTTATCACAAAACCGAATGGTTTCATGTCTCAATTTATAGTAAAATTGTTTAACTAGTATCTTAGGAAACGAAATAACATAAATCCAGCCTGGTAGAAATTCGGTTTTTTTGTATATCCAAAGAAAATCATAAAGGGCTTTTTAAATTTTCTCCATTATTTTTGTCTATCGCCCGATTTCATAAAAACTGAATGGTCTGAAGGTATAAATTGATTTATTTAAAATACTGTAGAGTCTATGCAATTATAATTTTGCATTTTTAAAGTGGTAGAAATTCTCTTTGCTGCAATACTTCGCCCAGAAAGAAACTTGGGAGAGATTTTTCTCACAAATTATTTGTCAGCTCCGCTTTATCACAAAAACTGAATGGTTTCATGTCTCAATTTAGAAGTAAGTAGTTTAAGTAGTATCTAACGAACCGAAATAACATAAATCCAGCCTGGTAGAAATTCGTTATTTTGGTATATCCCAAGAAAATCATAAAGGGCTTTTTGAAATTTTCTCCATTATTTTTGTCTATCACCCGATTTCAGAAAAACTGAATGGTCTGAAGGTATAAATTGATTTATTTAAAATACTTTAGAGTCTATGCAATTATAATTTTTCATTTCTAAAGTGGTAGAAATTCGTTTTGCTGCAATACGTCGCCCAGAAAGAAACTCTGGAGAGATTTTTCTAACAAATTATTTGTCAGCTCCGCTTTATCACAAAAACTGAATGGTTTCATGTCTCAATTTATAGTTAAGTAGTTTAAGTAGTATCTAAGGAACCGAAATGACATAAATCCAGCCTGGTAGAAATTCGTTTTTTTTTGTATATCTCAAGAAAAACACAAAGGTTATTTGAAATTTTCTCCATTATTTTTGTCTATCGCCCGATTTCAGAAAAACTGAATGGTCTGAAGGTATAAATTGATTTATTTAAAATACTTAAGAGTCTATGCAATCATAATTTTGCATTCCTAAAGTGGTAGAAATTCGTTTTGCTGCAATACGTTGCCCAGAAAAAACTCTGGAGAGATTTTTCTCACAAATTATTTGTCAGCTCCGCTTTATCACAAAAACTGAATGGTTTCATGTCTCAATTTATAGTTAAGTAGTTTAAGTAGTATCTAAGGAACCGAAATGACATAAATCCAGCCTGGTAGAAATTCGTTCTTTTTGTATATCTCAAGAAAAACACAAAGGTTATTTGAAATTTTCTCCATTATTTTTGTCTATCGCCCGATTTCAGAGAAACTGAATGGTCTGAAGGTATAAATTGATTTATTTAAAATACTTTAGAGTCTATGCAATCATAATTTTGTATTTCTAAAGTGGTAGATATTCTGTTTTCTGCGGTATGTCGTCCAGGGCTCAACTCCGGAGAGATTTTTCTCACAAATTGTTTGTCTGCTCCACTTTATCACAAAAACTGAACATGTTTGATGCTTCTATTTATACCTTAACAGTTTCCTTAGTATCTAAGGAACCGTAAGAACTAAGATCCAGCCTTCTAGAAATTCAAATTTTTTTAGTATCCCAATAAGAAACATAAACGCGTACTGAAAATTTTGCGAATATTTTTTATTTCTTCACGTTTTCACTGCTATGCCACGGTATTTAGCCATAATTAAGATATGTTTTAACATCTTTTATTGTCACAATTACGTACGGTCAGAATGTTCCCTTTTTTAAAAACGACCATTTTATTTGGTCGTGTAATAGTGTCAGCTATGTTTGTCAGCTAAGTTTGTCAGCTAACTTCACACCGGTCATGATAAATACATTTTTCAGTAAATATCGGTGGGGGATATCTCGAAAAACTTATTGATTAATTCGAATAAAACGCGTAATGCTTATGTTATTATTAGACTAGCTGACCCGGCAATTTTGCCATATTAATTAGCCTACGATCTATTATCAACATCATCATCATCACCAGCCATTTGACGTCCACTGAAGGACATAGGCCTCCCTCATGACGTATTCTCAGACCTACCAAATATACACAAAAGAATTCATAGAAATCTGTGAAGCCCTTTCGGCGGAGTTCCAAAACAAACACTGTGATTTTTATATTTTATATTATTTAATATATTGAGAATTATACTATAACTGTAGATTTTCATCTAGATTTTGAAATGGACACCGAGTTTAACTTGTAACGTTCATTAAGTCGCAGTTTCTGCTACTTTGAATAAAAAAAATCGATTGATTGATTGATTGATGTAAATTTTATTATATTATTATGGTCCACGTAATATTTCGCAATAACTCCTTCCTGGTACTACTATCCTCATAACCCAAGGTTAGCTGGAAAAAAATACTCTTTAGTAATAAGCTCGCTTTGTGCAAATAAGCTTATTGGGCAACGAAGAATTTTCTAATGTAATATAATATTACGTGCCCTGACCCTTAATCCAGGTCATGGTCTATATCCGTTCTTAATTTCGTCCCTTGAAACCTTTTCGCGGTAGTATTAAATTTTCTATTAAATTACTCTATTTTACAACGCCGTCTCCTGTTAGCGCAGCTTGTCGCTCGCTCAAACTCATTCCAGGTGGAATATAATACTCAATATATAAAACAGTGATTTGTCATCTGAATCTGGTTGCGAAATATTGACAAACGCAGCATAGGGCGCCCATCAGCTCGCAGGATCGACGATCTAAGGCTAATTGCTGGTAAGGCGGATGAGTATGGCCAAGAACAGAAAGATGTGGCGTGCTTTGGGACAGCTTATGGCCAACATGAATATTCGGGCTAGAACGATAGATTAGATCAGACTGAGCCACCCAAACATATTAATTATTTGTACGCACAATCATTGTATAGATTTGACTGTTTTGCTAAACTTAATTCAGTATGGATTTGTTTTCGATATTGTAAATTTTAGTGTGTTCTGAACTACAGTATCGCTATAAGTGAAAACAACTTTCCATCGTCGGTTGCCTGGAAGAAATTGCTATAAGCAATAAGGCCGCCAATTGTACTGCATTTTTGTAAACATTTCATGTTTGTGTTTTTCCTGGTACAATAAAGAATATTCTTATCTTATCTTATCTTAACCTTTTAATGACTCTCAGTTACTATAATGTACAATGTACCTTTCATCACGTTACTTTTAGTCGATGGTTTTCCTAAAACCCAATAAATAAATATATAAAATAAATAAATATAGTTTTAATGCGGTATCGCGCCCGACGCGACATCGTCGCAAGATCGTGTTATTCTCTAACAGTCAAAAGTGACGAATTCGACAGGATTTGGTGCGCTTTTTAGAGATGGTTTTGTGGTTTTATAACAAAAACGATGATTAGATAAACATCTTTGTGATCGCTCGCCACCTTGCACCCAGAGTTTTGTTAGTTTCTCGTAAAGGGTAAGCAAAGGTCTTCAAACGTAGAGTCCGCACCACCAACCACTAAAGTCCATTGAGCTAAGACATTTTCGTTCTTATGTTAATACGGACAAGGTCTTCTCCATGGGACATGAGTGATGGCGCGTGCTCTACCACCTCATTCGAACTAAACTTTTTTTTTTAAAGTGAGAAATAAAAAGTTAACAGCCAACTTATGTTGGTTTTTAGGTTTCCGTATCCAAAGGCTGCCAAACGGGACCCTATGACTAAGACTTCACTGTCCGTCTGTCTGTCTGTTGTCAGGCTGTATCTCATGAACTGTGATAGCTAGGTAGTTGAAATTTTTACAGATGATGTATTTTTGTTGCCGCTATAAGAACAAATACTAAAAACAGAATAAAGTAAATATTTACAAAAACGTAATTTTTTTGCCGTTTTTTCTCGATCTTTGTGTCTGATTTTGTATAGATAATGGTACGGAACCCTTCGTGCGCAAGTCCGACGCGCACTTGGCTGGCTTTTTTATTTTATTAGTATTGGCCAACTAGTTGGTACAGATAAAGGTTTACCTACTGTCGACTGCGTAGCCCACACAAATCTTTTTGGCGGTAACGTGAACATAGTCACAGATCGTTTGCACATTGCTTACTGTCTTCACAGTGTATGTGTGAGTAATTGACTAATAGTAATTTACTACGCATCACACACAGTCAATTACTCACACATACACGGCAAAGACAGTAAGCGATTTGCAAACGATCTGCGACTATGTTCACGTTACCTCCAAAAAGATTTGTATGGACTATACAGTCGACAGTAGGTCAACCTTTATCTGTACCAACTAGTTCTGTGCGAACTGTATGCGGATTGCGGAACGCGCGCACCGCAAGCGCAGACCGGGCACAGCTGCCCGCAAGCATCGATTGTGCTATTGCTAGTCGAATTTTGTCGAATTATCACTATACAACCTGGATGACCGAGCTTTGCTCGGTATTTGTTTTTTTTGGTTCTTCGCGTTTTTTGGAAATTATATTTAGATAAGATGAAAAAAGAGGAAAAAGGAAGAAAATAATCGAACTGGAGACAGGCTCGAACCAGCGTCGTCTGGTGTCGGGGCCGCCGGATTTTTCACCTGAGCTATTACAACCTTGTAAATGGTGGCGAAATGTATCTTTGCATTCTAATAACATTTTAGCCGTTTTTCATTGCCGCAAAAAACACGGATGAAAAGATGTTTTCTAAAAATGTACCTAGCTGGATCGATTTATCGTCCCCGAAACCCTCTGCATACTAAATTTCATGAACGCATTGGAGCCGTTTCCGAGATTCTCATATATCTACATATATTATATATTATGTCGTGGTGAATATATATATATATTCAAGTTTGTATTTTGTGCATAACACGTTGCAAGAGGCGGTTTAATGTATGTTATGTCTATCGTTCCGTGTGGCGCCGGATTAAGAATAGCGTCGCTCCATTTCCATCATGCCTCCCATGGATGCCGTAGAAGGCGACTAAGGAAATAAATTACCAAGAGACGGGCAGCAGCGTCTTCCGGAGATTCCAATCGCATACTGCGATCGCCAACCCGCCTGGCAAGCGTGGCGATTATGGCAAAATCCCTCATGGTTAGAGGGAGGCCTATGTCCTGCAGTGGGCGTCCAAATGGCTGATGATGATGATGAAACAAATACCTTTATATATTATATAAAGGTATAGATAGATAGATAGATTCCATGTCTAGTAAGCAGTGACCATCTATTTTTATTTTACAAGCCAGAATATTTGTGTCTGACTTAGTTCATTCCTATGCTTTAGTCTTCAGTCTGCATAACTACTTACTCTAATTGAACACTGCCACTGGATTTCAGAGTTCAATTGCTCTTTGACCTGCCCCCATTTACCTAATAATAAGTTAGGGTGATTCAAAAGCAAATGTCGATAGAATTAGCAACTTTACTCTAGTTACATTACGGGTGACTTTGCAACTAGGGCAGCTGATCAACGTAATACCATAGATACGAGTATATACATATAAGGTATTACAAAAATAGGTTGCGTTATTTTCCGGGCTCACATAGTATGCGATACAATATGATATTAAGTACCTTATCTCTATAAGTATAATTATTGATATGCAATAAAAATTATCTTATTACTATTATCACATACCTCAGCGCTTGAAATCGCCAATCCGCGGTGGGCACGCGTGGTGATTAACCCCATACTCTCTCCCTGAGAGAAGGTCTGTGCCCTTCTGTGGGACGTATATAGGCTGCTTTTGTAAGAAAGATTATCTTGGTATGATTGCTTATGTAATAAAGAAACTTTCACGAAAATCGAACAACACTTTTTTAATTGTTAAGAGAATTATGTCTTCTTGTATTGATGAGACGAGCTCCTATTTTCATATGTTTATGGAGATTTGCTTACATCCTTCATAGCTACCTACTGTGAGTATAGATACAGTTTCATCAAAGTAGGTAGTCCAAAAATTTGTACAAGAGTCAAGTGCTGATCAAACTATGTTTTCGTTACAAAATGACCTTTATCGTAACTGAGTAGAGTGGACGCAAGATCGACGTGCCGACGACTGGAGTACCGGTTAATATAATAAGTAGGTACTGGCCAATATTTAATACGCTCATTATGGCAGAAAAACTCTAATTGAGATTGTACTATCGCATATTTTTCTTTTTTACGGCGTTTCTGAATAAATTGCCGCCTTTACGGTAATTTTATGACTACAGCAGCCAGCCAGTGTTATCGTTATGAAAAAAAAAACATTCGTTTCATGTTCCTGGCCGTTTTTCAAGCTTATGATATGGGTGTATCTACCGCCGTAAACGTACCGGCAAGCAATAATATTTGGAATCCATGTTCTTTTTAAGGCGTGATTGCACACCATATAAAAGTCTTGCCGTGTTATACTAATTGTAGATATTGCATGAATTTTAGGTGATAGAGCATCAGTAAAACGCGGGCCTTATATTCGCGAGGTATTAAGTTTTAACCCCGGCATGTGCCAATGACTTTGTTTTTAAGTTATTTATATTTTGGAATTTAAAGCAATGGTGCCACATGCCAAATACGAAGGAAAATATCGTGAGGGAACCCGAATTTCTTAGGTGTCTACATTAACGCTTGAAATCGCCTATCCGTGGCACACTTGGTGATTGAGCCTTTACTCTCTTTCTGAAAGAGAAGGTGTGTGATCTGCAGTCAGACATTATAAGCTTCTATAAAAAAAAAAACTAAAGCCATTTTATTAAAAAAATATATATTATATTTACGTACAAATGACTTATTAAATATTGTGTTGTGAATACAAAACACAGTTTGGAGTAATATTTTTTTTTTATTTGAATTTTTAAAGGAGTTATCAATAAAATTACCTCTAATGACAGTTTTTTTTAAAAAACCAAACATTCTACACTATCTTGTGGAATTAGGACGGTATCTAGTTAGTACCTACTTCTCCAGTGAAATCGTCTTCCCAATATACATTTCATAACTTGTCTATAACCACGTTTCAGTCATAACACGGACAATCAAACGATGTATTCTCTTCATACGTTGACACTATTGTCAATCTGGGCCTTAACTCCTATCAGTGTAGTCTTGAGTTGTCTGGAAGAAACTGGAAGAAAGAAGACAAAAGATTTTCTTATTACATTACAGCCTTAGTAGTGTAATTACAAAATCGGTTCCTCTAACGATTATATTAATAATACTTTTATTGGAAATAAGGAAAAAAGTTACATACATTTTGTCGATTGTCAGGTTTCTACGCTATTTTTTTTTTTAATTAACCTATATGCGTCCCACTGCAGGGCACAGGCCTTCTCTCATAGATCGAGTATGGGCTTAATTACCATGCGTACCCACTGCGAATTTAGCAATTCAGTTTCAAGCGCTGAAGTTTATGAACATATCAGACGCTCAGCTTTCCACACGATATTTTATTTCAACGTTGAGACGTATTGCTAGTACAACTATTGTTATAATGACGAATATTTTGCAAGGTGATAGCCCAGTGGGTAGAACATAGGACTCGGAAGCAAGAGACCCAGATTTGATTCCCTGTATGGGCATATACCTATTACATTGTTGTCTAAGTTGTGTACATTTGTGAAGTTCTAGTAGCAATACCACTCGCTAATGTTGAAGGCAAACATCGTGAGGAAACCTAAGTGACTGAGCTATTCACATACCTGAGCGCTTGAAATCGACCAATCAGCGGTGGGCACGCGTGGTGATTAAGCCAATACTCTCACCCTGAGAGAAGGCCTGTGCCCTACAGTGGGACGTATATGGGCTGCTTATGTATTTTGTAAATTTATAATGTTTGTAAGGGGTAATCTCCGAACAGATTTCAAAAAATCTTTTACCAGTATTTAGAATGGTTCTTCAAGGTGGACATACTTATTTATACATATATATGTATATTTATATATATATATTACCCCTGCCCCCTTATATACCCCTTATGCTTATATTTATTATATTAACAGTATTTATTTATCTCTATCTTTATTCTATTTTCTATTATATTTAACAAGCACTACCCCATATTTTACTCGTTCAACAATCCCAAGGTTAAGTGGTAGATAATACTGTTATCATAAAGTTCGCCGCTGAGCATACTATCTTTCATCGCCAAATAACTTTTTAATAATTTTAATTAATTTTGATACTATCCTTGGAGGAAATAAGTCATTTCACTGTACCACGGCGTGATGGAGATGGATGTTTGCACTGGTAACATCTTTGCAAATCTCCAGGGCCATATTTCAGTGGGAAGCCCATTTAGATCCACCCACGCCTGCAGCTATTATTGAACCATTGTACTGGCATAAGCAATGGTGGTATAACGCTGGTCTCACATTCGAAAGGTCTTGGATTCTAGTCCCGTCCCGATTAGCATGTGCCAAAGACTTTGTGCTCTAAGTTACGGACATTTGTGTATTATTATGAAGTATAGAATATAAAAGCTAATCATCATCATCATTCAGCCACAAGAAGTCCACTGCTGGACATAGGCCTCCTCCATGGATTTCCAAAAAGACCAGTTGGAAGCGGCTTGCATCCAGCGTCAAAGCTAATACAACTTTGTATTTTTCTGTATTAATCAGAATTAAAATCTTCATTCATTCATTCAAAAGTAAAAATAAGTGGTGGCAATACCACTCGCTAAAGTTGAAGGAAAACATCGTGAGGAAACCTGAGTGTCTGAGCTATTCACGTACCTCAGCGCTTAAAATCGCCAATCCGCGGTGGGCACTCCCGGTGATTAAGCCCATATTCTCTCTCTGAGAGAAGGCCTGTGCCCTACAGTGGGACGTTTAAAGTTTGCTTATAAAGTAGTAGCAATGCAATTCGCTAATGTGAAGGAATACATTGCGAGGAAACCTGAGTGTCTGATGGGTTCACATACCTTAGCGCTTAAAATCTGCTACCCGCGGTGATTGAGCTCGACTCTCTTTCTTAGAAAAGGCATGTGCCCTACAGTGTTAATATACACAAGCTGTTAATGCTTATGTACAGTGTACAGACGACAGCAGATCAACACTTCAGTTGCAAATTAGCCCGTAACGTAACTGAATAGATGTTAATGTTTACTGGCTAAAATTAGAAAGAAAGAAAGAAACCATTTATTTACATTGCTACAGAATTTATACACATATATACATACATATATAGATAGATAGATAGAGAACACTTTATTGCACCACCAGGTGAAAGATAGGTACTATTACAAATATTTCTCAAAAGATGGATTGCGGCCCAAATTTATTTTGTTAATATCAGAAATATAAAATCTTATCAATATTTAAAAACTACAATTTTAGTATATATAATAATATCTTTCTAAATAAAATGAAATAAATAACATAAATGTGTCCAAAAATATTAAAGTCAGGACTATACTTGGTGTTCATTTTGACTTTTTAAATAACTATATTATTATTATTCAAAAACATACTAAGCAATTTAGAAATGTTAAAATTTATTGAAATACTAACTTCTATGTTTTTTTATTTTTTTCAACTATATAACTCTCATTTTATCTATAAGCGTTATAATAAACTACTGTTTTTACATTTTAGCAAACAAAAAATAAAACAATAAAAGCAGCGTTGCCAACAACGGTTGGTATTTAAAAATCTATGGTCAGAGCTGCCGGCTTCTCTGCAAATGGTTTTCAGGCAAATTGGTCGAGCGTGGTTGATGCTTGTTCGAGTGTCTACCCAGTCTCGTAATAAGCTTTTTGTACAGTATGTTGAATGAATTATAACGCTTCTCTTGAGCAGAGCCCCTTTTAGGGTTCCGTAGTCGACAAGGAACCCTTATAGTTTTGCCATGTTCATCCGTCCGTCAGTCTGTCTGTCCGTTCTGTCTGTCCGCGGCTTAGCACAGAGACGATAAGTACTAGAGAGCTGAAATTTGGCAAAGATATACGACGAAAAGTATTTTTTATCACACCTGCTCTGAAAATACATACTAATTATACCAATTAGAGGGAAGAAACGCCTTTATCCCGCCCTTCAAATCCTTTCATCCCAAGGTATGGAAGTTTGTATGAAAATCCTTCAGACCCAAGGGTGGGAAGTATGTATGAAATTCCATTACATACCCGGTTTTTTTTTTAATTTGTCAGCAGCATACTGCAAAGAGACTTTAACTGTCTACTAATTAAATTTCAAGTAAATTGTTACTGGCCACATACAGTTTTTTTTTTACCAGTTACCAACCTCCTTGGTGCGTACAGAAAATTAAAAACGAAATTATTTTTGTATATAAAACGCGCGGAATCACGGAAGAAGTGGCTGCATGACCTTATGATCTTAGCCTACTCCAGAAACGAGCGAATATACTTTTAACTAAATATAAACATTTCTATGCATTTATGTCTATAATTTTCCTCGTAGGTGTAATAAAAAGCACTATACATACCTCAGGATAAAGTACAGTTCCATACCTCAAATGGTTTGCGCCCCTCGCAAGCTCGTGGCGCAAATGCCATAATCTCGGTATGGAACTGTCACTTTCTTCCCTCTGAAGTAATGTACTATTTTGAGGTACCTCCCCTACACCTAAATTAAGGATGCAATTTTTTTTCTCACCTAAATAATAGTATGGGGTATTGTCGAATTGATCGTTTAAAAATGTTGTGGGTATAGGAAAACCATTTTTCGATTTAAGCGAAATCATCATCATCATCATCATCAGCTCTTTGACGCCCACTGCAGGAAATAGGCCTCCCTCATGGTTTTCATAACCATGAGGGGTTTTGCCATAATCGCCACGTTTGGCAGGCGGGTTGGCGATTGCAGTATGCGGTTGGAATCTCAGGAAGACGCTGCTGTCCGTCTCCTGGTAATTTATTTCCTTAGTCGCCTTCTACGACATCCACGGGAGGAAATGGAGTGACGCTATTCTTAATCCGGCGCCACACGGAATACTAAGCCTCAAAACGCAAATTATTGTTAGACTAGGTTATCCCCCCCTCTCCCGGCTAAACGGTTGATTATGGAAACGTTAAAAAAATTCAGTGCAGTAGCACATTTTATGAACTTTAAAGGAAAGCTACCACGGCTAAGTAGGCTTTATACAAGTTAACGATTAATAGGCGACCAACTTATACAAGAAAAACTTCGCAAAAAATCCATTGAAAATTACATCGAAGATAAATTTATAGATATTCTGTAAAGAAGAAGAAGACATTTATTTTACCAACAAGATACATCACAGAAACAAAATAAGCACATAAGTAACATAATATGCACATAAAGCTGGTATTAACCCCTCCTTCTACGGAATCCTACATCGCGCGTGGTCCGACAAGCACGGGACCGGTTTTTTAGGATCCAACTAGCTGCACTCTTCACTTTGTTTGCACAAAAGACCTCAGTCAGGACAGGTGATTGTTATGTGTGGAAGTTATTATTATCATCTAACATGTCATCGACATATTGTGAAGCCTGGTGGCCCTTATGTCCACATTTTCAGTTAGACAACCTTGTCGCTTGAAGGGCCATTGTACGCGCAAGCTACAAAGGCGCTCTGTACAGAATAAGTGACCCGAATACAAACTACATTTGGGATGATTCCGCTGAAACTCCACCGTCTCTACTGTTTGCTTTGATCGGAAGTGAAAAGTTTCTTTTTGTTTGCTTATAGGCACCTACTACGGTTTTTTAATTATTTTACGTGTTGGCATAAGTAAATATAGGTGTGAAAGCAAAGGAGAGTTTGTGAAAAGTTATGCAGCAAAGGATTAATTAGTATCAAAATTCTCTACCTGAGGCCTGTGCACCAACATAAGCAGCCTATATACGTCCCACTGTAGGGCACAGGCCTTCTCTCAGGGAGAGAGTATAGTGTATAGCGTGTCCACCGCGGATTGGTGATTTCAAGCGCTGAGGTATGTGGATAGTTCAGACATTCAGGTTTCCTCACGATGTATTCCTTCACCGTTAGCAAGTGGTATTGCTACTACCTGTAACTTCACGTACTGAGCGTTACATAAGAGCTGACCATGTCAATTGAATGTATTTTTTACACTTGAATTAACCGTGACTACAAAGTTATAACACTAAATAAAAATATGTTATATCTATGCTTGAAGCTTTTCGTCTATGAAAAGAATCTCTTGTTTTGCAAGTCCGCTTACAGTGAAAGGCATAAAGAGCTTAGTCTTACAGTCCACATGATGATGTGGCACAATGATGATGATGATAATGCTTTCTATGTCATATCGTCGAAATTTAACGGATTCGATATTTGAATGTGATTGGATGGAGATTTTAAGCCGAGTGGGTAGCGTTGGTAACATTGGACTCGGAAGCGGGAGACCCAGGTTCGATTCCCAGTGCGGGCATGTACCTATGACTTTGTTTTCTAAGTTTTGTACATTTGTGAAGTTATAGTAGCAATACCACTCGCTAACTGTGAAAGAAAACATCGTGAGGAAACCTGAGTGCCTGAGCTATTCATATACCTCAGCGCTTGAATCCGCAGTGGGCACGCGTGGTGATTAAGCCCATACTCTCTCTCGGAGAGAAGGCCTGTGCCCTACAGTGGGACGTATATCGACTGCTACGCCCTTATAAACATAAAAATATAAATATAATTATATATTGATTCGCCGTACATTTGTAGAAATGGCCTCTGTCTTGGAGTATTTCTATGTTTGTGATGTCCTTGCCTGGTTACCATAGCACAGGGTATCCCAGTTTGGCACTAGGGCAAGTGATTGTGTTGTGTGAAAGTTATTTATTTAAGTTGGGAAAATGACTTGTACGGTGTTGCTTGCTAAGCGAATATATCACATATCACACGATTTCACACTTTGTCAACTCCCTCCACCACACTAAACGTGTGACGTAAAACATAGATGGCCCTTAGTACATAATACCTATTATGTACCATTGTGTGAACTTTAGCTTTTTTCACGAGCCAGCCGGCTGTATTCAGGCGTTAACTTTTGTTCGGGGCCCATCTGTCTAAACAAAATATATCGGCGTATAGTAGACTCCACGATCTTAGCGGGTCACCCGCAAGAGCTCTTGTCTCGCAAGAAATAGGTACGAGAATCGAAAAAAGTAGAATATTTGGTTGGCGCTGACTTACTCAGTAAGAGAAGCTATATTCTGCGTCCCGATAGGAAGAGTTTTCTCGTATTTTTGTGAATTATTCCTTAACTTTTTATTGTCGCCATTGGCTTAAATATGTTTTGCATTAATTGGATCGCCCAAAACTCTCGTAATGCTATTCTTTTTGTGTTTCTTTTTATTTTTATGCAATGCTCAAGTATTTTCTTTTACTTTATTAGTAAGACATAACTGTACTGATACTAGAGAAATTAAAAAAATATATTTTTACCATCAGACTAAGCATTAAGTTAGATTAAGTAGACACACAAAATATGTTGCGCTAGATAAGCTGAAAAATAATTATATATATCCGCTCTCCTATTTCGGATCAAATATGTTAAGGCCGGCCTTTCCGTTTCGGAATTTCGTTTTGAAATTTTGATTCGATTCATACAAACCTGCGGACCTACCACATGCATACGGTACAAAATTTTCGAACGGAAAACTGCCGTATGTATGGTTTGTATGGATTTACTGCGTTCGGAATCCCGAATCGTATTTCTGAAACGGAATAATTCCGACTGTGTGTGGCCGGCCTGAGTCGGAATTCTTCTTCGGAATTCCGTTTTGGCTCCAGTGAGCCTTTGCTGTGGTATAATCTACTCAACCTAACAACTTTAAGTTGTAACTTCACTCGCTTACTGCAGGAAAACATCGTGAGGAAACCTAAGTTCCTGAGGTCTTCACACACCTCGACGCTGAGTCAGCTGCTTTTTGTGGCAACTTAGATACACCACAGGCTACATCTATGGTCCTGTTTTATTTATTCGTTTTGTCTGTTGTGTATTTTATTTTCTTTCTGTTGTTGTGCATATTATGTTACTCATCTGCTTATTTTGTTACTGTGATGTATTATTGGTATAACAAATATCTTTCTTCTTCCTCTTCTTCTTCGTCTTCAACGCTTGAAACTACTAATCTGCGATGGGCACCCGTGGTGATTAAGTCCATACTCTCTCTCTGAAAGAAGGCCTGTGCCCTACAGTGGGACCAGTACAGTGATTATTTCTGTTATATAAGGAAATAAGTAATGTATAAAGTAGATAGACAATACAATATACGTTTTGATATTAAGATTTATTCCAATACGTACGTAAAAGAGAAGTCGGTGACCATCGCAGACCCCTTCAACTCTTGAATAATTTATAACGGAGGGTATAAACAAATCACTTTCTGGCTGACGCTTTTATCTAGAAACCGAGATCGCTCAACGCTGCCGATACGTCTGGCATCCGTCTTACTCGCACATTCTTATTTAAGGCCGAGTTCTCCAAGCGCACGACTTCTATTGGACCTATTGCGCTGCGCGAGCGAGCAGTGCACATCTAATTAATACAATTTCGACGACCGACGTCAACACATTCAGTTACAGGGTTTAATGCTAAAATCGGTATAGCTTAACTAAAACCTCTTATTTAGTTATAATTTAGACTCATGTTTGCGTTTCTATTTACGCAATTAAGTTTGAAAAATAGTTAATACTTACTTAGTCACCGTTTGTTATAAAATTATTCTCATTATTTTAAGTTTCCCAAGATGTGAAATTTAATGTGAAATATTCACTTTTAAACTTTGGCTTTTGCATCTACGTAATGAAATTGTTTCATTACGTAGATGCAAAAGCCAGCGTACAGCAGCGCCTTTACTCATACAAGATTAACTCGCTGTTAATATTTCAGATTAAATATAGTTTCTGCGAGAAATAAGAAAGGAAAGAAGAAAGCATAACATAATTAGTACTCTTTATTGTAAAATAAGGAAAAGACAAAAATGCTACCTAGTGATTTGATTAAAAAAATTCAATTCTGTCGCGCATAATTTTATATCATTATTTTTTTATTCTTTAACAATAAGGTATAATGAGACACCGGTCCTACACGTATACATTTTAATATATGTTGAATATTATTCACGGTGTTGGTTCGGTTCCAAAATCAAAATCATAATTTTTTATTCAAAGTAGCACAGAAACTGCGACTTGATGAACGTTACAAGTTAAACTAGGTCTCCATTTCAAAATCTAGATCATTTTGGAGAAAAAATGGACAAAAAACTCCAAACTTAGTCTTTTCAAGTCGTTAATTTACAGGATTTATATAAATGTTCTAAAACTCATGCATTGAACTGGCTTCAATTCCAGACATCATTGTCATCTAAATAATCTTCAATGTTATAGTAGCTTTTTTGGCACAAAGTGTGCTTCACACATTTTTCGAACCGCGTTTCTGACAAACTTATTATATCCTCAGGGATCTTATTGTAGAAACGTATACAATCCATGTTCTAATTAAAACACAAAAACACTATTAAAAAAATAACCAACAAACCGACTGCAGAACATTAACTACTAAGCAGGCGGTACCAACGCAACGAGTCACACACAATGTTAAATTTGGGTCCCACCTGCTTAGCAGTTAATCTTCAGCAGTCAGGTTGCTGGTATTTTTTATTACAATTTTTTTTTGTCTTATTCTTGGGATTCTGTACCGTTTTTTGCTCGATATTAATAACGGCAACAGGTAGACGCTTGAAATATTAAAATGTTGTAAAGATGGTGTTTGTACGGAACCCTTCGAGCGCGAGTCCGACTCGCACTTGGCCGGTTTTTTCCTGTACGGCTAATACTTTTCATAATATGACCTATCGAAAAGTCAATATAGTCCCGTGCTACGAATGGGGCACTAACTATCACCTAACGCCTTATAATATATGAAGCGTTTATTAATATTTGAATTATCTCGTAAAAAAGGTTTTTATACGTCTACACCCTTATTAGAAAACATTTAGAATTCAATGATAGATAGATAGATAGAGCATTTATTTACATAAGTCACACACGTATTATACAAAGCTACCCATAGCACAGGGAATCCTAGTTTGGGAGCCAGTAACCACTTTTTTAACCTTTTTCTAAATAAAGTTTTTTTCATTAAAAAAAAAATAAATAAAATAAAAAAAAAGCATAAACACATCTAATTACAAGAAACAGCACAAAGAAAACATAGTACAAAGCAGAAGCACACATGCAGAGCATTTAGATTTTAAATACATGGTACGGTAATGTATCAATTGGTGAAAAGAGACAACGTAGGTGTGGCAAATGTGAAAAGACGAAATCTGATTTGTTTTTTGTTAGTTGATTTGTCGCAATTTTCGAGACCCCGAAAACCCCAAAAATATATTTTTATGCTTATTTTTTTATTTTGCTGACTTTTTACGTGTCTTCTCTATGGTATAAAGGCAATGTCACTCCAATCTAAGTTAGACATATGTTAGATAGATTATAGAATATTTTCTAAAGAAAGTAACAGTAATCCTTTATGGACGACAACAATTTCTAAGCTAAACTACACCTAATGTGGTGCCGCAATAAGGCACAATTTTCCATCTCCATCAAGGCTTGGCCACCTTGAATTTAATAAGGGTTCGTGAAACCATATGTCTGCAAAACGACGCTGAGTCTGCAATATTAAATAGTCAAGTTTATCTCTATTAAAATACGTGCTGGATTAAACTATGAATAAAATGGGGATTCCGCACACTCAAAGAGATACACAAGGTTATGCGAGTGCCACGTTGGTCTAGCAGTATCACGTCTGAATACCATGCCGAAGGTCGTGGCTTCAATTCCACTAGCGGCCGCTGTACATTCAAATGTTCTCAGTCTGGGTGCATCCATGTTTGTGATGTCCTGGCCTGGTTATTATAGCACAGGGTATCCTAGTTTGGGACCAGAACAAGTGACAAGTGATTGTAAAGTAAAGTAAAATAAGATTTATTGAAATAACTCAGTAACAGCAGCAGTTGTTACATATATTTTTTTAAATTAATTGTGATGTATCGAAGTTGCTATTATTGTTTCTTGCATCTTTTGTAACACCGAGTTTTTTTTTTTTAACAACATTTGTGCATTTTATTGTGTTTTCTCCCAGATTTATACAACTTTGTTTATTTGATGGATTAACTCCTGAACTGCCCTCGCGGAACGCAACGTATAGGTGGCCCATACTAAGTTGGACACAGATCTGTGTCGCGGCGGACGAGTGGTTAATGCTCTAAAGTAGAGCGCGGGAAACGAAACTTCAATACAATTATGTAATCCCCGATCAATAATGTAACACATCTGTCTTAGTTGGCAATAAATGGTTATTCATTCATTCATTCACTCACTTGAACCCAAAGGGTAAAAACCGGACCCTATTATTACTAAGACTTCGCTGTCTGTCTGTCCGTCCGTCGGTCCGTCCGTCCGTGCGTCCGTCTGTGTGTCACCAGGCTGTATCTCAAGAACCGTGATAGCTAGAGAGTTGAAATTTTCACAGATTATGTATTTCTGTTGGCGCTATAACAAAAAATACTAAAAACAAAATAAATTAATTATTTAAGGAGGGGGTCCCATACAACAAACGTGATTTTTTTTGCTGTTTTTTTTTTGTCTTTGTGTCTAATGTTGTATAGATAACGGTACGGAACCCTTCGTGCGCGAGTCCGACTCGCACCTGGCCGGTTTTTTTACAATCATTAAAAATGTTAGTTTGTGCGAGCCATATAGAATGCCTGACGTAAAACAACTTAAACAGAACGCTTACCGTCGTGACCCATCTGAAAACACTACCTATTTTGTAAGTCGATTGTATTAAGGGGAATCTACCGTAATATTATTGAATTTATTGGCACTCGTTTACGATTTTCTGAGGCGCGGCTCTGTTGCTAGGGGCGCTGTCAGCAGACGGGAGATGATGCTATTAACCCATAGGTTTTGCCCCGGTGCCCGGTTTCATTCACTTTTAAGGCAGCTGTTACGTCTGGCATGCTGTATTGCTCGCACAGTTAATAATGTCTATAAAAAAATAATACACTTTTGATAATTGTGGTCCGAAGGTTTGACAAACAAGATAATAAAATTGAGAACATTTCAAAAACGTTCTAGTTTTTTTCATATACTCAGGTTTTAATAAAGAGAAGTGGTTGGCAAAATTATTAATTTTAGGATCAAATTTTCTCACTAAAAAACTAGGTAAAGAATACGAAAATAAATGTCTTGAATGTCCGTAAGTTTATTATGTATAAAACTCTCAGACCACATTTACCAAAAGTATACCCATTTTATTACAATAATTAACAAATTTAGAATGTGCGAGCGAGACAGCATGCCAACAACCTTACATTATATTACTTTATTCATAATAATAAAAAAATAAAAATAAAAAATAAAAACCGACTTCGAAACACTACAGCACTAAAAAGTTAGAAATAATTTAAATAATTAGAAGTATTCACCTACATGTGTAGGTATTGTAGAAGTTTAATTTGGAGGTGGTGCCCAAAATATATGTGCTGGTCTTGAAACTGGGCACCGACTACAAATTATACTTCTACAATACCTACATGTATAAACTTCTAATTATTTAAATTATTTCTAACTTTTTAATGCTGTAGTGTTTTGAAGTCGGTTTTTATTTTTTATTTTTAAATTTTTTTTGGGGAGTGGGAGAAAAATAAATAAGTCACTTATAATCATAATTTACCCTACTTAATTCGTTGCTTTAAAATTTTCTGTTCTAAATTTCCATCTCCGAAAGTCTTCACCAGAACATGACCAAATTAACTTGGGACTACTTTTACGCTATTTTATGAAACATACGAATATTACAAAAGATGGGCCCCATTAGGGCTTATTTACTGCTGTCCATTGAAGAGTTCCGTTCTCCATCTCTGAAAGTATCCATCAGATCTTTACCTAATTAAAATAGGACCAATGGGACGTTAAACCTATTCGAAAAAAAAAAGAATTGCCGAAATCGGTTAAGATTTGACGGAGTTATGGAGGAACATAGCCAAATATACATATATATATATATATATATATATATATATATATATACGCGTCGAATTGATAACCTCCTCCTTTTTTGAAGTCGGTTAAAAATTACTTAAGAGCCACTTAATCAGTTTTAAGGGCTACTTGACAATTATTTCGGTTTCATCATTGTTTATCATTGCTTACGGGCGCTAGGACCGCCGTAATAATTCTCAATTGCAGAAATCGTTTAAATTCCTGACTTTCTTGATCCTAAGTTGTAAAAGTTTGTTTTTCTTTTTACTGTTGTAAAGTTTTGCATGCGGCGGTAGCACAGCGGTAGAACGCCAGCCTCACATTTGGGAGGTCGTGGGTTCGAAAATCGGCATGCAACAATGACTTTGTTTTCTAAGTTACGTATATTTGTGAAGTTGTAGTAGCAATACCTATCGCGAACCGTGAAGGAAAACATCGTGAGGAATCCTGAGTGTCTGAGGTGTTGACATACCTACCTAAGCCCTTGAAATTGCCAATCCGCGGTGGGCATGCGTGGTAACAAAAACCATATACTCTCTCTCTCTCTCTCTCTCTCTGAGAGAAGACCTTTTCCCGGCAGTGGGACATATAATACATGATTATATTCTTTTTGTTGCACTAACCCGTAACATATAAAACATGTTTGGGACAATTGGGACATATTAAAAAAAACAAACATGTCCCAGTTGGTCCAAAGCCACCGTGCCAGCAGTCATGGCATTGTTATCGATTATGCTAATTCTATTACTCCCCCGTAACAGATTGCGGTGCTAGGTCGGACGCCCGCGCCGACTCACTTGTTTTGTTTACGACTCCTGTTTGGAAGCGTAATCAAAATGTTAACTAGGTTTTTGACGTGTTATGAATGACGGGAAGGGGGTGAAGTGGAAGAGACGTGGCAAGATCGTGGTCGCTATTTGATATTAATGTCTTACTACGTTTCGTACCTACCTTGTTTAATGATGGCTTTACTGAAATTTTTTTCGATTGGACCTTTTGGAAGTGGAAAAAGTGGGTTAATGATTTTAAATTCATTTCGTAACTATTTAGTTACTAAATCATTCTAAAACTGAATGACTTCATCACTCAAACATTTTTTCCGGGTGACAACTATTAGCCTTTTTTAACATACAAACAATCTACTAACGATTTACCATCTAAAAAATCTAATGACGTCATCACTGAAATTGAAAGCAGAAAATAAAATTTTGAATTTCCGAAATAGAATAAATTTAATAAATTTACGTTGTGAAATGTATATTACTTGTTTGTTTCAGGATGCGGGAGTATGTAGAAGAAAATGAGAAGAACGACCCACTCATACACGCCCCGGACAAGAAAAACAACCCGTGGGCTGAGAAAGGGAAGTGCATTATCATGTAAATGGCATCAAACAAACGTAATTAAAAAAATATCAACCATAAGAAAAAACTATCCTCACACCAAAAACAAGTTTAGTTTTCAAAAAAACTCTTTTACTTGCCAATGCGGCCGGGAATATCGAAGAGGAGAAATTGCTCAAGTTGCAACGCTTGATTTACGATTTTTAATAGATTAAAGCAAGAATGGAATATCCTGAATTCTGCGAAAAGAATAGCCGTGATCTTTAAGAGAGTGGTAACATACAAAAACTGCCAGACAATATGTTACTGAAAAAAGTAATGTATTCATAAGTATCTAGCCATTTTAAAGACGTAAGGCTAAGTCAAACCCTAGCATGCGAGCAAAATTTTCATACCCATTTTCCTTTATGTAGGTATTGTTAGTTGAAGTTACATCCAAAGGTTTCATTTCCATTGATTCTAGTCGTTTTAATTATAGGTAAATAATCAACATAGATACTGTAAAGAATGTACATTTTGACTGTGCGCGACGCAAGTTTGTACTTATGAATGATTTGTTAATCGTTTAAAATGAAATTGTTGTAAATACGTTAAATTTTGTATTTCTAGTACCTAGAATATTCGGTCTCGAAAGTAATTGTAGAGGTTAATAAACGGAAAAGTAAGTGGAGAATTATGAATTAAACGAGCAAAATGTAAAATAAATTAAAGTCAAGAATAAATTGGTAAAAACTAAAATTCAATTATGATTTTATTGTAAGTACAAGGCAGCTTTGAAAATGATCTGTAATGAAATTGTTCAAGATGAATCCATGCATTTCCATACAAGTAAATGCAACTTCCTCTTTCATCTGAACTTGTATGGATCTACGATGGATTCTGTCGAAAATAATTACAATAATTAGTTAATAAGATAATTATACTTTCCACCAATATACAACTTTCACGTTGAGTAACGACTTTGTCACGTTTGTGACTGAAATACAATGTTTAATTCCAAAGCTAAATACGTTAACTCTTTGAGCTCAAGAGTTTTCGCATTTAAGAAATTAATAAATATAAAAATATAGGGCTATTGCAAATCACAACTTAACAACTAAATTGCTGTATCGCATCGTATAGAAAGAAAATATCGTGTTTGTGAGGTGAAAAATAAAAAATAATGGCAATAAAATGCGATGGGGGTTGAATATAAGAGAAAAATCGCGTAAACGTAACTAAGATAAAAGAACTAAAATAATACATAATAAGTATTTTAAGATAAAAATGCGACACAATTTTATTTGAAATCGAAATATTGTTAAGCTGTTAAGTGAACTTTTTTTATATAAAACAGGTACATTCCGCAGTGCCATTATATAGTAAATGCTTCTATGATACTTAACTACGTCTTCTTAGAAAACCTATTCAATTATTCCCAAAGCTAAATACTATGTAGTAGAACATGTCACATTAACCTTTTTATGAATTGCCAAAACACGATCCACGTTTCGTTGCCTGTTTGTTTTGCTCTATTATAAATTTAATTAGAATTTCACCACTCAACGTAAGCTTATTTAGTGATTCAAGTAAAAATTCAAACACTGTCATTTAAAATAATTGAAAAATTAATAACTATCGTAGTTTCCAACTAAACTTCTTTGAAAATTATCTTTAAGATTTCGTGACTTAAGTGTAGCGATGTTTCTTTAATCAAACTTCGATCTTAATCTTTTTCTTTTAAAATCCAATATTGAATGAAGAAAATCTCGACACTTTAGTCTGATTAAGTAGTTCTACTAATCTTATGCTCCATTAAATAAAAGGGATTTCCTTAAATTCCTAAATTGATTAACTAGCGAGTTGAAACTTAATGCACTGTAGACACATAGGTTAAACTTAAAGACTTACCTTAAAAATGATACTTAAAACATTTCTTAATATTAAAAAAACCTTTTCCTATATCATATTTAGACATGGACTATGGAAAATCATTCTGGCTGTGACTACAAAGTATCATTTACCTAGAACTTTGTTTCGGTCTTCACTAGAAAAGTCAGAGATCATTGCTATACTGACAATAACTTTAAAAAATGAATTCGTGAGTTTTTCACTTACAATTTCATGTTAATCTGTTGTCCTTAAAATCTTTGTGCAATTTAAAAATCCATGTCAACTCTTTTACTTCGATGCTAACATTTCGTGACACTTTTTTTAATTTTTTTTTTTTTGTTGACTTAAGTGAGAAAAACAAAAGAAAAGATTTTTTTACGTCCATATCACCTTATGAATTTTTTTAACTCATTAATAATCAAACAAAATTGACTCTAAAATTCGCTATCTAAATTGAAAATTCTCTTATCATCAAAGTTTCATCTTACCTCATTTAAATGTAAACCTCTTTAGCTACGATAGTTTTTAAAACTAGATATCTTAGATGATAATAAAATGTAGGTTTAGTTTATTAAATATAATAAGAGAAAGATGTCGAAGTTGTTTGTTAATCTATATAAAATAAATTGCAATTCAGAGGGTTAATCTTAGATAAACATAAAAATATCAATAAAAAATGGTGTAGTAAAGGAATTTAAGTTTTATTCCCTCGTGACAAAGTCGTTTGCTATATGACAAGGAATATTAGCACTTTAATTTATTTTATTACTCTTTAAACGCATTTACAGAACATTTTCAATGCTGTTTATTAAAGGAGTTTACGTAAAAATATTAAGATTTCGTTGTACATTTCAATCATTTATTTATTTATTTATTTTTAAATACCAAAGAGTTCTAAGTAACGAAGAATTTTAAAATTGTATGACAGTCACAGATGGACATAACATAACAAGTAAATGATGTATTATTTTGGTCCATAACATTTAAAACAATATGATTTCCGTATTAAATTACCTACTAATCAGTAAGCTTATAAATAAAAAAATAGTAATTTTTAATGGGCTAATCCAAAATTTAATAATCAGGTTAATTAAGGTGATATTGGAAATGATTTTTTTAGAATCACTAGGCTAAGGTATCGTATGTTATTAATACTATTGTGTAATCAGTAATCACTGAAATAAACAAAATATACAAAACAATAACTTTCACTTGTGAATACCTACCTCTTACTTTACCAGCTGTTGCTTAAAGGTTATATTTTTTTATGTGCCCTATAAACTTCCCATTGCTCGTAGCCCCGGCTGCCTGAGTGATCTTAAACGATCACGAAGGTTAAGCAACACTGGGCGCGTTCAGTGCATGGATGGGTCGCCGTCTATGCCTAACGCTAGTGGCATTTTTCCGAGCGGTTCCGTGCTTCGCAAGGCACGTTAAGCTGTTGGTGCCGGCTGCCGTCGATAGATGGCAGTCGTTAAGCCAAGTCAGAGGCCTTAGGGCGGCTTGAAAACTTCTGACAGTAGACGAGCCACTAGTCTACAAGCCTCCACCAATCCGGACTTGGCCCCCGTGGTGGAGTATGGCCTATACCTTCCTCAGGGAAGAGACCCGTGCCCCTCGGTGGGGACATAATGGGTTGATGATGAATGAATGAAATGAAACTTCCCATTGCAGGGCACAGGCCTTCGCTCAGAGGTATGTGAACACCTCAGACACTCAGGTTTCCTCACGGCGTTTTCCTTCACAGCAGTTAGCGAGTGGCATTGCTACTGTAACCTTAGAAATGTACGTAACTTAGCAAACAAAGTCATTGATACATGCCGGGTTTCGAACCCACGACCTCCCGAATGAGGTTAAGGTTATATGCGGTACATTTACTGGATAAAGTTCCCGAAAGAAAACTTTTTTTTTATACTGTGTTCAATTAACGCAAATCTTTCGAATAAAAGTTAATTTTAAATTATAAAACCTACTTTAAAAAAATACGCACTAAAACGAACAATTCAATAAATTTCAAATCCAATATTGAATGAATCTGAATTTGATCACCGGATCTTGACCAAATTTGTATGGCACCACCCCTAAGGAACGCCCTTTGTAGCAAAAAAATAAAATAAACCAGTTAACGTGGTGAAAAGTTCATCATCATCATCAGTCATTTGACGCCCACTGCAGGACATAGGCAAAGAGGTGGTTTTCATAATCATGAGGGGTTTTGCCATAATCGCCACGCTTGGCAGGCGTGTTGGCGATCGCAGTATGCGGTTGGAATCTCAGGAAGACGCTGCTACCCGTCTCCTGGTTGATTTCCTCAGTCGCCTTCTACGACATCCACGGAAGGAAATGGAGTGACGCTATTCTTAATCCGGCGTCACACGGAACCGCTATACACACAATGCCATCTATTCGGATATGCGACGGATATCGCAGACGTGGCCGGCCAAGGCAGAAATGGCATTTGTTGCCCGGATGAGAAAAGATGGCTCAAGACAGGGGGGCGTGGAAAATCATAGTCCTTAGCCCAGCAGTGGGACACTAACCTGGCAAACTAGAAGATACATATACGGACGAATTGCGAACCTCCCCCAGTTGGTGCATAAAACCTCTAGGCGATTCAGGTCAAGTCTGCTTTGTCCCATACCGAAATAGGTAATCAGCCCTTCTGTCACGTAACTCTCCACTCTATTGGGTTAATCTATTGGACGATCTCAAAGTGTCAAAATTTGTATTTTTTTGACAGTTCGGAGTAGGTTAAATCAGACATCTCCATACGGTGGAAGACTTACGTAGTAGCGCCCCAGAGGCCTAATTAAGAAGAAGAAGAAGAAGAGAGACATTTATTATACCAACAAGATACATCACAGAAACAAAATAAGCAGATAAGTAACATTATACTACTGCTTTGTCCTTCGAGATTAGAATACTTGTAGTAGGGCGTACTGTCTCGCCATTCTTCCACTATAGTTGAAATAGGTTGGGTAAACCTGAAAAAAGTTGACGTGTGCCCAAGCGCCGCACCCCGCGCGCCCTCCGAATCATTCGCGTTCTAGTGCTCCGCCGTTCAACCACATTATCGTGTGCTAGATTAAAAAGTTAAGATTATGTGTAATTATTACTTCTATCGTGCATTAGTTGGTGATATTCATAAACAAAATGCCTAAATGAAGTTACGGGGATGAAGATAGTAACAAATATCTTTGTAAAAAAGTGCGGAAGTTAGAAAAGCAACTAAAGCAACGTAAAAAAAAAACGGTCGTGACGTTCCCGGACAAGAGATTCGTCCTCTAGCAGTAGAAAGGACGAATCGCCGCCGCCGCCGCCGCCGGTCACTGCAGACGAGTACGAGCCCGAGCCGCAGCCTTCGGAGCCTCTCATAGAGATATCGTCTTGCAGAATGAGCCCGAGGCGTCACAATTTAATGGTAATTACTTACCTATTTCTATAGTGTGCGTGTTGTGTACATCTTGTGGGGATGTTACCTTCACATTTTACAAGTAATGTGGATAGTTCAAAGTGACTATCTCGTGCTTTTATAAACAAAACTGTTCATACTGTATTTCAAAAATACTGTGTATATATTTTGCGTTGTGTACATCTTGTGGGGATGTTACCTTCGCCTTTTTTTGCATGAATGTGGATAGTTTACAGGGACTATCTCGTGATTGCAATAAGACTTACTCAGCTATGCCTTTTTCTTTCGAGAAACGAACCCTACATGTACCTACCTGTGGGGATGTTACCATCATACAAGGTGTTTTAGACGTTCCAAATGCAACTGTGCATCAGTTGCTTGCTCGTCCCACGAGGGTTCCCAGACGGCAACTGACGCCAGCGCCAGCGCCAACGCTAGTGCCAGAAAAGTGCCAAAAAATAGATGCGCCTCTTTTGAATGCTGAAATAAAAGCAGCTTTAACCGAGACACTTATCACACTTATCATTTCGATATAAAGCGATCGAAAACAGGCAAGGACACAAAGTGCTGCCATTTCTTGTTGAGGGGAGGTGCTTACCAAGATCTTTTCTCTGACGGAGATACGTCGGTGGTGAAGCTACTGATAGAAGCAGGCCGCCTCATGTGTGACGTTCAACACGAAGAATCAATGAGCTTCACATGCTTCAGCATTAAGAAGGAGATAAAAGATCTCTTGTACGAGACAGACATAGATAAATATATATTCGGTGAAAAACTCTCCCGATATACTGAAATCTGCAAGAGCAATTAGTAAGCCGGGCTCCGAGATTAAAATAGCTTCTTTTAAGAACACAGCCACAAGACCGAAGACTTCTCGTCCTTTAAACTCAAAGCCCCCACTACCGTACAACGCGGGGATGGCAGTGGGTCGCTGGCAGGCCCCAGCCGCGACCCCGCAGCCGGCCGCGGCCCCGCCGCCGCGCTGCCGCCCCCCGCAGCAGGCGCCGCGGGCGCCGCCGCCGCCGCCGCCACCGCAGCAGCGCTCGCTATATCGAGCCCCGCAACGACGACAATAGATTCGGTATGTGGTAAGCTTACCTTCTTTATGAGCAGTGGCGATTAATCACACAAGATCCTGTTATGCTGTTTTGGATTAGGGGCTATAAAATACCTTTCTTGGAGCAAGTAGCCCACCAAAACACATACCCCAAGACAGCCAACCTATTCACCGACTGAGATTGTTGAGTACGAAAAAGCCATAAATGACCTTTTAAGAAAAGGAGCAGTGTCTCAATGTCAACCTACTGAGGGTCAATTTATGTCGAGTTTTTTTTGTTATTGAAAAAGAAAATGGTAATAAGAGATAGATAGATAGATAGAATATTCTTTATTGTACACAGAGATTACAGAAATTCAATAAATCGAACTACAATTGGCGGCCTTATTACTACAAATTCATTGAAACGCAACATTTTAAATTAAAAGATTTACGGACAACCTTAATTTCTCCGGGTTTCTTTATGAATTTTTTGGATTTTAAAGACGCGTATTTTTTATGTCCATTCTAAAACAAGACAGAAAATATTTGCGATTTGAATGGCTACAAAGACTCTATGAGTTCAATGCGCTTCCTTTTGGTTTGAACACGTCACCATTCGTGTTCACGAAATTACTTAACCACTCGTCTGCCGCGACACAGATCTGTGTCCAACTTAGTATGGGCCACCTATACGTTGCTTTCCGCGAGGGCAGTTCTGGAGTTAAACCACTGATGTTTCTGTTACGCTCGTTAGGTTTTTTGTCAATATTTATCTTGACGATATATGTTGTATAGGCGATCCGTACGACAGCAGTTTGAATAATCTTGTCCAGACTAGACAAATATTGAACTATTTAGGCTTTATTATAAATTAATACAAGAGTTATACAACTCCACAAAATACCTGTAAATATCTCGATTTTATAATAGATTCTCAAAAAATCCAGTTAAGCCTAACGGACAAAAAACGTACTTCGATTAAAATGAAATTGGCCTATTTTAAACAACTTAAACGCTGTTCTGTTCGTGGCTTCGCGAGGCTCTTTGGTCTCCTCACATCTGCTTGCCCCGCCATCCAGTATGGCTGCTGGCTTTACACTAAGCAATTCGAGCGGTGTAAATATATTGCTTTGCTAGAGACTGATAATTATAATTCTTATCTCACTTTACACATTTGCAAAGTGACTTTGATTGGTGGTTAAAGAACATCGATCACGCTGTAAACCTTATAAGAGATGATATTTATCTTGTGGAATTTTATACCGATGCTAGCAAAACTGGGGGGGGGAGTTAGCATGTGGTGGGAAGACAGCCAGTGGCCAGTGGTCTAGTGAAGAAACTAACCATCATATTAATCTGCTTGAATTGAAGGCTGCTTATTTTGGCCTTCAGATGTTCGCTAATAACCTACATGACTGTCAAATTTTATTAAGGATTGATAACACAACTGCTATTTCTTATGTTAATCGCATGGGTGGTGTAAGATTTCCTCACCTTAACTCAATCTCAAGGGTCTATGACAATTTTGTGAAGAACGTAATATATTTGTATTTGCTTCTTATATTAGTTCTGAAGATAATGAAATAGCAGATGCGGAATCTAGAAAAGAACACCGGACACAGCCTTTGCAAGGATTACAAGTTAGCTTGGTGAGCCGGAGATAAACTTGTTCGCATCACGAATTACCAATAAATGTCATCATTACCTATCGTGGCAAAGAGATTCGGGTGCATGTGCAATTAACGCTTTCACAATAAATTGGAAACACTTATTTTTACGCGTTCCCACCTTTCGCTATGGTTTTGAAGGTACTTAAAAAGATGATCACAGAAGGTGCTGAGGGTATTGTAGTTGTCCCTCTGTGGCCAACCCAACCTTGGTTTCTACTCTTTCAGAGTCTCTTATGTTCAGATCTGGTTGTTTTAGATTTGGTTTTATTTTCCCATATCAACAGCGCAATCCAACCCAAGCTTACTCTTATGGCAGGAAGATTATCCAGGAGGCGTTCTTGAGACGATGCGTGCCACCTGCTTCCTTGGATATAATTGTGCTTTATCAGCGGATAACTCCTTGAAGCAATATGAAGTTGCTTTTAGACGTTGGAGTAGCTTTTGTAATATAAATAATGTTGATTTTATGAACTCTCAATCCCAAATATTATTATTTTTTTTTTACTGAAGTATTTCATTTGGGCTCTCAATATGGAAGTCTTACCTCTATTCGTACTGGTTCGTCACTTATTTTAGGGTCTAGAGTAGGTTCAGATGACAGAGTTCTAAGATTGCGGCCGCCCAAGCCAACATTAACTTAACTTGGGACCCGTCGATTGTTCTCGATTATCTATCTCTTGAACACCCAAATGATTCATTAGCTCATTTATCTTTAACAAAAATACGGTTACGTTTATAGCCTTAGTTACGGCTCACCGTATGCAAACAATATCAAAAATAAAAATATCGAATATTGAAATAAATTCCAAGACCATCAACATCAAAATTACAGACTTAATAAAAACTTCACGTCCAGGTTCATGCCAGTTAAACCTACATCTTGCCTTTTCTAGAGACCGGACAGAAAATTGTCCAGCCATAACTTTGAAGCAATACCTAGATAAAACAAAGAATTTAAGAGGTGATATTGATATGCTATTTATTAGTTTGAAAAAGCCTTTTAGGGCAGTGACCTCTCAAACATGGAGTCGCTGGGTCAAAGATACACTTTGCGAGAGAGGGATTGACACATCTGTTTTTACTGCGCACTCCACCAGGCATGCCGCTACGTCCAGTGCGCACAGGCAAGGTGTCAATATTGACATCATTAGAGGTACCGCTGGATGGAGCGGGACGGCTAACATCTTTGCTAGATTTTGTCAAAGAAATGTTATTAATAAAGATCCAGGCCAATTTGCATTATCATTGTTAAATAACCGATCAGCAATGTAATTATTATACTAGAGGCCTTTTCGTGTTGAGTTAATTAATATAGTTTTATTTAAGTTATTTACATTATGGCAAATTTAGAGCACAATTTGGGTAATTATCTATGATTTAATTTGTCTATGCTACAAGAAATCAAGATGGAGATTTTTCATGGTTTCGATAGTTCATAATATTCCACGGAGCCTTTCAAAATCTACAAGTATTCTAATCTCGAAGGACAAAGCAGTAGTATAATTTGTGATTAAACGAACTTACCTGAAGTGAAGTTCTATCATAATTATACGAAGGCTTTGTCCGAAGAGATTAGCTCCCGCCCACCCCTTGTAGCCCATAATGTGGAATATTATATGCAGCTTTGAACTAAATGATTCGGAGGGCGCGCGGGGTGCGGCGCTTGGGCACACGTCAACTTTTTTCAGGTTTACCCAACCTATTTCAACTATAGTGGAAGAATGGCGAGACAGTACGCCCTACTACAAGTATTCTAATCTCTTCGGACAAAGCCTTCGTATAATTATGATAGAACTTCACTTCAGGTAAGTTCGTTTAATCACAAATAATATGCACAACAACAGAAAGAAAACTAAATACACAACAGACAAAAGAGAGACCTCGATGTCTGTCTGAATCCTGACATTTGCGATTGCAATATATAGTTAGATGATTGGAATCGTTCAAGATTTGGTGCGCATAATATGGAGCTGCTCTGCATGTAATCTGTGTCTCTCGCAATGTGGTAAGTTTGTCAACCAGGAACTCTTTCATGCTGAAAAAGCCTGAACATATAAAAACAATTGAGATGTGGGTAGACCGCTGGACGCATAGATTTTTCGGTTTTCTGAATTTGTGCCTATTTGCATAGTTTGGTGGAAGTCTGCCATCGTGGACGGAGTCGAACACGATTACAAACTGTAAGGCGCAGGGAATCCACAAAAGTGCACACTTCAAAATGTTTGTGTTCAAATTTATTTTTTCTGCTTTGTTGATGCTTAAAACTAAAGATAAGCAAGTAAGCGCAGTTTAATAGACAATGCTTAAAATAAAATTTGTTAAAAAGAATGGATATTTTTGTTCGAAGGAAGATGAATTACCAGAGGCTGTGATTATTTCGATGAAGCTTAGTATTTCGCAAATTATAAATCTGAGAGAAGAACTCTTAAAACAAAAGTTGCTGAAATACACAAACTCTAATTGGGGTATTTCAGGATATGCGCAGTTTTCAGATAATATCACTTCATAATATGCAAATAAATTATATTAAAATTGTAAAAAGTGTGAATTATCTTTATTGCAATAATTGACATTATCAAGGTGCACAGATTGCGCCAGACCAAGATTTTGGCCGGCCGCACTGTGCATAATTATATTTACACGAACCCATTCGAGCACTTTTCGACCCCCCTCTATCTTCCACATTGTTTTGATAAACATGGAAAAATGTGTGAATTTTAAATTCATATACCATACTTGGCAAGTTTTAAAAACTATTTAAAATTTTCTAATAACTTGCCAAGTATGGTCTGTAAATTTAAAACTCAAACATTTTATTCCATTTTTATCAAAACACTGCTGATTCCATGAAGACAAGGAACTTGGCATTTTTTTAGGACGAGAAGTTGGCCAGTTTTTTGCATTTAAGTTTTGGGATTTGTAGATTACAATGAACAACTCAGCGGAATTAATTGAACGAAGACATTACCGCCGTCTGCCTCGTTGGTCTAGCGGTATCACGTCCGAATACCATGCCGGAGATCGTGGGTTCAATTCCCACTGGGGGCTGCCGTACACGTGTACAAATCGTCTCAGTCTGGGTGTATTTCCTATTGGAGGTGGTATATGCACATGTATTGGCCGGTTATAATCATATCCCGATACATGACTGACACCGATTTAAATATCGCTAGGTTACCAATATTATGTCTGTTTTGATGTGTGACGCTTGCAGTAAATATATCAACCGAGCAACATCTCTAGCGTTTTACTATCAGCCACACTCTGCTAATAGGCTTATAATATAGGCCTCCACAGTTATTTTACAATATTTCCATGCTCGTGGTGTCCTTGCCTGGTAACCATAGCTGGTATCCTAGTCTAGGACCAGGACAAGTGATTGTGTTGTATAGAAGTTGGTACTATTATTTTCCAATTTATAAGGTCTAGGGAGTGGTGGTGGCCTAGTGGGTAGAACATTGGACTCGGAAGCGAGAGACGCAGGTTCGATTCCCAGTGCGGGAATGTACCTATAACTTTCTAAGTTATGCACATTTGTGAAATTATAGTAGCAGTACGTCGGTAACCGTGAAGGAAAACATCGTGAGGAAACCTGAGTATCTGAGCTATTCACATACCTAAGCGCTTGAAATCGCTAATCCGCAGTGGGCACGCGTGGTGATTAAGCCCATACTCTCTCCCTGAGAGAAGACCTGTGCCCTACAGTGGGACGTATTATAGGCTGTTTATTTTTATAAGGTTCCGTCATGCGAGAACATACTCCCCGCCTAATCTCTACTCGAGTGTGTATTTCGAACCCTATACAGCCTATTAAAACACAGTCTCGCCAATTAAACCCAGATAACTCGGGTTAACTCGGTTAAGTCTGAGAGGGTAACAACGTTATCCAGCTTGAGATATCGAATTGGATATTAAAATTACTCGGATAATTGCGTTACATGATAATTTGCGAATCTTCTTGTACTGTCGACTAGTCAGTAATAAACTTCTTATTTTTTTAAATTAACCCTTTCCTAACCACTACACATTTTTTTAAGTTGCCTATATACGTCCCACTGCCGGGCATAGGCCTTCTCTAAGAGAGAGAGAGAGTTCTACAAATAGCTATTGTCACTATTGAGACATACTCAATAGAGATAATAGTTATTTTTAGAACCTATGGCCAGAAGAACCGAACACCTACAACTTAGGACTTTGAAGAGATTTTTTACCAAAAATGGCCGTTTTTGGCTGAACAGATAGACAGACAGCGGCAGCAGTAATAGGGTTCCGTTTGGCATGCTTCGGGTATGGAACCCAAGAAAAATATATTTTTCTCATCGCTGGCGTTAGTTAATGCCGGGTAGCCGTTTACACAACAAAAATGTAGTTGGTAAGCAAAGTCGCTTTGCTGTAGAATTTCCACAATACCCTCAAGACGCGGTTAGACCACCATTACTCAGATATAAGAAAACAATTTGTAATTCTTTCTTCCGTTCTCTATCCATCTAAGAAACTGGCTGTGCAGTAAAGTATTATTAGCTTAATTCCAAATTCACTGGCTTTTTTTTAGGGTTTCGTAGACCGTACAATAAAATGGAACCCTTATAGGATCGCTCGTGCGTCTGTCTGTCCGTCCGTCTGTCACAGCCAATTTGCTCCGAATCTACTGGACCAAATCAGGTGAAATTTAGTAGGATGGTGAAATCCACAGAAACAAACACAGATGTGCAAAGTAATTTTTATTTTTTAATAAGGGTCTTTTTTGGGAAACAAAATAGTTTTTTTTTAACCTTACTGTATCATTATATCAAATAAAAGGGCGTATGAGGATCTCAAATATGTATTTGTTATTATTGTGAAATAAATAGTGATTTATTCATGTATTGATTTTATTCATGAAAGAAGACGAAAATTGACTATTCCCCCCACCCTTTCGCCTGATATCCAAAACTACTGAGCCTAAAAAAAAATACAAAATATTATATTCTTTTTGTTGCACTAACCCGTGCTGAGGAAAATTTCAATTTCAAGACAATTTCAAGACAATTGCGGGTTCAAGTCCCGGTATGAGTGGAATTTTTAGCCTCTAAATAGGTTTTTAAAAACACAAAATATTGTTCATTGCTTCTAGATTACAGTAAAACCTAAAACAATTTTATTCTATCAATTGAAAATAAAGTGGTAAACTCAATATAATACGTTCACTTACGGAAAATAGTTCACTAAAACACCACTAGATAGCGCTAGTAGTAGTTAACTTGCGTCTTAAATAAGAACAATTTGACTTTGGCATTGTATGGAACCCTCTCCACGCGAGTTCTACTCGCATTGGCCGGTTTTCTTGTCGGAAGAGCTAATAATGTGTAGTGCTTACGAAAGGTTTAGTTCAATAAAGCATTATCTATCTATCTAACAAAACATAAAGCTTGTCACCTAGCAGTAGGTACTGCACGAGACACGGCCTATAAACAGTAGGCAGAACTTTCCTCCTTAATTTCCACCCTTCAGCTGCTTCCCAACTTTTGACAGGCGTGACAAGGGTCCATTATCAATGTTACATTTGCTGTCAACTTTCTGTTAACCGACGACTCTCAGCTGTTTGCGATTTGCGTAGAAACCCTACTCTCGATTTGTCTTTTTTATTCACTTAATTCCGCTTTCACTTACCTATTCACGCCTAGTACCTACATAAGAAAGTTTTAGTTCGAAAAGTTTTTAATTGAAAAGGGTCAAATTGTTAAACGGCGGCTGCTAGAGTCGTGTAAATATTGTTTCTTTGCTGTGGCGTATAATAGATTTAGCAGTCTTATTTTTTTTATAGTATCGCCGAGTGTCTTTACACAGGATGTTACTAAATCCCCATATATATCTAAAAATGGTAGATATACTCGTTAACACCAACAAGTTTTGGCAAATCTCCGCCGAGGCATTACAATGGTACCTCAACGGTTATTCCACAAAAGGCTTTATGATGTTTGCTTGATTGATACAATATTATACAGAGACATTTCAAAATAAAAACAAGAAACGTAAATGCAAATAAAATCTTAAGGAATCTTTTTAACAACGTCGTTACCTTCATCAGTTTTCTCTGTGATAATTTTACATAATTGTTTTTAAATTTCATTTCAATGAATTATTATAGATGTTTAAGTTATAAAATTTTTACCACAAGTAATTTTCTATGCACTTTACTTTAAGATTTCGAAACATCAACATTTCCACCTTGTTATTATTTTTAAAATAATTATTTCCTATTACAGAATACAAGATCCATGATAGAAGAATCATTATAGTTTGATACAAATTCGACAAGAATTGTAATAGCTCTATACGGATTCACCTATCACGATTCACATATATGTCAACTACTTATTCAGCAGCGATTGTAGTTTAAGAATTTTATAACAATATATCAATCCGCGTAATGTCAGAGCCGCAATTAAAAATTGTACTAGGGTACATTTCTTCTATCTATGTCTGACTACATCCAAAGTAAGCCCCCGCCAACCTTGTGTTTCGCGGAATGCCTTGCGCCACTCTAACCCTTTGGGAGATTGTCTCTATTCAAATTGGAAAACAAAAGCAAATCTCCTTAGCGCAGGATCCATAAATTCTGTAATGGAGATTCTAGGAAAATGTACTTACTCGTACTGGTAGAAAAAAATTGTACCAAAATAGGTATATTGTGGAGCAATAGTTACCATAGCACAGGGTATCCTAGTTTGGGACCAGGGCATGTGATTGTGTTGTATGGAACGTGATCACATCACATTAGCTGGTAAAGTGACATACATTGTCATTTGCGGTAATAAATATAGGGTTGATCATTAGTAATGGTCAACCCTATATTGATTCATTAATAATGATAATAATGATTCATTACCAATGGTAGCTGGTTGAGGTGGTCGAGGACCAAAAGATGCGGCGTGCCTTGGGAGAGTCCACATAACTACATAAACTGAAAAAAAAAAAGCTTTACCAATTAAATGACCGCAATATATGCTGTAGAGTATATCTCTCTGTGATTGGTTCGTTCTGTGCGCCATGCGTGACGACGTGAATTTTGATTGGGCGATAGTAACTGTAACTTATGGTTAGTTTTATTCAAAAAGTCAAACCATTGACTTCACTGATGAATATTAACCCGTCGAAATATCTAGGTACCTCACCAGACGGCTGTCTAACGGTGGCAGGCGTATAGATATTTTGCCGGGTAGTACTCAACTCGTTCCGATTGGTAACACAATTGGCAAGCCCCGCCCACAATTGAACAAGTGGTCATTTTTTAGCGCTAGTTAGACATCTATGTTTTCAGCTATCATTACTGTATGTACAACTCAGTGACATAATATATGGAATAATACAGCTTATCCGTGCTCTGCAAATTCGGTGGTGCAAAAAGCTCTTCGACTTATTTACGAGATGGATCTTAACTCTTGTAGATGTTATCAAATAAGATTTATAATATATTCTTCATTTTAGGCCGAAATAACTTTAATAAAAAAATCATTAATCTAAATATAGTATATATTGTACTATATTCAGATTAATAAAATGTTTATTTTCCCTACTACATAGAAGCTTTTACTTAAACTGTATTTCCTCTAGATATGTTTGTCTAGAATTAAATAGAGAAATTAGTAACAAGTAGTCATTGAAATTAAAACATATTGTTAGAAATATTGGATATATGGGATATCCATGGGATCCTATGGGATAGCGTTGCCGCAAGCTAGGCTAAGACATCTAAAAGATGACAAGGATTTTCTTTACGCCCGTATTGCTTCGCCAAAGAAGCAAAGAAAACAGGCAGGTAGTAAAACCGTGAAAATATCCCTATTGTGCCGAGTTTCGCCGCCAATGCGCGATTCGCATGCAGTTCTTTCCGCACAGATCCGGTTTTATCCGATTCTGTTCAGTTTTACAATGCGCCGCGTCTACACCTTCAGCAACACAAAGATAGAATGCGCAGCTAAATTCCTCGTATCTATATTTTGGTGATCCAAAAAATTGACTAGATGAATGAGATTTTTTTATTTTGGAAATATTTTGACACGTAATTATTGTACTTTTCTGCTCTAAAACTGTACCAGTTTAATACACAAGAGTTAGGTTTCAGAAAAAGAATTCAAACTTTGTTAATTAAGAACCAATTTCGTAAAGACTATCGGTCTTATTTTGATTTTTAAAACACTCCTCAGGTGAAGTTTAAGTAATCTGTGGTAAAGGGAGAAACGTAACATCAGATTATTTAAACTGCCTGTAAGGAGTGTTTTAGGGGAATCGTGCTTTTATAAATAAGACCGTACGTTTGGATTATTTTGCCTACTTTTTATCCGTAACAATCTAAATCTAGCATGAAACCTGTGTTGATTTGTAACGTTCATTAACTTACATCTACTGAGATAAAATACATACAAAGTATTGCTCCCACGGTCAAACCAAGCAATTGGTTTTGTGGGGCCTTGTAACATGGTTCTTTTTAAATTAATAAATACAAAAAAAAAAATTGGTTTTATCACCATTAGAGACATTACACTCAGTACTAGTTTTAGTAATTTTAGCAATTCACAGATTGGTTTACGAGATATTGATAAGCAGTTTATTTTGTTCTAAGTCAAGCAGAACAATATTTTCACACAAGTATTGGTGTCGGTGGTGGTGTGTTTGTTTCTTGCTTCTGCTTAAAAAAGTGGGAGGGAGGGCGGTGCATTAACTAACCGCATGGTGCTTGTGGGATTTTGGAGGAATTTAGCAAAGTAGTTTTCACATTTTAATGCTATTATGGATTTCCGCAAAGTAACGCCTGATTCCATACAATAACTAACAAAACATAAAATAAACCGCTGGTTTTACCCTACCCTACTTCTTGAAGAAAATACAATCACCAAAATTTCTACCAAAAGATATAAGTCTTCGTCCTCTTGTGTATAATCACGCTTTCAGTGGTTTCATTTAAAATTCCATCTTCATACTATGAAGCAATAAATCAGCAGAAGTTCCCTACCTTCTTGGAATGGTCCCAAGACCTCTCTCTGTCTTTTCTCCCAAGACATTATTTATAGAGGTTTTAGGTAATACTAGCTGAGAGGGTGATATAGGTGTTCCAGCTAAAAAACCGGCCAAGTGCGAGTCGGACACGCGCACGAAGAGTTCCGCGTACCATTATCTATACAACATTTGAATATTTCAAGCGTCTACCTGTTGCCGTTATTAATATCGAGCAAAACCGGTAAAACAATCACGTTTTTTGTTTGAAAGACGCCCTTAAATTTTTACTTTATTCTGTTTTTAATATATTTTGTTGTTATAGCGGGAACATAAATACATCATCTGCAAAATTTTTAACTGTCTCACTATCACGGTTCATGAGACACCGGGTGACAGACGGACGGCCGGACAGCAGAGTCTTAGTAAATAGGGTCCCTTACCCTTAGGGTACGGAACTACAGGGTATTTAAAAACTTACGCCCGACCCGTTAGTTATGCACTTTAGACACCAGAACGAACTGCTTTACCATCGATAAAATTTACCCATAAAATATTGGCGCATAAAATGTTAATAATAACACTTCCACACAACACAATCACTTGTCCTGGTCCCAAACTAGGATACCCTGTGCTATGGTGACCAGTCAGGGCTGTCATAAACATAGAAATACAGGTCATTTGTAAAAATCAAGTGCGGCGCCCTCCAGTGAGAATGGAACCCACGACCTCTGTTTTGGTACTCAAGCATGTTAACCGCTAGACCGAAGGGGCACGAAGCATAAACCAAGTACCTGTAGACCAGCGCTACGAATGACTGAGATCCAGAAGTTTCAATTAACTTTTACGTTGAAATGTCAAAAATCTAAATTGTGTCCTACGGTAAGATGTTTCTCAGGAGCATCGTAGCAAGTGACAAATCCTGCACCTATATTACGCTCACGAAATCCTGACGTTTGCGACCCGTATAGACGTTTTGAATCCTTCAGGATTTGGTTCGCATAATCTGACAGAGAATGGAATGTTTCTACGTAACGATCAAATCCTGAAGGATTACCCATAATACCTACATTACTTGCGAGAAAAACGATTTTTGTATATTAAATTGTTTTGTTCCCTATTATTTTGTTTAGACGTGTTAAATGTTATAGTAATTATTGAAGATGTTTTATATTAATTGTAGTTACTATAACATTTAACACGTCTGAACAAAATAATAGAAAAAAAAACAATCGAATACATAAAAAAGCGTTTTTCTCGTGAGTTACGTAGTGTGGGTTAGACTGTTTCTGGGTAACACGGTTAGGCCTCACGTCTTTGCCTACCTCTCCGGGATACAAGCGAGATGTTATGTAATGTAATGAATAATCTGTCAAACGACGCTAAAGTGGCTGGCTTAGTGGTACCTACCTATTCCATGAATGATGGACGATTCCCGCCACACGCGGTGACGTAGACCCTTTTTCGCGTAAAATTGCGTTTGCCCATTCGTAACACATCAGCTGTGCCATTGACCAGAAGGTACAGGTACATACATAATATACCTGCTGCAATATTTTTGGGTGGTTTGAAAGACATAGCAAAATGAACGTGCCTGACAATAGCTATCGAACACGCTAGTATTGAAAATTATCTCTACAGAAACTCGAATCTATTAGAACCATTAGTAGCCACCCAGAGCGGCGCGTGCGTGCCGCGGGCGGTACTAATTATTGGCGCATTTTTGTAAACAAGATTTCTCAACTCGAAAATAGATTTCTCAACTATGTTTGACCAAAGTGGTCAGACGGACACCCTCCGGCTGAGGAGCCCAAGCGGCCGGAGGTCAGGGCGGCAATGAGCTGTCTATATCCGGGCTATATCAAGCAGCACATATTATTATTATTATATAGGCTACATAAAAATGCGTAACAAACAACAACAGTTGAAGATAATGATGCATAAAGATTCAGATGAAAACCGCGACCGGCGCGCATTTCTGATACTATTCACCCAAGAGCCTCCAGTGGCCTTTTTCATAAAACTACAATTCATGGCTTACTGTGACAAATCTATGTACATGGCAAAGTCGATTAACCCACAGATGTTATGAAACTCGGCCTGGGACTCTGTCAGAAAATTGGAAAGAGGCCACAATATCAGCGTCCATTGGAACTTCTTATCCTTTACAGTTTTGTCGCTATGTTGTATCATATCTAGGACACGTGTGTTAGGTTCGACAAGTACAAATTGTTTGTTTACATTTGCGTTACATTCGCTTTATTGATGAGCGATGTATGAAATTTTGGGAACCTGTTTGATTTGTTTGGGTCTTAAAATAGAAACGCTAAACGTTGGTATTCGTCGGATAAAATTGGGAACAGTGTTAGACAGTAGACAACGACGGAACATCTTACATTGTCCTGAATTACCAAATGTTTTATTTTTATTTATTAGAGAAAACAAACAGTTGTACAAACACGTTAATGTAACTTAGGAATAACATAAACACTATATAATTGTACAACCAGCAGTGTTTTACGCGTGAATTGAAAAACAAAAAAGTTAGGGCCAAAATATTGAAAATTCAATTCAATATTGCCGAATTTTTGATTGTGGCGCTCGATATTTTGGAAACGAAGAATGATATCAAAAATTTGAGAAAATTCCTCTGGACAATTTTGTCAGTTTACCCTGCAGCCTAATCGTTTTGAAAAAACGTCAAAAAGTCAGAACCACATTTTTCAAATGACATTTATGACTCGATTCATTGCCAATGTGCTCGAGAGTCGTGTAATGAGTAATGAAAGCTAGAAAAGCATGGCTCTTTGTTAGCCTAACGACGGCATATTATATCTGGAGATACGGATTTTGTCACTGATAAGCGACCTCTAATAATGTCGCATTTTTCATATTAAGGGCCCAGGATCACTTCTGGTTTTCATATTTTTTTTTGCTTTTTACAGTACCCTCGGCTAGTAATATATGTATGCAAGCGATTTTGGTGCAATGGGCACTGGAAACTTGATTGAATTAAGGTTTCAGTGGTATAAATTAGATCCTTGGTGCATGTAGGTACAATTGGCAATCAACCATTGCGTTCAGGTACTCTATTCAGTTACGCTACGGGTGGTTTTACAACAAAAATGTAATAGTTGATGTGCTACCACTGTACAGCCAGCGTGGAAGTTTCAGGAACAAATAGAACCACTTAGAGACCCATTCTAAACCATACCCCAAAAAATAAAAGGGTCAGTGCAGTAAAGACCCCGCAAGTGCTTTGACAAAATAAAGAGTGTTTGCGGCACTCATTACGATGAAAGCTTTTCTTCCTTCCCTTAATTCTACGACCTCTTTTTGACATAGTTCTGTGAATTCATCTCGCGTCTCTTTCTTTTTTCGATGTTAGAAAAAGACACGAGATTTTAGTCAAATGGGTGAAAGTGGATGAAGGGACCGCGTTACTTTTCTCCTAAATAGCTTCTCACGACGTAGAAGGATACAGAAGTCTTGACGTAAGAAAGTTGTATTTATCATTTTTAAGAAATCCGGCACCGAAATAGATCATAGTCTGGAATAGCACATAGGCTACCTGCTTTTTATTCCGCGAAAATACACATCAAAATTTCCACGCGAACGAAGTCGCGAGCAATAGCTAGTATATTTATAAATATATTGCACCGGAAAATTGATGAAATATCCATATTTTCTATTCTTTTACGTGTTCGTACAGGTATTAAGATAAAATGAGATAAGACAAGAATTTTCTTTACTGAAAAAATTTACCGATAAATAAAATATCTAATTTTTACAGGTACAGGTTAAATACTCTTTATGAAAATAAATAAACAAGCATGCTAACCCATTGATAACTTCGAGATTTTGCAAATAATTTGAGATAACTTTACTGTCGCATCCACAGAACACAGGAATAAGTCGCGTCAATGTGTTGACGCGGTCGACACTGTCAACTCACTGGCCCTGTTCGTTGATCGGTTCGACAAGTTTAGAAACGGCGAATGTTTGATGTTATGTTACAGGTGGATGCTCAGGTCCATCACCGTCTTAACAGCTCTATCGCACTAGCGATTTTCTATTGTAGAGTTTTCTATCACTCAGTAGCAAAATAAATTGAAATAACGAGGAAACACTGCTTTGTTACTTTGAAGACGCAGAAAACAACAGCAGATACAAGTTAACGACGAATCTGTGAGAATTATTGACTAGGAGAGAGCAACTACTAAACTAAAATACACAATTGTCCCGTTACATGGGATACCATTTAAATAACTTTGTATACATTGTATCTATTACGATGATTGTGCCTCTAAACGATACTAACCCCCAGTTTCTCGTACACTAACACGCTGTTAATCTACTGTTAACAAAAAAAACCACTGACAGATGTTAACAGTAGGTTAACAGCTTGTTAGTGTACGAGAAACCGGGGGTAAGTCTGCTGGCCTTGCACAAGTATTATTTTTAATATGAATCGTGTGGGGCGGGTAGGACTGTCAAACGCGATTGTACAAAATGGCGTCGACAGTCACAAGCGCGGCGATATTGCCGCAGCGGGGTCGCTGCGCAATCGCATCGCTTTCAAATCGCTCGCAAATCACTAGTGTGATAGGGGTCCTAGCCAGTCTGACCACCTGTGACAATCTATTTCACTTTGTTATGTAGTCGAGAGTGTAACAGACGCGTTAAGTTTTATCGACTTTCTTTTGAGTATTTTTATCGATGTAGCTCCGCTTCTTCGGTAAGTTAATGTTAAGGTTATGTCCAAAAACTTTGTTCGTAGTTCAATAAGACTTAAGTAGATGCTTTATGTGACCAAGTAAGTACGCTTGCAAACTCTTAAAGTGTTTGACTCAGACTTCGCCGGTTTCGATGATTATTCCATAATATTACATACAATGCTGGAATTAATGAATTACTAATTGTAGATAAAGACAAGTCTGGCATGCCTGTCTCATTCATAAAAATGTTGTATACTTTTGATAACGTGGTCTGAAACTTTGCTAGATAACAAATAATAAAAATAACATGAACACGGACACAATTACGTCAGTCCTTTTTATGTCGCCCTCTCAATATGTTTCCAATTTTGTCAACGTGTGATTGCCAGGCGTATCGCTGACCAGCCCTTCCACCAACATTCGCTACGTACACCTCTTTCGTCTTGCCTCCTTCTTCTCATGGTGCCTCTCCGACTAGCGAAGGTTCGCAATCAGCTCTGCATATTTATTTCTGTCTCTCTTAAGGCGGAAGAGATCGGCAGCACTTGCAATTCCAGTCCACTCCCGTGGATTAGTCAACCAGGTTTTCTTTCTTCGACCTACGAGTCTCTTGCCAACAAGTAATAGGGGTTAAAGTATGAAATTGCCGTTTTATTGCGATAGGTTCTTTGAATTGACATATAATCTTCATGGTTTGAGGTTTTCGAATGAAACTTTTTCCGAATGGTTTCTATGATGTTCTTTTTTTAAAAAATGTGAAAGAGGGGTATACTAATGAACGCACCGTGCGATTTTGGTTTAAACGCTTTCGTGATGGAAATTTCGACTTAAAGAACGAGCCACGAGGAAGACCGCCCACACACTTGAATAACGATGAATTAAGAGAGATAGTGGAAGCCGACCCTAGTCAAACTACCCAGGAATTAGCGGCATGGTTTAACGTCACCTTACCCACAATATTGACTCACTTGCGTCAAATCAATAAAATAAAAAAATACGAAAAATGGGTGCCTCATAATCACTCGAATTTTCGCAGTATCCATCTTTCTTGTCTAAATTGAATAACAAAAACAATTGAAAGTCGATATTCAAATATTTCACATTTTTTAAAAAAAGAACATCATAGAAACCATTTGAAAAAAGTTTCATTCGAAAACCTCAAACCATGAAGATTCTATGTCAATTCAAAGAACCTATTGCAATAAAACGGCAATTTCATACTTTAACCCCTAATATCTTGCGTCTTTTGCCATCATTATGAGTTGTTGGCTGCCTGAATACATGACACAAGTACTCAGACACACAAGAAGGTGTTTGAATACTTGGTGGTGTATCCTCTTTCCTTGGAGGTGTTTCCACCTATATCCTTTTTATGTGGTTAAGCCAACTGCCATGTAAAACCACTACTCAAACAGATAACTAACATGTAGTCTATGCAACTGCCCCTTTATAGCCAAGATAGGCTACATCAGTCATATGACCAACGCTGTGGCCTGACCGAACCTAGTCGGAAAGAATCATCATCATGCTTACAAACACAACTTTCCTTTCTGATTTTTCGGAATTGGAATGCTAAATAAAGTTAATATTTTTAAGGTTTATGCAAAAGCCGTGATACCGTGATGACTTATGGATGGGCCTCATAAGAAGGCTCAATATCGCCCAACGAGCAATGTTAGGAGTTTCACTGCACGATCGAATCAGGAACGAGGAGATCCGCAGAAGAACCTGAGTTACTGATATAGCTCGAAGAATTGTTCAGTTGAAGTGACAGTGGGTGGGGCACATAGCTCGGAGAACTGATGGCCGTTAGGGCGAAAAAGTTCTGACCTGGCGACCGCGGACCGGACGACAGAGCGTGGGCAGGCCCCCCACCAGATGGTCTGACGACCTGGTTACGGTGCCGGGGAGTCGGTGAATGCGGGTGGCCCATGATCGTGAAGCTTGGAAAACCATGAGGGAGGCCTATGTCCTGCAGTGGGCGTTAATGGCTAACGATGATAATGACAATTATGCAAAAGCCAATTTAATTTCATGTAATATTTAACGGAACTCTATATTTCTGTTGGGCTTGCTTACTCGTAACTCGGCGAAGGTGATCTACGCCAATAGAAATTATGAATGCCGTGCACTCGCCTGTATAATATAACTTTCTTGGAGGATGCTTCGAGTTTTTGAATTAGAGACTGTTTTTATGTGTTTATTAATAAAAAGAGGGAAATTGTTTTAGAACTTCGAAAACGAAAAGTTGGCGCATTCTTCACACGGACAGAATAGATGATAGGTAGGGTATTCGAGGTACATTTGTAACATAAATTCGTGCTTGTATCTCAGAGGGGTAGACAGAGACCAGGGACTGCTACTTGCCACGATCCTAACGGATCACTTTCGCTTCATCATTAGTCGTACATGCTCGCTCGCGAAATTCAAGGCAGAGTTGGCATTGTTATTGAGTAGATAATGTTTTACGACCTCGTAGCGCAGCGGTAGTGTATCTGAATACCATGCGAGAGGTCCCGGGTTCGAATACCGGCTGGGTACAAAAAAAAACCAGGTCTTGGATGTTTACATGTTTGTTGTGTCGTTGTTTCTGGTTCCCACGACACAAGATATCCTATTGTGGGGCGAGAAGCAATGTATGTGCCTGTATGTAAATGTTTATGTTATGTTTATGTTATTGATGCATAATGTATTTAATGATGTAAATGTTTATGTTATTGATGCAAAATGTATTTAATGAAAAATACATGAATCGCTCGTAGCCCCGGCTGCCTGAGTGATCTTAAAAACGATCACGAAGGTTAAGCAACACAGGGCGCGTTCAGTGCATGGATGGGTCGCCGTCCATGCCTAACGCTAGTGGCATTTTTCCGAGCGGTTCCGTGCTTCGCAAGGCACGTTAAGCTGTTGGTGCCGGCTGCCGTCGATAGATGGCAGTCGTTAAGCCAAGTCAGAGGCCTTAGGGCGGCTTGACAACTTCTGACAGTAGACGAGCCACTAATAGTCTACAAGCCTCCACCAATCCGGACTTGGCCCCCGTGGTGGAGTATGGCCTATACCTTCCTCAGGGAAGAGACCCGTGCCCCTCGGTGGGGACATAATGGGTTGATGATGATGATGACATGAATTTGTATGTTTCTTGTTAGGCAATATTTTTTTATTTGTTTTAATAATTTATTTTAATATTAAAACAAATAGTGATATAACTTTTTTATTGTCGGTATTAAATTTGTTAATTATGTTAAGGCGATCTATTTTCCTCTTTTTATGTGATGCTATTTTTATTTAACCTGCTGTATAAGGTGGATAACCTGTAAGTTCGGGATCTGTTATGAAATAAATAATAATAATATCCTAGCTAATCTTATCTTATAAGATTAGTTAATGATTCAGATTATTTAACGGACCAGCACCTCTATTATTCATTTCTGCCAATATCAGGGTTGCATAAAGTAACAGCTCACGAAATGGTAGTTATTTGATTACAAGCGCCCTCTGCCATGAAGTTACATTCATTCAACAAAATTTACTTTTGTAATGACCCGCTAGGTTCGCTTTCCTTAGTGTAGAATTATTCCGTCGATACATAAACGTTCACGCTGCAAGTAAAATAAAGCTCAGGGTACGGTAAACAATACAACCACAACACACAAGGGTTTGCCAGTCTGCCGCCAACAAGGGGTAGTTCACGCTGTTCTAGTGTAAGAGTGCATATAAAGAGCTTGGAAAGCCACGTGCGTCTCGGCGCATGTAGCTGCTCTAAATGAACACAGCCCTTAGTCACTATTGATGCGCCAGTCGGGGTAGCGATAGCAGAAACATTGTTGAAAGAAAAAATAATTCACTTTTCAAACTAAACCTAGTTTCACTGTAAACAAACTTTATACAGAAAAGAGAGTTCTAGAACCTTAGAATAGATTAAGGATTTTTTTTTCTTTCTATGATATTTTTATATCTAATATGAAAATCAATTTAAAACATTGTTTTCTTTATTTAAGATATGGGATATTTAAGCTACTACATTTTTTACTTTTATTCAATGCCATTTTACATGATGAGCATACAGAAAGTTTTGGTGGACGTAATAAAACAAACAAATAAAGTGCGTGTGTGCTTCTGTAGATTAAAGCCGAGTATACGTGATTCGGCATTACCGATCGACTGAAGCCGAGTATAAACGATTCAGCATCACCGACCGACTCAAGCCGAGTTTTGTACTCAATTAGAGTTCACTTCAATTTAACTTCTTTAGACGCAACTGCTTCCGCTGCCGACCGTCCAACCCTCAAGTTCATGGACCCCGAGAGCGTGACGTCACAGCGCGCCACATAATGCTTCACTATCGTGTCGAGTGGCTTCTACCCTGCCTCCGCCGCGCTATGCATACGTAACAGCTCGCAGAACTTGCCTCCGTCTAGAGAGTTGCGATAGCGTGGCGACTTGACTTGACTATTATCTACAACTAGCTATATTCTAAGCTGTGTTTTCGTGGCATAGGAATTGCACATAGTTCTGATTTTGGATGAATTAATAACGTAACCGATGAAATCTTTGATGCGCTTTAAAGCTTAATATTTCGCAAACGGAACCCTAAATTGAAAAATTGTCCCAACACAACATTTTTATTCGACAATACTCCCACACGAAAAAAAAATGCATCCCTAATTTAGATATGCGTAAAAAAATTGTTTTTTCGACGTTTTGTTCTACCGTTTTGCCGGCGTAAAAAATATGTATATCTATACCAATTTAAAGCTCTCTAGTACTTATAGTCTCTGTGCTAAGCCGCGGGCAGACAGACAGACAGACAGATGGACGGACAGACATGGCGAAACTATAAGGGTTGTCACTTTCCACTGTCAATGGCAGTGGAAAGTGACAGGAAATTTCGAAACTATTCAAAAAGAGAACCGTATTTGTCGCTAGATTCGAGTGAATTGTCGGGCTCAAGCGCGACGTTGGCGACCCTTCCGAACATATTATCGCTGCTTCATAATAGGCGCCCTGTCTATATCTTCGTTTCATTTATAGTGGCGAGTAGTAGGTACCTTTTGTTTTCCGATGCTTAACGAGATACAGGGTTATTTATAATACGCGTAATTTCTGAAACATGTTGGTTTGAGTTTGTCATTTACAACTGTTTTTCTAAGACTTGATTTTTTTTTGTTTAATTTTGAATTTTTTTAGCACCCGATTTTATACGGTTTTTCTGTTATGGAGTGGCACTGTTAATGCTTAAAATCGTATGTATTAACGCAATGGACATTTTTCTACGTAGAAGAACAATTTGAGAGCGAACTTAAAAAAAAATCTGAAGTATTTCAAAAAATTAAAATACGGGTAAAAACTCATAGAATCAAAGTTGTTTCAATCAATCAATCAATATATTTATTGCCATAAATTACATGAGCGTACAGTGATGTTATTATAGTACAATATGTTTCAACGCAATTTTACCGATTAGGCGTGACAAAAAAACGGTTTTATGTTATTTTATACATTTAAATCACACGTCGAAAATTAATAGGTATGTACAAATAAACGATCGGACCTCAACATGCATTGTCATTTAGGAATTCTATTACCTTATAATATTTTTTTGTTACAAGCCAGCTAAACAATTTGCGCTTAAAGGATTGCAGGTTGTCGACATCTCGGACAGTATTTGGCAATTTGTTAAAAACTTTTGAGGCCATTCCAAAGAAAGTCTTGCCCATGAATGTTGCTTTGTATGGTATTACTTTAATTTGATTATTGTTTCGTCTACTCGTCAGGTTTTTAAAAAGTTGTGGGTTGCTTTTAACAAATATTGCTACTTCGTATATGTAGAGACATGGGAACGTATGAATTCTCAAACTAGTGAAATGGGTCTTACAGCTATCTGTTTGTCGAAGATTGCATAATATGATTGTTGACAAACACAAAATCTAATTGTCGTTGGGAAGTACATTGTCCAAAAAAAAACAAGTTCTGTTTTTTTTTTTTTGAGAAAATAGGTAATGTTAACAGCCTGGCCTAAATATTTCGAACTGGCTGCTTTAATAAAATAAGCAAATAAAATGAATCAGAGTCTACGAAACCGGAAGTACGTCAAGACACGATAAAATAAGACATTCTTTATTGTATACTAGAGCACATGACATAAACATTTGCAAAAATACACAGTACAATACGGTATTTGACACAATCAGCAATAAATTATTTCATATGCTCGATTAAAACAAAAATTACAAAATATCCCGGAAAATGTATCTCTTTTAGTCAATTACTAGTCATTACAATTTTTAAATAGATTAAACATAAAAAGAGTGCTCTGGAATGTGACGTCATAAGCCAGTATTTTCATACAAAATTCCGTTATAAAAGTAACTCATTTCATATTTTGTCAAATACCCAATTGGCGGCCTTACTGCTAAAAGCACCTAATCAGCTGAGATCCACGAGCTGTCAGTTTTTAGTGATACCATGGCTCGATACAAGAACTCTTTACCTAAACAAAGAAAACTAAGAAACTCCTAATTTGTGCAAATGGTAAAGACATTATATTGGTTTATTACGGAATACCGTGATGTCAATATATTGGCGCTTTTCATTCAAAAATGTTATAGTTAAAGTAAAAGTAAAAGTAAAAAGTATTTATTGCCATTTTAAAGGTAACATTTAAACATTTGCTGACCCCCACACTAGGCAGAGCCTGTCCCGTGGGGGAAGGATTAGATGTGGCTGATTACCTTACAGTTACGGCGGTACATGCAAAATCTTAAGGAGGTTTTGTAATCTTAATGAGTAAATACCTAGAGCATGCAAATCTAGGTAAGTACATAAAAATATTGTGGAAAATGTAGCAAGTAAGTATACTAGAACCTATTTGCTACATTTTTGATAGCCAAATTATTTTAGACTATTTACATCTTGTATGCTATGTGAATTGAAACTTTATGTGTGAGTGTATGTGAGTGTGTGTGTGTGTGTGTTTGTGTGTGTGTGTGTGTGTGTGAGGGTGAGGGTATGTGAGTGTGTGTGTGTGTGTGTGTGTGTGAGGGTGTTAGGGAGAGGGTGAGGGCGAGTGTGTGTGTGTATTTGCGAACGATTTTGTTTTGTATCTCTTTAAGGTTAACTCTGCTTACAATTTGTTTAGATTAGACACTAGGCGTTAACATTTTTTCGGTGGTTTGATAATCTTTGGTGTTTAACCAGCTTAGAACTTTTATTTTGGCCTCCTTTACAGTGCACAGTTTTATATCGCAGTCTTTGACCGCAATATTGTACAGATATTGGTGCCGAAAAGGTGCGAATCTTCGAGCAAAAGCCGTTTTTACTGTTGCCTTTTCAATCCTAAACACTCTCTTTTTTAGAGTATTGAGATATTCACTGGAATTGATTAATTTTTTGTGTTGTGCCAGGATTACCTTAAGGATATAAAGTTTTCTTATACTTAGTACTTTGTTTTCCTCGTACAGTTTGGTGGTGGGGTACATTCGGGGTTTCTTATTCATTACTTTAAGCACTGCGCGCTGTGCCCTTTCAACCGCGATCATGTATGTAGTCGCGGATCCTCCCCAACAGCTGACGCAGTAGCTGAGGACGGATTGACATAGAGCTAAGTATACTAGCCTCAGTGTTTCTTTAGGTGCTCCATTACGAAGCAGTTTCATCACATAAATAAGTTTGCGTGCGCGGCCTGCAAGAGTGTTGAGATGTTTTTCAAATGTCAGGTTTTCATCTAGCACAATTCCCAGGTATTTTATGTCGACAACTCTACTGATAGATTCACAGTTGCATTCCTCCGACGACCGGATACAGGTATGGATCTTTATATCGCATTCAAGCCTTGGTCGGGAAGCCTTTGTCTTGTGAAAACATATAAACTTCGTTTTAGAGGCGTTCAAAGTTAAAAGATTTTTTGCTAACCACTTCGCAATGTCTGAAAGGCCAGCAGTCGCGCGTTTGCAGACTAGATCCCAGCTCAAGTCATTGAAAATGACCGCTGTGTCGTCAGCATAGCAGACAATTTCAGCTTTGTGGAGAGGAGATAGAGCCGTGGCGATGTCATTCATGTAGACCAGAAATAAAGTAGGGCCCAGGATACTGCGCTGTGGGACACCGTAATGTACCGGAGAAGGAGAACTTACTATATCCCCTATTTTAGTTACTATAAATCTGTCACTTAGGTAGCTGCGGAACCAGGCCAAAGCCACGCCTCTAATCCCGATATTTTCAAGCTTTTTAAGGAGAATCGGGACAGACACTGTGTCAAATGCCTTGGCCAGGTCCAAAAAGGCACCGACACAGCGCCGTCCCTCATCAAGATGGGCAGTTACAACCTCAAGAAGTTTGGAAAGTGCGTCCTCTGTAGACTTTCTTTGCCTAAAGCCAAACTGGTTTGGAAAAAGGATTTCATTATTTTCTAAGAACTTACAAAGACGACTGTGGACAATTTTTTCTAATATTTTTGAAAGTACACTAAGCAGAGAAATCGGTCTAAAATTACATGGGCTGGTTTTGTCACCAGCCTTGTGAACAGGAGTCAAGGAAGCAGTTTTCCATGTTTCAGGAAAAATACCCTGTGACAAACTTAGATTGCAAATATGGGCAAAGGGTTTTATTATGAAAGGACTGATTTGCTTTAATAATCCAGGCTTGATGCCATCTGAACCAGGGGCACTTTCATTTTTTAGTCGCTGGATGTAGGAATTGATTTCAGTTTCGTCTGTGGGGTACATAAAAACGAATGTGACGGTGTAGCGTGTGATTTGGTCTCAGAGACAAGATTGAATTCGGTTTGGTTTGTTTTATTTAAGATGTCTGTTGCTAGATTTTCACCAACGGAGGCAAAGTATTTGGTGCATTCCTGGATCGAGTCAGCTGGAGTGTCTTTACTTAGAAGTAATGATGTTGAAGAATTAGATTTAGACGAGTTTATTTCGCAGATGCTTTTTATGGCATCCCAGAGTTTCTTCGGGTTTTTATTATTTTCTGTGAGTATTTTATTTTCATACTGTGCCTTTAATCTGTGAAGAAGGTCGTTGCAAAAGTTACGATACCTTTTGAAAATCAATTTAGCAGTTTCATCTTTTGGATGTTTCCTGCATTTAAGGTGTAGTTTGTCTTTATGTTTAACGCATCTAATGAGCCCTGGAGTCATCCAGGGCTTTAGGTTGAATTTAGAACGGCTGGTTATTTTAACTGTAGTATGATTTTGTATGACAGTTTGTATCTTTTTAATAAAAATTTCGGTAGCAACTGACGCGTCGGAACTATCTCTGACAGAGATGACCAGTCCGTGAATCTAAGCTCTTCTACAATTGCGGCGTGATCAAATTTGGTTATTTCTCGTTTAACCTGTTTATGTCTATAGTTAGTTTTTATGCCAGCAGCTGTAAAATCGTGATCAGTCACCGAAGTTTCACATACTAATGATACTGCCTGGTTTTTTGTTTTTATCAGAATATGATCGAGACATGACGCTTCTCTTGTAGCTAGAGTGATAGCAGGTAAAAGTTTATATTCCGCGACTATACACAAGTAGTCAGGTTGCAACTCACCTGAAGAATCGGTAGTTAATATATCTATATTTACATCCCCTGCAAGGATAATGTTAGAACAGTTTTTATGTTTTTCAAGTAATTCTTCAAGGAAAGTCAAAAAGTTTGGAACGCTACCGTTAGGGGATCTGTAGATCGCCAATATGGTGTATTTGTTTGGCAGTGTCACTGTTAGGCAGTTTGTGTTAAAGTTGTTTTCGGGTTCAGTTACAGGCGAATGACCGAGCCAGCATTCTGTTAGAATTATCATGTCGAAAGATATGTCAAACCGTTTTAATGAAATCATGAAGTTGTCAAAATTGCAATTGTGGCTACGGATATTAAAGGATAATATTTTAAAGTCGAGATCGTCATGTAGTATATTTTTACATAGTTCAGGCGATACTACTTTATGACACGGAATAACCATAGCTTTATCAAATTCATTCAGTATATCTAGGGTAGCCATTTGTGAAATTGAGGATTGCCGATAGAATGATCGCGACTTATTTGTGGCACCGATTCAGATATATTATTATCCTTTCGAGATAAGTTTGTTGTACATTTGGATGAATGTATGACAAATGCATAGGGATCATGGAGTACGATTTTTGTTTTGTATGGGTGTAGAGTGTGTGTGATTATATGAAGTTTTGAATGTGTGTGAGTGAAAGTTTCGTTAAAAGTTGTTAAATAACAAAGGTTTCGCAAAAGTATGTGAACGATAATGAGTATTAAAACGAATATGCCTAAGTCAGGTTGCGATGCCGACGTGTTGGTCGAGGTCGTTTTCCGATCGGATGGGTATCGCAGGCTTTTTTTCTGCTTTCCGCACGTAGATCCAGCCGTCTCCGACCCAGCAGAAGCGAAAATTGTGAAGTTTGGAGCGTTGTCTCGCGTCTCGAAAAAGGATACGATTTTCTTTTGTCAGCCGCTCATTAAAGAAGAGACTCGTAGCCGTGCCAGTGACAATTCCTTCCGATGTTATGTTGGTTCGGGCTCTGGCCGCTTTGATAAACTGACCACGCTTAGCTTGACGTACTAGTTTTACCACTATTGGGCGCGGCATTTTGTTGTCAGTGGCTGGAACTTTTGGTACCTTCTTCGGGCCTGCTCGGAAGATTCCGTCAATGTCCGTTTCAGTGAGCTCCAAACCGACCTTCTTAGAGATTAGAAGTACCACATGGCTAAGGTTTTCATTGTCATGTTCTGGCACGCCAGCGATTTCCATCTCATTTCTCAGTGACTGGCACTGCTCTTGAACCCTTAGCGAGTTTTGAAGTTGGGCCACGGATGATCGGAGTTCTGCAATCTCGTCGTCCCTGTGAATGATCATCCGTTGCACCAAGCTGGTTTTTTAGTTCTAGGACTTCCTTCCTTAGGAGAGCAATCTCTTGGTTTTGTTTCGTGAGCATATCGACTGCGTCCTTTATCTCACGCATTTCCAACAACAAAAGCTTCATGTCAACATTTTCAAGCTCGGGATCAACGAGGGTCGCGTCCAATTTTAGTGTATTTTTCCTTCTTAGCGTAACATTCGCCTGGTCGTCGGTGCTATGTCTCTGCAAGTCCCTCAAGGGCGTGTTAGTATTGTTTCCCTTAGGTGCCTTACTTTTGCACTCCGAGAAAATACACACAGGGTCGGTGCCGTCTGCAGCGTCTAGAAGGACTGAATCGTAGAGACACTTTTTGTGTAGTCGGTTCTTGCATTTGGTACATGTGTAATAAGCTGGTTCTTTAATCATTTGGCAACATGCAGCACATCGCCGCTGAGATGGTACGGGGGCATCCATTTTTGTTTGCTTGATGTAGAATCAAAAAGTTTTCAAAAGAACGATCGATTGCTCATGAGAATCGCCCCCTCTAATATTTCGTCGTAATGTCCTGCGCTGGTTGGAACGTATATGACATTGACAGCTTGGTGACAGCTCGCTTCGTATTTTGATTGGCTATTGAGTTGTCAAACCTGACAGCGTCAAAGAGCCTTGACGTATGTGACATATGAAGTTTGCCTTCTCTTTCTAGCCGATAGCCGTCACTCGGAGATGTAAGCAAGATGTTTTGTGGTCTTACTCACGATTTCGGCCGATAATTCAGAGTAATTCCGTATGAAATGGGTGGCTTGGATCACAATCTTCACTTAGATATGCCTTAACTGTACTTTTGGAGAGGTATTCTATACGAAAAGATTAATTAATGACGGATCGATACAGGAACTGTGTGTATGTTGTGCCGCCGCGTTCAGTTACTTTCATTCTCGTGTGAACGAACGTTAGAAGGTCGAATTAGTCACACACTTATTCACAAAAACACAAGAAATCAGTGAATATTAGTAGTCTATAATTGCAGCACATTTACAAGTAATTATTTTAATTATTATTATTTATAGAAATACCTTTAAAGTAAAGTATAATTTGTAACTATCGCCAATATTTAGTATTAGAATTTTATAGAATTACTTAGTATTTTAGAATGAACACTGTATAGTGTGTATGTGCGTAAGTATACATTATTTATGAGTGTATATTTAAGCATGAAATCAAAACAATTAAACAAACATAATCTAAATTCTGTCCAAACAGCGTTGGAAGCGGCCCTATAATTAATTTGCATTTTATCCCCTCATTGTTTTGCGTCTGATTAATTATATTTGTGTACCGTGCACGAAAAATTACGACTGTAAAAAGTATTTCATACCATTCCCACTCTAAAAAGCTTATTTTATTCACCGAAAACAGTGAATAGGAAGGCCTTTTAACCACTATTTTGGTGTTTGAATATAGAACACACCAATATATTCGACCTCCAGCTCAATGTTTATAAAACATCCTTGCCCAAAAAATAATCGATACAAACTCCTTGCGCAAAGAATACTCGACATAAAAACTCTTTTTGCAAATAACTCCTCGCGATTTGATTGGTCGATATTTGCGACAAGCAGTTTAGCATTAGAATAAAATCTGTTTTGTGTTCTTTACTGCCATTTCAGAAAAAATATATATTAGTGAATTGGTGCCGTTTTGAATGCTGTTATTTGTACGAACACAAAGTTTAGTATTACTTTATAATAAATCCATTGAATATGCATTCAAGTGATGAAGAAATTGTTTTAACACCTGAGTTTATGAAAGAGAGGGCTGCCGATGTAGTAGAAAACTTGCTACCCAACAAATCACGCCTGGTTTACATCAAAGCCTACGATGAGTTTTGCAAATTGAAAAATGAAAATCAAACTTCGGGCACATTTTCAGAGTCTCACTGATTTTTTCGCTTAATTTTTTTTTTCTCGTTATCATAGTATAAAGTATAGTATACAAATCTTGAATAACGTACGGCTTTACACTGAGGGCCATGAATCACTCGCGTCGCTCAGGATTATAACACTTGACTCACTCGCTACGCTCGTGATTCTGTCATCATGAATCACTCACTGCGGTCGTGATTCAGTCGTTAGAATCCTTCACTTGCTTATGCGCTAGTGGCATTTTTCCGAGCGGTTCCGTGCTTCGCAAGGCACGTTAAGCTGTTGGTGCCGGCTGCCGTCGATAGATGGCAGTCGTTAAGCCAAGTCAGAGGCCTTAGGGCGGCTTGACAACTTCTGGCAGTAGACGAGCCACTAGTCTACAAGCCTCCACCAATCCGGACTTGGCCCCCGTGGTGGAGTATGGCCTATACCTTCCTCAGGGAAGAGACCCGTGCCCCTCGGTGGGGACATAATGGGTTGATGATGACTTGCTTATGATTCATCTATGGCCCTCGCTTTAAATCCGTCCTTTATAAACACTTTCTGACAATAGATTCATCTGAAATTAATTACTGTCGGTACATATTTCTCCAATCTGGTACGGGAATTTAGAAAACTTGTAAAAGGGCTACAAAGTACTTTTAAAATGACTTGAATATTATTATTAATATTCCTATGTTAAAATCATAACATATTCTCGCTCCATTTTTGATACAGTAAGGCCCAGTTTCTGAATTGAGAATTTCGCTAAGTAAATAGTTAAATGTAGTGCTGTCTCTTCGAAAGTCTCAGAAAAGAGCGTGACAGAACGTTACTTAAGTATTTGCTTAGTGAAATTCTCAATTCAGAAACCGGCCCTAAATTAATACTGTTTAATCGATAGAAAGATTAAAAAAAAGGTCCTGGTCTCACAATTTTTGAGTTGACAAAAAAAACTGCTATTTGATATGTGTATGTGTTTATTTTTATGTATATAACTATTTATTCTAACTGGATAGACGACTCAAAGTCGACAATAGCGTCCTTATCCGGCGCCTATACTTCCCTACAACAGTCTACCAAAAGAGGGCGTCCCTATCTCTCGGTACCTTCTATTCAGCGATGTTTCGGTCATCAATAAAATAATGATATAACCCCTTGTATTTAAACCCTTTCCAGGCAGATAAGCTTCCGAAAGTATAGAAATCCACACCAAATTAAATAAACTCTTGTCAATTGCGAATTGCGTTTACCAAAAAATTGCAATACCGCAACAACAATAATGAGCTCTCACTAAATTGCGGTAAACAAGAAATAGTAGATTGTGTCTCAAGGGAGCAAAATGATATATTTACGGCGAGGGCGGTATATTGAATGCTGAGCGAAGCGAAAGATTCTACAATAGAATCCCGAGCGTAGCGAAGGATTCTAAAGTAGAATCTTGAGCGTAGCGAGGGATTCAAGTGTTTACGCCCAAGACGGAAATAATTTTGCTACCGAGTGACACATACTTCTTTTCACACCTGCTATAAGGAAAATTTAAATCAAACACAATTAAGATATCGAAAGAAGTGTGGAAGACAATTATTATTATGATCGATTGCAACAAAATAAAAATCGAATTGGAATTACATTTTGTGAAATCTGCACAAGGATCATGCTGAGGGCAATAAAAAAAAAACTAGAATATCAGGGAAGAAAAGTACAACTTTGATCCCTCATTTGAGGGAATCAAGGGATCTTTTCTGAATAGCAGGTGTGAAAATACCATTTCCGCACCATTTTTAAGGGTTCCGTACTCAAACTACTAAGACTCCGCAGTGCGTCCGTCCGTCCGTCCGCCTGTCACCAGGCTGTATCTCATAAACCGTGATAGTTACACAGTTGAAATTTTCACAGAATGATGTATTTCTGTTGCCGCCATAACAATGAATACTAAAAACAGAATAAAATAAATATTTAAGGGGGGCTCCCATACAACAAACGTGATTTTTTTTGCCGCTTTTTACTAGATATTAATAACGGCAGCAGGTAGACGCTTGAAATATTCAAATGTTGTTTAGATAGTGGTACGGAATCCTTCGTGCGCGAGTCGTTTTTTGAAATCTCACCGAACTGTTTTTACAAAAAACTTTCGAAATCCATACTCAAACTTATGCCACATTTCGTTTAGTAAAAAAATCCATTAATAAAATTTGGTGCTCATTTATAAATTTTCATCTTACGGGAAGGATGGATCTATTTTGGTGACCATTTTTTTAAAACGTTTATAAATTTTGATATTTACTTAGCGTCAACTTATTTTACTTGGCTCTTAGTACTAATGTCGAAAGAATTCTGACCTAAGACAATATTTAAGATGATTACCTAGCTTCACAGCTTAAGCGTTGGCGTACACACGTTGTTTGCAAATTAGGATTGTCACGGGAACCTTCCGAATCTGCTTGTGGTTTGCTTTCAATTTTGCGATTAATTCTGTAGCACCTTTGCATGGGGTCGATGCGCTTGTGATGACTCATCGTTGATTATTAGTAGTTTTTACACTTTTTAAATACAGTTGTTCTAATTATGGTGTCGTTTTATTATTCTACTTATATTAGTGTACGTACAAATATTTTTTGTTTGGTGATTATTGACACTTGTTTCAACGTAATAAAAAATTATAGAATTCTTTGCCAGAAAAAAACCTATAAGCTCAGTGTTTGCTTGAAATGTATTTCATTTTTGCAGTGTTTAATTTGATGTACAAAGATTAATTGGTTATTTGTAGGGGGTCGCAGTTTTAGTTACTCCGAACTCCTACAGTTAGTGTTAATGTTGATGTTAGGTGACTGGCACTTGTTCTTGTTGTTGTTGAGGGATGTTTGCACCAATCAAAGATGTTAGGTTAAAACTTCACTGTTTATTGTTATGTTTGTTCTATGCGAGCTAGATTATAACTAAACCTAAAAACCTAATGTATCGCAAAGGTGAATTGTCTGTCCGTCCGCTTGTTTCCTGTTACTACTTGCGCAATTTACCTCGTGCGTCAATGTACTTTCAGTGGTTGCTGACCGTACATTATTTAAAAATGTTGTTTTACATAGAGTTAATTTAATTTCCGTAATATCCGAAAAGGGGGGTTCCACAGATCAATTCTTTTGTTTACGTAGCCTATTTACATCCCACTGCAGGGCACAGGCCTTCTCCACAGAGATAGTATGGGCTTAATTACCACGCGTGCCTACCGCGGATTAAAATAAAGTACTTTTATTACACTATGTAAAACCTGTAGCTCAGAGGCCTTTAAAATAACAAAATGTTTACCATTTCATATTTTTTGCAACGATTCAAAAGGAGCAGGCTTCCTTTGTCCTGTCTGCGGTCACATATACCTCCCCCTCAAACAGGCTCAGTACCAAGTAGCTAAGCCCACAGGAGTAGATTAGAGGCAAAAAATAACAAAGGTTTACTGTTTTATATTTTTTTAACGATTCATAGGAACAAAAGAAGCCTGTGGGTCGTAACAGATACCTCGCCCTCAAACAGTCTCAGTACGGGCACCGAATGAAAATCGGCTTACGTGTGGTGTAACCACGATGTGACCCAATTTGTGGTGTTTGTGTAATGTACATGAAGTTCACACATTATCGGACTCGCTTCTCTTTGATGAAAACCTTCTTAGTAGAGAATTTCTTTTTTTCCTTTTAAGATTCGAACGCTTTGATCGTTTCTCTATGGTACAAATAGGCAGTCTCAGCAAATCATTTGTTTCAATTAAAATAGGTTCAATTAAAACATACGCAATATGATGTTATTGCTTTTACCTATAATGGCGGCAATTTGTATGTTTTTCTTTGTAACCGTTGCCTCTGTTTTAATTTTAAGAATGGTGTTATTGTCCTAAATCGCTTTTTTTCTCTATCTTTGGGATACTCTATGGAGATATTGTTACACTATGTATAAGAAAAAAACTCAATTACATGCATCTGACCGCACAGTAATTTCAAGCTACCCACGTCAAAGGGTGTCAAGGCGCAAATAACCTAATATTTACAACGCAAAGTGGCTTTTATTTTCGTTTTCCTACATGTCACAGAGCTTTAATAACCCTTTGGAAACAACATATTATATATGGTAGCAGTACAGTGGTTTACGTTAAATAAAAGTAGATTGCACTTTCTAATGGAAGACTTGTTAGCGAATTGGCTGCGGGTGTTTACTAAAGCATAAGCATAGCATAAGCAGCCTATATACGTCCCACTGCAGGGCACAGGCCTTCTCTCAGAGAGAGAGTATGGGCTTAATCACCACGCGTGCCCACCGCGGATTGGCGATTTCAAGCGCTGAGGTATGTGAACAGCTCAGACACCCAGGTGTCCTCACGATATTTTCCTTCCCGTTAGCGAATGGTATTGCTACTATAACTTCACAAATGTACATAACTTAGAAAGTAAAGTCATAGGTACATGCCCGCACTGGGAATCGAACCTGGGTCTCCCGCTTCCGAGTCCAATGTTCTACCCACTAGGCAACCACCGCTACTAAAACTACACCGTTTACTAAAACTACAATAAAATTCTAAATTCACCCTTTCACGACGCTCTTATACGATCGTGCGTTAAACTTTAAAAAAATATTTTCGCGCGCTCAAGTCGATATCGCACTATCGTGACATGGGGTTTTTCTCAGGGGGGGAGGGCGAGGGATTTTTTAAATGATTTTTGTAGGATAACTTAAGACTTACATATTTAGAATCTATCATCGAAAATCAACTACGCAGATTTTTTTTTTCCCGGCCTGAAAGGGATATGACAATCGATTTGCGTAGCTGACTTCCTGCTGGTTAATCTGTGGGTTTAGACTTTACAATGTATTTTGCGTTGTATTCATAGTAAACCACGAATTGTAGTTCTATGAAATAGCGCCCTGAACAATGGAGCCAAGTTGCATAAGTTGCAGTATGTCTTTTTTTTCCATATCTTCTTAAACATAATTAACCTTTATAAAGGTTTGTCAGGAGCTTAGCGAGTGGCACACCCTGATCTCTGTCTAACCCTTCATGATATAGGCGTGAGTTTATATATTGATAACTATATCACACATTTTACAGCTGACAAGAACTCAAGGTTCCGTAGAAATAGTTTTTTTATCTGCTTTACAGATCTAACAACTTCATCGAATTCATTTTCAATGTATTTTGTACGAAATTTTACTTTTATAAGTTGGTTAACTAGTAAAGACTACTTAGTCGCGATAGTTTTTTTTTTGAGTTCAATATATGTGCTACTACCCTGAACTTTATCAGGTTTGTATCCCTAATTTAGGTGTAGGGTACCAAAAAAAAATTTTTTTTCAAGGTTTTATTCCAGCGTTTTTTCGGCGTTATAAATATGTATATCTATGCCAAATTTCAGCTCTCTAGTACTAACCGTCTCTGTGCCGTAGTAAGCCGCGGACGAACAGACAGACCAGACGGACGGACATTGTGAAACTATAAGGGTTCCTTGTCCACTACGGAACCCTAAAAATAGAAATCACTCGGATATTTTTTAACCTAAAAGCACAGACGGCGGCCTTATCACTAAAAGTGATCTCTTTCAAACAACCTTTGAATGAGCTGGACTAGTACGCTGGAGAAGGAATTAGAGTACAAACATAGAGAATTGGGTATTTGATCAAATATCAAATGAGTTCCTTTTAAAACGGAATTTTGTATGAAAATACTGGTTTATGACGTCACATTTCAGAGCACTCTTTTTATGTTTAATCTATTTCAAAATTGTAATAGCTAGTAATTTACTAAAAGAGATACAATTTCCGAGATATTTTGTAATTTTTGTTTTAATCGAGCATATGAAACAATTTATTGTTGATTGTGTCAAATACCGAATTATAATTTCAGAGATTTGAGAGAAACCGAATTTAAAAGCAGGTTTGAATTCTACAAGACTTCCGAGACACTCTGTATCCTTTAATCAAGATCTTCTTAACTACCGTCAGCACAACTCGAACTCACGGCGCAGTTAAATTAAATGCACCGAACTTTTCACGACAACTAGTTACTTAAAATAGTGGCGAAAGAAAAATAAGTAACTTAAACCAACGGGGAGTAATTAGCAGAGACTTACTCTTAATTAATGCTACGAGCAGCCGTCAAGTAAAGTTACTTAAGGCAAAGAATATTCATGTACAGAGGAGCCCCTAATTCACGCAAAGATTAAACAGGTAACCCGGGTGGTGCCTAGAGACGCGCCGGGGAAATGGTTCTCCGAGAATGTTCCCCGAGAATGTATTCGCTCGACGAGAACTGAAAGTTGGAAAAAAACTTATAAATCTTTATTGAAATTTAAAATCTCGAAATGTTGAAATTTAAGATCTGTCATGTTCGACGTCAAAATCTTTATTGAGTTTAAGTCGGACATGACAGATCGTTTTTTGATTGTCAGTTCGATCGGTAAGCTTGTAATAAATATTCGCTTCACTGCGCATTTTGCCGTGAATATCTGTTAGCCAATGGTCGCCGGTTCAAGTTCTAGAATTTTTAGACTCTAAATAGGTTTTTAAAAATCTGTTTTCGTTCATCTTACCCCTTCTATCTTCCTGGCTAACCTATAACATCACAATATAAGGATATAACAAAACAACATAGGATTATGATGTATTTTTTTGGTTGTGCAAAAACGTTTTCTCTGCATATCTAAGGTTTAAGGTATATGGTGATGGGCGGTGGGCTGATGGTGATGATGATGAAAGTTTATGAACCTTTATTTTCAAAAGGACAAAATTAGTTCAATTAAAAAAAACACACAACTTAACAACAAAAACGCTATATTAGTAGGAATACAATACTTTTGTAAGGAATACCTATGACTTTGTTTTCTAAGTTATGTACATTTGTGAAGTTATAGTAGTAGCAACACCACTTGCTAACCGTGAAGGGAAACATTGTGAGGAAACCTGAGTGTCTGACCTATTCCCATACCTCAGCGCTTGAAATCGCCAATCCGCGGTGGGCACGCGTGGTGATTAAGCCCATACTCTCTCTCTCTGAGAGAAAGCCTGTGCCCTACAGTGGGAAGTATATATAGGTTGTTTATATAATGCTTCTGTAAATAGTAGCCTAGTAATAAGCAAAGTTAAGTCTTTTACACTAAGTTGTTATCGCTGGACAATATATACTTTTTTTGTTCCGGTTTAAAATTATCTATCTGCCTACATATTTTGCAGAAAACAGTGAATAACCGAGCGGAATAAATTGAACAAAGACACCTTTTTAGGGTTCCGTATCCTTTGGTAAGGGACCCTATTACTAAGACTCCGCTGTCCATCGGTCCGTCCGTCCGTCAGTCACCAGCCTGTATCTCATGAACCGTGATAGTTAGACAGTTTAAATTTTCACAGATTATGTATATCTGTTTCTGCTATAACAAAAAATACTAAAAACAGAAAATATAAATATTTAAGGGGGGCTCCCATACAATAAACGTGCTTTTTGCCGTTTTTTGCTCAATATTGATAACAGCAACTGTTGAAACGCAACGGTTGAAATATTCAAATGTTGTATAGATAATGGTACGGAACCCTTCGTGTGCGAGTCCGACTCGCCCAACATGCGAAAACATTCTCTGAATACATTCTCTCCCGCCTATCACTAGAGTACCAAACGAGTTGCTTCTTCTAAACCTTAATTAAGGGCAGCTTTCCACTAGCCTTATTTTTCTAACATTTTTTGTTGTCAATCCTTACTAATATTATAAACGCGAAAGTTTGTATGTGTGGATGGATGTTTGTTACTCTTTCACGCAAAAACGGCTGAACGGATGCGGATGAAATTTTGCACAGATATAGATTATCACAAAGGATAATAAAGGATGGTGTGGATTAGCACAAGGGCTATTTTTTATCCCGGAAAATACACATCAAAATTACCACGCGAACGAAGTCGCGAGCAAAAGCTAGTATAATAATAAATGAATAACAATAAACAAATAACTTCCACACAACACAATCATGTCCTGGTGACCCAGATAATATCTATCTATTTATATCCAGCTGCCGAAAACCGGAAACTGTAGCCGGTGCCGGCCAACGACAAAAAGCGCACGGCCTTTTTCTGCTTCATGCAGGAGTGAGCCGGCCCCGCTGAAAGCCTGTTCTGGAGTTTGAACATCGAACAATATTTTTGTTTAGCCCGCAGCGAGGTTTGCCAAGCGGTTGGCTGTTCAACCAACCTTTGGGCCTCAAACAATGCTAGAGTTTGTGTAACTTTTACTGTTGGTTACTAATACTTTAAGGGCCGCTTGCGCCAGCGCTATGTGACAGTGAACAAGACAGGTTCAAAATCCCAGGACCCTAGGAGCCCATGCAATAAAATGCATTAACTCCAGAGCGAAGGAAGTAAAGCCCAAATTATGTACAACACAGTGAAGCAAACCATAGCGGGATGTAGGATACCGGTGGCGCCATCTATTGGAAGAAACTAAAACTAATGGCATTTTGAGAATTATATACAACTTGAACTGACAGCACTATCTATCTATCGACTGCCTCGTTGGTCTAGCCGTTAAGGCGCTTAGCTACCAAAACAGAGGTCGTGGGTTCGATTCCCCGCCGCCGCCGCCGTAAATTTGTACAAATGGCCTCAGTCTGGGTGTGTTTTCATGTTTGTGACATCATTGCCTGGTTACCATAGCACAGGGTATCCTAGTTTGGGACCGGGTCAAGTGATTGTGTTGTGTGGAACCTATTTATTTATTATAAATAAGACTGTAAGAGTTTGGTTGTTGAAAATGGGCAAGAACGGAGATAACACCTTGTTTAACACCTCACATTTCTTTGCATACCTTGTATATGTATACCTACCTACCTAAAGGCTAGGCCAAACCAACGCGTTCAGCTCGCGTCCACGGTGGCGTACGCGGTGGCGATTACTGCGCGTGCAAAAGTTGTGCACACTGTCGCGTTTGTTCAGGCGTTCACCAGGCTGGAGTCACGTCACTAAAATGATGTCTGATATGTTTCCTCAACTAATAATACCTTCGTGCAGCGTCCTAACGCAACGAGCGTGATCTGATTGCCACCGCCGCGTGCAGACGCTGCACCGGAAGCCGCGGTCAATCAATGAACGCATCGATGTGAACACGTCGCTTCAAGTTCGTACACAATAACTGATCGCCACCGTGGACGCGAGCTGAACGCGTTGGTTTGGCCTAGCCTTAAATCGTACCTCGGTCAGAGAATAACTAAGTTTGGGCGTTCAAAGTGAGAACTACTTAGTCCGCACCGCGGGGCCCCAACCTGGGGGCGAGTTCTTGTAAAATATTTAACAATAGATAACCATTATTATTTTCAACGTCAAGACTGAGGAGGGTAAATAGAAGGTAATATGTTCTTATTTTTATAAATAAAGCCGTTATATTCTCCTAATTTGGAGACCCTTATCTTATGTGAGTTCCTAAATTATTTATATTTTCACTAGTAAATAAACTTTGGCCTTTGCATCTACGTAATGAGATGATCTCAAGGAGATGATTTAGCGTCCAGTGGCACCTTCACTCACACTAGACAGGTCGCACTCACACTCGGACGCTGCAGTGCTTGGGACATTGTTTTTCAAATGGAGTAGGCTTGCCCAGCACCTATACCATCCTGACCGCTTAGTCCGCCTAGCCCACAGGAAAGACAAGTCAATACGTGCGGAGCCTACCAATCGCGGGTTTCCTCACGATGTTTTCCTTCACAGTTAGCGCGTGGTATTGCTACTACAAATTCGCAGACGTACGTATCTTTGAAAATAAATCGAACGAATCGAACCTGGTTTTCCCGCTTCCGAGTCCATTATTCTAGTCACTGGGCTACCACCGCTCTACTAATAAATAAGTTAACCAATAAAGAGAGACCATGCTGACAAGTTGGCCTGAACTGCCAACGCAAAGTGGGCTAGCACGCAATCGCATTGCGCTATTGTTATAGGGCTCTTAGAACCCTATCACAGTAGCGATTTGCAAGAGATTTGAAAGCGATGCGATTGCACAGCGACTTCGCAGCGATTGCGCGGCGAGCACGCCGTGTCGACGCTGCGCTGACGACATCGCCGTGAATCGCGTTCGACAGTCCGACCCGCCCTACTTGAGTCATATCAAAGATACGTGTGTAAACGGACGTCGCATCGTTTAGACGTACAATCGTCGTTGATACAATGGATACAAAGTTGTTTATAACTAAAATTCATAATCGTCCCGTTACATACGATACATAGCAGTTGCTCTTTCTCAGTACTTGATAATGAAAACTCCCAGATTTGTCGTTGACTTGCATCTGCTTTCGTATTCTGCGTCTCCGAAGTGACAAAGCCAGCACTAGTGTTTCCTCGTCAGATCAATTCATATTGCCACTGAGTATCCAAAACGCGGCGAATACGCCGCGAGTTCACCGCGCATCGCTTTCAAATCGCTCGCAAATAGCTGGTGTGATAGGGGTGTAACGTTATTGCACAGGACGATGGAAAGAGACCCGAAGGTATGTTACTGGTTCCATAGCAGAACGGAAGGCCTCTGGTGTAGGACGTCGCAACCTGCGGTGACACACTAGCGCTTTCCCAAGTCACGCACATCACAGCAGGGCCGCGGGCGCGGCGGCAACTATGGCAGAAGGCCTGTCCTTGGGGACAACTACCTATTTATGCCGTTAGAGGTCGGGACTATGGGACGTATACAGGCTACACACAAAAAATATAATAAAAAAAGTGATAAATTTACCTAATAAAGAATTACGAATAAAAAGGCATGCCGGGATTCGAACCCACGACCTTCCGAATGAGAAGCCGGCGTACTACCGCTCCGCTACCACTGCTTTAAACCGTACATTTGTGAAGTTATAGTAGTAATAAAAATAAGTAGTAAATGTATTTCTTCTTCTCCTTCTTCTTCTTCTCATCATCAACCCATTATGTCCTCACCGAGGGGCACGGGTCTCTTCCCTGAGGAAGGTATAGGCCATACTCCACCACGGGGGCCAAGTCCGGATTAGTGGAGGCTTGTAGACTAGTGGCTCGTCTACTGTCAGAAGTTGTCAAGCCGCCCTAAGGCCTCTGACTTGGCTTAACGACTGCCATCTATCGACGGAAGCCGGCACCAACAGCTTAACGTGCCTTGCGAAGCACGGAACCGCTCGGAAAAAGCCACTAGCGTTAGGCATAGACGGCGACCCATCCATGCACTAAACGCGCCCTGTGTTGCTTAACCTTCGTGATCGTCACTCAGGCAGCCGGGGCTATGAGCGATTCTTCTTCTTCACCACTCGGTAATCGTGAAGGAAAACACCGTGAGATAATCTAGGTGTATGTGGTGTTCACATACCTCAGCGCTTGAAATTGCCAATCCGCGGTGGGCACGCGTGGTACTTAATCCCATACTCTCTCTCTCTCTCTCTCTCTCTCTCTGAGAGAAGGCCTGAGTCTTGAAGTGGGACGTATATAGGCTACATATTATTTTTTATAAAATTACCTGATAAAGAATTGCTAATAAAAAAGATAGAGATGGAGATAAACATAAACATTTACATACAACATTTTTGGCCGATTTTCATTTGGCAACTAACGTTTCGAAGAATATTATTTTGCGGAATAATCATTTGCCAACTTTTCTTATAATTTTTTTTTATTTCCCAACCTCGCAGTTGCCAACTGTTTGTTTGGTTTGCTTTTTATAATGACATTTTTTCAAAATGCCAACTTTTAAGTAGCGTCTGTTTTACTTAGCGTAATATTCATTCAGTTGATTTATCATTATTATATTGGTAAGAAGGTTAGGGCAAACCTATAGATTAACCTAAAGGTTAGGAAAACCTAGTAAAATGGATAGAATTTTCCTAGCACTCGCCGGCCGCTGCCGCGGCACGCTCGCTTCGCTCGCTCGGCTCGTGCGTGTGTTGGTCACAGTTCTAACCTAACCTAACCTATAGGTTTGCAAAAAAAAAAACTGT